>OX359270.1:25693555-26893555 GCA_947179155.2 Hedera helix
TGTCCCTTGATAAGTTGACACTACTTATATCTTTTGGTTAAGGAAAGAAAATTAATATATATTTTAAATATTTATGTTGACTTTTTAATTATTTATTATATGAATAAATATTAATAATAATTTTTGTAGAGAGATATATAATAAGTAAATATATCTTATAATATTATTCAATCCCATATATTATTATATTTCATAATTATAATTCAAAACAAAATTGCTGCAATACATATTCATGACTTTTTTAAGAATAAATATAAACGTATAATATCTAAATATAATATTTAAATACTATATCTATTTTAATTATTAAAAAATAAGATATAATATTAAAATCTGTATTATATTTTATTTTTTAATAATTAAAATAAATATAATATTTAATTTTATATTTAAATATTATATATATAAATTTATCGCATTGAAAAGATTCAAAGTTTAAAGCAATTACTTGAAATAGAGAGTCATATAATGTTGTTTGTCCCATTGGAAGCAATGACGAACTATATAAAGGAGAGAAAAGGATAGCTTTTTATTCGATTGTCGCTATTTTACTTTATCAGCGAAAGCTACCGTAAAAGTAAAGCTGAAAACGTTTATATATGAGAAAAAAATATGTCCATTTTTATCGTGAGCAAATATAATAATTAATTATTTAAGTATTGATATTATTATATCAATCTGTAACCGTAATAAACGTTGACATATTTTTGTTCGCAATATATAAGACAATTCAATTTCAAATTGTATATTAAACGTTCACATGAGTCTATTTGAATATTAATATGTAAAATTTATTTAAACATTATCGTTGTAAAATTTATTTAAACATTATCGTTGTAAAATTTAAAATATGTGTAATATATATTGTTAATTAATTAATTCATGCACTAACCACAAAATTTATGAATAATATAAAGGGTTTTATCATATATTAATGTATCTGAACATTATTAAACTTGAGTAAAGAAAGTAATTAGCAAAAAAAATAAAAATAAAAATAAAGTTGAGTAAAGTTGAAAAATATTGTGAATGTTTTTTTTTTGTTGTTAAAATTCATAAATCATCTTTAATGTAAACATATAAATTTACATTAAATAATTAGTAAAATTTAATGTCTTCGAGATTTGAACTTTTTATCCCTTTCCCACTAAATCTTTTTTAGAAGTATGTATTTTTAATTTAATTTAATGATTTGATAATTATTAAAAGTGTGAGTTAGCTTATCAAAATTCATGGTTCCACTCCAGCTATGATTTACTATTACTATGTAGAATTAATCCTTTTTATAAGCATAATCTGGAGCTTATTGTTTGGATTTAAGTGTTGGTACTTTGACTTGTGAAAGATTCCGAACAAATCGTGTATATCCACATCTTTCTATAATTTCCCCACGCTATGTTTGAGTAATATTTTCTCGTCACATGTGGTCGTTTGACAACTCAATGTGCAGAGTTTCTTCGCTTGGAACGTTAGTCGCAAGGCAACTGCCCCCTTGCTGTCCTCAACAAAAAATGAGAGTTGTAATTGACTTAAAAAAATAAAAGGTTATATATAATGAGTCATAATTCTGGCATTAGTTAATTAAGACCGAGACTCAATAATCTTTAAAATTTTCATTCGATCTCTCTTATATGTGAAGTTTATTTTATTTTTTAAAAAATTAATACTTTTATATAATTCTCTTTTATATGAAGATAAAGTGAGAATTATTATAATTATATTATTTTATTATTCTCTTTATTTGAGGTTGAGGGGGAGGGGGAGTTCTACCAAAAACTTAAGTGCTGCTGCTCGCTCTATATTTGCAAAACTCTCATGCTAGGATTCACGTTAAGTATAATAATACTTTTTTCATTTGGAAATATAAGATCAAGTGACTTTTTAAAGTTAAATAATATATTTTTTAATTTAAAATTAAACTTTAAAAAAAAATAAACTTAAAAATATAATTAACAGTACTGTTTAGATAATTTAAAATTTTTATGTTATATAATATTAAATAAATTTATAATAATTTTGAATTCAAAAAATATCTCTAATTAATTTTAAGAAATTTTGTGGGAGTGTTGACATTAGATTGTGTAATGGTTTATTCCATTTACCATATAATATTTCCGACACGGATCTCTTGAAAATATTGTTTTAAAGTCAACATCAATATGAACGTTACATATTTCAATATTTTGTGCAAGTATGTCTAACAAATTGCTTGTTATGTGCAAATTCACCTAACACTACAAGAAAATAGTTCATCACTTTTCATACTCAACAACAATCGTTAATATCGGTCGCTAATAAAATTATCAGTGATCGACTATAACGACCGCGTCTGAATTTAGTCACTATTAGTATTAACGATCGATTTGCGATCGCTATAACAATTTTTACTGTCTAAAAAATTGGTGCGGTCTTTGGCGCCAAACTTGCTACGACCAAAAAATAATAGCGACCGCATTTCTATCGCTAATAGTGTCATGTCAACTTTATCAGCGACCACATGTGATCGTCGTCGGAGTTTCCATTTTCAGGTAATCTCTTTTTTTCATTTCCAAGTACTTAATCTGTTAATTCATTTATCAATATTGATTTTTTTTTTATTCGAGAGCCCAACCACCGCCTCACCGTGCCACTGCCCCACCAGAGTCCACCCAGCCCAGCCACTGGTTTGTTGTTTTTTTATATTTTTTGTGCCTAAATCTCGGTTTATTAGTATTACATTTTATCATATATATATATATATATATATATATATATATATATATATATATATATATATATATATATATATATATATATATATCAATCTTGTATTTTGTGCTATTTGATTGATGGATTATATGAAAGAAAAAAAAATTGTAGTGGCGGATTATATATTGTTTTGCTGTGAAAATTTTACACACTGTTTATATAATTTTGGTTATGTATTGCCCTATAATCTAATTTTAAATATTATATTATGTACATTAATATAGTAAAGTTACAATGAAAGCAAAAATAAGAAAAGTCTAATACTAAATACAAACAATATAATATGATATAATTTAAAATAAAATAAACTTACTATTATTTAAAATTAAAATATAATAATATAATATGATATAATATAATACAATTAAAATGAAAGAAAAAAAAATACAAATACTATAATATGATATAATTTAAAATAAATAAAATTAAATATAATTTAAAATAAAATAAAATAATTTAAAACATAATAAAATAATCTAATCTAATTTAATTTAATTTTAAATAAAATAAAATAAAATAATTTAATTTTAAATATCATATGATATTTGATGCAATAATATAATATAATAAAATTACAATGAAAGAAAAAAAAAATACAAATAATATAATATTATATAATTAAAAATAAAAATAAAAATAAAATTAAAAATAATTTAAAATTAAATTAAATTAAATTAAATAATAAAATAATATAATATAATTTAAAATAAAATATAATAAAATAATTTAATTTTAAATATCATGACAAAGACCTTAATTTTAGCCTCATCGACTCCAAATAAAAAAAGTTGGACATTATCCGTAGTCAAAAGTTAGCAAAAATTATAATTATTTTGGAAGACAAATATTTAAAATATTAATAGCAATGATAGATACGAGGAAATTTTCAACACCCGAGAACGTTGAATAACAAACTGCCACTAATTTCTTAGATTCAAATTTGAATAAATTTATTGTCATCGATAAGTACACTAAAAATAGAATCCTATACAAATTAATTAATTAAACAAGTTCACTGAATGAACAAATTAAAATCTCACAACAAAATAGAAAGAAACTCTCCCAAACTAATAAAGAAATCAATATTTAGCTCAATGGATTCTCATATTAGTTAAGAGTGTTGCATGTATAGGATCATATTCAACTTAGCAACCCATTTAAATTATATCATGATAGAGACTTTCTTCTAACAGTTTGAGCTCGGGGAATCTCAAACGAATTAGTGTCCATCCTTCTTGCATTTGTAGCAAACCACCTCTACCACTACTACTATACCTTCCACTTCCACAACTTCTGCCACTACCCTGGTAGCATTTACTTATAATATGCCAAGTCTTACCACACTTGTAGCAAGCGTTTCCAATGTCACCTCCTCTGTAACCGCCACCACCACTATCGTATCCACCGCCATCAACTATACTGTCTATGGAAGAAAGCCAGAATAGTGGATTAAGAGATATATTTGAATTTATTGAAAGAATTTTCACATGAAGACCAATTAGGGAGACGTCAGTTCTCTCTCTTAACCCACTAATTAATATGTCTTCCATTTCAAGACTGATATGGTGGCAGTTGTGGATACAGTGGTGGTGGTATTGGATACAAAGGAGGTGTCGGTGGAAACGTCTGCTACAAGTGTGGTGAGACTGGGCATATTGCATATGAATGCTACCATGGTAGTCGCAAAGGTGGTGGCGGTGGAAGGTATAGTGGTGGCAGTAGAGGTGGTTGCTATAAATGCATAGAAGACGAACACTGATTCATCCGAGATTTCTCGAGCTCAGTCCGTTAGACAAAGTCTCTATCAATGATATAATTTAAAATAATAAGATCATATCCAGCTTAAAAACCTGTTCCATTTGGGACTATTCTTGTATGTCAGGTTCCCACTTAGGTTGTTGTCAATGACTAAAGCAAATGTATCTATTTGTTCTAAAAAAAATTTGGTTTGTTTATCTTCTATTATTCTCTGGGTGCATACTTTGACTTTACAAATTATAGTATATTTCGTGTACTTGAAGACTGATGGGAGATGCTGTCGAAATTTCAGCGAACAATGAATGCATTTGTTTGAGTCACTGACATTAATGGGACTTCATATACAAGAATGGGATGCAAGCCTGACCGATGTATTAAGGGTGGAGACATATTTAGATAGGAACTATATTTGCATTAATTATACCTAAAGATGACACAGTTTAATACAGTAATTGTTGTCAAAATAGGTACCGTAGTATCATGGATTTCTATTCAGACCATAGTTGGATGAGAAGATGAAAGTTAAGTGCCCAGATAGGTGCTACAACTGAATTTAGAACTAGTTGCCAAGTGTTTCTGAATTATGCATTTAGTCACCCGAAATGTGTCAATGGTCAAAACAAGATAAGATGTCATTGCTTGAAGTGTAAAAATGTAACTTATATGGACATAGACATGGTCAACTATCATTTACTTGTTTTTGGGTTCATGAAAAATTACGAAGAATGCTGGTGGACACATGGGTAGAGAAGATATAATGGCTACACATAAGTACATACTCTAGGCAGCAGTACCCATCGTATGAATGACATGGAGCATGATATTATAAACACTAATTTTGACTGGGAATAAGATAGAAAACAACCTATGTATTATGATTCCAAAGCGTTCTTTAAGTTGTTAGACAAGGATAGTGAACCGTTGTGGCCTGGTTGCACCAAGTAAATCACATTGTCTGCAGTGGCTACATTACTTAATATCAAGGTTGATCACAACATGAGCCATAAGTGTTTTGAGTCGCTATTGAAGGCCATTAAGGGTATGTTGCCTAACGATAAAAAGTTGTCTGATAGCTACTACTTTTGTAAGAAAATGGTGAAGAAGTTAGGTCTTGGATACCAAAAGATCGATGCATGTCCAAACGATTGTATGTTGTTTTATAAGAAAAATGAACAGAAGACAAAGTGCATGTCGTGTAGTCATGAACGGTTCAAGCCTAATAAAGAGGGCGAGAATACAATAAAGAAAAATATACCTTTCAAGATTTTAAGGTATTTTCTAATTACACATTGGCAAAAAAGATTATACATGTCTTCAAAAATAGCCGAACATATGACTTGGCATGCGAGATCTCCATCTAAAGATAGGAAACTTAACAATCCCGCAGATAGACAGGCTTGGAATGATTTCTAATTAGCACATCCTGGGTTTACATCGAAACCCAGAAATGTTAGCCTTGGATTGTCCACTGATGGTTTCAACCCTTTTGGTCACTCAGCTATTCCGTACTCCTACTAGCCTGTGATTGTTACTCCATATAACTTGCCTCCTTGGATGTGTATGAAACAACCATACTTATTTTTTCACTCGTGATTTCTAGTCCTAAGAGTCCTGGAAAGAATCTAGATGTTTACTTGAGACCTCTTATAGATGAGTTGAAGGTATTGTGGAAGGATGGAGTACAGACTTGGGATGTGTCCACGAAAACAAATTTCAACCTTAGGACATCGATTATGTGGACTATAAGTGACTTCCCTGCTTATGGTATGTTATTTGGATTGAGTACACACAGGAAGTTGGCTTGTCCATATTGTATGGAGCATACGAAATCTTTCAATCTATCAAATGGTCGGAAGCCGTGCAGGTTTGACTGTCAACGTCATTTCTTACCGACAGATCACCCGTTTCAAAGAAATAGAGAAAATTTTCTGAAAGGAAAATTAGAGAATGATATGCCTGCACCGCGACTGTCGGGGATGAATGTAAGACCCCGAATTTTATAAAATACAAAATTTAATTTTTCTTCATATAAATATTTTTTTTAAACAGTAAGTGGTTAAATCGATAAAGTTAAAAGTTAAGGATGTTATGTGCAAATTTTATTTTGTCGGACAATATTCGCTTTGTCGGGGAATATTCGTTTGGTCGGGGAATATTCGTTTGGTCCGACGGCGCCGAAATAATAAATTATTGGTGGACCCCACAACGGAATATTTGTCGGATATAGAAAACGACAGAAGTAACCTTTTTAAATAAAAATAGTCAACGGAACTGTTAAAATACCGGTGATAAAAGAATAGTAGCATACGGTAGTTTATGGTATTTTCTGTAGCACACGGTACTCTACAGTAACACACGGTATTGCATAGTGTCTCATATTATTGGTCTGATAATTGACACCGTAACTGTTACGCATCATTTCATCGATAATTGTCACTGCATAATATTTTATATTATCAATTCAATAATTGTTGTTACACAGTATTTTGCATTATTGATTTAATAATTGTCATTACACTGTATTTTATATCATTGAGTCAATAATTGTTGTTGCACTGTTTTTAAAATTATTGAACCTAATAATTGTCACAGTAACATATGCACAGTAATTCACATTATTGAATCAATAATTGTCATTACACAGTAACGTATGCTTTATTTTACATTATTGTTATCTCTATTATGATGTTATTTAAACAGTTGTATTTCATTAATTTATTGACTTGATATCTAAGAGCTAACTATACTGTATTTATAACAATTAGTCATAATAATTGAATTGATAAAGTTATTTGTTTATAATATAAAGTTAGGTGATTATTAGGTGATATGAAATGAATGGTGTAGATTAAAGTGTGAATTATTGTTGAATAATTGAATTGATTTGTTTATAATATAAAGTTAGGTGATTATTAGGTGATATGAAATGAATGGTGTAGATTAAAGATAATATAATATTTGAAATGGATGGTGTAGATTAAAAGATGATCTTTAAATGAATGGTTTAGATTAAATGAATGATAAGATTTTTGGCTATAAATAGAAGCCTTAACTTAAGGATTTTTCATAAACTTCCTTACTTGTTCTTTCTTTCTCTCTCTAAATACTTCTTGTGAAAGTTCTCTCTAAGTGTGCTTAAGTCATCTTGAGTATTTGTGAAGATCTATAAGTATACGTGTACTGTTCAAGTTAATCAACCTCATTTAAATCAATATCCAGTCACGTGTTGAGGTAAGGGATACCATCTTTTTCATCTTCCATTATTCAAACATACTATGGTAAGGGATTATCATTATTTGATTCTCGATAATAATATTGTTTCTTCCTTACTCATAAGACGTGCCTTTTATTTCCATGTATTAAATTGTGGGAATAACCTTACGGAGCGGATTGCCGCCTGTTGGTGAATAACCTTTCGTATTCATTCATTATTAATCTCTGAGAATAACTTTACGGAGCGGATTGCCGCCTGTTTGGTGAATAACTCTTTGTACTCAAATTCTATTAAATTGTGGGAATAACCTTACGGAGCGGATTGCCGCCTGTTGGTGAATAACCTTTCGTATTCATTCATTATTAATCTCTGAGAATAACCTTACGGAGCGGATTGCCGCCTGTTTGGTGAATAACTCTTTGTACTCAAATTCTATTAAATTGTGGGAATAACCTTACGGAGCGGATTGCCGCCTGTTGGTGAATAACCCTTTGTATTAATTTCCTTCACCTTTTGTTAATCAAACCTGCTACGGTAAGGGATATTATTTTCTTTTATACTCCTAAATCGAAATTTATTATGGAACTATTGCTTCTATAATTCCTGAAAATATTATATGTTCCATAATAGTTGAACTTCATTATTTCAACTGAACCTTCCTATTTACGTGAACCTTTCTATTGAATTGTAACCGTTATTCTGAACTGTGGATCTTGAATATCATTTTTAAATTTCACTCCACATCATGTTGACAATTTGGACATTATTTGAATCTGTACAAAGTAAACTTCCGATACTTATTGTTATCCTATTTCTTCTGTTCATCATTTATATCATTCTAATCATCCAAAAATCAAGCTGTTGTGAATATCTGTGGCCGGGGGCACAGATGTGATATATTTATTGAACAGATGATAGGTTAAAGGCGATATAATAGGTTAAAGGCGATACATCTGTTCGGTGTCTTTTATGGCACGTGGTGAATGTTCTCTTTGGCCCGTAGTGCAAAGATGAACTGTTGTTTGGTATGATTATGACCAAAGGCTGAATCTGGTATAATCATGACCGTTGGTGCTATATTGAATATCTTTGGCCGTAGTACAAAGATGAACTGTTGATGTGCATGATTATGATCAGGAACTGTGAATTTGTATTATCTTGACTAATGATATTTCAGATGATAAAAGTTGATGATGTTTTTCCTAAAAAGAGAACCGAGTGGACATTATAGTCTGCATTATTCTTCTAATAGATTTCTCATTCCGCTGCTATTATTGATCTGAACGTTGTTTAAGAATTTAACTGCAGTTTTTGATATAAACCTTGTAGTCTATTGTATTCTATCAAGAACTCAACTGTTGAAGACTAATGATAATTTATTCGTCATTATCTTAGTCATGATATTCTTTACTGGGCTATTTGAGCTCACCCTTTCTTTTGTTCCATTGTTTTTCAACAGGAGATGAAAACATAACAGGGTCTAGCCGGGGAATGGAGTGAGGGTTCGAGAAATAGTTATCATAGTCTTCACGTTTTGTAAAATAGTGTGGCAATAATAGTGAAGACTTAGTTGTGTATTATTATACACTGTATTGTTGTACGTTGTGCTTTGTTGTAATAATTTTGTTGTAGTCTTTTGACGACTCAAGTTTGGGCTGTGTGGGCCCAGATTTGGGGGCGTCACAGTTGGTATCAGAGCTTAGGGATATGGTCTTTAATGGAGATCTGGGGTTAGAACTAGGAGGGGAGAGACGAATAGAATCAATCACTAGTGTGTCCTACCTAAATTAGATTTATTTTTTATCTAATGAATCGATTTGAATGTAGGAACATGAAGAGATGAGTCAGTTTATTTGAACTAACATTTATTTTGTGACCACAGTTAATTATGGCATCTGGAAATCAGGAGGTTAACTATGAAATTACCGAAACAAATGTAGCTCCAAAACAAGAGGCGACGAATAATCTTCTTACAAACTCAGAGTTGAATCATTTGCCTAAGGCAAAAATTATGCGTGTTCTATCCAGTAAGGATGAAGGTGAAAGCTCTGCTACAGTCGTTCCAGATCCATTCTTAGAAGCAATTAAAGGAAGTAACGAACTTGCGGAAATTATTGCCTTTAATTTACTCACTAATTGGGAGAGTGATATCACATGGTTATGCTCTATAACAAAGGATCAGAATATATGGACTTTTCATATTAGTCTTTGGGATTTATGGTGTTCCAGCTATGATTTTCAAGATTATTTAAAAATGATGTTTCTATACTTTTGGGCGTTACAATTTAGAGGAATTCAGGTTAAGTTAGTCACTATCGTGGAAACTGCAGTCTATCGAAAATACTATTTTAATGGAAATCATTGGTACCTTACTACTGATGAAGTTGATGAACCCGAGAAACAGTTTGCTAGAAAATTATTCAGTGGTATTCCCATGGTTGAAATACGTGAAGATCCGAATGAAGTATTCGGGATTCGATTTGACGATAACAGTCAAGAAACCGAATGAGGTGATAACCGGTAAGCTATTCATAAATTCTCGTGAAGTCTATGTCATATTAGATACTGACTCTGTCCACTCTTTTATCTCACCTATATGTACTCAACGTTTAAATTTGACTATTGAAAACTTAAATCTTGTCTTATCAGTTGAAACCTCATTGGGAGAAATACCTATTACATTTACTATCTATAAATCTTGCCTAGTTCAAATCAACAACCTCACATTACCTGTTGACCTTATTTCTTTGGAGATGCGTGAATTTGATGTGATTTTAGGAATTGATTGTGTGACTACCCATCATGCTAAAATTGATTGTTTTCATAAGATTATTAGTTTTCATATTCCTAATCAACCTGTCATGCAAATTCAAGCAACTAAACCATTGAAATCTATAACTGTTATTTCTAGCCATAAAGCCATCCGTTTATTGAAAAACGGATGTCAAGCCTTTTTAGCTCATGTCACTGATTTGAACAAAAACACGTCAAACTTAAATGATATTCTCATTGTTAATGAGTTTCCTGACGTTTTTTCTGAGGAACTTTCTGGCTTACCCCAAACCGTGAAATTGAATTCTGTATCGATCTTGAACCCGGCACTAAGCCCATTTTTAAAGTTCCATACCAAATGGCTCCCATAGAACACCAAGAGTTGAAAGTTTAATTACTAGATATCGGTATCATTCATTCTAGTACAAAACTTATATCGAGCGAGGAATACGAGAAGAGTTTTCAAGAACTCAAGAGGAGACTTGTTTCAGCTCCTGTTCTGACCATACCATCAGGATCAGGAGAATTTGTTATCTACAGCGATGCTTCTGGCAAAGGTCTAGGCTGTGTCCTTATGCAACATGGAAAGGTTATAGCCTATGCCTCTCGACAACTCAAAGATTATGAGAAAAATTATCCTACTCATGATCTAGAGTTGGCAGCAGTCGTTTTCGCGTTGAAGATCTGGAGACACTACTTGTACGGAGAAAAAGTGGATATCTATACGGATCATAAAAGTCTCAAGTATTTCTTCACCCAGAAGGAACTCAACATGCGACAACGACGTTGGCTTGAGCTGTTAAAGGATTATGACCACACAATCCAGTATCACCCGGGAAAGGCGAACGTTGTAGCTGACGCTTTGAGCAGAAAATCTTATGCAAGTACAAGTGCACTGCTGACAACACAAAAGTGTATTTTGTACGACTTGCAAAAGATGGAGATAAAGCTAAAGACACCAGGGACCCACTCGAAGATTGCTCACGTGCGAGTAGAACCAACTTTAATCGATAAAATTAAAGCTGCTCAAGCTACCGATCCGGAACTGATAAACATGATAAAGAAAGTACAAGAAGGTGCCATTCCCGAAGCAAGAATCGACGAGAAAGGAATACTTCGAGTCAACTCTCGACTCTGTGTTCCTAACGATCTTGAATTAAAGCATAAAATCATGATGGAGGCACACAACACGCCGTTTGCAATCCACCCAGGAGGTACCAAGATGTATCGAGATCTTCGACATACATTTTGGTGGAACAATATGAAAAGAGAGATTGCGGAGTTTATCTCAAGGTGCCTAACTTGTCAACGTGTCAAGGCAGAACATCAAGTTCCTAAAGGTCCATTACAATCACTTGAAGTTCCCGAATGGAAGTGGGAACACATCAATATGGACTTCGTGACGGGTCTTCCAAAAGTTTCTCAAGGCTTAGATGCAATTTGGGTGATCGTAGATAGATTGACCAAATCTGCTCATTTCTTGCCTATACGAGAAAACTTTTCACTTGAACGTCTTGCCGGTATGTACATAAATGAGATCGTGAGATTGCATGGCATGCCAGTTTCCATAGTTTCTGATCGAGATCCTAGATTCACTTCACGCTTTTGGATCAGTCTACAAAAAGCTATGGGCACTGAACTACGTTTTAGTTCTGCATACCATCCTCAAACGGACGGACAATCGGAAAGGACGATCCAGACCCTCGAAGATCTTTTGAGACTTTGTGTATTAGACTTCAAAGGAAGTTGGGATAAGTACTTGCCATTGGTGGAATTTTCTTACAACAACAGTTACCAAGCAAGCATAGGCATGGCTCCATTCGAGGCATTGTATGGAAGGAAGTGTCGCTCTCCAATATGTTGGAATGAGGTAGGAAAAGCAAAATTGTTGGGACCCGAGTTGGTACGCTTGACGACCGAAAAGATCCAAATGATCCGACAACGAATACAGACCGCACAAGAACGACAAAAGAGTTATGCTGATCTTCATCGGAGAGACGAAAGTTTCAACGTCGGAGATCATGTATTCTTACGTGTTTCTCCATGGAAAGGGGTTACGAGATTCGGAAAGAGAGGAAAGCTCAACCCTCGATTTATTGGCCCATTTGAAATCCTCGATCGAATAGGAACTGTAGCCTACAGACTAGCCTTACCACCAAGTATGTCTCGCATCCATAACGTTTTTCACATATCTATGTTACGTAAATATGTGAAGGACCCAAACCACGTCATTGAGTTAGAACCAGACGTTATAGCAGAGGATTTAACATACGAGGAAGTACCTGTTAAGATCCTGGATAAGAAGGAGCAGATCCTACGCTCAAAGGTTATACCTCAAGTTAAGGTTTTATGGAGGAACCAAGATATTGAGGAAATGACCTGGGAGCTAGAATCTGAGATGAAATCTAAGTATCCTTACCTCTTCGATATGTCAGGTACGTCAATTTCGGGGACGAAATTTCATAAGGAGGGGAGGTTGTAAGACCCCGAATTTTATGAAATACAAAATTTAATTTTTCTTCATATAAATATTTTTTTTAAACAGTAAGTGGTTAAATCGATAAAGTTAAAAGTTAAGGATGTTATGTGCAAATTTTATTTTGTCGGACAATATTCGCTTTGTCGGGGAATATTCGTTTGGTCGGGGAATATTCGTTTGGTCCGACGGCGCCGAAATAATAAATTATTGGTGGACCCCACAACGGAATATTTGTCGGATATAGAAAACGACAGAAGTAACCTTTTTAAATAAAAATAGTCAACGGAATTGTTAAAATACCGGTGATAAAAGAATAGTAGCATACGGTAGTTTATGGTATTTTCTGTAGCACACGGTACTCTACAGTAACACACGGTATTGCATAGTGTCTCATATTATTGGTCTGATAATTGACACCGTAACTGTTACGCATCATTTCATCGATAATTGTCACTGCATAATATTTTATATTATCAATTCAATAATTGTTGTTACACAGTATTTTGCATTATTGATTTAATAATTGTCATTACACTGTATTTTATATCATTGAGTCAATAATTGTTGTTGCACTGTTTTTAAAATTATTGAACCTAATAATTGTCACAGTAACATATGCACAGTAATTCACATTATTGAATCAATAATTGTCATTACACAGTAACGTATGCTTTATTTTACATTATTGTTATCTCTATTATGATGTTATTTAAACAGTTGTATTTCATTAATTTATTGACTTGATATCTAAGAGCTAACTATACTGTATTTATAACAATTAGTCATAATAATTGAATTGATAAAGTTATTTGTTTATAATATAAAGTTAGGTGATTATTAGGTGATATGAAATGAATGGTGTAGATTAAAGTGTGAATTATTGTTGAATAATTGAATTGATTTGTTTATAATATAAAGTTAGGTGATTATTAGGTGATATGAAATGAATGGTGTAGATTAAAGATAATATAATATTTGAAATGGATGGTGTAGATTAAAAGATGATCTTTAAATGAATGGTTTAGATTAAATGAATGATAAGATTTTTGGCTATAAATAGAAGCCTTAACTTAAGGATTTTTCATAAACTTCCTTACTTGTTCTTTCTTTCTCTCTCTAAATACTTCTTGTGAAAGTTCTCTCTAAGTGTGCTTAAGTCATCTTGAGTATTTGTGAAGATCTATAAGTATACGTGTACTGTTCAAGTTAATCAACCTCATTTAAATCAATATCCAGTCACGTGTTGAGGTAAGGGATACCATCTTTTTCATCTTCCATTATTCAAACATACTATGGTAAGGGATTATCATTATTTGATTCTCGATAATAATATTGTTTCTTCCTTACTCATAAGACGTGCCTTTTATTTCCATGTATTAAATTGTGGGAATAACCTTACGGAGCGGATTGCCGCCTGTTGGTGAATAACCTTTCGTATTCATTCATTATTAATCTCTGAGAATAACTTTACGGAGCGGATTGCCGCCTGTTTGGTGAATAACTCTTTGTACTCAAATTCTATTAAATTGTGGGAATAACCTTACGGAGCGGATTGCCGCCTGTTGGTGAATAACCTTTCGTATTCATTCATTATTAATCTCTGAGAATAACCTTACGGAGCGGATTGCCGCCTGTTTGGTGAATAACTCTTTGTACTCAAATTCTATTAAATTGTGGGAATAACCTTACGGAGCGGATTGCCGCCTGTTGGTGAATAACCCTTTGTATTAATTTCCTTCACCTTTTGTTAATCAAACCTGCTACGGTAAGGGATATTATTTTCTTTTATACTCCTAAATCGAAATTTATTATGGAACTATTGCTTCTATAATTCCTGAAAATATTATATGTTCCATAATAGTTGAACTTCATTATTTTAACTGAACCTTCCTATTTACGTGAACCTTTCTATTGAATTGTAACCGTTATTCTGAACTGTGGATCTTGAATATCATTTTTAAATTTCACTCCACATCATGTTGACAATTTGGACATTATTTGAATCTGTACAAAGTAAACTTCCGATACTTATTGTTATCCTATTTCTTCTGTTCATCATTTATATCATTCTAATCATCCAAAAATCAAGCTGTTGTGAATATCTGTGGCCGGGGGCACAGATGTGATATATTTGTTGAACAGATGATAGGTTAAAGGCGATATAATAGGTTAAAGGCGATACATCTGTTCGGTGTCTTTTATGGCACGTGGTGAATGTTCTCTTTGGCCCGTAGTGCAAAGATGAACTGTTGTTTGGTATGATTATGACCAAAGGCTGAATCTGGTATAATCATGACCGTTGGTGCTATATTGAATATCTTTGGCCGTAGTACAAAGATGAACTGTTGATGTGCATGATTATGATCAGGAACTGTGAATTTGTATTATCTTGACTAATGATATTTCAGATGATAAAAGTTGATGATGTTTTTCCTAAAAAGAGAACCGAGTGGACATTATAGTCTGCATTATTCTTCTAATAGATTTCTCATTCCGCTGCTATTATTGATCTGAACGTTGTTTAAGAATTTAACTGCAGTTTTTGATATAAACCTTGTAGTCTATTGTATTCTATCAAGAACTCAACTGTTGAAGACTAATGATAATTTATTCGTCATTATCTTAGTCATGATATTCTTTACTGGGCTATTTGAGCTCACCCTTTCTTTTGTTCCATTGTTTTTCAACAGGAGATGAAAACATAACAGGGTCTAGCCGGGGAATGGAGTGAGGGTTCGAGGAATAGTTATCATAGTCTTCACGTTTTGTAAAATAGTGTGGCAATAATAGTGAAGACTTAGTTGTGTATTATTATACACTGTATTGTTGTACGTTGTGCTTTGTTGTAATAATTTTGTTGTAGTCTTTTGACGACTCAAGTTTGGGCTGTGTGGGCCCAGATTTGGGGGCGTCACAATGAAGATTCGTGATCATGTAACAAGATTGTCGATCATCCCACTTGGTAAGATTGTTGTCTCAAATATAATCAATGGGTTTGGTGAATCTCATAATTGGGTTCAGAGAAGCATCTTTTGAGAATTGTCTTATTGGTCTACTAATTTGATTCGTCATAATCTAGATGTGATGCATATTGAGAAGAATGTGTTCGACAATGTGTTTAACACTGTCATGGGTGTTACGGGGAAGACGAAAGATAATGATAAGGCACGGTTGGACATGAAAGATATTTATAAGCATCCTAGATTAGAACTTTATGAATCTCCTAATGGTAAGATGGTTAAACTGCGTGCAAGGTACACATTGTCCAAAAAGTAGGTTGAAGATGCGTGCACGTGAATTAAGTTTGTGAAAATACTAGATAGATATGCGTTAAATATTGCTAGGTGTGTTAAAGGTGGAAAATTACGAGGGATGAAGAGTCATGACTATCATGTGTTCATGGAGAGACTTATGCCTATAGCATTTCGAGACTTGCTTGATAAATTAATATGGGATGCTTTGACTGATCTTAATCGTTTCTTCAGAGATATATGATCAAAGACGTTAAATGAAAAAGACATGTCTATACTTGAGAAGAATATCTTTACGATCACGTGTAAGCTTGAAAAAATATTTTCACCTATTTTGTTTTACTCTATGGAGCATTTGCAAATCCATCTACCCTATAAAGCTTGTGTTGGTGGTCTAGTTCAATATATATGGATGTACCCTTTTAAGAGGGTGATGGAAAACCTTAAGAGAAATGTGAAAATAGAGCTTATATCAAGGGGTCGATATATGAGTCATACAATTTTGATAAGATATCTACGTTTGTCTCAGACTATTTTTTCCGATGAAGTCTTGACAAAAGCCAATCTAGTCGTGAGACATGATGATAGGGGCAATGCTGAATTAAATGGTCGGTTTTCTGTATTTGGTCCACTGGGTCGCACTTATGGAAAATGGATGCGCATATTCCTCTCTGAGCGAGAATTACATGTTGCACATACTTATATTCTTCTCAATTGTGACGAGATTGATGAATTGATGAGGTATACATGTAAAACTAATATTTAACTTTGTATCTTACCCTGTAATCTCATATATTTATATGTTAATGTTTATAATACATGTATAGATCATACGACGACGAGTTAAAAGCAAATCAAAACAACATCACTAATAAAGATATTCAACTCAGTTGTGATCGAAATTTTACACTTTTGGCTAAAGAACAAAGTAAGTTAGTTAACTTAATTAAACACAACTTTTCACGTATTAATTTATGAATTTATTTAATTTAATAGAATTTATGAGGTGATAATTCATAATTTATAAAATTATTGTAGGCTCTTAATGACGGAATGATTCCATCAAATGTACAAGCCCTAGTCATGGGCCTAAATAGGGACCAAGTCAGCCGCAATGGTTACAAAGTAAATGGCTGTGAATTTCATACAAAGAGATATGCTCGTGGTAAAAGAACAACTACTACTAGAGTATATGGTTAAAGAGATTATTACAATGAGCTTGGTCATGCCATTTATGGGAAGTTAGAGGAAATCATAGAGTTATTATACAAAGGTATTTATGAGGGTCAGATAAACTTGTTTAAGTGTTGTTGGTTTGATTCAGAAAGAGGTTTACGTGTATCAACATGAAATCGTCGATGTTGACCTCCATAGGTCCACGTATGTCAACACACCATTTGTGTTGCCAACTCAAACATTACAAGTATACAACACTCTTAGTCTTGTTTGGAAAAGAGATACACCGCCTAAAGATTAGCAAGTTATAATTCATACTCCCGCATGTAGTCGTGTCCAATTAGTAGACAATGAGTTCTACCAAGAGGAGATGTTATATAGACTTCTTATAATTAATGTGAAAGACAACAAATGAACTAAATTAGTTAAAAGGTGGAGATGAACCTGATGAATTGGATCTCAAGTCAGTACATGTGCCAAATGTCGTTGATAATGAGGAGGAAGAGTTATTGACTGACATTGACATTGACTCTGAAGAAGATGATGGTTATGAATCTCCATATGATTTTCAAAATGATTCTTACTCAGACAACGATTTTCATTAAACTGTATGTTTAGTTTTACTTGTATTACGTACAATTACATATATACATATTCTCTATATTCTTGTCATGTTCATTTTATTTACAATTACATGTCATTAATGTCATTTTATTTGTGTATGTATTATTATATAACTCATAATAATATCCTAAAATTTCTATTTATAGATATTTACTTCAGCAGAGCCAAGAAAACGCGGCTTGGGTAGGGGTATGAATCAGATCCCGAAGGCCCCGACTAATCTGGATGAGCGGATTCTCATCCAGATTTGACATTCTCATAACAGCATGTAAGTTATATAGATATCATATTACCAGTGTTGTAGATACTTTTTGTAAATTATTTTAAATATTAAAATAAAAGTACTTATCTTTAATGTAAATTGTTGTATATTTTAGTAATTTTGCATATCACAAGATTGTGAAGTGCATTTCACAATTATGTTTATAGAACTGGTATACGCCAGTGATTACGTGGGAAAGCACACCTCTCGCCCACAAAGATGCAGTATGGGCTGAATTTTAGGTATATATATATTTTTTAATTCTGTAAGATAATTTAATTAGTGAACTAATATTTTTTGTAGTATTGGATTATATTATTATTATTGTATTTTTATTTACTGAAAAGGTATAGATGGGACAACGCGCATGCAACAATAATATACACATTTTTTTTGGCAAAAGCACGTCGTCCGAACTAAAGATAACTTGAACAAAGCCCTACAGAATGCTCAGATTGACCATCCAAGAGATGCTGAGCAGTATACGCATGAGTATTGCCCCTGATAGTGCGCGCAACCCATATGGGCTGACATGTGTAAGTAGTGAAAATTTGAGAGTTGGCCTAAGCGACGCAAGACTATCGCTATGAACAGAGCCTCAGGTGCACCTAAAGGTGACAAAGCAAAAGGCACTTATAGGGGCGGCAGTATCTTATAGTTGCAATATATTACTGTTAAGGTATGTATTTTGCAAAGTATTTTTTTATGTTATGTTACAGTCATTTTATTAGTATGAGACTATGTGATTAATATATGTTATGTATGGATTCTGAGTTATATTTGTAGGAGGTTACATCCCAGGGTCAGTCTATCTATTGGCTGGATATGCACGTGGCCACTCACAATGGTATACTAGAAACACTCCAGATATGTGTAAGTTTTTATAAGTTGATATGTTATTTATAATTTTTAACGTTAGTCGTTCTTTAGTGTAATTAATTACTTAATTATTACCTATTTACTTTTAAACCTGATTACGTGATACTTATAACGCATTAATGGATGAACGCTATCCTGCAACATCCCGCGACCGCCGATAGATCAAGAATTATGGGAGAGGGCATAGGTTGTGAAGAAAAATTACGTCAAAGGCCAAGGACAACGACTGTCTATCAGTGGCATGGGTAGTTCTGCTACGCAATCTACTCAGACATCAGGCCAAGTGCTGACATCGCATACTGCTACTGAATGTGTCAGAGATATCTGTCAAGATCATGAGCTTCTTCGTACATTGGGCGCATAACTACAGTCTCTAGGACCTGATAAGTTAGTAGATGCAGTAGCGGCTACAGCATAGCACCATGATGGCTCTGACGTAATCTTAGTACTTGATACTTACAATGACTCAAATTACTTAATTGATATATATTTAACATTATTTTATTCTTTTGTTTTTCAGGCTTGTTTGGATGAGGATGCGAAGACATTTTTGTATTCTTATCTTCGTCTTTTTATTAGTTTATGCATGGATATGATATTTATATTTTGATCACCTTTGTATATAGACTTTACATTGGTTTGTTTATATTTCAATTCGAATGGATTGTATTTAATATAATCTTTTTAGATATAAGAAATGAATTAGTTGATATTATGAATGCTTATGAGACTTACTATATATATATATGAACTGCTATGTGTTAGGATATAAAGCAGGTATAAACAGGTATAATTTTCTAAAAAAAAATCCACAAAAATAGGCTCTTTTTTTTGTATCATCGACCCCAATTTTTTCCTTCACATTAGGTTTGGTGCGGTTTGAAGCCCAAATCGCACATGAAACCACTTAGGTGCGGTTTGAAAAATTCAAAATCGCACATAAAATCGCTTGTGATTAGTGCGGTGCGGTTTTGAACCGTACGATGCGATTTTATTTGGTGCGGTTTTGGTTCTAAAATCAATTAAAATAATTAAATTTTACACATTTTAAATTAACAATTTAGTATCACAGAATATTAAACACCACTTTGATAACACACATAACCTTACTGATAATATTTTGTCTAAACAAAGGCAAAATAGAAGTTACATGAGTGATAATTCCAAATTGATTAATTGAAAATTTCTACTCACATATGAAAATTCTAAACAAAATAATTACGTGAGGGATAATTCTAAATGGATTAATTGAAGGTAGACATGCACATTCGGCCCAAAGCCCGCGACTCGGCCTTGGTCCGGCCTTGACCCGGCCTGGTCAACAACCGGCCTGGTCAAAGCCTGGCCCGGCCTGGCAGGCCACTCACAGGCTGCTTTTTTCTCCCAGCGATCCGGCCTGGCCCGGCCTTCTCGAAAACCTTGCCTGGACTGTAGCCCGAGGCCTGGCCCGGCCTCTAGCCCGAACCAAGGCCCGACCCGATTTGCAAAGCAATAAAGGTTAAAAATCAAATTTTGCTTCTGCTGCTAATGCGCGTGCTGCTGCCGACTTCCTGTTGCTGCTGCTGACTGCCTGACTTCCTGCTGTTGCTGTTACGGCTGACGCGTCACTGTCAACAACCTGCTGCACTGTTGTGGTGCTGCGTCACCCTAGAATTATTCATTAATATATGTGTAGTTTGTGTCCAATCAAACTAGTGTGTATTACCAATAAAATGATGATCACAGACACATATGTATTAATATATATATATATATATATATATATATATATCATATATGTAGTAATAGACTAGCCTTTACTCATTAGTATTAGCGTGTATATATATTAATATATATCATATATTCATTAATATATGTATAGTTTGTGTCCAATCAAACTAGTGTGTATTACCAAGAAAATGGTATCAAAGGCACATATGTATTAATATATATATTAATATATATGATATATGTATCAACGACACATGTACTATTACTAATATAGTAATATATATATATATATATAGTAATAGTAATAGTAATAGAGTAATAGACTAGTCTTTACTCATTAGTCATTAGTGTCAGCGTGTATATATATATCATATATGTGTGTCAGTCTAGTGTGTGTGTATATATATATATATTACATATATGTGTCATGTCACTTGATTTGACAGACCCATCAAGCACACCAGCTAAAAAAATTTCTTAAGTGTGAGTGTGTTTATGCTTTGAGAGACTCACAGACCAACTAAGAGGTCCAAGCACACCGGCTAAAAAAAAAAAAAGTTACCGGGATGGCCTGGCCCGGGCTTCAACAGGCTGACTTTTTTTAAGCAAAGTCCGGCCCGACCTGGACTAACCTTTTGGACGTCAAAGCCTGGCCTAGCCTGGTCAACGGCCAAGGCCTGCCAATCCCGGGCCGAACCAGGCCAGGCTGGCCTGATGTGCATGCCTAATTGAAAGGTGGCTTCCATAATAATGCTTCTTGATATGGTCCATGTTGAAAATGGTCAAACAAAAAAATGGTGCGGTGCGATTTTTCCATGTGCGGTTTTGCCCAAAAACCAAACCCGAACCTCAAATTTGGTTTTTCAACCCAACTAAAACCGCCACATACGCCGAAATTGTAGGTGCGATTTTAATTGGTGCGGTTTCAGGGCCAACTCAGTTTCTTGCTCACCCCTATTAGCGACAGCTTCGGTCATTATTATCGGTCGTTGATTTCGGTCGCTAGTGTGTAACCAGCGACCTAATAATTTGCGACCGCTATTTGTGATCGCATGTGGTCACTAATATCTATCAGCGATCAAATTCGGTTGTTGATATGCAGTCGCAAATAGTTTTTTTTTTGTAACGTAATAAAATCACTTTTGTTCGGCTCAATTTATCATCCAAAAAGAATTTAATTTTGGCTGAGTAATATTAGTCTTTAAATATATAAACTTGAAACCCGTGCAAAGCACATATTATCTTTTTTATATATATTTTGATTTATTATATTAATTCAATTATAGTTTTTCTTTTAGATTATATATTGATGCAAGAGGATCTGAGTCCGAAAATGCTAATCATATCGACATAGTCGTAATACATGGGATTAGTGGGTCGATGGAAGTGATGACATCTTTAGGATGTCTTTGGATTAGTCTGAAAAGCTTGTTTATGCCTTTAGACGAGTTCGACTTGCTTCGGGATGCCTTCAGGTACCTTCGGATGAGTTCAGCTTGCTGAACCAAGGGTTTGGGCATAGGCTTCAAAAGATATATGACTTCTCTTAATCTTCATATTGTTCTTTTCTTGTTACATGAAATGGTCTTAGTTCATGCCAGACCTCTTCAGGAAATAACTTCAGATTGTTATGGCTTCGGGGTTAATTTAATGAGTTAAATTCGGGCGTCTTTCTGAGTCTAGCTTCAGGTGCTATGATTTTTCCTTGATTTATTTTTTGTGTCTTATTTTTGTTTTCTTTTATGAAAATGATTTTTGTAAATTTTTTCTTTATTATGTAACTAATCACGTGGCGTAACTTTAGTAAGTATCAAAGTTTGTTACATGGAGTCCATGTACTTGATTGTAAGGACCTTTTTACGTGGCATAATTATAGGAAAATGTTAAAGGTTGTCACATGATTATAGGTTGAAAGTTGTTTTTTGATACTCAAGAGTGTTTTGGCTATATAACTCAGCTTGTGGGTTAAAGAGAAGAACTTTTGCTTTGATAATATTGAATCTTAGCACTAGAGAATTTCTCTGTATTTCTTTGGGGCCAATCTCTTTTTTTTTTCCCTATGAATTTATCTGTTTACCTAGCTCACAAAATAATCGTTATCCCGCTTTGGCGTCAGTTGGTATCAGAGCATTAAACATCTACCTAAAGTTAAATTTCATTAGTTTTAATGGCTGGTGGTCGTGGTCATGTTCGTAGTAGAAAGGTTCCGGCTGAGGAAGTCCCGCAAATTGATCGTGACGAGGAGGAATATGATTCAAAGTCCAATTTCGATAACCCTTATCACAATAGGGATCAGTTATGGGAACGACGTAGTCGAGATAATCGTCGTTGAGATCTAGGTTTTAAGGTGGAGCTACCAGAGTTTTCTGATACGT
Source organism: Hedera helix (assembly GCA_947179155.2). Taxonomy (NCBI): domain Eukaryota; kingdom Viridiplantae; phylum Streptophyta; class Magnoliopsida; order Apiales; family Araliaceae; genus Hedera; species Hedera helix. Next base: position 25,716,804 of record OX359270.1, read on the forward strand.
TGCTAGCTGAGGGATTCATCAATTGGGTGAATGAAATAGAGCGTGTCTTTGAATATAAGGAAGTGCCAGATAGCATTAAGGTAAAACTGGTTGTTATTAAACTCAAAGGTAGAACATCTGCTTAGTGGGAGCAGTTGAGACGCTCATGAAAAAGGAAGGGCAAGGCTAAAATCACGGATTGAAAGAAGATAGAGGTGCACTTTCTTCCTTTTGGCTATACTCAAACCTTATTAAAGTGACTTCATTTGTTGAGGCAAGTGGAGGAGGTTAGAGAACCTGTGTATGACGTGGAAGAAGAAGTGGAGGAGTTTGAAAGCCTATGTATGATGAATATGAGAATGAAGATGATTAGATTTCCCTCTACCTCCTAATAACAAACCTTTTCATTCCCTACCATCTGCTGAGCCATGGGAATCCTTGCAAACTACTGCAAAAATCCCAGAAGGTAATTTTTATACACCTGATTCTAGTCAGTTAACTGTAGGCCTTCCACCGTATTACTATGAAGCGGTACCACATACGTACCCTACTTATGCTCCAATTATCATCAATCTTGATGAACCTGTATCATGTTTTGGTCATCAAGATGAGATTGCATTCCCTGTACCTGGGGTTAGTTGTGCAGAATTAATTGAATTGCATTTTGCATATGGTTATGAAAGTCTAAACTCTAATAAGGTCAGAATGAACAATTTTACGTTATCAAATGATGGAATTGAGGCCTTTTATGTTGACAAGGAGGCTAAAAAGAAGTCTGTCGAGGTTTCTTTTACTTTGGTTTTTTCTCAAGATCCAACAACCTTTTTAGTAACACCTACATCATCAAATCTCTCTGTTATTGTCACAGGTGATATGAAGGATAATGAGTTTAAGGATAGCAAGGCAAGTAAAGTATGAAAGTAGTATGCCCTGAAGTCAATCACATTTCGATATGATAAACACATACTTTGTAATATTGTTCATTTATTAATAAAAGTTTTATTTAAAGACATTTTTTTTATTCATGATTAATTGGTTGAATTGATTAAATGAAAAAACCCATAGTTTTAGAGCAATACTTTTAGAATCATAATGTTGATTATGCTAATAATATCTAAATTCAAGATAGCTCAAAACTAAAATGTTCCTAATCGTGGGATCACTAAAATGAGGATTAATTAAAATAAGGATTAGTGAGTCCGGATAGATTATTATATACTATACTTGCTCTTTTGAAGATGATGATTGATTTCATAATTATTTATGTGGAGACACTAAAACAAGTATGTAGGTGCTTATTAGAGAATATGTTCATTGAACGTGACTCGCTTAAGGAAAACCTAATGGAGTTTTACATACATGTCAATAGGAGTTCCTAATGTGATAGTAATACACGTGATCCTTGGACTTAAGAACGTCATAGTATCTTATGTATGATGAGTTATAATTTTTCATATTCCTTAAGGCTATCCGGGTATAACAAAGGATATGTTCAGGTATAATAAGTTATACATGAAGATAAATGGATGATCAACAAAGGAGTATCACTTCTAGTAAAAAGAGAGAATGTTATATGTGATTCCATAAATGATAACTTAGTAGTCATTGGCCAAGACATAATGAAAATTAGAAATGTGTTTCTAATTTACATTAATTAGAATTATGCATTTGAGAATCAAAATACATATGATTAAATTAAATAAGACTTGACAGTAATTGTATATCTTATATTTGATTGAGACATTGTATGGTAGAAGGATTGAATTGTACGGTAACTATTCGTGGAATAGGTTATTTGTGATCAAATATTAAAATTCATATTATCTAGAAAGTCTTGAATTTCTAAGCGGGCTTACCTTTATTGTAGGATAAATATATTTATTTATTTTGAATTAAAAGAGTTTAATTCATCTACGCTATAATATAGTAACATTTAGAGCGATCCCAAATGAGTTAATTTCGTTAGTCAAAGGTCACCGAGTTTAGCTTCAACTCTTTTCTTCCCGCGGCTTCAACTCTTCCCCTTCCCTGCTCTTCCGTATTCTTAATTAACCCAGTCCTTTTCATTGGCTTCAACTCTTCCACTTCTCTGCTATTCCCTTTTCTCAATTAACCAAGTCCTTTACATCTAGGGTAGCCAAAAATATGTTACTCTGTATTCCTAAAGAAAGATCAAACACAAATCGAGTCATGCAGGCTTTCTACCTTTAAATCGTTGACGACCGATTAGTTGCGGTAGAAGAATCAAGGGTTTCAAACTCAAGTCTAACATCTTTCATCACTCTAAAAAGGTTTGGATTTCACCAGTTTCCATTATATATATATATATATATATATATATATATATAGCGACGAAAAGATACATGTCAAGGGTTTCAAACTCAAGTCTAACATCTTCCGTTACTTTAAAAAGGGTTTTAAACTCAAGTTTCACACCTTCCGTCGCTCTAACGTCGGCGAACACAATATAAAATCCAGTCGGCGAGTCGAGCATAGGCAATCCGATAATGGTTCAATTCGTTCCCAACTTTAATTTTGGAATTATGTGTTCATCTTCCCATTCCATGGCTAAGCTTCAACTTTAATTTTAGAATTCTAATAAGTGCAAAGTTTTTTCTATGTATTGTTGAATTTCACTATGCACTTCCATAAGGAGTTGGAAATTAGTGTATATGACTGTACCTCTTTCGAGAATAGAACTTATAAGTTTTATTGATGTTGAATTTCACTATGCACTTTCGGAATGAGTCGAAAATCAACATATATGACTGTACCTCATGCAAATTTTAATTTATACATTGCTTAATCAAGATAAATAATTAATTTTAGAACCAGGAATTATTTTTATTGTGGTAGAAACAATGGCAACATTAGAATGGACTAGAATGCATATGAGAGTTTCGATGTTTGAGATACAATTATCCTTTCTTGGTTTAACATCGGACTTAAGGTTAATGAAGTAGGTTAATATCATAATTTCTTTTTGCTGTTATTTTTTATTTGAAGATAATGTAATATTGATGCTTAACTAGGACTTTTGTATATGTGTCAGAAAAAATGTATGAGTATGATTCGTCTAGCCATGCAATAATGGTTCATTTTATATACCCATCAAAAAATAATTTGTTCTGTTGACTAATATGAACTTAATGTGCTCTGTTTTTTTTTTTTTTTTTATGTAAGTTGATTTTTATTTTCTCAGATAATAATTTAAATCAACCAATAGGAAATTGGCATGATGCAGATGTGAGTTTGGATTGCAACTGTGCATCTGCAAAATTTGAAACAATTGGATGTAGTGGTATGTTTGATATATTGGTATAAATTGATTTTTTTTTCTTTCTGTGTTCATCTTCCCATTCCATGGCTAAGCTTTAACTTTAATTTTGGAATTCTGATATTTTTATTATGGTAGAAACAAATGCAACATTGGAATGGACTAGAATGCATACGAGAGTTTGGGTGTTTGAATAAATGAAGGTGGACTGGGCAAGATTTATAGTGTAAAAATATTAATGTTTTCACTTGAGAGTGATTAGTTTAACTGCTTCGTCAGTCTGGAAAAGAGTTCTTTTTATTTTTTTATTATTAAAGTTAAGACTCAAATTCTTTATTTGGAAAAATTTATCTAAACGTTATTATATTATAGGATATATATATATATATATATATATATATATATATATATATATGTATATATATATATATATATCTCCATATGTATATACGTTTATATATATGTAATGACATATAATACATTGTTCATGGATTTTGATTTATAATTGATTGCAAACGCAACTGTAAGCGAATTTGATATGTTGTATAAAAGCATATATGTGTATAGTACAATACTGTTGATGAGTTTTGATTTATAATTGATCAGAAACTGTTGTTCACAGGGATTGGATGGAATTCATTTTTTTACAAGATTTTTTTTTAACGATCCTCCCGGATATCTAATCATACACTCAATTAATTGAATAAAGCTCCATTTAATCCGATAGTGCTATGGTATTATGTTACTTAAGAGATATGAAATATTGCTAGCACATGTAATTATTATTTGGTAATTGTCGTGGCACCGTCTCAATCGTTCACCCCTCGGCGATTTTGTCCTTGCCGTGGCCAGAACCTGGTGGCTAGATACAACTAATGGCTGACCTCGAATGAGGTAAGTTTTGTTTATACCAAAATTATTTATCTGATAGTTGAAAATTTAATTAATTCTGAATACCATTATTATTTTTCAAAGATTTATGTTAGTTGGTTCTGGAACATAATTTGGATCTGACTTATGTTAGTTGGTTTGGGGATTTTGGGTTGACACCATAAATATGTGAAAGTGCAAGGTAATTTTATATTTGATTTGCTAGATGTTTGTGAAAATGTTTTAGTGAAATAAATTGTCATAGTCCATATTTGCATTCATGTTGTCCATATTTGCGTTGGAAAATATCTAAAAATATTTTTTATCTGATTTTGGAGCAAATAGGTTTAAATAATCTTAAAACCATTCTAGGAAAAGCATTATGCAATTATAAAACAAGTATATTGTATGTATGTATATATAGGTTGATAATATAGATATTTTTATTTAATATCCAATAATTTTATCATCACCCTCATCTTTATCATCATTATGATCAAAACTCTGTCTCCAAATTTGAAATTCAACCCTTACCTCCCTGGATTTTGGAATTGGACCAAACATGATATACCCATTTTTGATTCCTTAACAAAAGGAATCATTTTGTCTTTTTGAGTTCCTTCATCTTAATGTGATCATCTTGGCTTTTTTTAGGGTCCTTACTTTTGTAAAATTCATGGATTTAATCATTTGTAGGCAATTATGATATACATATATGTATATATAAGTTTAGACATAAATTGAAAATAGAGTTGGTCTTAGGATACCTACCAGTAGCCATTGTTATTCCCATATGGAGAAGATGGTTTTCGTCCTAACATTTTACATAGAGGTCTCATTATACACAATTCTATCAAGAAACAGTCTCTATGCGAGAACAACGGTGACAACATGTGTATTAAAGAAAATATATTGCACAATAATTACTAAGTTACAATCGGATAAATTACTTGATTTACAAGTTTTCTCGTGCCTTGCACGGGTTTTAAGGCTTGTAATAAATAATATTAGAATTGTTCTAATTTATTTACTCTACAACCGGTTTAATATTAAACCTAAAGGGTCACAGCGCAAAAAACAAATATTTATTTTAGAAGTAAGTAGCATAATGGTAATAATAAATTGAGTGTATTTAATTTATACTATAGTGATAGAATTAATTAAATAACTTAATATTTATAATTATGTATTTTGAAAGTACTAATTTAAATACATAATTATAAATTAATAAGAGGAGTCTTATTATTATTATTATTATTATTATTATTATTATTATTATTATTATTATTATTTAGTTCTTAAATAGTTTAGAAATTAATTAATAATTAGTAGTAGTATTATAAATAATTAAGTTCCTAAATGGTTTAGAAATTGTAATTATTATAATAAATTAATTTAGTTCTTAATTAGATTAGGAGTTAAATTAAAATCCTACTCATAAAGAGTTTAGGAGGGTTGAACAAGTTTATAAATAAGACGAGTCTTATTATAGATTAGGTTATTGGCACAATTGGAAGTATTGGAGAATACTTCATATAATTCTCTACATCTAAGGAGTTAGAGATAGAAAGAGAGTTAGTGCTAGCCACCTAAGATCTAGTAGAATCTAAATTATTTCTTGAATCCATACTACTCTTGGTAGATCACCTTTAGAGACTACATTCTTGGGTAATTAATGTTGATCCGTGGATCTTGAAGAACGCGAAGAATTTTAGAGGTGAACTAGTAGCTGATAAAAGTAATTTGTCTACAAATGTATAATCTTTTATCATTCTTCAATTAATAAGTATCGCATAAGAAAGAACCTGAAAATTAGTTTCTAGAAATTTTTTTTTAATATGATTTGTAATTTGTCTACAAATGTATGTACTGTTTTTGCAAACCAATACAGTACTTATCCTAGATAATGAGCATGGCAATTCGAAGCTTAAAACAGCAATCCAAAAATGCATTGGCAGTTTTTTAAGGGCGTTAAGGAAAAGATTAGTTTGGTTTTGAAATGGAAGATGGCATGGATTCGTTTCAAAGAAATGGGATTATTACAAGCTATGGAATGGATGATCGCTTGGCCGCCCAGGGAAATTAAAATCCCAACATTTGGCATTTGTATTAAGCCCAGAACATAAATATACTTAACAATTTTCAGCAGCTTACTGTAGCAAGTTTGGGGGTTTCACACTAGCAGCTTGGGCACTGCAGGAAATCATCTGCAGATTTCGGACGTCTTCAACATGAGACATTTGAGTCCTTGTTTTGTGGAGTCCGATAACAACACTTTGAACTCGAGGACGAGTTCTTTCAACCTGAGGTGACTGATGCAAAAGGAATAGGGTCCGAAAATACTTATTATATCGACGGCGTCGCAATACATGGGATTGAGAGGTCGACGCAAGTGATGACGTCTTCAGAATATCTTCGGCTTAGTCTGGCAAGCTTGTTGATTTCTTCGGACGAGTTCGACTTATTTTGGGATGCCTTCGGGTACCTTCAGATGAGTTCGGCTTCCTGAACCAGGGGTTCGGGCTTTGGCTTCAAAACATATATGACTTCGAGAATTATCTTAGTTCGACCCAAACCTCCTCGGGAAATATCCTTCTGATTGTTATGGCGTCGGGGTTGCTTTTATGAGTCGATTTCGGGCGTTTTTTTTAATCTGGCTTCAGATGCTATTATATTTCCTTGGTGGCTTATTTTTGTTTTCTTTTATGGTAATGATTTTTGTAAATCTTTTCTTTATTATGTAACTAATCACGTGGTGTAACTTTAGTAAGTGTCAGAGTTTGTTACGCGGAGTCCGTGTATGTGATTGTAAGGACCTTTTTGAGTGGCATAATTTTAGGGATATGTCAAAGGTTGTTACATGATTATAGGGGTAAAGTTGTTTCTTGTTACTCAAGAATGCTTTGGCTATATAACCCAGTTTATGAGTTAAAGAAAAAAGCTTTTGTTTTTGATAATATTGAATATGAGCACTAGGAAATTTCTCTGTGTTTCTTTTGGGCCAATCTCTTGTTTTCTTTGCTTGTGAATTTATCTGTTTACCTAGCCCGCATGATAATTGCTATATCGCTCCGGCGTCATACACACACACATATATAACAAATTATAATTATATTAATTAATTTGGATATGTATTATTATTATTGTGTAATTTTTGTTTCAGAATTATAAACTGGTAATTAAATTACCCTTAAAATGACTAACCAAATTAATTTGGATAAGATCTTCAATAGTGTTATTATATATTGTAATAGATTTGGACATTTTGTTTATAATAGAAATTAGAAAACAACGGACCATAAAAATATAGGGGCTCATATAAAAATCAATTGTTTCATGTGTTCGCTAATGTTTCAACTTTTTATTTTATTTTTAATTTGAGTTTTTTAAAACTTTTTTTTATACTATCATTTTCAAATTTTCAATATTCAGCTTATTTTCTTTTTATTCAGGTGTACGAAAGAGACTCTAAGAATTATAAACCTTTAAATTTATAATTGCTTATGTGTAGTGTTCTAAAAATCCTTGTCTAGGTCCAATTAATCCTCGCCTAGGCGTTAGGGCCCCCCTGGCGCCTTGCCTAGGCCCAAGGTAGGAAAAAAATCCCTCCAAGAAATTAGACGGGACTAGGTGGGCAAGGCGGAGAAATTAGGCGGGGCCTAGGCAAAGAAATTAGGGTTGTAATTATTTTTTATTTATTTTAATAACTAAGCTATAAAACGACATCGTAGGAATGGATGATGGAGTTGAGCGCTATTCAAGCTTTACTTGGAAGTCAGTTGGTAAAGCATCCGGAGAAAATAACGTGCTAGAGCCTAGGAGAAGTAGTAGAAATGCTAGAGTAATGACACCCCCAAATTCAGGTACCACTACCTCGAATTTAGTGTTCACGCAATAATATAAATAATCAATGCTAAACAATATTTAATACTAATGTGGAAAATAAATAAACATATGTTGTCTATTATAATGGTTTTCTAATCCCAAGGTCTACAACCTTTACCAAATATACATCACAAACTACAAAAGGAGATTAGTGTTTGCGTTACATTCTTATAAGTCTTAAACAAAATATGAACAGACTAACATCTATCTAGATAATTAAGATCTCGCTTTTCCTTTGCCTTTATCTGTACCCGACCCCTTAGGCTTAGTTGCAATAATTTCATGACATAGCAAGGATGAGCAACTAGCTTGTTCAGCAAGTTTAAAATGAATACAAAATATGCCATGAATAAGAATAATGACTGAAAGATTCAATAAAATGAATTTTATATAATCAACGCACAATTTAATGAGCGAAAATTGATTATTTAAATGTTGAGTGGTCAAAAGACCATGAACGTCTGCTTTGAGGAATCAGTCACTTAATTGACCCTCTTAGGTTACATTTTCGGACTGTACTTGAAGGGATCAGTCTCGCATACCATATGTATATGCATAACATTTATTCTGTATATATCATTTTTTTGATACTTAGATTCTTTCCCATTATGAGTTGTTCATCTCAGTACAAGAATTCGCCCAACAATAGATTTGGATAACTTTTACAACAAGGTATACTGAAAAGTCTAGCCAAAACAATTGACATAGACTTTTTTTTAAACAGTTCATGTATAAAAGAACTTTAAATGATTTACAGTTCAATAATAGAACTTGAATTCAATATGCACTATGTGCGAATGACAATGATCATATGGATGTGGAGTAACTTTACAAGAATTAAACCACTTAGAACATAATCTAGAATATAACTCGAGTTTGAGTTAGGGAATTTGCTCAATATAAATTTGAGTAAGGTTAAAGAATTTGTCTGTCCGTCGACTTACGACAAATTCGCTTAATTTAAACTCATCTTTATGGCCTAACATTAATAATGTTGGCCTATCAATTAGTACAACATATAATCGTGCACTTTAAACACTTACCTATGCTATTTATTTAACAAATAATCAATCACATAACACATATAATTTTATATACTATAATTAATGGTATAAGACATTTAATTGATCTTATGTTAATAATTTAATTAATCAATATTATTTTTCTTAAGTGTTAAACACTTATTAAACCCTTTAACAATTTATTATAATTGTTTAATTAAATTCTTTTTATTTTATGAACTCTAACTTCATTTAATTACTTTTAATATCAGTTAAAGAGTAATTAATTAATTACCTTTAGTCATTATTTAACAATAGATAATAACTAATTATGTTTATTTATTATTTAAACTTAATTAAATAATAAATAATTAAAGTATTAATCTTATTTGCCTTTAATTATTATTTAATATTAATTAAATAATAATTAATTTATTAATTATCATTATTTATTATTAAATCTTAATTAAATAATAAATAATTTAGTTTATTAACTTTAATTTCCTTTAATTATTATTTGATGTTAATTAAATATTAATTAATTATCCTTACTTATTATTTAATTTTAATTAAATAATAAATAATTAGTTTATTAACTTTAATTTCCTTTAATTATTATTTAATGTTAATTAAATAATTAATTAATTAATTAATTAATTATCCTTACTTATTATTTAATCTTAATTAAATAAAAAAATTATTTTATTAACATTAATCCTCTTTAATTACTATTTAATGTTAATTAAATAATTAATTAATTAATTAATTATCTTTACTTATTATTTAATCTTAATTAAATAATAAGTAATTAGTTTATTAACTTTAATCCTCTTTAATTATTATTTAATGTTAATTAAATAATAATTAATTAATTAATTACCTTTACTTATTATTTAATCTTAATTAAATAATATGTAATTAGTTTATTAAATTTAATCCTCTTTAATTATTATTTAATGTTAATTAAATAATAATTATTTATTTATTTAACTTTACCTATTATTTAATATTAATTAAATAATAAATAATTAGTTTATTAACTTTAATATCCTTTAATTATAATAATAAATTAATTGATTAAATTTACTTATTATTTAATATTAATTAAATAATAAATAATTAATTTATTAACTTTAATCTATACTAATTATTAGCTAAATGATAATTAATTACCCAATTTTATTTACATATTATTTTATATTAATTAAATAATATGTAAAGATTTCAATTATCATTTATTAGCAATTAGTAATAATTTTCCTATTATTATTATTAATTTAGTAAGGTTTAATCAACCATTAATTCTAATAATTGCCAAATGACTTAAACTTTTACATTTAATTTTTTTATAATATTCTTTATTAAATTACAAATATTTTCTATTTTGGAACCACACCTGGAACCAGTCCACAAGGACCCGAACCGGCCCCACCCAAGAAATCAAAAAAACCGAAAAAAATTGAACCGGTCGATTTTTTGAAAAAAAATAGGCAGATTGTTTTGTTTTTTCTTCCAAGTTTGGGTTCTCTCACAAGAACTTGAATAAAATAAAATCTACAAGTCCGATTAATCTCTATTAGGTATCTATGGAATCATATCTTCCTGAAATATATGATTCCATCATTAAAAAACTAATTTGGATTTGTTTTGGTAACTGAAAATGGCCTCAAACTGGACTATTATGCATAGACCCAAAATCAGTGGGGTGTTTTGGTAAAAAATTCATATCTTGCTCATTTTAAATCATTTTCACATGATTCCAAAGAGATTTTGTTCTTAACTTACTCATATATTCCCAGAAAATATAAAACCACAAAAATAATTTGTAGATTTCAAAATGTGCAATTTATTCGAACAAACTACGTTTTGTTTATCGGTAAAATTATTTTCAAGCATTTTGCTAGATTTTTCTACATAAACTCATACCACTACACATTTAAATCATATGGCATCCTATATAAACATGTCTAACATGATTCTAAATACAAAGAGCTCAAAGATAACATTTCTACCATACAAATTAAAAGAAAACCAAGATTATGATTTTTAAGGAATTTTTATACCTTTTTGACTTGTGAACTACTTTTCTCTTCCTTCCAAAATAGATAATGGAGTTAGATGACATCCAAGAACACCCATTGAAGTAGTCTAGCTTGACTCAGTAGTGACTCACTAAAGAAACTCACTAACTCACTTTATTTTTCTTTAACTCACTGAGTTAACTCACTCCTTACTAACTCATAATAAAATAGCTCTCTAGCAAACTTAGTAAACTTTCACCCAAGTGAGCTAAGGTTCATATTTATAATAGTAGGAATATATACATATAACCTATATATCTACACATTGGACTTCAACTCTTTTTTTTCAAAAATGCTAGCAATTTGTTGAGTGTTCCACACACTAGCTTAAGTAAACCAAATGAAATAAATTTTTGGAGTTCATAGTACTCGCCCCCATTCCATCGGCCATGCCCCTTTTAATGTTCCATTTTAGCTTTATTTTTATTGCCAAAATGGTAAATTCATGCATTCTAGAAGCTTTGACAATTGGACCAAAAATTGAGCTTTCCATTTAATTCATTTGCGCTACTAGAATGCATAATAATTCATTAATATTGGGATACCAAAATAATTCACTCACTTCCTAATAAATTGGGTTAATTTAATTAAATAGCAATCCACAAAGCAAATTCCACAAGTCCCTCACTTAATTAATTATTTAGGCTTGTTTAAATAATTATAGGAACACTTTAATAATCAAATTAAATTAAATTAAATTTATATAATCCAATTAGACTTGTCATATTCAATATTAATTGAATATTTAATTATGGTTCAATAACATATCAATCCCTTGATATTAAAAACATAACCTTAGGTTAGTCCGATAATGAATAACCCTTCATCGGACTTCCTTTAATTAAATCAATTCAATATCCAAATATTATCAAATAAAATCAAACCACCTTGTTAGGGTTTAAATTAATTCACACCATAATGTAAGTAATTAGAAAGTAAATTCCCAATTTTATTTATAATGTAACTTGAAATTCTTGGTCCTTACAGGAGGAGTAAGAGAACTCCATGAAGAATATTTTTTGTCCAATGATGACACAGAGGAAGAGGGAGATGATGAGTATAAATGTGAGTTTGATGGGGACATTATCTTGAAGGGATATAGCGAAGAAGAGTTAGAGATATAGAGGGATATAGAGACGAGGACTATTAATTTGTATTTTTTATTATTTGTTTGTGTTTGAACTTTGAACAATTGCATGTTTGTGTTTGAACTTTGATATTGGCAATATAGATATGTGTTTAAACTTTAAACAAATGCCTTTATTATAGATTGTTTTGTTTTATATTATTATTTTGTTTAAATAAATGTAACATAAAATATTAAAATTGACTTAAAATAAAAAATTTCGCTTAGGCGCCTAGGTCCCTATGCCCTAGGCTCCCTCGACCGCCCGCTTCCTGCCTAGCGCATTTTAGAATATTGTTCATGTGCGCATTTTCTATTTTTTTGAAGTATTTTAAAACTAATGGGAGTAAATTAAAAATTGCGTGATAATTAGTAATGGGTAGTTATATTAAACTTTGGGGAATTAATATGCTTATTTTACAAGGAAATTTGTTAATTGAGCAATATTTCTCTCACATGAATCGTATGTGGACCCTCATTCACGTAAATAAAGTATGGAGAAATATCAAATTTCTCTTACAAAAATAATAATATCCAAAATTTTAAAAATAAGGAATATTTTTTTGCCTAGGGCCTTGTAAACAAGTCAGCCAGTTGTTAAGAACAAATTTTCATACGAAAAATAATACCAGCTTGTAGTTTTTCTCTAACAAAGTGACAATCAATCTCTATATGCTTGGTTATGATATACTGGATTCTCTACTATGTTAATAGCAGCTTGATTATGTACAAAACGGTTGGCCCTGGAAAAGAAATTTGTAGGCCCTTTAACAAGCTATAAAGCTCTATATTTTGGCTCTATAGAACTCCTGGAAGTAATACTTTGCTTCTTAGTTTGCCATGAAATTAAAGGGGATCCCAAAAATAGAGCAAAACCTGTAATAGACCTTTAAGAATCAAATCACTATTGCAGGGAAATAGTAAACCTTGTCCTGCTGTTCATTTCAAATATCTGAGGACCGTAGTTGTTGCATCTAAATGTTTTTGTCTAGACCAGATTCTAGACCAGACATAAGCTATTTAGTACATCTCCTCAGTCAGTTTATGATAATTTTAATACTTTTCAATAGTGCCATTAGCATGGTATTTAATCTTATATACTCATTTACATCCAACAGTTTTCTTGTTTGGAGGAAGAGAAGTCAATTTCCAAGTATGATTTGCCTCTAGGGCATCTACCTCTTTACTCATAGTAGCGATCCATTTGGGATCTTGTGCAGCTTGGAAGAAAGAACGAGGTTCTTGAAACAAGGAAAGAATGGAAATAAAATGCTGATGTGCTGGATCAAAAGATGCATATGATGGGTAATATTTCAGATTATGTTTGACAGTAAAATGAGAAGATCGATTGGGAATAGAACCTTGAACCTGAGTAGGATCTATAGTTGAAGTGATACTGTAATGAGAGACTTTATCAGGAATAGAATAGTCATTCCACAAAAGAGGTTTCTGTTTGCCCTAGTTGATTGTCTAGGTGCTACTGGGGCAGGTGGGAGCACAGGAGAAGATAAAGAATTGATAGAATTATCAATGATAGTATTATTAGTACTAGAAGAGACATGTGAAACATAATTTCATGAACAGGAGAAACAGGTAAAGAAGAAATGGAATTATTATTAAATGAAGTTTCATTGTGTGAAGGTACTGAACTATGCTCTTCTATCCAAGGTATAATACCATAAGGATCCTTAGCATTAACAACAGATGAAGTATTGATTAGTAGGTAAAAAAAGAATGTAGTCTCATGAGAAACTACATGCCTACTAACAAAATTTTGCCTTGTTAACAAATTGAGAATTTTATAACCTTCTTGTCCATAAGGATATCCTAAGAAAACTCCTTCAATAGACCTAGAAGAAAAATTTTCTGAATTATGAATAGATGCATAAAATAAACATCCAAAAACCTTGAGGTGATCATATGTAGGAGGTGTACCAAACAGAACTTCATGTGGACTTTTGTTGTTAAGAATGACAGTAAGAATCTTGTTAATGAGGTAAGTTGTAGTTTATAAACATTTTCCCCAGTAATGAATGGACAACCCTGTCTGAAATCTGAGAGAACTGGACATCTATAAGAGATGCCTATGTACCCTCCCATTTTGTTGTGGAGTATCTATGCAAGAGCTTTGATGAATCACTCCCAAATTATTTAGAAAAAGAGTCGAGTCTTTGTTAAAAAAGACTCTTTACCATTATCACTTCACATAAGCAAAGAAATTAGAGAGGTTGAGAAACATATTTTGTTTAGTGGGATTAGAAAAGTCTAAGTAGCTCTTGTATGGTCATCAACTACGGTAAGAACTTACAACCTTTGGTTGTTTAAACTCTGTATGGCCCCCAAAAATCAACATGAAGAAGTTCAGAAGCACAAGATGCTCTACTATTACTAGAAGAAAAGGATAGTTTGCATTGCTTCGAAATAGGACATACAGGACAGGACTTTGCATTGTGTACGCAAGAACTATGGCCAAGCCTTGAATTCAGAAGCACACTAGACAAATATTTACAATGTGTATGACTTACATCAGAAGAACACTGCAAAATAGAACTAGGAACAGTAATTAAACCAGAGATGGGAATTATTAGTTGTGCCGGGATGCTTTGCAACAATAGTAACTTTCTTATTTTGAGATGTAGATGTGAAATTGAACTATAAAGTCTCTATTTCTCATCACCAACTGCCAGTATTGTCCTCAGATTTAGGTCCTTAAAAAGACAACTGTTAGACAAGAACTGAACGGAACAATTGGCTTCTTGGGTTAATTTGCTCACAGAACTGTTATATTTGAGAAGAGGCACAAAAAAAACATTGAAAATGGTCAACTATGATGTTAAATCAACAGAACCCTTGCTGTGACAGCAATTGTTGTTCCTGCAGGCATAGAAATAAACACTAGCCTATGAAGTTTAATCATAGAATGCATCAAATGAGGTTGGTAACACTCACCGTTCATATGATAAGTAAAGTCAAAGTCAGATGGGGGGGGGGGGGGGGGAGTAATAAAGATTACAACTATATATCTTACAGTTTGTTGCAAGATAGAATTGCCCTTTTGTGAGGATCCGAATTTTTAGGATTATTTTAATAGTGTTAAATAAGAATTTAATTGATAAAATTATCAAAGTCGTGTAAGTAAATTATTATTTTATGTGATTTTAAGGTATGTGATGAGATTTAATTGGTAAATTAAATCGGTACAAAGATGGTGATGATTTATGTGAATTTAAAATAATTGAAAAAGTAAATAAATTGTTTGAAAACAATTTATGAAGAATAAGATAAATTTCTTGTAAAGGTACAATAAATTGTACAATTAAATTGTTGAGAAAATATAGAAATTGTTATTTAAATAGTGTTATGTGGTAATGTATATATATATACACACATTTGTATGTATATAAATGTGCATGTTTAATTGATAATTATAATTTTTTTTAATTATGGAAATTAAGGGATTAATAATTAAATTAATCCGAAAATTTATGAAAGGTTAATGAGGAAGTTAGAAAAATTAAAAATATTGATTATTTAATTAATCAATAAATATGGTGAAGGTTTAAAGATTATTTAAGAGGAGGAAGTAATTTTATAAATTATATACTAATAAAGTATATAATTTATATAAGGAAATTAAAGTAAAATATTAATGGAAAAATAATTATATAAATTGTATAAGAATTATTATATAATTTGTATAAGATGATTAAATTAATGAGAGGATTAATAAATGTATAATTTTGGAGGAATTTAAGAATTATTTAAGAAAGGAGAATGTAAATATATAAAATTAAATTATATAATTTATATATAAAGAAGTTAATAATAAATAGTAAAGAAATGAATAATAAATAAGAAAAATGAATGTTTTAAGTTATTAAAAATTATATTTATGTATAATGGAATTATTATGACTTTTATGAAGAATAATATTTCAGATACGTGAACATGTTAGTGTAACATGTTGTTCAGGTAACGGAGTGAAAAATTATGAGAAATTATTTTTATAAGTCATATGAATTATTTTATGATTTTTGGAGGTATAAATTACCTCATATAATTACATGCATGTCATTATGCGTGTACAAAATTTGTCAAGTAAAATACCGAAAAGGTATTAATATTATTTATAAATCATATTATGATTTTTGGTAAATTAAAATAAATATTTTATATACATTATATAAAATATTTATTACATGAAATAATTACGTAACGTATAAAATACTTTACTTATGCATGATTTTTTTTTTATGTGGCTTATCCGAAATGCATGGGCGGTGGAATTGTTTGGTGATTTAAAAATAGTTAAATGTGCAATTATAAAAGGAAGAGAAAAGAAAAGGAAAAATTTATACCGAAAATTTGGTAATTGATGACGATAATGTCAATAAATGAATTAATTAAGGTGATTAAAGATTTATTAAAGAACTGAAATTTGGACGAAAGGAAAATAATGTATAATAAACATGAAAATTAAGGTAATAAAGTGAGTCGAATTTCGGGGTCGTTACAGTTGGTATCAGAGCCAGAGGTTATAACCCTTAGGAAAATGATACCTTAGGCTATAATCTAAAGTAAGAAAGAGTACGGTTAATTGAGTGTTCTGAAAACTCAAGCGTATGGTAAGCTCATGACTCATGATTATATGGTGGAGCCCCTTTAGTGAATGGGCAACTATGGCCTGACTAGGACAAGCTCCTCAACCATATGATTATGGTAAGTTCCTGAGTCCAAATACGTGATAAGTTTGATGAACATGGGGGTCGTTACACCTTTTGCTTAATATGGGCTTCTACCATGGTTGCCTCTTGGGGCATTTCTGTTTCTTCTGTTCTTCTGTTAGTGGAGATTAGAAAGCTGCTCTTTTTAAAAGTGTTGTTTTTACCACTTGCTGTAAGGCAATGTACTTATGCTCTTGTAATAACCGCAAATATTTGTTCTATTGTAAATTAAATTGGGGATTTAATTTCCAATAAGTGAACCCTTGTGATTTAATTTAAGTTATTATGTAACGATGTGACGATCTGATTATGTGATTTTATGTAATAGTCCATGTATGTGATAAATTTGAATGGACTAGATTTATTTATTTAAATTAAAACAAGTCAAACAATTAAATTATGAGAGAGGCTTGTAGTTATGTAAAACGTGACTAAGTTATTAATTAAGCTAGTCACTATGAGAATTAAATTGCACGTATGTTAGTAAAATTATATTGGCCCAATGTATAATTAAATTGAGCCTAATTGGATATTAATTAATGAACTAACACTTGGTGAAATTAATTTAGGAAGAAGTCAACTAGTGGTCAATGATAAGACCAATTTGGTAATTAAGTGAAAAGCAAAAGTATTGTATATTTATGGAGATGGCATGGCCGAATGTGTGATAGAGAAACGATCCATGTGCTTCCTTTTTAGTGGCATAATGTAATTGGTGGAATCCAAAAAGATTTCAAAATAATTAATGAAAAGAATAAGCATGAGGTAGATATTTTGTTGGTTAATTAATAATTAATTCAATGGTTAAGGAAGGAGAAGTGGTCGGCTATGCATGTGGAAGGAAAAGAGGGAGTCATGTGACTTATATGTGTTGTTGAATTTTGATTGGTTAGAGCTTTGAATTATCAAACTTAATGGATAAGGAATGAAGGAGATATTTTGTGAAGTTTAACTAGATTTAATAAAATTTCAAGTTCATGTTGGAATGAGAGATTAAAGGGGAATTGATATTTTTTTTCAAGTCCATGTGACCCCACTTGCTAGATTTCTATTGGTGGATGTCAAAGTGGAATTCAAATTAATTTAATTGTGTATTGAGAAGAGAGATTTGAAGTGGATCTAATAATATTTCAAGTCCATAAAATAGATTGTATATTTTTCAAGTCCATGCTTGTGATTGGTGGATGTGAAAGGAAGTTCCAAATTGGTTGATAATTGTGTTGGAAAGAAAAATTAACTAGATTGAAACATCCATACAAGTCCATGGTACTACTTTTGCTAGATTGTATCTATCATCTTTCTCATTTTTCTTCCAAACCACCATTGTTGGAGTAGAGAGAGAAAGCTTAAAAAGTGAGCAAAACCTAATATCCCTAGCTTTAAAAGTGTTCTAGAACTTAAGTCTTTCATAGATCTAGACTCTAAATCTTCAAAAGAGAACTTTTAAAGATTCTTGAGGAGAGAGAAAGTGGATGCAACCTCCATTCATCAACTATTTTGGAAGGAGGAGGAAGATAGCTTGTAGATCTAGAAGGTTTAAAAGTTTTCCAACCCTTTTCTTTATTTTCTTTTCCATTGTTGGTTATTCTTTTTGTGTTTATGCCATGGTTGGTTGTGGGAGGTTTTGTGTTGTGAAACCATGAAGAGTTCAAAGGTATAAGGGTGGATCTTTGGTTGGAAGTTATGTATTTTATATAATATGATATGTATTATGTGCTTAAAAATGGGTTTTGATGTGTTTTATGAACTCATTCATGTACAAATCTAGTTTTCATGCTTGGTAATGATACCTACATGTTAAGAGACTTTGTTGATGTTTAAACATGATTACTACATGTATTAATAACCTTATGTGACAAGAAAACTAAAGATCTAGTAAAGAAATAACTTTGTAATAAAACCCTAGTTGGACAACTCACTTTGGACATGTAACAGTTTCAAACCGTAGCTTATTTTAAAAATCTGTTCACGTTGGGACCTAGATCTTCGAGTTCCAAAATTAACCCGACCGGATTGACCAAATTTTGAGTTACGGTCTATTTTTAATGATTTTTCCCGTAAAATTGTCCAAAGCCGAAAAAAACTAAAAACCTACTGTCCAGAAATTTAAGGAGACTGTTTCGGCCATTAAACCAGTTTTAAAAATTCCAAGATTATGGATTATGAAATTTTGTGTTGTAACGAAGCTCCTGTCCAAAAATGAGCTCATTCCGACTCCGGATGAGTGTGTAGTAGCTTAGCCAAGTTTTCGATTTGTAAAAATGAAACTGTTATAAGTTGAAACATATAGATTCAAATACTCTGAAATTTATACTGGATCTAATTTATGGTGTCTAGATGCTGTCGGTAAAGTTTCAGATTTTTGTGATAATAATTTGATTTTTAATAATTATTACCGTTTTGGACAAAAATGGCATAATTAAAAATAGTAAACAAAGTTGAAAAACTAAAAGAAAATTTTCCTGTGTATGAGGAACAATATGCTAATGATTCCCAAAAGATATAAAAATAATAACTTAATTTCATATTTTTTGGAAAATATGTTTGTATCTTGAATAATTAAATGAGTAATTATGTAAAATCCGAATAAATTATGAAGCATAATTTATTCGACCTAAAAGCATCAAAATGGCATAATGATTGTGTTATGTGATACATACGCGTAATATGTGATAATTATGTGATAATTGGATTAATTGGAGTTAGCACTAATTGCTAGTTAACCTATTAATGATTAGATTTTCGAGAGAAAAATATTTTTATTCGCGTAGCGTAATTTGCGACTGAGGCAAGTTCTCTAACTTACTCAAAGTTATTGATTGGTCATTCAATAGGCTATATTGAATTGTATAATGAATTGGAAATCCAATACGTTAAAAAGGAGAGTACAGTTTGAATCCAGTTTGTTGGATTTTGAAAACAGTGTAAACGAGACGAAAACTAGTTTGTTGGTTATTTGTGGGAAATCACTCAGCATACTATATTGAACACTGTTAAAAACTCAATGTGTGCTAGTCTTAGAATTATGAATACGTATGGTGTTAAGGTGCTAACTAATATTTGATTATGTGCTTAAATATTAGAAGTAGTGTTATAAGGTATAATAAGATATGCTAATTGAAAGATCAATTTTATAACTGAAAGGTCTTTCATAAGAGGTTAAATTAGATTGTGTAGCAGTAATCGACGGGCAAGGCAAGTTCCCTAAACCCTACTCAATTTATATTCGAGCAGGATATATTATTTTATTGAGCAAGTTTCCTAACTCAAACTCAAGGTATTATGTTTCAAGCATGCTAGTGGTTTAATTCTTTATAATTATTCCACCTCTTTAAATTATTGATTCGCACATAGTGCATGTTGCATATGTTCATCCGGTATGAAAGGCTGATCACCTCCATTACCATAAGGTTCAGTTAAATTTGTTCATAGTCATTATTGGCACTCAACATTAATTGATTCAGTCATTCAATTATTGAAATTATGATTCGTACTCTTTCACAATTATTATATTATTGAAAATCCGAAAGCTTATTCTTTCTTTCAATCATGATATATCTTTATTGTATTTAAACTTGCTGAGCAAATTTGTTGCTCATCCTTGCTATATCATGATAACAAATTTCAGATTAATACGATTATTCGAGGAAAGATGGAGACAGAAGCAAATGACAAGATTATTGTGTTATGCATGATAACTAATCTGTCATTTAATGTAAGTTAATTGTGTAAACTTTTTTGTGAATCTAAAGGTATATATGTAAGTTAAGGTTAGAACCTTGGGGCATGTTTAGATTACTCTGAAATAAATAATTTATATTTATATATTCCGCATTAGTTATAGAACATATATGAAGATGATGTATCGTGACGTACTAAGTCTAAGGTTCAAGGTACCCGGATTTAGGGGCGTTACAGCTCTCCCTCTGCTTGTATTCTCTATTTTCTTCTATTTTCTTTCATGTTGTGCAATCCATTCACACAACCCCCCTCTCCCAGCGGTTTTGAATTTCATTATGCCTGTTGTTTGTGTCCATCTTCAAGAGTAACACAACTCTTGTTTCTGCTATGTTTTTCATTTTTCACATACCTATATTGATGCATGAAACTCATGGATTATAGTTTATTGTAGGTTGATGCAGCAGTTCTCCAGTATTAGAATCAAAATCTTGTTCAACAGTTAGATGTGCAGAAGCATGAGTTGCATGATCTTAAAGCCAAAATAAAAGAATTTCAGGATAACCAGACATCTACAACAGAAGAAAAAAAAAAAAAAACACTCCAAGCGTCAATAAATAATTTTTTTTTACTGATGTATTTTGACCTTCCTCTAAAAACGTTCTAGTTCCGCCACTGGTAACACTTGTTCTATAGCACCAATGTCAATTATCCAAGAATCACTGTGATGACCGGTTGTTAACAAGGAATAAGATATTATAATACCTGCAACATGCTCTTCTAACTTACCCTTTATTAGAGGATGGTGATGATGGAACAAGGCTTAAAAAATGATCAACTTGTGACTTTAGTTATTCTATATGAGCGGAATGGGAATGATTTCCAGAAGAAGTTGTAGCTTGCATAGCCTTTGGAGTATTTCTGAAATTATACTCAACGATTAGAGATGAGGATTCTAATCAATAAGCATAGAAAGGAAAACAGGTTCTAATTGATTTTTATTAATTCATTTAATGATACAAGAAGTGTACATTTTACATTTATACTTGCAAAAGGGCAGGGGCGGATCTAGCCCCAAAGTTCAGTGGGGTCAAATTTTTTTTAAAAAAAAAATTCAGAATAAAAAATTAATAAAATAAAATACAAAATTAAATAATTATCAAATATTGTTTATAATAATATTTTTTAAGATTTCATTCATTAAAATTATTATATGATAGCCTCATTTTTAATTTAATTTAATTAATTCTAAAGTCAATCAAGTAATTTTTTAAATTTATCATCCATGTAGATTGTACGCGAAGGATAATCAATAATTATATATAACAAGATATTAAGAGATCTTATCTAATAATTTTATAAATCTGACAATTATTTTTCTAAGTAGCAATAAAAAAAATTAAAAATAAATAAAAATAAAACTACACTACTATTTTTTTAAAATAGAGATACGAAGTATCAAAAAAGCACAAAAATAAAATCTTTATCTTTTGACACATTTGATCCGCTTTGATTATCTTGAAAAGTAAAAAAAAAATATTAGAGTTAAAAACTAATTTGAATAAATAAAAATTAAGGAATGAAAAAAATAATTCTAATTCCCGTTAACGGCGCCAAAAAACTTGATATGATAAAAATGAGTAGCTGTAAGTGACTTAGCAAAAAACAAGATCAATTTTTAAATATATCCTTAATTTATATTTCAAACAAATTAGAAATAGATAGAGCGTAGATGATTAACTAACTAAAATATGCAAACTAATAAATAATAACAAAAATTATTAATGAGAAAAACTACTTAGGAATTCGAATACACTAAATACTAACATAATAAATATTTCTTATTTTTTGAATTAATTCCTAACTTTATTCTCCCTCCCCTTTTAAAAAAATAATGATTTCTATAATTAATACGGACAATTATAGATTATGAAAAATTTACAAATCAACTATAATTTATCAAAATCTCTTAATTAATATAAGAATCACATATAAATTTTACACGGAGGTAAATATGAAAGAAAAAACAATTAGGCACTAATATCGAAATGAAAAAAATTTAATTAGTATGAAATACTTAGTATCATCATCCAAGGTATAAAAATTTAGTTAGTCATGCAAATTAAAATAAAAACAAATAAAATTACTACTACTATTAACTACATAAAATAAAACAAGACTATTTTTATGAGTATTAAATAAAACGGAAAAAATTATTAAACTATCGGCTACTAATATAGTAATATGTAAAGATTAAATTATTAAATAAATATGCAACTACTAACTTTAAATATGCAAGAAAGTGATGGCGAAAAAGTATCATAGATGAAATAAGAAATAAAAATTAAAATATGAAAATAATTTTTCAAATCAAGTACTGCAGTAACTTAATATTGTAGCAATTTAAAAACTCAGTGGGGTCAATTGACCCCACTGCCCCTTAATAGATCCGCCGCTGCAAAAGGGTAAAAGCATTATAAACTTCATGAAATAGGTCTTATAATTTGAAACGGAGGGAGGGAGTATATACACGTTATATTTTGTAATAATGGTTCTAATCACAATTTTATAAATATATGTATACGTGAAAGTTGTTGCGTCTTCACTCACTCCTTTAATATATCCCTGTAACAAAACATACTTATTTTCAAACTAACAAATTATTTGTCTTCTAAATTTGTAGGGGAGTAATAGTGAAGAAGAATCATTAAAGAAACTAATAAAAGTCTATTTTTTGTTGTTAGGGTTATTCCTCTTACTGTATCTATTATACAAAGTAAACCATCATTTTCACATCTTAGTCATTGTGCCAACTGCCACCCATTCACAAGTTTTTTCTATATAAATAAATAAATATACAAATTCACGTTTTTTCCCCAGTCGTTCTAGCCTTTTTTGGTCATTTATCCTAAAATATTTAACTATAAATAAAGCTTTGTGTTAAAAAAGAAAGAAATAAATAAATTATCAAAAGAAAAACCTCAGTACTGTTTTTTGGTCCTTCGTTCTAGAATTTGGCTATAAATAAATTCATCATTCATCCTAGAATTTGACTTTAAATATTGACGAATCACTTTTGTTAATTTATATTATTTTATAATTCGATGATTTATATTGTGTCAGTTTGCTACAATTACTTAGTACTAGTTGATAACCCGTGCAATGCACGGACTAATTTGAAGAATTGATCAAATAATTTGTTAAATATGCGATAAGAATGATATATTTTTTTCAATAAATATTTTTATATAGACTTTTCAATAACACAATAGCTAAAATTGAGTTGAATAAGTTATAATTAATATTTGAGTGCCTTCAGGGAATTTTTAGTTTCTGATCTTTGTAGGTAGAGATGCTTTTACTTATTATTATTTTTATTTATTTAGTATTTTATGTTTGTATTTTTTTCCTTTTATAAGGTGGAGGAGTACTTATTTTCCCTATGCTTGTATTTTCTCCTTTTATCTAATATATTCTTTTATCCATGCATGTATGTGTGTCAAGTCTGAGATTACCTCACGAATTAAGCAACTCATAAGGTATACAACGAATATGAACATTCTCTTAGCCTCATTTCATCAAACATTTCAACTACACTTCTAACTACACTACCCAAATGAATAAAGTTACAATGCTTGAGCTACGTAAAATTATTTCACTCAATTTATGAAACCTCAAAGTAGTAATACAAAATAGTAAAAAATGTGTTGAATTTCGGCAAATATTTGGTGAGCTTTGAAGCTGGATGTTATTGAACGGAGAATGAGGTTGATTAAACCTTGTTATGGATTGTTGAAGTATGCATCAATACTTATTTAAGAGATGCTAAAAAATACAACCATGAAGAATAAATTAAATAGTTTAAGCCTTTTAGTCAAGGTGGATTCTCATTCTAATCTCACCATGTTTGTTTGATTGCATGTAGAATAAACAAAAATCAAAACTATAGTCTAAACATTTCTCGTTATAAAAGTAATTATTATTCATCAAACAATTATTGAAAAAAGCAATAGCTGATAAGGATCATTCATATAACAGCTGCCAATAATAATATAGAGAGAAAAAAAGAGAGAGAGAATTTATATTATCGTCTGTCGAAGCTTGCTTAAAATAAAGTCCGCCCTTGAGATTCAATAAACTAAATGACCTCTAACCTTAAAGAAATGTAACAGATAAAATAATACTCAGAGACATTGCACGTTAAACTTACAGAGAGTTTGTCATGGTGACGATTTAATGTATCACTGCCAAAGAACAAAACATGTAATAGAAGCAGTAATAGCCATTTTTAGTAATTTATTCATTAAGATAAGACATGAAACATGAGAATAAGCAAGACTGAATCTTTATCTTCTTAAATGATTTGTTTGTCAAAATAAGAAAAAACCCAACTAAAATAATAAGAATTTAATACACTTTACCGATTAAATCTTCCTGAACCACCAATCCAGCAATAAAATAAATACTTACAACAATCATTGTTGTAAATGCAAAAGATAAACTGGAGCAGGACACACAACATAATATGAAATGTGGTTTGTGAGCAGACTAATGACATATAGTTAGAAAGAATCAAGTTCTCATAATTGTAAAATAATATTTTGTCTAAATTAAGAAAACAAATGAATAGATGTGCACAAACAATTAAATCAATCGAGATAACACATCGATTTCCTCAATTATGCGGCTCTCCTTTCCTCAACTCATTAATTTCTTCAATTATGTGGCTCTCCTTTCCTCCTTTTATAAATGAGAATTGATCTGTTCAACGTCACTGTTTATACTCGAAAATAACATTAGAAATCATGTAATGCAACAACTAATAAAGCTAACACATTCACTTCCATGCAAGACATAATAACTCAACAGCAATTCCTGTTGTTGAGTAATCAAAAATGGGTGTCTTATGTTTGGTCCATTTATGCAGTTTCAACTACTCCCTTTATATAATTAAACAACACCTTTTTAAGTTTTTTATTTTTTGAGCAAAGAAAGCCTAAAAAGGATAATAACTTCCACGTTTTGTAATTAAAGATATTGGAGTTATGTGCTACCTCAATTAAATAGTTGTTTTTAATCTAATATATTTGCATAATATGAACCCACGCAATGTGCACAAGTTTTTATATACTTATTATTTTTCGACTGAGAGAGAAAAATTATAATTTTTTGAGCATCTGTTATTGATAAATAAACATAAAATGTATAAGATATGAGCAACATGCCAACTAAAAGTAATTGTCCATTGCAAGCCACTGATGACATAAAACATTGTCATTCAGGTGGAGTCATCTCTGCCACTAATATATGACATAAAAAATTTCGTTATGCATTACAGAAATGATGCAGCTTCCTAAATGCTAGTACATAAAGAATGTAATATAATGATTATCAGTTCAACTTACTAAATGGTACTGCATTAAGAATGCTTTATAATAATTCTAATTAAAATCTATTTTAAGTTATGGATAATTTCTCATCCAATAAATGTTGTAATTCTATCGGACTTGGATGTAGTAAAGGTAGCTGAATTATTCCCGGATTGCAGCACAATGTGAATGTCATGCAGACAATAATAATATAAAAATAGATATGCACCATAGCAATTTTCAATAATGGATTTCATTTTAAATATATAACTAAACAAATTGTAGACAATTAAAAGAGACAATATAGTTGAGCATATCATTACGTAAGTATGGAAACCAAATTATATATACCAAAACTACTGCAGCAAAACTCAAATCTGAAGTTGATCGAGGCTCCCTTTATCAGTGTTTGCCTCCTGATCGATGTTTAATGGAAACAAAATCATTTTTCTTGGTGGCATTTCACCAAACACGTAAAGTGCGCCATACAAACCTACCTCCTAAGTCCAAATTAAGGAAAAAGATAATACAATAGACCAAAAGAACCAACTTACCCTCTTTGTTACTATATAATATATAATTTGCTACTCTTTAATAAACTACACAACGAATTTCAATTCTTTCCAAATGGGTGACAATAATCTAAACCCAATAAAATTTAAGGAATAAAAAAAAAAACTCATACAATTGAAGCCACTGAATTAAACAAATAAAATTAACCAAACATTGTACACTAATCATAATTTTCTTAAAATCATATATCATCAACAATAGTACAATAATTTTCTACTTTTTCATAAACTACACCACTAATTTCAATTCTTTCCATCTGGGTGACAATAATCTAAACCCAACATTTATCACAAACAAAACAAAATAAATATAAGTTACTTATAAGATTGACCTGAATGAAATAAACTAAGAAAATCCAGCTGATGTTGTTGCTGCAGTAGTAGTAGCAGTGAGCAACTCAGTGCAAACTGAAATCAAATTACCCTCTTTGTGGCGTTTCTTCAAACACGTAATGTGAACCATCTCATTCCAGCTCCAAGGATCTCAAAAGATCGTGTTAATTTCTGTAATTTTTGACAACCAAAATCGTAAGTCACTTTGTAACAATTAAAAATTGTAGTAAAATCCAATGTTGATGAAATCCAGTTGGTTTAAATAGTATACCAATTCAATTGAGAAACTGCAAATAAAAGAGAATGGGAAAAATTTGAAAATTTTCCAAGTTCATCCAAAGCTATGATATTTAGGAATCTCAAGTATATAGGAGAGAAACAAAATGTCAAATTTCTGGTTGTCTTCCTTCCTCAATTTTTTCGGAATAACAATGAAGAAGAACTCGTAGTATTATGTGTAGCCCTAAAGAACAAAAAGTGAATAACAAAAGTTTAGAGAATTACTTGCAAATATCGATATCGTACTCCAACGAAGAATTAAAGAGTTTATCAGAATTCAATCTCATCCATGGCTACCCATTGTTTCTTAAGTTCCTCCATAGGTTGGCTTGTGATATCAATAGAAGTGCAAGTAAAGTGACACAAAAGAGGAAGTGAATATAAGATGAAGAGGAAAAGGAAGAGGAAGATTTCATGGAAGAGGAAGAGGCAGGAAATTAAAGAGAGAGGGAAGGGAGAGAAAAACTGAAGCGGATGTTGATTTGGGGGAAGAGTAAACGTCGAGAGGAGATGATGATTTAGGGAAGAGAAATCGATTAATTTTGATCCGACAACTCAACTCTAAATTTCTGACCAACCGAATTCACTCGGTGGATTTTGAAATTAAATCGAGTTAACTCGGTTGGTTAGTTTAATTCTGTTTTCGCTTTTTATATATAGTAATAGATGAGCGTAAAACCTTCGGAAATAAAATGATTATATAGAGCGATCAAGAGTTGTTTTTGTTAGTATTTGCATTTATGGTATTCTTTACTTGATTCGATGATTAACTATACTATAATGCATATTTGTAAAAGAAAGTAAGTTTTGTAAATTTTTTATGAAAATTCCATATAAAGTGACTTAATTAGAGATTTAATTTATTAGGTAGATCCATGATTATAGAGTAAGGCAATATATTCTTAGTATAACTGAAGTTGATCAAGAAGACAAATACTTCGTTGAGTAGAAATTGAACAAATTCTAAGATCGCAGAGTGAAGAAGATAAGTTTATCAAGAGGAATTTTGAAAATCGTTCAGTGAAAGATAGGTCGTATGCAGAGCCACTAAGAATCGTAAAGTCAATATCGTTGAATAAGGTCACTCAATGATTTGGAGACGAGCTCTACAATTGAAGGCAAGATTATATAAATTCGAAGGGTGCAGAAATCTAACAAGCCAGTAGCATATTTATGACAGGATCATACAACCTTGACTCATAATGCTCAAAATTGGTTTCATATGAATTAGCAACAATGATGAAGATACCAAATAACTTTTTTCCAATAGTTTACTATAGAAAGGATCCATGACATACCCTCTAAAACAACATACCCAACATACCCCCTTTAGCGACGGACCTGGCGACGGTTTGGTCCGTCGCCATAGGTTCGTCCGTCGCTAAATGTTTTAGAGACGGACAACAAAATCCGTCTCTAAAACATTTAGAGACGGACGAACCTATGGCGACGGACCAAACCGTCGCCGGGTCCGTCGCTAAAAGGGGTATGTTGGGTATGTTGTTTAAGAGGGTATGTCATGGAAATGCTCTCTAGTTTACTATATAAGGACAAGGACACGAGTCTGTTGTTCCACCAAACATAGTACTATAAAAAGTGACAACTTGTAATCCAGCAAACAACATTTTGAAGTCAAAAGAATCATCTGTTGACAAATGTCCCTAGCCAATTGGAGCAATGGTAACAATCTAACGAACAAATCCTTATATGATTGCCTATAAAAGGATTGCTACAATATTATTGAACAACAATTGATTTTGACTATTCAAACTCTTAAAACGCTCTAAGTGGTCAAGTTCTCCACCCTACGATCCAAAGGCCAACATTTTGCTGTCAATACTTTAAGGCCGTTTAGCAGCACCTCAAACAAATACTTTATCTTTGTGATTGTATTAAGATCTAAGTGATGTTTTGTATACCAAGTCTTTGTAACTTGAAGAATTTTTAGTGAATCAAGTATTGTAATAGTTCTTAGCATAATATGATTATTTGTCACCTCTATCTTTAGTGGATCATCCCTATTCTCGGTGTAGAATAGAGAACTAAGAGACTTTTGTATTCCGAGCCTCTTAAAAATCTCTATCTTTATTATTTTCTAGATTTACTTTTGTGTACTTTATTATCTGTTCTATGATTTCTGTCAATGACTAATTTCTACTTTTGTTCACTAAATTCAGAATTATAGATTTTTATATAATCTTTGAAGAGGTTTTAAACTAATTCCACTGTTATTATTTAATCATAAATTAACTTATTTAATTATTTGATAAAATATTCTTTAAAAAAGAAAATTTAAAAAAAATATATATTCAATCCATGATCTTTTTTTGTGGATTTGGGATAACAGTTTTGAGTTGTAAAAGTTAGTAAAATTGAATGAGATTATTATTCAAGTGTATAGTTTTGCTAAATTCATTTTACTTAGATGTCATATTATAAATCTTTATGTATAGGCTATTTCAGCCGTATATCTTGTGGTGTACAGTGTACTTGAAGATATGAAGGATCGCAGAGATGCTGCTGAAAGATTTCAAGAAGTATAGCTAGTTAATCACTTATAATATTGAATTAACTTGAAGAAGTATACTATGACATCAGCAGTTAACAAATGTTGTGTTTAGACCAAGATCGTAGTGCATGAATAATACGTAGAGAACAAGATCATAGAGCTGGAAGGTAGAGTTCAGGGCAAGATCGTAAAGCCAAATGGTAAAGTTTAAATATGTAGAATTAGATTGTAGAGCTCAAGAGAAGACGAACTTAGAAGAAATGTGTTGTGCTACTATGTAATTAATAATCCATTTAAAGTACATAGGAGGACAATATATATATACATACATACCAGTTGAAGCCTTTCTGCCGAAGAGATGAAAATAGGGATCTTCCCTTATGCTACTCACAATAACCAATCATGCAATCATGTTGTGCTACCATGAATATAAAAATCCATTTAAAAGTACATAGGACACTATATACACATGTTGTGTAAATATTAATAAGAATACCTGTTGAAGCCATTCTACAGTGGAGATAAAAAGAGGAATCTTCCTTTATGCGATTCACAATAACCTTTATCTCCAACTATTTCAATGGGACGAGAGAAATTTTAGGATTGAAAAATGATATAAGTGCTAAAAGGGACTTACCTCAACTTATATAATCAATCATTCAATCAATCAATAATAAAAATACTTTTTATTAATTTATAATTAATATTTCCTAAATATTTAATTATAAATATTAAACTATTTAATTTATTTCACCATAATACAAATTAAATATACTTAATTTATTATTATTAAGTCAATTATTTCAAAATTAATATATTTCTTCTATGGTATTCAATATTATGCCGGTAGTAAAATAAATAAATTAGAACAATTCTAATACTATTAATAATGAATTAAACTCTCCTAATTCATATATAAATTAATATTTATTCTCAATCATGATTGACACTTTTTAGCATATCATGATTATCCGGATAATATAAAATCAATGTTTAATCACAAAGAACCTATTCAGCAAATAGTTACCATATAATTAAATCATTCTACCACATAATGTCTCAATCAAATATAAAACATGAAATTTCTATCAAATTTTATTTATTTGATTAGATGCATTTTAATTCTCAAATGCACAATTTTAGTTAATATAAATTAAAAACTCCTTTCAAATTTTCATTCAACCCTAGTCAAGGATTTTTAATTTGTCACTTAATGAATCGCATATGACATTCTCTCCATTTACTGAAAGTGATAGATCATTTGTTGATCATTCACCCTTTTATATACCCAAAGAGTCTTAAGGAATATGATAAAGTATAAATCAGAATACATAAGATACTATGATAATCTCAAGTTCAATGATTACTTGTACTACTATCATTATAGGAACTCTTATTGACAGACATGTAAAACTCCATTAGGTGTTCCTTTAAGCGAGTCACATGCAGTGAACTTATTCTCCAATAAGCATTGACATACTTACTTTAATGTCTCCATATAAATGATTATGAGATCAATCATCATCTTCAAAAGAACAAGCATAATATATGCTAATCTATCTGGATTCACTAACCCTACATTAGTGATCCTATGATTATATAGGAACGTTTTAGTTTTTGAATTATCTTGATTTTAGATCTCATTAGCATGAACTAATAATAATTCTAAAAACATTGCTCCAAAATTATGGGTTTATTCCAACTATTAATTATAAAAATTACACATGAATAAATAAATACCTTCAAATAAATAAACTCTTTTATTAATAAATGAATAAAAGTATAAAGTAAATATTATTAAATGTGATTGACTTAAGGACATGCTACTTTTATTTATTGTCAGTTCCGGCGACTCTGCTAGCGATACAACCTGGGTTTTCTCTCAGGAATTTGATCTTTCTCTACTGAATTATCTGAGTCCATTTTTAAAAATGTTCACACCAAGTCCCACTCCGATGGTATCTCCATCTCCATCTTTTGATATGCTCAGTTAATTCTTTGACTTTTAGAGAGAAAGAGTGGAGTGAGGAAATTCACGTGCACTAACAAAATTTTATTTTGGATAAATTTACTCGTAAATCTATTCTACTTTAACTTTATCGATGCGCAGCAAGAAGTGTCGTTTTGACAATAACCTCCCGCCCTCCCTCACTTCTACGTTTGAAGCCCTAGATTATTCACTCTCTCTCTATCTCTATCTCTTGTCAACGCAGCTCTCTATCTTTTATCAACGTAGCGAGCAATCGATCTCTATAAGTATGACGCAAGATGTTGAAATCAAAGAGCTTCCAGAGCCTTCCAATTCCGTTAATTTCATCACTTCATCCACTTTGCAGCGTAAGTATCAGTAAACATCAATCTGAGTGGGTATGAAATTTCGTTTTTTTCTTTTTCTAAGGTTTATGATAAATTGTAAATGAAATTTGGGGGAATTTCAGATTTGAAGGAGATTTGAAGCAATTGTTAAAAAATTTGATTGATTTCTTTCCAGCTAAACGCAGATTTCTCTCTTTTATATCTACACAATATGCTGCTGTTCATCAAAGAAGATGCCGAGGCCAGGCCCAAGACCTTATGAGTGTGTGATAAGGGCTTGACACAATGATAGGCATCAGCCTATTAGAGGTTCAATCATTTAACAGATTTACAAGTAACTGGGTCTTTGAGTTATGGAGTT
Source organism: Hedera helix (assembly GCA_947179155.2). Classification (NCBI taxonomy): domain Eukaryota; kingdom Viridiplantae; phylum Streptophyta; class Magnoliopsida; order Apiales; family Araliaceae; genus Hedera; species Hedera helix. The sequence continues at coordinate 25,749,164 of OX359270.1, forward strand.
ATTTGGAGTCGTTTCTTGTTACTTGTTTTGTTATGCCCACCGTGTGTTTAATGAAGGTTGTTAATGGGAGGCATTCTACTGTCACTATAAAGAATAGAGAATGGCAAGAGAAACTACCTGTTGTTGTATTCAAAGTTGAAGAAATCATGTACTCTAAAGCCAATTCCGAGGTAATTGATTTGGGTGGACCTATAATTTCTTGTATTTTTGCTTTGTATCTTTATTTCCCAAATTGTAATCCCCAATTTCTTCAACTAGAGCAGTTTTATTGCTTGGGACATCCGAAAATTGAATTGTCTCTGAAAATAGTTGGTTAATGGTAACTCTTGCGCAAGGTTGGTGGTTAGAGAAAGTTGGGCTGATTTTATACGGTAGATAGTTGTTTGTGCCGAAGCCGTACAATGAAGTTTTTTCTACACAGAAAAACTGAAATACCGTCTTATTTGCAGTTGGTTGAGCTATTAAACTATTGTATCAAGATATTTTTTTTAATTACCTGGGGTATGCCCCTTGTAAACCTGTAAATTGTGATTGTAATGATTATAAAATAAAATAAAATAAAATTATTGTGTTCATTTGTGAATGATCAAGTGCACATTTGTGAATGTTTGGTAACCATTGCATAAGAGCATAGTAACATCTGAATGATTTAATGTCCAAATATGCATTGGTCTAGTTGGATTCCTTGAATTTACTGATGATACTTTTATCATTTTTAATTCTCTAGTAATATTATATAAAAGATTGTGGACTGATGATACACAAAAAGTCAATTATGAATATTTCATAGTTGAGAACAAAATGTTCTTGTTTACTTGGGCAGTGCCATTAGGGGGGGAGGTTTAACCCTGGAAACAAACTCAAGCTCATACAATGATCTAAGCAAAAAAAGCAACCTAAATAAAAGGCCAACAACAGAAATCCATTCAACTTAAAAAAACAACCTAAATAAAAGGCTAGCAATAAAAAACCATGCAGCCATATCAAAAATTATATCTTCCAAATCCAAATTAAAAGATACATCATTTCAAAACATTTAACAAACTAATCCAAAATTTACAAGAGAAAAAATATACACGATAGCATCTTCGGTCCATGTTCCTTGAGGCGTTACCTTCCACTGAAATACACTTGTTATTTTTAGGAGAAAGGAAATTCTCATACGCAGATGAAAAATTGCAGGAAGCAGTGGGGTCACTTCTATTAATCTGCATTACGGATCTGCTAAATTCTGAAAGTGAATGTGACAAATTCATGGTTGCAAGTCTCTCATCAGTTAACTGACTGGCAGAGCAGAGTGGTAGTGATGTCAGATTTCGTTCACTTGTGATAGTCTTGTCCAATATTTAGGGGGTACAAAAGTTATTTGACTGAGGTAGCTTCTTGGATTGTTGTGTCGACTTCTGGAAGCTCTTACAGGAACACAACCAAGATTGAGAGCAACTGAGCATTACAAGCAGATAGCTAATAAATAAGAAGTATCCAACTGACTTCAACTAAAGAGAGACTGAATATGAGCTAATATTATAATAAATGGCAACAAGCCAGCAATCCAGAAGAATATTTTTGTAGTGGGCTTCAAGAATTTGCAATTGAATAATAACTGGGAATGGATACCTTCTTCAACACAAGGCAGTAACAACTCTCTGGATTATGCACTCTCCTATCTCCGAATTATGATATTAATGGCCTCGTTAGCCCGGTCTCAGAGTGGTTCAAGATCCGTGTATTCAACCTAAAAAATGTAAAATTTAGAGTACGTGATTTCTTCAACTTTGAATACAACAATAGGTAGTTTCTTTTGCCATTCTCTATTATTTATAGTGATAGTGGAATGCCTCTGATTGATAATCCTGATCAAACACATGGTGGGCATAAAAAAAACAAGTAACAAGAAACGACTCCAAATAGCTTCACAACTCAAAGACCCAGTTACCTGAAATCTACGTTTAGCTGGAAAGAAATCAATCAATTTTTTTAACAATTGCTTCAAATCTCCTTCAAATATGAAATTCCCCAAATTCCAGTTACAATATATCATAAACCTTAGAAAAAGAAAAAATAAAATTTCACACCCACTCAGATTGATGTTCAGTGATACTTACACTGCAAAGTGGATGAAGTGATGAAAATAATGGAATTGGAAGGCGTTGAAAGCTCTTTGATTTCAACATCTTGCGTCATACTTGTAGAGATTGATTGATCGCTGCATTGATAAAAGACAGAGAGCTGCGTTGATGAGAGAGAGGGGGGGAGAGAGTGTGTGTGTGTGTGTATGTGTGTGTGTGTGTCAATCTAGGGCTTCAAAATATGTTTAGCAACAAGTTATTCCGAAGTGAGGGAGGGCGGGAGGTTATTGTCAAAACGACACTTCTTGTTGCGCATCGATAAAGTTGTAGTAAAATAGATATACGAGTAGATTTATTCTTTTATTTTATTTTTGTTTTTATTTTTTAACAAGTAGTTAGAAAGTCCAATGAAACTTTAATTTGATTTAATATTTTCAAATAAACAAGTTTAAACCGGGACAAAAAAAGGAAGAGAGAGAAGAGGTTCTGATGGGCCACATAATTAGTGACTAATTTTTTTCTTTAAAAACCCACGTGAGAAATTAGTGTAGCCAATTTGACGTCCGTCCAAAAATTGACGGAATAGGATAATTGCAGTATTTTTAAATTTTCAGTTATCTAATTACAATTTTTTTTATTTCAGTAGACTCTTGTACAAAGTAAGACAAGTATAATGGACTAATTGCTAGTTTTGCCATTATAGATTTTAAAGTCCAATAGCATTTTACCGCGGAGGAAATTGCTGTTGAGCCTACCTGCCTACTTCATCCTTGTTTTTATTTGGATCGATCTGCGTAACTCAATGAAACAAGAAAGAAGAAGAAAAAGGAAAAAAGAAACAGCAGCAGAAAAGCCATCATTTGGGGTTTCTTATACTCTATTCCTAAGCTAATATATAAAGCTTTGTAATAGTACAAAAAGCTTATTCTTAATGGCAGTAGTATAGCATATGTATGTACCAATCTCCGAGGAAATCTCATGGGCTGCATAAAACTTCATTTTCCTATGTCTCCCACCTCATAGATCACTGTCTCTCTTCGAAATCCTTAAATTTTGCCAAATTCATTCATGCCCGTTTGATAAAACTTGGTTTAAATAAGCATACCTTTCTGGGTAATCGGTGTATTGATTTATATTCCAGATTCGGCACTGTTAAAGATGCTTTACAAGTATTTGATGACATATACAATAAAAATGTTGTATCTTGGAACATCTGCTTGAAGGTATTTGTTCAATCTTGTGAGCTGAACAGGGCACGCCAGTTGTTTGATGAAATGCCTGAACGAGATGTTGTAAGTTGGAATTCTATGATTTGGGGTTATGCTTCAAATGGGTTTTTTAATTGTGGATTGGATCTTTTTGGGAAAATGCAAAATGGTGGTATTAGGCCAAGTGGGTTCACTTTCTCAATTTTGGTGTCGTATGTGACATGTGGTAGCTGGGGTAAACAGATTCATGGTAACATGATGAGGAATGGAGTGAATTTGTCTAATGTAGTGGTTAGAAATTCCCTGATTGACATGTATGGGAAGCTTGGCCTTTTGGATTATGCATTTGGGGTGTTTTTGATTATGGAGGATGTGGATGTTATTTCGTGGAACTCGTTGCTTTCCGGCTGCTGTAAATCAGGTTATGAGGAGTTGGCGTTCAACCAGTTCTGTATGATGATAGAGAGATTTTATCCGGATGAGTTTACCATATCCACGATCATAACAGCCTGTTCTAACTTGCAAGATTTGGAAAAGGGTAAGCAAATTTTAACTCTTTGCATTAAGTTGGGGTTTCTTTCAAATACCATTGTTTCAAGTGCAATGATTGACCTGTTCTCCAAATGCAACAGAGTGGAGAATTCCATCCGCATCTTTGAAGGAATAGATGTCTGGGATTCAGTGCTTTGCAATTCAATGATTTCAAGCTATGCAAGGAATGGTTTTGAAGAGAATACATTGCAATTGTTTATCTTGAGCTTGAGGGAGGATATCAGACCAACTGAATTCACACTCAGCTGTGTTGTTAGCTGTGCCTCGGCATTTCTTCCCACGGAGCAGGGTTGTCAAATTCATTGTTCAGTTGTCAAATTAGGTTTTGAATCAGATTCTATTGTTGCTAGTTCACTTGTGGAAATGTACAGTAAATACGGATTGATTGAGTGTGCCATGATTATCTTTGCCAAAATGGGTGTAAGAGATTTGATATCTTGGAATACGATGATTTTAGGGTTGGCTAACGATGGGAAAATTGTTGAATCCCTAGACCTTTTTAAGAAACTACTTGAAAGAGGCCCACCGCCAGATCACATCACACTGGCTGGGGTTTTATTAGCTTGCAATTATGGCGGGTTTGTCGATGAAGGGATTGCATTATTTGAAGTGATGGAGAAGGAATTTGGAATCAGACCTGTGTATGAGCATTATGCTTGCATGGTGGACATGATAAGTCGAGCAGGTAAACTCAAAGAAGCACTAATTATATTAGAAACAATGCCTTACGAACCCAAAGCTCTGTTGTGGGAATCAATACTTAATGCGTCTGAACTTTATGGAGACTTGAGACTCGTAGAAAGTGTTGCAGAGAGGATAATAGATTTGCAGCCACAGTCATCTCTACCTTATCTGGTGTTGGCTAAAGCATATGAGAGGAGGGGCAGATGGGAGAGCCTTGTTCGAGTCAGAAAGATCATGGAAGAGAGAAGTGCAAAGGAAAGGATTGGATGCAGTTGGATCGGAATCAGAAACCGTGTCTATTTGTTTAAAGAAAATCAACTACTCCACCATTGTGGCAAGGACATTTATTCAATATTGAGATTACTGATACAAGATATTGAAAATACTGAGATTACTGCTGTAGGATATCAGGAATGAAGCTTATCTATCTAGATATAGTTAACTAAGTGCTGAGGTAGGAAAATGGTGATATAATATAGGAGAACAGAGGTTTCCTTGTCTTTGTTGACTGAGTATTTATATGTACCCTGCCTTTTAATTTCTGGCATTGTTCTTCCTACACAAGGAGTTTTAGCATTAGACTAGGCTCGCCCAGGTCAAGCTGCTGATGTTTACAGTGGGTGTTAACTTCTACTGCCGGATCATATGATTCAATTACACCGTATTGCATGATTCAGGTATGTATCGCGCAGGGTGAATCGAAAATGTCACCGTATCGTACAATTCAATTACGATTTCATACGATGCTTACAATATGATACAATGCATGATATTTTTTAAAAGCAACTAACTTGAAAAAGTTCTTATGTAGATCCAAAAGACTAAAAACAAAATTGTTAAGCCTTTTACCATTTCAATTGAGAGGTTTTCTAGGACAAATATATTCTATATCGCTTCATGAGCATTTTAATCACTTTTTAAAGTATTATATCTTATTGAAAATGTTGTTATATTTTTCTCACGTCACTTTCTATAAGCAAATACATAAATTTTCACTTATTAATTTGAATTATTCTTTTTTGTTTTATAGATTAAAAGTGAATATGAATTTTCATTTTCTCCTTGTTACAGATTATTGAAATAATATCTAATAAATCAATTTAGAGCATTTTAACAACTATTTAACTTTAAAATTTATTTTTAGTCTATAATAATATTTACTCGACTACTTTTATATATAATCAAGTTAATATGCTTGATTGTCCAATAAATTGTGTTTTATATGCTTAAACTAGGGATAACTCGTGCCTGAAGGTTCGGTGCAACTAATATAACAGTTGAGTACTGTATCTAATATTTATAAATTGAAAAATCTAAAACTGTTATGGACTCTCAGTTTCATAATAGAACTGAGAGTCCAACCATTAATACAAAAACATTTATACTCAATCCAGTCATAATTTTTTTTTTAGGCAAACATTAGTGTGCTACTCATTTTCAACTTAAAATTAATTTTTGGCATGTTTGAGCAATTAATTGATTGACGATAACGGGCTCAAATTTGTGTAATATAATATTTTCGGGTATCCCACACACCTTTTCTTTATTGACAAAACGGAATGAGAAGTTTGGCAGCATTTATTTGCCTCTAGTATATCTAAACAACGATCAATATGATCCATGAACAATATTTTATGTGGAAAAAGGGTAATACTGCAAGTCATTTTGTGGAATCCAATGAGGGAAAAAAAAGATGTAAAAATCCAAAAGAAAGACTTTTGCATATATATCCAAAAGTATAAAATGAGTCTTCTAAGTCCAAACAAAAAAATATTGTCATAACACCAACTAAATTGCATCACCATAACCTTTGTTCCTCTATATTTTTTCTTAAAATTAGATAAAAGATTCTCATACCATGAGTCAAAGCCTGTTACAATAGTTGCTCTCGATATAGTACGCAAAAACACCAAAGAAATGACACGTAATTGTCCGTGCTTGAAGGCACGACATAGATTAAAATTCCAAAAATACTCTATTACCTAAAGACTCTTTACAACCTAAAATAACTTATAAATCAATTAGAATGAATCTAAACCATCCTTGTGATTTTTCGCCCAAATCAATTTGCATGTGGAAACATAACAACCGCAATACCCGAAAAACAAGAAAATGACGTCAATGCTAAAAGGGTGACCCATATTGTTTACGTGCAATTTTTTATTTATTTTTTATTATAATAATAATAATTTATTATTATTATTATTATTACTACTACTACTACTATTACTATATTATTATTATTATTATTATTATTATAATGTAGTGGTGAATTTGATTTGGACGGGAAATATGAATTAATAGATTTTTGAAAAAAAGATGTTGAATTGGGGGGAAAAAATAAGAGATAGATTAATGACCGTTGGATGTTAAAGTTCCAAATGATTTTAGACTGTTGGATGTTGAAGTCTAAATTAATTTGAGGCCGTTGGATGTTGAAGTCTTGAGATTTGAGCCGCTCTATTTTATATTATAGATATGAGAAAGTATAAATCAGAATACATAAGGTACTATGATAATCTCAAGTTCAATGATCACTTATATTACTATCACTATAGGAACTCTTATTGACAGACGTGTAAAACTCTATTAGGTATTCCTTTAAGCGAGTTACATGCAGTGAACTTATTCTCTAATAAGTATTGACATACTTGTTTTAGTGTCCCCACATAAATGATTATGAGATCAATCATACTTTACATGTAGTTCATATTTTACGTACGTACAGGTCGGGAGCCTTTTTTGTAAATTTAAGTTTTGAGCTGCAATTTTGACTAGTTGCAGTAGATAGAGTTTGTGTGGTTACTAGCTTTTAAAACTTTTACAATGGTAGTATTTGGTGTATTTAATGCATTTAGAATTTCAAACGCACTAAACTTACCATACTATTTTTGGTGCTATGCGTTTGAACCTCAAAAATTGCGTTTGTAAGTTTAGTAAATTATGTTTGAAATAAGTTAACTTCTAAGTAAATAAGATTTCAATGTGTATTTGAATTTTCAAATGTACTAACAGTGGCGGAGTTGCTTTAAGGGGAGCATAGGCAACTAACATGGTCAAATTTTTTTCCCAAGGATTTTTTTTTAATTTTTTTTTTTAAAGAGTATAGGAGCAAAATGTAAGTCAATAAATTTGAATGAGCAAACCTACAGAGAGGTTGAACTTAAATGGGGCAATGAATATTATTAAAAGTACACTTTATAACCAAATGAGAGATAAATGATTGATGATTGTTTAGTTATTTACATTGAAAATAATGTATTTTGAATTAGGGGTGTATAAACAGGCAGTCTGGTCTGGTTTAATCTTGTCAGACTTTGATCGTTAACTAAATCAGGTCAAACTTTGACTTTAAGTTTGTCAGGCCAGGTAGGACCGGGCTCTGGCTCTTAAAAGGAAGTCTGTGTAGCCTACAAGCTAGACCCAAGTTGGTCCGGTCCAACACACCCCCTTTAATTTGTTTTTACTTTAAATCAAGAATGCATAATTAAAATTTTAAATTTTATTAATATATTAATTAAAATTAATATATTATAAGAATGAATAAGTAAAACTAATGTAATAATTAAAACTAGTAAGCGTTAGGCATGCTTAATTGTAGGCCAGACCAATACAGACCATGTCATAGACCAAGCTAATCCCAGGCTTGAGGTCGGGGCGAACCTAGACTTTTGACAAGCCGGGCTAGAGCAGATAAAGTGGTCAGAATGATGACCTTTTAAGAGCTTCAAAATTGGACCTTGACCAAACTGGATCTTGATCAGGTCAAGTAGGACTAAGGCCGAAGAATCAGGATAAATCTCAAGACTCGGATTTTTTTTGCATGTCTATTTGAAATTATCGATAATGAAATTATCATAAAATATTTTTAAATTATGGAGTCTAGTTAAATGACACTATAATTTGTAAACAATATTATGTTTAGTTAATATTTGAACACGTCGTAATTTAAGAGTTTACCGTATTTAAGTTTTATTTATTTTATGAATTTATTTATTAAAATCTGTCTCTAGCGTCAACATATCTTGGCTCTGCTCCCGTGCACCAAACACAAAGCATATGAAATATTTTCGAAGGTTAATGGTTTACGGGTCATACTGCCCATATCCTATAAAAGAATACAATTTTCTTAGTAAAGCCACTTTTCTACTTTTTACACTTTTTCCTTTTGCAGGCGGAACTAGAAAAGGAGTGATATGTAGGTCTGATATAATTTGTTGGATTTGTCAAACCATATATCACTATCATAATTTTTTCCTACGATTGTTATAATAAATATTACTCTCTCCGTCCAATAAACGTTTTAATTTGATTTTAATCGTCAAATTAATTGTTTTTAATATAAATAATTAAAAATATTTATATAAAAATTTTAAATCACACAACTTAACATTAGTAGTACATTTTTTATAGTTTATTATGATTATAATTTTTTGGCATATATCTTGAATTTTCTTAAAAATTTATTAATTATAAAAATTATTAAATTGACTATAAAAATCAAATTAAGACGTTTATTATGAGATAAAAAGAGTACATTTTAACTCTAGTGGATCATGGATCAACACAAGTACAATTTGATATAACTAATGTAAGTAAAGGTTGTACAATTACATCAAAAACTAGTAAACAAATGAAAACTGATATTTTCATAGTATTATTTGTTATCTTTGTATGTGGATTTGATTTTTTTTTTTATACCTATAATGACTGTTTTAAAACCGTTGCTATAAACGTATGACAACATTTTTCATATGTAAAGTGTAGTAATAAGTCTATAACGACGATTTTAACATGTAAAATATAGTCATAAGTATATTATGACGGTTTTAAAACTGTCGTTATAAGCAAAAAATGAGGTCCAAATACAAAAATAACATTTGTTACTGTAGAAAAAACATTTCCCTAAACCATTTTATTGTTTTCACAATTGTTTTTATATCTTTTTATTGACATTAGTGTAAAGTAATAAAATATTCTCAAAGTTGTCGTCGTAATTGATTATAATCATCTATCAAACTAAAAACTTTTATTTCTTCCGTTCCAAAACTATAGTTGTATTTTAATTTTGTGAGTCCAATTCCAAAAATCTTAGAATTCACTCAACACAGAGTTATTTAGTTTTAATAAAAATGTAATTTTAGGTAACTATAAAGTATTACTAATTATTATTTTTTGTTTCTTTTATCATCTTTGTTTTCTTTAAGAAATTAAAATAAAATCTTGTGAATTTTGACTTTTTGAATTTCACAAATTTAATTATAAAAAGTCAAATGAATTTCACAAATTTGACATTCTATGAAACTTGTGATCTTACAAATTTTATTTTAAGATGCAACTTGGTTTTTTTCCCCGTAATTCCGAATTTTATTTTCGTTTAATTCTCCCAGACCATCTGATGCATAAGAACAGACTGCAAGAATATACTCAAAAATCTGCCTTGCCACTTCTTATTTATAAAATACTAGTAATTGCTCGTACATAAAGGTACTGTATAATAAAAAATTAAATTAAAATTTAAAAAATAAAAATAATATTATTATCTGTATTATTATTAACAAAATTATAAAATATAAAAATTATAAATATTATTATTATCGCTATTATTATTATTATTATTATTATTATTATTATAAGTATTATTATAATTATTATTATCGATATTATTATTACTATTATTATTATTGTTATCGATATTATTATTATTATTATTATTATTATTATCATTATTATTATCAGTATTATTATTATTATTATCGGTATTATTATAATTATTATTTTTACTATTATTATTATTATTATTATTATTATTACTAACAAAAAATTATATTAAAATTAGATTAAAATTCAAAAAATAAAAAAAATATTATTATCTGTATTATTATTAAGGAAATTATAAAATATAAAAATTATAAATATTATTAGTATCCCTATTATTATTATTATCGGTATTATTATTATTATTATTATTATTATTATTATTATATTAATAATAATACCGATAATAATAATAATAATAATAATAATAAATATTAATTATTATTATTACCATTATTATATTTATTATTATTACTATTATTGTTATTATTATTACTATTATTATCGATATTATTATTATTATTATAGATATTATTATTATTATTATTACTATTATTGTTATTACTATTATTATTATTATTAATAATAATATTATAATGTAAAGGTGAATTTGATTTAGACAATTTTTTTTTTTATGAAATAAAATATGAATTATTAAATTAAATTAAAAAAATTTGAATCGTTTTTGTGTTTTTAAATTTAAAATAAGTTATCTTTTATTACATAGATGTGCCAATATGTAATTCCACTGTGTAAAGATGTAAAAATGGCCGGCTTATTCCCTTTACGCCGTCGTCTTCTACACCACTACACCGGCGCGCTCAAAACTCCATCGGACGAATCCCAAGCTTTAACAACCAAAATCCTTTCACTCCTCAACTCTGGCCGCCTCCCGAAAGCGGTGTCTGTTCTCTTTGCTTCCCCTGTACCCTTCTCTTTCTCTCTCTATGCTCATCTCTTACAGCTTTGTGCTGTAAATCGCGCCATTGTCGAAACCCGAAAGGTAGAATCTCATTTGATCACATTCTCACCAACCCCACCGGCATTTTTGCTGAACCGGGCCATTGAAAGTTATGGGAAATGTGGGTGTTTGGATGATGCTAGGGAACTGTTTGATGAAATGCCTCAGAGAAATGGAGGGTCTTGGAATGCTATGATTACGGCGTATGCTCAAAATGGGTGTGCTGAGGAGGGGTTGAATTTGTTTTTGGATATGAATAATAAGGGGGTTTTTCCGTCTGAGATTTCTTTTGCTAGTGTTCTTGGGTGTTGTGCTGTGGTTTTGGAGTTTGGTCTTTCTAGGCAAATACATGGACTTGTTCTAAAATTTGGGTTTTATGGAAATGTAATTTTAGGAAGCTCTCTTGTTGATATATATGGGAAATGCTCGGTTATGAGTGATGCGAGGAGATTGTTTGAAGAGATTGAGAACCCCAATTTGATATCTTGGAATGTGATTGTGAGGCGGTATCTTGAGATGGGTGATGGAAAGGAGGCGGTAGTTATGTTTTTTCAAATGATTCGGGAAAACACTAGGCCTTTGAACTTTACGGTGTCTAATGCTCTTATTGCTTGTTCAAGAATATCTGCTCTTAAGGAGGGGATTCAAATTCATGGATTTTCTATTAAGATTAATTTTGGAGAAGATGATGTGGTTTTAACCTCTCTTATTGATATGTATGTGAAATGTGGAGTTTTAGAGAATGCTCGTGCAATTTTTGACATGCTCGGTTCCAAAAATTTGGTTCACTGGACTTCAATGGTATCAGGGTATGCAAAGTATGGGAGAACTCGAGAGGCGAGAGAGTTCTTTGATGAGATGCCGGATAAGAATGTGATCTCATGGAATGCAATGCTGGCTGGGTACACACGTTTTTCGCAATACGAAGAGGCATTGGACTTTGTTTTTCTGATGCGTAAAGAGACTGCAGACATCAACTATGTCACGGTTGGGTTGATTCTACATATGTGTGCTGGCCTTTCAGATGTTGAATTGGGGAAACAGGTTCATGGGTTTATCTATAGGCATGGTTATTGTTCTGATATCTTTGTTGGCAATGCCCTGCTTCATATGTATGGAAAATGTGGTAACTTGAGAAGTAGTAGAGTTTGGTTCCACCACATGGGTCATTTACGGAATGATTTTTCTTGGAATGCTGTAATGACTAGTTTTGCTCGTCATAAGATGAGTGAAGAAGCAATGGCGATTTTTTGGGAGATGGTAGCTGAGAGTAAGACAACACCAAGTAATTATAATTTTGGAACCCTTTTGGCTGCTTGTGCAAATATATTTGCACTTGGCTTGGGCAAACAGATCCATGGGTTTATGATCAGGAATGATTACAATATAGATATTGTAGCTACAGGAGCTTTGGTTGACATGTATTCAAAATGTCGCCGTATTGAGTATGCATTCAAGATTTTTGAAGAAGCAGCTTACCGCGATGTGATTCTCTGGAACTCCATGATGTTGGGATGTTGTCACAATGGGAAGGGTGAAGAGGTTCTTGAGCTGTTTGAGTTGATGGAGGATGAAGGCATCACGCCAGACAATACCACCTTTCAAGCTATCTTGCTAGCATGTATTAATGGGGCTCGAGTTGAGTTGGGTAGGCAGTATTTCGATGCTATGAGCAATAAGTACTATATAATACCTCGTTTGGAGCATTATGAATGCATGATTGAGCTCTATGGTCGGAATGGGTTCATGGATGAGCTCGGTAATTTTGTAAAGAATATGCCATTTGAGCTCACTGCTCCAATGTTGATTAAAGTTTTTGATTTTTGTCGAGAACACGGACACTTGAGTTTGGGAGAATGGGCAGCTGATCAACTCAATGAATTGAACCCATCAGTTCCATTCCGATTCCAACTCCTTGATAAATCCAGCTTCTCTACGTGGTGATTAGACAGGCTCCATTGCTTTCGGAGACGTCCAAACCATTCCGTTGGAATCTGAATCTGTCCTTTCCCATTGGCTTTAACGGCAAGAAGATTAAGAAAAACAGCCAAACAATACTCTGGCTTGAATTGTTTAGATACTGGAAACCAGAACAGCCAAATTTTAATTTGTTGGTTTGTCGATGAAGGGAGTTAGACGATCGGTGCTTCATCCAAACAGGTGCCAGCAATCCTAGGTTGGGGGGGGGGGGGGGGGCGATAGGAGAGAGACTTGTACGAGTCAGAAAGGTAAGGAAGAGAGAGGTGCAAATTAGAAACCGTGTCTATTTGTTTAAAGAAAATAAACTCCTTCTCCATGTTGGCAAGGACACTTGCAGATTATTGAGATTACTGATACAGGCTATGGAAACTACTTAGATTACTGATACAGGATATGGAAAATACTGAGATTACTACAGGATATATGGAATGAATCTTATTTAATCAAGATATACGGAATGAAGCTTATTTAATCAAGATACAGTAAACTGGCTGGTGAGGAAGAAAAATAATGTGATATTATAGGAGAATAGAGTTGTCCTGCTCTTTGCTAACTGAGTATTTATATGTAAACTGCAATTTCATTTCTGGCATAGTTTTTCCTAGACATAAGGAGTTTTAGCTTTAGATAGGCTAACCCAGTTGAAATTGCTGATGTTTATGTTAAGTGTTGAAAGCTCTATATCCCGGAGATTTAGATACAGGGCTGACAATACTGAAATCTTGAATCATGCAATAAACAAATAGATATTGGGGTGATTAGAGAAAGATTTGATACAGAATAGCTTATGAGTCAAAGGCGAAGAAAGCTTGCAGCATTGTACAGTGAAAGTCTCTTGCAATTGAACAACAGCCATTGAGGTAATTAATTCATTTTTAAATTGTTATTTATAGCGCATAAGTACACATGCTTATTCAGTTTGTAACATCATATATCAAAGGGAAGAATCTATCATCAAAGTTGTGTAAAACACATTGATGTGGTCTAATCATCTGATGAGATTTTGTTATTAATTGGACACCAAAATAGTTGCACGGTAATTGATTTTTTGCTATTTGAGTTGAAGAGCAGAAAAAATTATGAGAGAATTATTACTACTTCCTAAACATATCAAATTACTGAATATTTTTTTTGCATCCTACTTTGGATAGTTGGATGGATTCTTCAGGCTTCTGAAATTCAAGGGCACTTGAAGGTCAGTGAAATAGTTGCAGAGAAAATGAGGATTTGGAACCACAGTCATGAAAGTGCAGTTACTTCCTGCCTTAGAAAGGAAAAGTTATTGTAGCAATATTCCCATGTCACCACATAAATGTAAAAGTTATTGAACAAGCACAATTTGTCATATATGCTGAAAAGTTTTAGTTAGGTAGAAAGAGTCATTTCTCTAATGTAGAGGGAGGACTAAAGTCAGCCACATGGTATTCAAGATGTTTCATTTAAAATCTTGCTTGAAACTTGGTGTAAATGTTATTTCCATTGGTAAATCAAACAAGTGTCGCATAGACACATAAGTGCATTCTTAAACGTGTTAACCGAATCCTCCTCTTCTTTCAAGTATGTCCATCTTGATAGGGTTGATTTCACTTCCTTAAAAACTTGCACCTTCCTTCATCTAAATGATATCCATCCAAACACTGTTAAAAATTTCAAGCAGCAAAGAAAGATTAGATTTCATTTGATGATGAAAAGTTATCATTGAGTTCAACTAGCATATAGATAGAGAGACTAACTTAATTGAGTTTGATGTGTCACTTTTCTTCATCCTGTAATTGGTTTTGCTTTTCTTTTATATTTAGTAAGGTAAGCATCTTGTTCTTGTTATAAATCATATAGAAAATTTCATGTTGTCCATGGTAGATGTTTCATAAACTCCCTCCATCCCGAATTAGGAGTTATATTTGAATAGTTGTCTTTTTATTTATTTATTTTTTTAATGCATATTAAGATTATCCTAGGATACACTTGGATTTTTTTTTTCAATATATTTTTTTCTTTTTTCCCCCAGTTATGATTCTGGGACTAAATTTGTTTGGAAAAATTTATCGATTTTTTTTTGTTTATGTAAGTGTGTTCTTAACGAGCCTTAATGTGGGTAAAACACATTATTATTAACAAGTCAAAATTGTGCTTGCATTTTTGGATAGAGGAAGTATATTTTAAAAAATCGTGATCATAATTCTTAACTGCAGGTAGTACACTTGAAGGAGATAATGACCACCTCCACAATTTGGCAGAGATGCCATACATGCCTTTGGTAAAGACATGAATGCTAATATTGTACATAATGCACAGAGCCATTTTGTAAATTTTATGGTTTGAGCTGAGATTTTGACCACTTGTAGCATATGCAGTATTTTTGAAGGTCAATGCTGCCTATATCCCAAAAAGGAGTACCATTTTCAAAGTAAAATGCAATGAAAGTAGACTCTATTGGTTTATTTTTTATTTATTTATTTTAACATCAGCAGCTAACAAGCAGATATTTAGTCATATATATGCTTGAGACACCTCCTGCCCTCTGATCTTGAAAAGATTCAACATCGATGAAGCTGACGATTATACATTGTTTTAATTCTTTTTTCTTTCCTTCTCAATTTTAAGTGAATTCTTTTGCTGGGAAGCTTTAGGGACTCGAAACCTGGAATGTGCTCAGCAATTAAGCTTAGTCTCGAACATTAATGCTAGAGGCCCCAAGACCTTTCACAAAAACATATTTATAAAATGATGTGCTTGAATGTGATTGCTTATTACTATTGGTCATAAAGCGAATAAAACAAATCAATAAACAAATCTGTATACATATTATTGTTATATTCGACGAAAAATTTATATTTATATTAAATATTCAAATATATAGATACATAAATAAGAGAATATAAAAATTAATTTTTATATTATTATTTTATTTTATTACTCGCGATAGTAGTAATTCACATTTAATATAAAATTATTTGACATATAAGTCACTTTCTGAATAACTGTACTAGATGTGTTCCAGGAAAAGAGCCGTAAAAATATTTTATTCCATAAAAAAGAGTTCTTGTTTTATTAACTGTAGCACGTGTAAAATAAAACAATATGCTTAAGTTTGTTCTCACAAATTCAACGTCATCCCGTTAGTACTAGACTAGCAACTTGATATTTTAAAAATTAACATGAAACGAAAGTACATTGTTAATATTGTTAGAATTATTTTTTTGATAAGTAATTTTAAAAATTTAATAAAATAAGATTATTTTTATAGTTTTATACAAAATAATAATTATATATATATATATATATATATATATATATATATATATATATATATACAAAGTTGTGTACCTACACGGTAGGCCTTTAGCGACGGTTAGAATGGCTATGGCGACAGTACTATAAAAAAAACTGTCGTCATAGCAATTAAAATCGTTGTCAAAAGTTTACCGTATAGGTACACAGCTGTGTACCTACATATATCCCATATATATATATATATATATATATAATTATATATATATATATATATATAATTAATATAAATTGTTACTTAGTACTTGATTAGATTAACGCGTTTGAATATTCAAGTATCTTCAATATCTTACTTCCTATGACCTCATGTTAAAATTAGAGTGTGGTCTCTAAAACACCAATTTAAAAAAAAAAAATTATATATTTTTCCTAGGAAGAGAAATAGTATATGTTATTTGGTCTTTACTCTGATTTTGAATAATAACATCTTATTCTTACGTATTTGATCAATAATATATTTATATTCTTATTGATCATTATCTCTCTAATAAAATTGATTCATATTAGGCTAGGATGGGGATTCTAAGAGATTCCTATTCTGATTCCAATACTTATTTATATATTATTATCTAATAATAATATACTAAATAAATATTAATTAAAATTAATTCCACTAAATAATTGTAATTTCCCTTCAGTCCATGAATTAATTAAAATAAATCATTTACTAATAAACTGTAAATATTTCTTTTATAGATGTACACAAATATTTCAGAATTAAATGTAATCTTAATATACTTAAACTAATTTTATAAATTCATAATTTATCTTCATTTGATCATAAATTGATTTAAAAATTAAATCAATAATTTTAATAATAAATATTAAAAGACTTGACCAAGATTCTATGATTAATAATAAATTATCTTATGAAAAATCTTATAGATATTTTGACAATAATAATGTTCTTGATATTAATTAAATATATTAATTAACATTCCGAGGTATTAATTAAAATAATACAATTTCACTCGTTAGAATATTAAATTAATATATATATATATATATATATATATATATATATATATATATATATATATATATATATAAATTAAGAAACATTCACAAATTAATATTTATGTGAAAATATTTTATAAATAAAATATTATCACATGATCCGTTTAATGCACACCGTTAATGAACTAGTCCTTTAATTAGAAATCTAACTTCCATGATTAAGATAAATTATCTCTATTAAAGCTTTATAACGTACATGATAATATCTCCAAATTATCATAGGTTATAAATCATTATATCTTTATTTATATATATTACATATGATTTATATATTCTGTATATAATGCTTATTTATACACATAAATCATAATATATATAAATTTGGAGTTTTATGTAAAAAAAATAAATGACTATTTAATGAATGACAAATGATATACTTTTATTAATAAATAAATGTCTAACATAAATAAATAGATAAATAAAATTTTTATAAAAAAAATCTAATAAATATTTACAAATTTTATAAATGAGACTCTTTTTATAAATATGTATGAAGTAATTAATAACAAAAAATACAAACCACGATTGAACAAACAAAATTAAACCGACCAACAAACACTACACCATTTAACCAAACCAGCCAAAGCAAGTGGGGACGAAGACGACAAGATCAAAACTGAAAGTTCCAACTTCATCACTCTTCCACAAAAAGGCATTTGGATCCTAAAAATAGAACGTCTCCAATTATTGTTCTTTTATGGAGCTCAACAAAATATGGAGATAAATTTTAATTTTTAAGAAATAAAGTCGCATGAAATTTCTAACATATCATTACTTTTATACAGATATAGATTAATTAATTAATATTATGTCACCACCATTAGACACGTAGTTAAGGATATGTTTGAAAAAAATAAAAATATCTTTAAAAAATTAGATTTGGGGAGGGTTTTTTTCCCCTCTTTTGAAGAGACCCTCCCTAGCTTTTTTTGATTATCGTTAGCCGTCGTATTTTCTCCTTTCATGGAGTTTGTTTTCCCCTTTTGTAGGATTTTGTTTTCTCCTAATTTGTGATTAGATCTCTTGTTCTTTCTCTACTCTTATAACAGTCTTTTTTCCCCTTTTGGGAGCTTAAATTCTCTCTATATAGAGAGTTGATTTTATTTATAGTAATAGATGAGTGATTGTAAATATGTTAATTAAATATACGATGCGGGAAGTCACATGTTTACCTTGGTTATGTCCTAATTGTTATTTTATTTATGTTTACCTCATGAAAATTTATAATCAGATTTCATTTTAGATAAAATAGGTATCCTCTCAACTTTATCGTACATTAATTTGAATATTTCATTTAACGAATGAATTTCTCTTTGTATTGTCATCGGCGTTTGTCAAAAAAATAAATTAATCCATAATGACTCTTCCCTAAAAATTAAACTCCATAACAGAAATTGCAGGGGTATCAAAAGTCAACCATCCTTTTATCAATTTAGGTCCACTTATGCAAGGTCAAGAAACGTGCCCGAGTTGCAACGGCATTTCAAAACCAAAAAACCAACTTTATATTTACCTTTTTAACTAACAGATTCGAACAAGAATATCGCCATAAAAATATGTCAACTCTCATTGTGGATAAACACAGTGACATAAAGTATAAATTAACACAAATACATGAGAAATTAGTTAATTGATTTATTAATTTTGTCGTAGTATAAATCATTTTCCTTCGAACAACCATATGTATTATATATATGGAGAGAATCATTGATTAAAGCCAAGTACACTCAAAATTAACTGCAAGCATTAATTCTGATTAAAGCCAAGTACACTCAAAATTAACTGCAAGCATTAATTCAACAATGATGTCTTGTACAAGTTTCTATAGTTCTTTACTCCCATTTCTTGTTTCCTAATTCTATATGCAAAAACACTAGCTGATCAAGAAAAAAACATGTCCTTTCCAGTCTATATACCATCTTGGAGATTCAATTTCAGATACCGGCAACCTTATTTGCTTAGGCGCCGTATGGTAAAACTTTTCCCGGCCGCACCACCGGTCGCTGGTCTGATGGCCTCCTTATCATTTTTTTCATTGGTATTGATCATTTTTTTAATCCCTTGTATAAACTGTGTTCTAATAAAGGAAAATCCATCCGCCATTTTCTTTTTTCGTGTTTTAGAGGAATAATTATTGATTGCAGCATAAAATGTAAGAATGTCCTAAATTTTATTATAATAATTTCATTATCGTATCATCGCTATTTAACTCATCAATCATAGCATGTTCTAGGGATGAATATAGAAAAAAAAATTACTGCTAATATTTGCAACAAGTTCAAATTGAACTCTTTTTTTGGAAGGATTAAACTGTCAGGATAAACATTAGATATTTGGACATATAGCATAACTGTTGCGTTGTATGCACAATTTTTTTTTTGCTTACCGTACAATAGTTATGCAGTATGCTCAATTTTTTTTTTGTGCATACCGCACAAAAGTTATGCAGTATGTCCAAATTTTTTTTAATCCCTTATAAGTGATAAATTATCTGACCAAAAATATGGAAGAAAGAGTAAAAAATAATATTTTTACACATACTGCATAACTGTTATGCGGTATGTGTAATTTTTTTTGTTTCTTCGCACCGCATAAGAGTTATGCGGTATGTCTAAATTCCCCCCCCCCCCTATATATTGCATAACTCTTATGCGGTGCGAAGGAAGAAAAATAAATAAATTAGACATACAACATAACCAAAGTTGGCGGTATGTTTTTTTTTAAAGTTTTGTGCATAACTGCATACATAATGTGCATTATAAGGGTAACTTTGGAACTTTTTTTGTGGGCCTCTTATTGCATAACTGTTATGCGGTAATGTAAATAATAGTTATGCGGTATATTATTTTCTTTCCCTTTTGATATCGCAATGGACGGTTAAGATTGGATTGGATGAAATAGTGTCCCTATCCAACTTTGGCTATAAATCATTCCCAATATATATATATATATATATATATATATATATATATATATATATATATATATATATATACGTACATGTGTGTGTGTGTGTGTGTGTGGTGGGGTGGTGGGGGGGGGGGGGAATGATCTATGGATCAAAAATGGGTAAATACCATATAATCCATTGATTTTAACAAGCAATGGTGGAGATTAGATGGGCTAAATTCTGTGTCCGCTATTATTAGTAGCGGAAGGGCTAATCGCTCCGCTTCTAGTAGTAGCGGACCTTCTTTACGGACTAAATTACCCTTGGTAACTAGGAATCGACAGTTATGAAAAATACTGTCCGTTACTAATAGTAGCGGATTGAGTAATGGAATCACCATAAGACAAACAAGGAATCACCACGATAATAATAATACCGTTCACTACTAATAGTAGCGGATGCGGAATTTAGTTCAAGGAATCACGAAAATAGCAATACCGTCCACTGACACGCTCTGATGTTCAATTGGTAATTAGTAATTCCCAAATTTGATCTGATGTTCAATTGGTAATTAGTAATTCCCAAATTTGATTTGATGTTCAATTGGTAATGTCCAAATATGATTTTCAATAGGTAATGTGAAAATATGATTTTAATGGTAATGTTTCGAATCCTTTTTTGATGTTGAATATGATTGGGGTTAAAGAGAAAGCTATATATAAAGCTACCTAAATCTCATCCCTTTCACTATAACTTATTTTCATCATCAAATGAGTCTCCATAATTCTCAAGGGCTTTACTACAAAGTCATAAGGGTTTTACTACAAACTCATACCAAGACGTGTCTGTTAGTACAAATGCATGATTGAATAATTTGATGATGACTTGATTCCTAATGTATATTTGTAACCAGTAGCTTTTGTAAAGTCCTTAAAAGTGAAATTGATGTATAAGGACTTAGCGTAAAATATTAAGCTTGTTAGGTTGATCTATAAACAAACTAAATGTATAGATTATAGGGGATCAAAAGTTGTTCCGTGACTAAAGATCGCAGAGTTCACGCGATGATCGTAAGGCTAGTTGAGGATCAAAAAATATGCCCTGATCATAATGTATGACAAGTTCTAAGTTTTCAAGGGAGAATACATTTCGTAGAGTAAAAGGGTCGTAGAGCATGAAAGTTGCAGAACAGATCATAGAGTTCATAATTCGTAAAGTACTATCATGCAAAGGAACACTATGATCATGAAAGTCATAGAGTATGATATGTTTGACATCGAGATGATCTAAAGGGTGATAAATTCAAGAAGGATGTTGATTATCTCATGTTCAAAATGAAGTACAAAAAGGTTTGAGTCTAATGGCTAGTCTGACCTAGTGACTCTAGATACGAGGTTGTCATTTAAAAGGACATCAAAAATCAATTCGATCAATTCTAACATTTTAGTGACTCCAGATACGAGGTTGACTCCAGATACAAGGATGTTGATCGAATTGATTTTTGATGTCCTGAGTATTTCATTAAATCTTTGAAAGGGATTTTCAAACCAATATTCCGTTGTGCTTAAATAAATTAACTTGCTTAATTCATAACCTGATAATACTTATTTAAAAGACAAAGTTTTCAAAATGATCTAATCAACCCCCCTTATAGATCTCCTTGTGCCTTTTGGAAACAACAGTGTCACATCTCAAATTTGTTGTGGTAAGTTTTTGAAAGTAGTATGCCTTCAAGCCAAATCATATGTTAATATGATAAGTATATACTTTGTAATTTTATTCAATTATTAATAAATTTTTTATTTAAACGCATTTCTTTATTCATAATTAATTGATTGAATTGATTAAATAGATAAACCCATAGTTTTGAAGCAATACTTTTAGAATCATAATGTTGATTATACTAATGAGATCTAAATTCTAAGATAGCTCAAAACTAAAATGTTCCTAATGGTGGGATCACTAAAATTGGGATTAGTGAATCTTGATAGATTGGTACATACTATGCTTACTCTTTTGAAGAGAATAATCGATTTCATAATCATTTGTGTGGAGACACTAAAGTAAGTAAGTATGTGCTTATTAGAGAATAAGTTCACTGAATGTGACTCGCTTAAGGAACACCTAATAGAGTTTTATTTGTTTGTCAATAGGAGTTCCTAATGTGATAGTAGTATAAGTGATCATTAGATTTGAGATCATCATAGTATCTTGTGTATAATGAATTATACTTTGTCATATTCCTTAACACTATCAAGGTATAATAAAAGATATGTTCGGATATAATAAGTTGTGCATGGAGATAGGTAAATGATCAACAAGGGATCTACCACTTCTAGTAAATTGAGAGAATGTCCTAGTGATTCGATACATGACAACTCATTAGTCCTTGACCAATTCAGAATAAAAATTAGAAATGAGTTTCTAATTTATATTAATTAGAGTTGTGCAATTTAGAATCGAAAAACATATGATCAAATTAAATAAGACTTGACAGTAATTCCATGTCTTATATTTGAATGGGAGATTGTATGGTAGAATAATTGAATTGTATGGTACCTATTCGTGAAATAGGTTCTTTGTTATCAAATAATAAAATTCATATTATCTAAAAAGTCGTGTATTGCTAAGGAGACTTACCCTTATTGTAGAATAAATAAGTATTTATTTATAAATAAATTAAAAGAGTTTAATTTATTGTTATAAATAATATTAGAGTGGTTCTAATTTATTTATTATACAACTGGTTTAATATTGAACCTAAAGGATCACATCACAAAAGAGTAATATTTATTTTAGAAGTAAGTGGCGTAATGGTAATAAAAATTAAGTGTATTTAATTTATACTATGGTGATAGAATAAATCAAATAGCTTAATAATTATAATTATGTGTTTTGAAAATTTTAATTATAAATTAATAAGAGGAGTCTTATTATTATTATTATTATTATTTAGTTTCTAGATGGTTTAGGAATTGTAATTATTATATTAAATTAATTTAGTTTCTAATTAGATTAAGAGTTACATTAGAACTCTATTTTTAAAGAGTTTAGGAGGGTTGATCAAATCTATAAATAAGAGAGGTCTTATTATGGATTGGGGTTACATACATTTTTGCAAGTATTGAGAGAATACTTCATAATTCTCTACATCTAAGGAGTTAGAGAGAGAGAGAGAGAGAGAGAGAGAGAGAGAGAGAATTAGGGTTAGCCACCCAAGATTTAGTAGAATCTAAATTACTTCCTCAATCCATACATACTCTTGGTGGATCACCTTTAGAGGCTACACACTTGGGTAACTAACATTGATCTGAAGATTTTAATCAATGGATTTTGAAGAATGCGAATGATTTTAGAGGTGAACTCGTAGATTTTCAAAGAAGTTGAATCTACAAAGGTATAACCAATTATCCTTCCACAATTAATAAGAATCGAATAAAAAAGATCCTGGAATTTGGTTTGTAAAAATGTTTTAAATACGATTTATTGCATGATTCCGCTGCATTATACAATTTGATTGTATGTATGCATTATTTTTGCAAACCAACAGTTTTTAACTTATGGTTGAAGATATGTTTAATTCTACTTCTTCAAATTCTTCTCATGATGATATTGGCATGGATAATATTGGTGTTCATAATATGCATGTGTCTCATATTAATGATTCTAAAACTCCATACGTGGGGTCAAATTTTTTCTACTATACAAGATGTAGAAGAATTTTATAGAGCCTATACACATAGTACTGGATTTAAAATAGAAATTGGGCAAGTTATAAATATGCTCGTTCCAACAACTTGTCCAACAAACTTTTTACATGTAAAAAAGCTAGATAATAAATTGGAAAAAAGAAATAAGACGTTGATGAAGTTGAGGGGAATAAGGTCAAAAGAAAAAGGGATTTTATAGGTTGCACGATATGTAAAGCTAGAATGTTTGTTGTTCATCTGAAGAATGAAGAAAGCTAAAGTGTTTCAAAAATTGAGTTGACTCATAACCATGATTTAATCACTCCAAGCAAAGTGAATCTCATTGAAACACGAAGAAATATAGCCCATGTTGCTCGAACTTTAATTGAAACATTAAATAGCGCAAGAGTTGGCCTAAGTAAGATGACAGGAATTGTCAGTGAAATAGGAGTATTATTAGTATTATTATTATTATTATTATTATTATTATTATTATTATTATTATTATTATTATTATTATTATTATTATTATTATTATTATTATTATTAAAATGTGGGTTTTAGTGATAAGGATGTTCGGAATGTCGTGCGAGATATAAGATGTAACACAATTGATTCAAATGATGCCTAAGCAGCATTACAGTACCTGAAAAAACTTTTAGCAAAAAATCCTTTATTTTTTCACGACATCAAACGAGATGATGACAATCACATTGCATGCATTTTGTGGATAGATTACCAATCAATCATAGCTTACAAGAATTTTGGAGATATAGTGACATTTGATATTATGTATAGGACGAACAAGTATTTAATGCCACTTGTTTCGTTCATAGGCGTAAATTATTATTATAATTCCATATTGTTTATCTTTTAACTGATTAAGGATGAAACTGAGGATACTTTTGCACGGATTTTTCAATCTTGGCTTAAAGCGATGAACAATAAACCACTAGTTACCATTATCACCGATCAGGATAAAGCTATAAGCAATGCGATTACTAGGATTCTTCCTAATACACACCATGCACTTTGCACATGACATATTAGTAACAAATTCCCTGAGAAATTACACGCGTAGTATGATAAGTACCCAACATTTAAAGCTGATTTTAAATGTTATGTGTATAAATCCTTAACAACAGAGGAGTTCAAGGAACGATATGAGAAGTTAATGGTTGATTATGAATTGCCTAATCATGAGTGGCCAAGTCACTTTATGCGATGAAATACAAATGGGTCAAGGCGTACGCAAAGAAGTTTTTTTCAACGGGAATGACGACTACATCTAGGAATGAGGGAACTAACAGTTTATTGGATGACTCCTACAATAAGTATTAAGGAATTTATCGTCAACTCATAAAAAGCCATTACAAAGCAGGTTTTTATAGAAAGAAAATTTAACTACGCAACTTTTCATCGAACGTGAAGTAGAACTCTTGAATCTCCGTTGGAAACGTATACTGCGAGGGTTTATACAAAGGAGATGTTCAGATGCTTTCAGGTTAAAATAGTAAAGTCTCTTAAGTTCATCATACATAAGATTCACCATTTAACAACACCCAAAACGAAGTCATATGAAGTGTACAAGGCAAACAACAGTGAAGATTTAAATAGGTACTTTACTATTGTTAATAATATTCAAACTGGAGATATCACTTGTACTTGTCAGAAATTTGAACATTCTGGTATGCTCTGTAGACATATTTTAAGACATATGATTACCAAAAGATACTGAACAGATACCTGATAAATACATTATGAGCCGGTGGTGTAGAGATGGTAACACAGTTAATACTGAAATACCAAAGATTTTGACTAAAATTTATAATTATAAGGAATCTTAGACGTTGCAGCACAATTATTTAGTGAAAGCTGCTCTTACGCTTCGCTTCTATCGGTTCTTGCTTAATTAAAGGTTTTAAGCTTGTTTTACAATTGTGCATTGGCAATCAACCCATCGTTGAGAAAATTGACCTAGATGACATTAATGTAGAAAAGGTTATAGAAATTTGATTTGAAGAAGATGAACTGGATGAAGATGAGCCATTATTGGATCCTATTTGTTTGCAAACAAATGGGTGTAAAAAATCTAAAAGAATAAAGAGTGGGATCGAAGAGGCTGTAAGTTATAAACCATTGAAAAAGTGTGCAATGTGAGGACCTGAAATTTCAAGATTTCTTTAATAAAATTAAATGAGAATTTAATTGATAAAATTATCAAGGTTGTTAAATTAATTATTATTTTATGTGATTTAATGTATGGGATGAGATTTAATTAGTAAATTAAATCTGTACAGAGATCATGATGAATGGTATGGAATTAAAGAAATTGAAAAGCTAATAAATTGTTTTAAAATAATTTATTAAGAATAAGAGAAATTTCATGTAAATGTACAATAAATTGTACAATTAAATTATTATGGAAGTGCAGAAATTATGTTTTAAATGAGCTTATATGGAAATGTAAGAAATATGAATTATATATGTATATATATGTGTTTATGCTTAATTATTATAACTATAAATGTTATTAATTATGAAAATTAAGGGATTAATAATTAAATTAATCTGAAAAATTTATGAAAAGTTAATGAGGAAGTTAGTAAAAATTGTAATTATTGATTTTAAATTAATTATGAATTATGAAGGAAGTTTAGAAATTAATTGGGAAGAAATGTAATTATATAAATTATATAATAATAATTATATAATTTATATAAGGAAATTAAAATGTTGTATGAAGGAAATAATAATTATATAAATTATATAAGAATAATTATATAATTTATATAAGAGAATTAAATTAATTAAGGGTGGAAGAAAATTTTATAAATTGTATTTGTGTAAAATGGAAATTATTTAAAAAGGAATAATGTAATTATATAATATTAAATTATATAATTTCTATAAGGAAAGTTAATGTGAATATTAAAGAAATTGAATAATAAATAAGAAAAAGGAATGTTTTAAGTTATTAAAAATTTTATTTATGTATAATGAAATTATTATGACTTTTATGAGAGATAATATTACAGAAACAGGAACATGTTAGTGTAACATGTTGTCCAAGTAACGAAGTGAAAAATTATAAAAAATAATTTTTATAAGTCATATGAATTATTTTATGATTTTTGGAGGTATAAATTACCTCATATAAGTACATGTATGTCATTATGCGTGTACAAAATTTGTCAAGAAAAATACCGAAAATGGTGTTAATATTATTCATAAATCAAATTATGATTTTTAGTGATTTAAAATAAATATTTTATATACATTATATAAAATATTTATTACACGAAATAATTACGTAATATATTAAATTAAATTTGCATGATATTATTTTGGAACAATCTGGAAGGGAAAAGCCAAAGTTGGTTGTGCATGCGTGGGGTTAAAGTCGGTGGAATCAAGTTTGGGTTCAAAAATAATTAAATGACTTATATAAAAGGAAGGAAAAAGAAAACAAAAATAATACCAAACACTCTCCACTTCTCCTCCTCTTACCCGAACACCATCATGCCAACCGGAAAACCTCCATAACCACCAAGAGGGAGAAGAGAGGAATTATTTGGAGCTTACAAAGGAAGAAAGTCAAGCTTTGAAAGGTATAAAAAGTAATTTATTTGATTTATTTTATAATTATGGGTGATAAAATAATTTGTAAAAAATTTGTAAATAATTAAGAAAATTATTTCAAATAATTTTTGAATATATATTTATGAATTGTGTGATTTTTGGTGTAATTATTTTATGAAAAAAAAAATAGCAAAAATTGTGATGTTTTGAGAAAGGTGGCCTACTGTTGCGAAGGAGGAGAAGGAGGAATTCAGGGACTGTCCGCGCATTGCGCGACAGTTCAGAAGCGCGGGCCAAAAACGGCGTCGTTTTTGGCACGCGGAAGGGGGAGTTGCGCATTGCGCGGAGGAAATTTCTGGAAACGGCTGGGAAACGACGTCGTTTTGGGCATCAGCAAAAACAGTCGCCGCGCATTGCGCGGGCGACCGGCACGGCTGGAAATTACCAGCGTGCCCCTGGTCTTCTTAGATAATACCGAACGTGCCCTGTCCCTCGGCCAATTACGGAAATGCCCCTGGCCTTTCCGGGAAATGTCGGATGGGTCCCTAAGGGAGCGGAAATTACGGATAAGCCCCTGAGCTTTTCTGTTAATGCCGGTCATGTCCCTAAAGCTGCGAAAATTACGAAAATGCCCCAAGAAAGTGATTTTAATGAAATAAATGTTTAAAAATTATAGAAAAATATAGAAAAATACTAAAAATATAGAAATGATGTTTGGACATTAAATTTAATATTTTTGTAAAAATATTAAATATTGGGGATTAATATTTAAATGTTTAAATATTAATCTAATAAGGTTATAATTTAGAAAATGTTTAAATAAAATTTTCGGGTAACCAAATATGTTAAATTTTATCCAATGATCCGGGTTGTCCGTAGTGAAGGCATTAAATATTAAGTTATGTTAATATTTTAAAGGATGAGGTTAATGTAATTAACCATATAAATTAATAATTGGTCCAGAGATGATATTAATTAAGTAAATTAATATCATAAAGAGATAAATAATTATTATTTGATTATTTCTTGATCATAGGTTGATCGAATTATGGGTTTGAGCTAACAATTTAATTAACTGGACACTAGGCAAGTTCTTCAGTCCTTTAATGTTAATCGTTGTCCATACTTGTTTAAATGCATATAAATTATGTGTTATGTGATCTGTGGTTAACATGACAACTATGTGTACTTTATACATTGATGTGGGATATACCACTATAATAGAAGCACAAGCACATGATGTATGACACACACTGAGTATGTTAAGGTATGTGCTACGTGCAATATAAACTGTTGAACTTGCTGAGCCGTTGTGCTCCTTACTTGTTTAAAATAAATTTTTGCAGGGTAAAGAAATAAGTTTTAGGAATATCGGATTAAGTTTGAGATGAATTACCTAGAAGGTAGAAAACGTGATTGTTATATTGTTAATATTATAATTCAATGTGAGAAATTTATTTATTTACTGTGATGAATTGTATGTATATATAAGTTGAATCTGGATATGATAGAAGTTCAATTATGAACTGTGATTGATTTGGATAATTGTTACGGTAGATATTATTAATGTTTGATTATGAATGACGCAACAAGGAATATTTGTATGAAAATAAATAACAGTAAATTTTAAATGATGAGTTTTATGATACGTGTAAAAGAAAGAAAAAGTTAAGGTTGCGATCCAGGGACTAGGATCCAAATGTAAGAATTTTAAATATCCAAATATTTTAATACAACGATTGGATTGAGAAAAGAAAAAGAAAAATTTATATCAAAAAATTCGGTAATTGATGATTTTAAAATCATATAATGGATCGATTAAGGTGATGAAAGATATATTAACGGACCGAAATTCGGACGTAAGGTAAATAATGTTTAATAAATACAGAATTTAAGGGAACAAAGTGGGTCGAATTTCGGGGTCATTACATGCAATGTGGTATGATGACTAATTATGATAAACGAAATCACTACAAAGCATTAGGCTTTCTTTCTTTCTCTTTTTCCCCCCTCTCGGTGAGTGTATTTTATGCTCCATATCACCAGCGAGTGCGTTTTACACTCCCTCTCACTTTTCATGTGTTTATAAGTGAGTGCGTTTTACGCTCCATCTCAACTCACCACAAGATTTTTCTAATAAAAATTACCTAAATCATCTATCCAAAATTATATTTTGCCTTATATTTCACTTTAAATAATGATCTAATAAGATATAGAGCGCAAAAATATCTTCCATAAGTATTTAACCATATAAACTTTCCTAAATTAAAACTAGCTTAAACAAATGGATATAAGTGCATAAAATAAAAAATCTCAAACAAAATAATAACTAACAAAAAGTCAAAATTCAAACTATGCAAAAATTTATCTATTTTTCAAAAGTTATTAAATAAAAATTAAAATGTTTATCATTGGCTAAAAATTAAAATCCAATTAACTCATTACTCAAAGGACACATTCTAACAAGAAAAAAAAACTAACTACCCATTTTCGTAGGAAACACGGTTACACTTAGTACGTGCAACAAGCTTTTAAACCCCAATGTTACCACAAGTTGACGAGTTTTGTCTCATGAGGGTTTGTAGTGAATTTACCCACAAAATTCAAAAAATAATCTTAAAAATAAAAGCTATTTTTTTTTTCAAAATTTATCCATACCCCCAAACTTAAAACAGACATTGTCCTCAATATATAAACTAAAGGAACTAAAAACGAATGCATCCCCTGAATATATAGAATTTTTTCTCCCCATCAACTAAATATGGTATCAAGTACTATGGATTATTTGGAAAATTTTGATTTGCATGCCAATTCATTGATGGATTCTCATAGCTGAAATTATGACGATCATTTCATCCTGAATTATACGTGTTTGAATAGGGATCATATCTCCTTTCTAATTGACCAATGAAACCACCAGCTGCATTAACTTGTTCATAGGACTCCTTTTAAAGCATTGAGCACATATCAGTTAGGTCACATATTACTGCACAAATCCTACAAGTACCTACAGCCATTTGATAAACAATTGAAGTTAGACTCTTAATTGTTGCTCATGAGAAGAAATATTTACCTCATTAACATAATCAGGCATGACTTCCATCCTTAACCTACATAACTCAATTAAACCATGAAAAACTATAAAATAAAATAAAATAAAATCTAAGAAAAATTACTAAATTAAAATAAAATTTATAAAAGCACAAAAATAAATTGGAATCATTCCCTAGCAATGGCACCAAAATTTGGTAGTTGTCGTTAGCAACCAAAAATAAATTCTTACTTTGAAAAAATATTAATGCAGTAGTGTAAGTAAGAGTCGATCCGACAAAGAATGATTAATTTATTTTTATGCAATGAAAACGAAAATTGGGGGTTTTGAATTAATTATAATTAACTAAATAAATAAACGTAAATTAAGAAGATTAACTAATAAATAAAAAACTTCAGTTCTTCAGTTCAGTATCACATTTTCACAAATGATAATATAATCATGTTAACCATATTCATCCATCAATGAAATTAATAACCATAGGTAATAACAATCGTTAATTACCCGAAATTTCCATTAAGTTTTAAATCTAATATGACAATCGCCCCCACTAGACCCTAACTATCATACAACCTATAACTATCAGTCTAAATTTAATATAACAGTAGCATTAAGAATTATGGAATTAAATTATTTCAAGCAACAATCATACAATCGTAGATTATTTAACTTGCCTTCTTAATAACCATAGCAATACTCAAAAGCTTGACCACAATCATGTATTACTAATTACTACTTATGATCAGATACAATATCGTTTTCTTAATACTATATCCCATTCAAGCATATGATAATAATTAGATCAATTCAACAGGCCATTATTAAATTAATCAAAACAAATATCATTCAAATAATTAAAATAGATTATCAAGAATAAATCTCATATAAGAAGGAATAAATAATAATAACTTAATTAAATTATCAATTGAAATTAAGGTTCAACATCCCCTCATAATTTAATAAGAAAAACTAGCTACTCATAATAGAAGGAAAATAAAAATCATGTACAAGAGAATTAAGGGATATAAGAGATCTCCCTAATTGTGTCTTTCATCCTCTATTTATAATTACACAATTTATTCCAAAACCTAATAAGAATTAGAAATACAAATAAAATAAATATAAAATTCCTATTTTATTTTCCTATTCCAAATCTACTACTGGAATAATTAATTATGGGACTCGTGCAATCATGCTGCCAGAATTCATTGGAGAAAAGGAGTAGAATAATCATGTAGGACCCACATTAAAGGAAAAAGAAAGAAAGAAGCTACAGCCACGCGTCTTGCTTTAATTCCCCTGACCCCGCGCATTGCACGCGTGTTTGTTTTCATTTACTATACTTTCGCATAAGGCGCTTCATTTCCTGTTTATAAAGGCACCAAACAACGTTGTCTACTTTAGCGCTGCTGATTTCTCCTTCATGCCTTGCGCGGACAGATGCTTTGCTCCTCCATTCACGCCTTGTCACATATCCCAGAATCTGTTGATCCAAACTACTTTGCGCGCATGGCGCGGATGCCCAATCTAGCTACTTATTTACGATTATGCCATCAACTTTAATTTTTCCTATAAAATAAAATTAAATATAAATAACAAAAATAATATAAAATTACTAACAATAATAAAAATGCATAAAATTAAATAAAATATATAAAATGACCTAAAATACTAAAAATATTTAAAAACTCACAAATAATTAAGCATAAATATACCTAATAAATAGATATAAAATCTACTTATCAAATACCCCACACTTAAATCTTTGTTTGTCCTCAAGCAAAACAAGAACATAAACTATAAAATTAAAACTAATAAATAAAAAACTTACTTGAACAACAAATTAATATGAATGTCAACATTAGCCTCAAAGATTTTAAAAATAATAACTCAAAGAAAAATTTTAATCTCCACCGTTCTTTGTTAAAATCATTAGATTAGATGGTATTTGCCCATTTTTGATATATAACAAATACTTGATATATATATATATATATATAAGGTATTTATGTAATTATGTTTGTAACAAAAAAAGGTTTGAGTCAAATTAAGCTTTTATCACATTTTAAAATCTATCACATAAAAGAGTCTTGCTACATATTATGAAAGTTTATACTTATTTACAATTGTGTAATATATCAATACATGAAATTAGATAGAATTATAAAGTTAGTCCATCATATTACATATCTCGTCAAAGAGGATAAATTCTATAAGGAATGTCTGTAAACTATTATTTTTACAGTGTCCAATAGAAATATGACAACTTCAAAATTTGAGAGAAAATTGAGGAATTTTGATTTTGTTAAAATTATTAAATGGATTTTACCATGGTAAATAATATTACATAATCTGTTAAAAGTATCAAAACTCCTTAATTTTCTCTAAATATACAAAGTTATTTGATTCTTATTGGATACTGTAAAAACAGTAGTTTACAGGTAGTCCGTAGAAATTTAATTCTCCTCTTTAAAAAAGTTATTAGTAATAGTCATTCATGTAATTGAACAACAAAAAACTTGATACATAAAATCGTGAGATGTCTATAGTATATAGATGAACTATGTGGTTGTCATATACTCCTTTTGTTCAAAAGTTAGGGTTACATTTTTCCTTCGTTTGTTCCAAAATTGTACATACATTTCTATTTTCAAATTTTAAAGTAACATAAAGTTTCTAACACGATATTACTTTTATTCTTAATTGATTGGGTATTATCATGTTAGTAAAATTATAATTCGGTTATAAATATATTTGAAAATATAAATTTTTTCCTTAAAAATCGTTTATTAACATGCAGTTGTGGCTCTTTGCCTTCCTTTGCTAAGTCTGTATCTGCAAAGGAATGTATCATTTGAGCTTGGTGCAGACTTTGAAGTTAGGGGCCACTGCTCTGGATCAATCATTCTTTGCTACAAGGAGTGTTCAAATTCCACCTTTCACTACTTTCCTTAGTCTACAGCTAATTGGCTTCAAACTTTTCTCAACTCCACTTGCCAAACACCATTAGGTTGGCTACTCACAACTCGCAATTAATCTTATCATAATTATTTGATATATTGTTTGATTAATTAATTAATCGATCCTGATTCTGTATGATCAGAATGTTCAAGAAGATTGAGGAGGGCACTTGTTGTGGGAGGCGAGAGTGGATGTAATGACATCAAATTTTCTCTAGTTCAAGGCAAATCTATCCATGAGATTCAATTTTATATTACGTTTAGATGTGAAAATGATACCGAGTTGAATCGAACAATACCTTACTCAAACTCGATTCGAAACATTTTTAAGGTACTCAGATTATTATTCGAATTCAAATACAATTTTACAATCTTTGCTCAAATTTAAATTCAATTATTTTGTTGTACTGAGTTCGACTCGATTCAACTTGCTTTTTTAATTGAGCTACTTGTGAGCATTAGATATACATGAATTAGAACTAGATCATTTATATCATGATATTGTAGAAAAAATTAACTCAGTCAACAAGTTAGAATAATTTAAATTTGAACACTTCAAATTAGATCTTAAGCCTTGTAAAAAAAATTAATGAGATGATATTATCACAATTGAATCAATTAATAAACATGTACGAGAAACATAAATACTACTTTCACTTCTAAAAATATATGGAGAATTTAATTGTTAAATAATATATATTAAATAAATCGAGTATGCTTGATACTATATACAAGTAAGAATCAACAAATTTGTATCGAGTATGAATTAGTGAGATAAGAAAATTTTGATACTCTAAATGAGCGAACAGTATGCGTCTCATATTCGACTCGTATAAGTGTTTGGGTATCAAAATTGATTCGAATTCGACTCGTTTAAGTATCGAATTTGAGTCTCGCTCTTATTTTTCAAGTTGATTTCGAACCAAGTTTTGAACATTCGAATTCATTTTTAACCCTCGTTCTGTAGATTGTTTGGGTCATTACTGATGCTATTACAGTAAGCTCCATATTTATTAACTTGTAGTACAATTAAATTATTTTGCAGGATATACTCGACTTTTGATATTTTTATCATAGTTATGAGAACTAGACTGGACCGGCCGATCCAACCAGTCCAACCATGAATCTGGACCCCAACTGGTCCGGTTCTCTTCAACTACCAGACCTGCAATTAGACCCCCATAAATTGCTTGAATCAGGTTGTTTTTTACAAAACCGTCTTAACTGACGGATTTTATAAAAACCCAGATCGACTTATAAAAATTAGAAAAATAAAATATTTTAAAACAAATTACTTTTACTCTCAATTCTTATTACCCTTTCCTTTCTTCCATAGCTCAATACAAATTGTAAATCAAAGCAATTCTCATAATTAGTAGTATTTTTTTAGATAATTTTTTTAAAAAATTATTAATAAATTTAAGTGGATTTATATGATTTTAAAATTTTTAAATATTTTAAATAATTTTTTGATCTTATACAATTGGAACAAAGAGGGGTATCATCAATTTCTAGTTGTTACTTTATAATTTATTCAGTAGAAATTTATGTTCTTTATGTTAGGATTTTGACACAGTGAAAGCAGCGGAATTTTAAAAATTTTTCGAAACCCTAAAACAGGATCCATGCTAAAACAGATTAATCAGAGGTTCAGAATTTGTTTTACCGATTATGTAAGCTTGAATGGAGATGCTGGTGAATTCTGAAGCAACCTCGAATCCTCAACGCAATCCAACGATTGCGTCTCTACGGTATCCATATAAATGCTCCGCGAATCGTCCCACGATCTGCTGCAAAAGGCGGTACTAGCCACCAAAATCAGGATTTCCGAATTATTTTTCTCTCTAGCCTCTTTCTGAAATCGGCTAACTAGGGTTTTAGTTTTTGTTCCTTACATGATTAAGACTACTAATATATCATATATATAGTAGTTAATAGGAATTAACCAAAACCTAATTTAATTAAAAAAATAAAATCCGAATTTATATATATTATATCTTAATTAAGTCTAACTTAATTAATATACATATATATAAATTATCCTATTAATTTAAATTCATAATTTTAAATACTATCAATCATATTGACATATTTAAATACTTACAATTTAAATTAATTCCTTTTTAAATACGTTCTAAGTGTGTGACCCTATAGGTTATTATTATGTTGGCAATAATTTTAAAATCATATTATAAAATTATAAACAGTGAGCGGCTAGTAATGCATCACTGCTACCCAAATAATAATAAGATCGGTGATTCGATGCAACCTTTTTGTGACCAATGTTTCAATGTAATTTAATCCTTTTAACCTTGACATCCTAGATTAAACTCGAGGCATGGAAAATGTCATACTCTTCATAATTTAATCTGAGTTTTCTTGATCAATGAGTAGACTATGTGACACCCCCAAATCTGAGCCCATACAGCCCAAACTTGAGTTGTCAAAAGACTACAACAAAATTATTACAAAGTAGAACAATGTTCAACAATACAGTGTATAATAATACACAACTAAGTCTTCACTATTATTATCACACTATTTTACAACGCGTAAAGACTACGACAGCTATCCCTCGGACTCTCACTCTATTCCCCGGCTAGACCCAGCTACGTTCCCATCTCCTGTTGAAAAACAATGGAACAAAAGAAAGGGTGAGCTCAAATAGCCCAGTAAAGAATATCATGACTAAGATAATGACGAATAAATTATCATTAGTCTTTTACAGTTGAGTTCTTGATAGAATACAATAGACTACAAGGTTTATATTAAAAACTACAGTTAAATTCTTGAACAATGTTTAGATCAATAATAGCAGCGGAATGAGCAATCTATTAGAAGAATAATGCAGACTATAATGTCCACTCGGTTCTCTTTTTAGGAAAAACATCATCAACTTTTATCATCTGAAATATCATTAGTCAAGATAATACAATTTCACAGTTCCTTATCATAATCATGCAAATCAACAGTTCATCTTTGCACTACGGGCCAAAGACATTCAATATAACACCAACGGTCATGATTATACTAGATTCAGCCTTTGGTCATAATCATACCAAACAACAGTTCATCTTTGCACTACGAGCCAAAGAGAACATTCACCACGTGCCATAAAAGACATCGAACAGATGTATCGCCTTTAACCTATTATATCGCCTTTAACCTATCATCTGTTCAACAATTATATCGCATCTGTGCCCCCGGCCACAGATATTCACAACAACTTGATTTTGGATGATTAGAATGATATAAATGATGAACAGAAGAAACAGGATAAATAATAAGTATCAGAAGTTTACTTTGTACAGATTCAAATAATGTCCAAATTGTCAACATGATGTGGAGTGAAATTCAATAATGATATTCAAGATCCACAGTTCAGAATAACGGTTACAGTTCAATAGAAAGGTTCACGTAAATAGGATGGTTCAATTGAAATGATGAAGTGCAACTATTATGGAACATATAATATTTTTAGGAATTATAGAAGCAATAGTTCCATAATAAGTTTCGATTTAGGTGTATGAAAGAAAATAATATCCCTTACCATAGTAGGTTTGATTAATAAAAGGTGAAGGAAATTAATATCCCTTACCATAGTAAGTTTGAATAATGGAAGATGAAAAAGATGGTATCCCTTATGAGTACAAAGGAAAATAATATCACTTATGAATATGAAAGAAAATGATATTACAAACAAATATGGAATAAAAGTGTCATGTGATAATTCGTGTAAACAAATTATTTCCACAAGAGACAAATAAGAAATGAATACAAAGAGTAATTCACCAAACATGCGGTAATCTGCGTAGTCAGGTTATTCTCAGAGATTAATAAGGAATGTATACGAAAGGTTATTCACCAACATGCGGTAATCCGCGCTGTAAGGTTATTCCCACAATTTAATAAAAATTGAATACGAAGAGTTATTCACCAAATAGGCGGTAATCCGCGCAGTAAGGTTATTCTCAGAGATTAATAAGGAATGAATACGAAAGGTTATTCACCAACAGGCGGTACTCCGCACCGTAAGGTTATTCCCACAAATTAATACATGGAAATAAATGACATATCTTATGAGTAAGAAAGAAACGATATTATTTTCGAGAATCAAATAATGATAATCCCTTACCGTAGTAAGTTTAAATAATAAAATATGAAAGAAGATGATATTCCTTACCTTAACACGTGACTGAATATTGATTTAAATGAGGTTGATTAACTTGAACGGTACTCGTACACTTATGAATCTTCACAAATACTCAAGATAACTTAAGCACACTTAGAGAGAACTTTAACAAGAAGTTTTTAGAGAGGGAAAGAAAGAACAAGTAAGAAAGTTTATGAAAAATCCTTAAGTTAAGGCCTCTATTTATAGCCAAAAATCTTATCATAACCAAGATTTTCTAATTTAATCCAAACCGTTCATTTCAAGATAATGTTTAATCCATACAATTCATTTCATCTTTTAAGATTTCTTTAATCTAAACCATTCATTTAAAGATCATCTTTTAATCTACATCATCCATTTCAAATTCTATATTATCTTTAATCTATACCATTCATTTCATCTTTTAAGATTTCCTTAATCTAAACCATTCATTTAAAGAAAATCTTTTAATCTACATCATCCATTTCAAATTCTATATTATCTTTAATCTATACCATTCATTTTATATCACATAACTTTATATTATAAACAAATAACTTTATTAATTCAATTATTCAACAATAATTCACACTTATTCATTATTATGACTAATTGTTATAAATACACTGTAGTTGGTTCTCTGAGTTAGATATCAAGTCAATTAATTAATGAAATACAACTGTTTAAATAATACCATAATAGAGATAACAATGATGCAGAAAGTATGTAAAAGAAAGAATACGTTACTGTGCATGACAATTATTGATTCAATAATGTGAATTACTGTGCATATGCTACTGTGACAATTATCAGTTTAATACTATGAATTATTGTGCATATGACAATAAAGTCAAATATAGTACGATAACTACTTTATCAGTTTAATAATACGAAATACTGTGCAATGCCGTGTGCTACTGTGCAATACCGTGTGCTACTGTGAAATACCGTATGTTACTTGTAATACCGTATATTACTATTCTTTTACCACCGGATATTTTAACAATTAAAAGTGATAGTACCATTGACCATTTAAAAATTATTTATGTCATTTTCTATATCCGACAATTATTCTTTGTGGGGTCCACTAATGATTGGTTCGTACGGCGCCGTCGTACGAATATTCCCCGACAGAACGAATATTCCCCGACCAAACGAATATTGTCCGACATAATATAATTTACACATAACATCCTTAACTTTTAACTTTATCAATTTAACCACTTACTGTTTCAGAAAAAAAATATATGAAGAAAAATTAAATTTTGTATTTCATAAAATTCGGGGTCTTACAGACTATATGAAACAAATCACTATTTGAGCATGGCCATGCATTTCATAGTCCTACTCAATCAAGAGGCCTATGGATATCACCCCTAATATATAGGAGGGTTAAATTCCATCTAGATCACTCATATTCCTCACACGATTCATGATGTACCCAATAATCACCTTTATTGTCCACCCTATTACAGGTGACATTTGATGATATCAAAGTACATAAATTCTCATGTAATAATATAGTGATCTCAGGTCGAAGGATCATTACATCATTGTCACTATGATAATTTCTTATGACACTTTGCATAATGCTTCACGTAGAAATCTCATGGTGGGTCAGTCCAGTACATTGTTCTCTAACATGTACCTATGCATTGACTCAAATATCTCATATATTTATGACCAATGAGATTTGACCATCAGTCAATCCACATACTAGTCTCAATGCATCATTGTTGTCCCATTAACAATGATACTTGACTAAGGACATTTAAGAGCAATGATACTAATTGTAATTATATAATCTCATGTTCAAGTCACATACTTGAAGTTATATAATTCGTATCACTATTCTAAGGACTTTTATTATGCTAACATTTATATAACGCAGTAAATGAAATCATAATAAAATAATCCATTTATTTAATCAAATATAATATCAAAAATGTTAAGCAATTACATCAAATAATTAGCCTCTAGGGCATCAACTCTAACACTTTAGGTAAAATGTATGATTTAATAGTATGTATTATTTTTTAAATAAATTAATACTAAAATCTAGCTCAACTGGTTCAACACCGTTGAATGAGTTGAACAACTGAACCATTGAACCAGTGTCTCGACCGATTCAATGTCCGGTCCGGTTGTGATAACTATAATTTTTATGTCTCTACTTAGTAGCTTTGTACCTTATACATAAAATGTTGTATTTTTAAAAAAGTTTGAGCCGAAGTACAAGAGTAATGGCATAACAGACTAAAATGCAAATTTCTACCATACGTTTGCGTTTGTGCGATGTTTCACCCTTGAATTAATTTGACTAATTAATAAATCTCTCCCTTGAAGTACAATGATTAGTGTAAAATTGTACCTTTTAATATATAATTAACAATATAAAACTGACCTAAAAGATATAGTTTTAATTTACACTACCAATTGTACTACGAGCAGGGACGAAACTAAGATTTCAAATGGGGACATCCACCCCTACTAGTAGTGGTGCACAACAGACCAACCCGGCTTGGTCCGACGTGGGCCTGCTAGGCCTTGGCCGTTGACCAGGCTAGGCTAAGCCTTGACTTTTGGACTGCTAGGCCAAGCCAGGCCAGGTTTGACGTAGTAATATGTATCCTATTGAAGACTGCAGACTAGGCCAGGCCTAGGTCAGTCCTTTAATCCGAGCTTTCAATTTGTTAGCCCACATCCATCATCACCAAAAAGACCGCAATTTGCCAGTCCCCATTTATCGTCTTCCTTCTATTGCTTTGTGATCAAAATTATGTACGTGTGAATCCATTCTCTTCTCCATTAACAAACACCAACAACACTTTCTTCCCCAAAGCCAAAACATCACTCTTCCTAAAAAAAAATTCCAAATTAAACAATCTCTTCCTCTGATCAATCAATACCAACACAAATATTTGGTCTTTACAAATAAGGTTGTTTCACTAATGCTAGACAACCTCCAATAACCCTAGCTAAGTGCCTCGCTCGGAACGTACTTTTTGTCTTACTCCGGATATAGGGAATTTTCCTCTTCGCCACTCTTCTATACATTTTCGGTATGCTTTTCTACTTAGGAATTGTGTCATTCGATGTCGTTCCTTTCATCAATCATCGCGTTGCGATGGGTTCAGTGTACCGGAGTCTCTAGCTTTATGCTAAGCTTTGCCTTGAGATGGATGTGAGGGAGAGGATTAAGAGGATTCAATTGGTGGGGTTCATGTCTGCCAAGTGTGTTGGGGTTTATCTTTAATGTGAGGGAAAGGACTATATCATGGAGTTGGGCTTTTGTCTTTGGGCCATTAAATCATAGAGCTGGGCTTCTGTTTATGGGTTGTGCTTGTGCAGCAGGCCAGAAAAAGAGCTATAGTAAACGAGTCAGACCATGCCTCAGGCCGAACAAGCTTCAGGCTTGACTAGGCCAGACTTTTTGGAAGGCTAGACCAGATCGAATATAAGCCAAAAATTCATGGTTTGTTCTCAGTCTTGCAGGTCAAGCCTGATCGGTTCAAGCCTTGACTAGGTCGAGCTTTGTTCAGGCCAAACCAAGGCCAGGTCGTAAACCATTTGTGCAACACTACCTACTAGCTTTTTTTTTTCTTTGTTTTTTGTTCTTCTTTGATTTATGCACATTTTGGTCTATACGCTTCACTAAATTTATATATTATCCAATACTTTATAGGTTTTTACCCACGTGAGCATTAGTTTGCCCGTTTTAATTATATAGATTTGATGCTCAATATATTTCGTAATTTATAATTTTTTCATAATTTTATGTTGTTATTTTTTGACATACAATATTTATTTATATAATTATCACTATATTGCATTAAATTTATATTTATGACTTATTTTATATATATTTTTATTATATATATTGTACTAAAGCCCCACTAGGCATAAATCCTACGTCTGTGCTTGACTACGAGTTAACGGTTTTCTATGTTGTAATGTTAGGTAACAAAGTAATAAATTCATGATAAAGTTTTACATTTTATGCGATATAAAAATATCAACAGTAAGGTACCTCCTGTTTTGTGTAATAACATTTTTTGAAATTTTATTTCCCGGGAAATTCTCCTTATAATTCTTGATTCTCTTGTTGAATTTTGGTGCTCAAGTAGTGTAAGTGATCCGTTACTGTTTCAGAACAATAAAATTCATGAAGCTTTGGATATGCTGAGAAAGGAATTATGCTGATGTTGTCATAATATTCTCTGACCAGTACTCGGCCTTTCTCTCAGTCCTTAGTCGAGCACCCTTTCTTGGTGAGTTCTTCAATTTGATCAACGAGTCGATACAAAGTTGTATATTGTTTCGATATACAGAACCCCATAACATATACTACCCAAATTTCAAGAAAGTCAAAAAATCTTATAATTTAAAATAGATAAAAATCTTTTTAAGTATTGTAAAACAATAAATTATGTGACAATTAGAAGTACTTTAAGATACTAAAATTCAAAATTTTCGTATTATTTTAAATTTTAGAATTATATTTCTGCAAATAAATAAATAAATAAGTCAAAATGCATATTTAATTTTGTAATAAAAAGAATACCATGTGTTGAAATTAGATTGTAAATATGTATGTTTTAGACTTTTTAGTATTATTAGATAAACTCACATCCCACATATAAGCGATAAATATTTTTTTTCTTAAACTTTATATAGAGTGACTCTTTTACTAACACGGAAAAACAAAGGGGAAAGTATGAATATACTCAAATGCAATACATACGCACGTGCAAATGATTTATTCCTTTTCACTCAATTTCTTACCGAATAGTTTAATCTCATAGATATGCTAATTTTGTTGGTTTTGTTGAATATTGTAACTGAATTGCTAGTAACCCGATAGCATATTCAAATTCTAGTGGGAGCAAATATAACTTTAAAAATAGTGTTTACACTGCCTCAAAGACAAATAATTTCTCATATAACAATGACCCGAACAGAGTATGTGGATCTGTAGGCGTGCCCGTTTGCCCTAACCCATCTCAAT
The DNA here is from genome assembly GCA_947179155.2 of Hedera helix. Taxonomy (NCBI): domain Eukaryota; kingdom Viridiplantae; phylum Streptophyta; class Magnoliopsida; order Apiales; family Araliaceae; genus Hedera; species Hedera helix. The sequence goes on from OX359270.1 coordinate 25,791,858, forward strand.
ATTTTTTCTGGGATGCTTTACATCTAACACAAGAGTCTTATCGCCGTGTTTCAGAGATTATTATTACTGACATTCTATCCAAAGTCCAGTGCAAGAAGCCACTTCATTCTAATAGGCAAATCAAAATATATAAACAACGGATCCTGGTTCAGACAGTTTCAAATTGACATTATACAAAAACAAGTTGCATTGAAAATTTGAAATACCAAAAAATTGAAATTTTGTAAGACTTGTATAACAAAGATAATCTTAAATATAACTCTCTGTTATAATTATACTATCAATTTGAATTGTCTGATTAGAAACCATAAATAAAAGGTGGCATCCATTGATGTACGAATCTTTCTTCCGTCGAAATCACCTAACTGCAAGATTCATTCACTCAGAAAAACCCGTTAACACTCCATAGACCAGGTCACGACTTGGGTCTTTCGGGAATGCTCCGGTGTAAGAGTAAGTATAAGTGGTAAACGTCACAATGGAGAGTTTAAATAATGCTGTAATAGATGTAAGATATTTGATATCTTAGTTTGCATATAAAAACATTACCTGATTCACTTGTTGACGTTTTATGTATATACTCTTACCTTCACCGCCTGGAGTCCCATCAACTTTATCAAGTGAAAAAATAATATATTCTCCCACTTAACCGAAACTGCCTAAAAAATAAGCATACTTGAATGGGTTAACCTACGGTCTAGGCTCATTATAATATGTAAAAAGAGTCTAACCCAATTTCATATAAAATAATTTTTAATTCATATTAAAATATAAAATCTAATAAATTATGTCCCAACAGTACGTTTCTTCCGAATGAAACTCAGATGAAGTTATGTATGCTTATTGATGATCAACTGGTTAACTGCAGTGATATGTACGAGCTTTAACTCAAATAGTATCATATTCTCTTTTGGATGAAAATGGTTAGCGGTTCAATGGAAGCACTGTTCTATAGCAAATAGCCGTTTATGACTTTACTTAAAAACTCAGTTGAGAGGCACTACTTTATAGTCAATGTGGCATTTTCATGTAAGGTTTGAGGTTAGGTTCTACGTCCCTCTATTCACTATGATAATATATAATAAATAATTAAGAAAAATATCCAGATTTCCCTAGCAAACAAATTTTCAAAATGAGTAAACATCAAGGGTGATCCATGGTGTTGGGATGTAATTATTTAGGCCCAGTTAATTGTGATAATTAGTATAATTATCAGAATTTTTTTTAAAACTTACAATAACTTATTTTAATGTTTAACTACTGTTATAATTTTTTTAAAAAGTTTTTTTGATGTGTTTATAGTATACTTGGAATATTAATTGAGTAATATTGTCTATTATTTAATTTTTTTTATTAATATTTTAAAATATCAATTGTGGAGATTTGGAATTAAATTATCAGTTCAAAACATATTATCACAGACCTAAAGTACCAAGGTGTTAAGCTTAACGGAGATAACTACGGTTGTGGCGCTAAAAGGTTAGAATGGTCTTGGAAGAAAAGAGGTTGAAGAAACCATGTTCTCAAAAATGAAAAGACCAAAAGGTGCAGATGCTAAGGATACGGTCAAAGTTGCAGCCGTCGAAAGTTGGCGCAAAATGGACTGCATTGCTCGCATCACGTTGTTGAGTGGCATGACCAATGACCTTCTGTTTGAGTATGAACAATACTTAACAACTTATGATATGTGAGAAGATCTCAAAAAAAAGTTTGACGACACCTCATTGACAAGGTTGAGAGAACTTGCCATAAGATTCGATGGTTAAAAGAAACTAAATGACAACACATTTGAATCATGACAAAAATGATCTGGGAGTTCAAATTTGGAGGAATTCAGTTGTCAAATGAGCAACAAATTTCTGCAGTAATTCACTCTCTTCCCGATAGTTAGGAACATATACGGGTCAACATGACCCATAATAAGAATATCTTGAACTTTGATGATATTCGTAGTCATCTGAAGCTTGAGGTTGAGCGCCTAGAGGTTATTAAGCCCTCTAGAGCATATGTAGCTGACTCGAGCTCTCGCAGAGGGTCTAAGCCAAAAAAAGGTAAGAAATTTGCTAATCCTATTGCACCTAAAGAGGTTGTGAGTGGTGGTGTTGCCAAGAGGAAAAGAGGCAAGTGAGATTTTGGTAAGAAAGACAAGGCCAATATGTCATGCTACAATTTTAGTAAGGTGTGACACTTGGCTTATGAATGTACTATGCCGAAGAAGGTAATTCGTAGTCTTAATCTATTTATGTGTTTAGTATCAAGTACTGTTTTTATTACTCATTCTCTCTATATGTGGATTGTAGACTCCGGAGCAATAGACCACATAGTTAGAGATTCGAATTATTTTGTGGAATACCACTGCATTTCGGCTGACAGAATAATATATATGGGGAATGATTCTAATATAGACGTGCTAGGTATTGGCGCTTACAAACTGAAAATGCGAGGAGGCCCCAACATTAACCCTTTATGATGTACTTTATGCACCGGATGTCCGATGAAATTTATTTTTTCTTTTGTCAGTACTTCTTTTGGGATATTCAGTTTGTTTAAGAATAATTCTATAATAATATTGCATGGGACAAATGTATTTGGTTATGGTTTCATTTTAGATGATTTTCTGGTTTTAGATACTATTAATTCTAGTTTTAGTAGTAATGACTTTTATTCCTTCCTTATTTTTGTTAAAAATGATCACGATAGTTAAATACAATGGCATGCTAGATCACACTATATTGGACATGATAGAATGACCAGGTTAGCTCGAGTAGGTCTTTTAGGTCCACTTGCTAAGGTTAATCTACTAACTTGTGAACATTGTTTAGCAAAAAAATTAACTAGAAAACTATTTAGTAAAGCCACAACGGCAGAATTACCATTATAACTCATTCGCTTAAACATTTGTGACCCTATACATATGAAAGAAAGGTATAAACAGTCCTACTTTCTCACAATGATAGATATCTATATGCTCTTTGGATAAATCTACTTGATCTCTCATAAGTCTGAAGCATTAAAATACTTTAGATATTATTTGATTGAGGTTGAGAATCAGTTAAATAAAAGTGTTAAAGTACTTTAAACTAACTGAGGCCGTGAATATCTATCCGATCAATTTAAAGAACTATGTGACGAAAATGGGATAATCAGGTAACTAATAATCCCTAGAACTTCATAAGCAAAATGGTGTGGATTGTTGACTCTAACATATATACTTAATAGAGGTGATGCATTGTTGACTTTAACATATATACTTAATCGTGTGCCTTCGAAATCGATACAATCCACCCTATATGAGATGTGGATTGGTAGGAAGCCTGATTTGGCCAATATGTGGCCATGAGGATTAATAACTTACATGCACAACACTTCTCATAAATATGGAAAGTTAGCCCTAAGGGGTAAGAAATGTATCTTTGTAAGATATTCTGAACCTTCCAAGGGCTATATGTTCATTAGGAAGTAGCTTGATGGGACTGTATCCAGGATAGAGTCATGAGATATTAATTTTCTTGAAATAGACTTCCTTAACAGAGGTGATGTGAGTAAAAATATGAACTTTTATGAGATGGAGGAAGATTTTGGTACCCCAATTCACATAGTAGAGACCGAAGAGGCCAATCCTCAGACTCTTGTAGCTAGTGGGAATGACATGCCTTAGAACAGTTCTCTTCTATTGAATGAGGAGTCTCTTTGTTCTTCAAGTACATAGAAGTCAAATGGGTAACATTCCACGTCATCACTATAATGTTGAGGGGGATGCATTTGTAGCTGATAAGTAGGATGATGAAGAACCTCGATCTTATCGAGAAGCTTTATCATTGGCTTCAAGTAATAAGTGGATGATTATAATAGAAAATAAAATGGAATCCATACGAGTTAATCAAGTCTGAGACTTGGTTGACCTTCCACTAAGGTGAAAGGCTATTAGGAATAAGCGGGTTTTCAAAGTTAGATGTAAGGTAGATGGTTCCATCGATAGGTACAAAGCTCGTCTAGTAGCCAAGGGCAATACACAACAAGAGATAATTGATTAGAGAAAATTTTCTTACTAATTGTGAAGTTTGCCTTAATTCAACTCATATTAGTGATTGTCGCACATTTGGATATAGAATTATATTAAATGGACATTAAGACAGTTTTCTCAATGGAGATATAACTGAGGAAATATATATAGATCAGCTTGAGGGTTTCTTTGTAGAAAGACAAAAATGCAAAATATGTAAGCCAAAAAATTCTATTTGTGGTTTAAAACAGGTATCCAGACAATGATATCTAAGACTCCATCGAGTCGTCATTAATGATGGGTTTAGGATGATTGAGGAAGATCATTGTGTGTATATTAAACGATCTAATGATAATTTTCTTATCTTGTCGATGTACGTCTATGACAATCTGTTAGCTCGAAACGATAAGGAGATGATTGTTGCCGTCAAAGGGTGGCTAAACTAACTTTGAGATGCACATGGGGGAGACAACTTATGTTATTAGAGTTAAGATCTATAAATATCGTTCAAGGAAGCTTCTTGGTTTGTCTCAAGAGACGTACCTTAAGAAGGTCCTAAAATAATTTTAAATGAGCAACTGCAAACCCATAGACACTCATGCTGCTAAAGGCTATGTTATTAGACTCGAATAATGCCCTACTTTTCCTAAAGAAGTTGAGAAAATATCCCATTGCCTATATACCAGTGTTATTGGAAAGATGATGCATGTAGTTATGTGTACTCGGCTTAATATAGTATACACAATTAGTTATCTTGGTTCCTGTCAATCTAACCCTGAGATTGTTCACTAGTGGTCAATCAAAAGAATTTTACGATATTTGAAAGGTACTTTAGACTACATGTTGTTCTATGGAGGACTTTACCTGCGATTGATCGATGACTTTTATCCTAGTTAGGGTAACCGTAGGATGCATAAGTCAACCTCAGGATATGCGTGCTAACTACATGGCAGTGCCATCACTTGGTGTAGCAAAAAATAGACTTGTGTTGCTATTTCGACGATAGAGTCAGAGTTTGTAGCATATATGTCAGTTGTCCATGAAGCCATATGGCTGAGGAGATTTTTTGAGGATCTTAGAGCCGTCGCTCATACTTTGGATCCTCTGACTATTTATTGTGATAGCACGACGACCATAAATTACACTAAGGATGCAAAGTATCATGGCACGACAAAGAATATTGATTTGAGGATAAACTTTATTAGAGAGAATATAGCAAATTATGAAGTGATATTAGAGTACATGCTGATTGATCTTATGGTAGCTGATCCCTTAATAAAGTCGATTCCTAGATAAACTTTTATTGTAGGTATGTTAGCTATTTAGGGCTTTGTATGATTTGATGTACTTTCATATTTATTAGTGTATAACTCATAATTTGGCTTGTATTAGAGATATTTAGTATTTGTTTTTGAGACATTTATCATTTATACGATATTCACTTGTTCCCACTTGTGATTATTTTTATCTTAGTGTATATGATAAATAATAATTGTTCATACTGTTATTATGTGTATTGGATACATACACATTAAATATATGTCAACAGGTTAATCGGCTCACTCATATGAGCAATCACCCTTGGTACTTTGAATAACGAGCAAAGTTAAGACATTTCATTTGTTGGCGTTTTGAGTGGTGAGTTATTTACACTTTAAATAACGATCAATAGCAGCAAGTAAAATTAAACATTATGTCTCCTTGGTATGTGCCAAGATGAGGTTAATTGGATTAACTGAATATAATTTGCCCCACCATTTATATGAACCTGTATTGATAGTCGAATATGAAGTTTCAAAGTTGGCACTTTGAAAAACAAGCAATTTAGAAATTTAAGTTAGGTGCACATAAAGCAACTGAATAAAGATCCTTATAGCATGACCATAGGACATATACTTATGGGATTGTTTGTCATGACATGGTAACTGGGCAAAAAATTTCAAATGTGGCACTTTAATTAGCTACCAGTTTGAAATTTTCAAGTTAGACACTCTAGGAGTGACTAGACTGAGGTTCACACAGCAAGGCTATAAAATAGTATGTTGTTAGAGTGTTAAATGTGCTTAACAACCATTGAAAGGAGGTGAGAGAATGAATCCCTATTTTCTCACTTTTGAGTCTTGTAGGACAAAACTCTTGCTCCTACACCAAGTGCTCTTTGTAATTTTTGACTGTACTATAAGGACGTAGATTAATGTTGCTACTTTGGTTTCGATTCCTAAGGTCAGGATTGATGAGACTATAAGGGCCAATTCTAAGAAATCAGTTGATTCATATATAAGTAGTAGTGGAGTAAAGAGAAGAAAACTTGATTTTACCTCGTTTTGCACTTATTGTCGACAACTATGGCATTTTAATAGCGATATAGTAATAAGTGAGATATGAAATGGACACGGGCCCAAAGGTGGTTAAGTATGGCTCTTTGAAGGATTAAAGATGCTTAACCTGGTGAAAATTCAAGTGTGTCTGGGGTTCTATGAGTTTATGAGTTGTAGCCTCTACGTGAACTATTGAGTTTAGTGTGAAAGTGTTGTACTCACCTAGATCTTGATGATTGACAAAATATATTAAGTGTGATTAACAAGTTTATCCAAGTATGAAAGAAATGATTAGTTAAGTCTTAGGTTGTATGCGTTGCTTAACAGAGTCATGTTCTTAAAGAAGAGTCAAAGAATGATCGAAAGTCACGCGTATGTTGAAGAACAGAGGCAATATCATTTAGTATGCCTAATGGTTGTTTTAATGGTAATACCTGTTAGGAAATGCATGTTTGATTTAATGATGACATGATCGCTTACATTGATGATGATAAATAAAAGTATATTTGTCAAAATAGTTTTTGTAAAGTCCTTTTCTATTTCGTGTAGTACAAGGACTTAGTTTAGAAAAGATCAAATGTGTTAGGTTGATCTTATGAGAAAAATTATTGTATAGAGTTTAGGTAAGATCGTATTGTTGGCAACTCTGATTTGTATAACATTAAGGAGATCGCATTGCACAATCATGATCGTATTGGAAGAAATGATTGTATTGGAAGACATGATCGTATTGGAAGAAATGATAATATTGAAAGACATGACCGTATTGAAAGAAATGATCGTATTGGAAGTTAAAATCGTATAACATAAGGAAGATCGTATTGTAGGGACTGACCATATTACAAGTCAAGTTCGTATAACAACAGGCAGATCGCATTGCGAAGTCAAAATCGTATTGCAACTTTAATTTGTATAACAAGATCTGTTCACAGAGCAATATGAAATCGTATTGTGAAGTTCATATAGAAGCCCAGAACGTACAGCAGAAGAAGATCGTATATAGGCCCATTTCATATTGGAGCATGTTTGATCGTATAACAATATATCTTCTATACGATTAACTCATTTTGTATAGTAATAAAAGCTGTCAAAATACTGATAATAGAAATATCTTGAGTTGAAAGGCTCAATGGAAATCTTTGTAAGTTAAAGCTAAAATCTAAAGTCTAAAAATGCTTGTATCTACTGGTTAGTTGACGTTGAAAGACCAATCAAAAAATTATTATATTTGGAAATCTGATAAGCTGACACAACAGAAAGACATTTTTACCTAAACACAAAAATGATCATTGTAAATATCTCAAGAATTAAGACAATTAATGAACAACGACTACATTGCAACGAAAATATTTCTAAAGGACTATAAAAAGATCGAGCAGAATTCAAATTTAACTAACGATCAAGGAAAAACTCTGAAGAAAATCTGTCAGAATCAAAAACCACTATACGAAAAGCAGAACTTCTTATATAAGTTGCTAAGTATCTGAGAAAAGAATTGTATTACAAACCTAGCAGCAACACATAAACATCTATATTCATAACATATGTCTTAATGACAATCTACAGAGTCTTTGTGACTTGAATTGATCTAAGTGATCTGGACTAGGCGTCCTCATTGCCTGAGACTAAGTGACTCAGAAGAACCTTAGTGGTTTGGTTGTAATTGATATTTGTGATCGTATCCTTAGTGGATTTCTTACTTGTGAAGTAAAAGAGTGGAATATAAGTTATTTAGTCTCCGAACTATTTAAACTTTGTTGTCTCCTTTAAATATTTGCTTTCTACACTTACTTTCTGTCATATAATGAACTGTGACTTTGTGTGACTCTATCTCAGAACTCTATTTATTAAATCTTATCTAAGGGGTATTTAAAATTATATTCTGTTGTGTATAATGACTATTGATTAACTTATCATAAATTAACAAAAGTTTTAAAAAGACCTATTCAACCCCCCTTCTAGATCTTTTTTATGTCTCTGGAAAACTACAAGTGGTATCAGAGCAGGTTCTCCTAATTATACATAGCTTAACCGCTTGAGTAGATCTATAGCACACAATAAAAATGGTTCTAAGCTTAGAGGTGGAAATAAGCAACCACTTCTAATGAGAGAAAAAATTGCTAACTAGAAAGTTCATATGCAGGCGTATATGGATGCAATTAATAATGAGCTATTTGATGTTGTTTTAAAAGGTCCCTTTGTTCATACGAAGATAAGTCCAACACCTGATGATCCTGACAAAGTTAAAGTCAAGCAGAAAACTGAATGGACAGAAAATAAGAAACAACTAGTCCAAATGAATAAAAGAGCTAAGAACATTATGTTCATGACTCTAGAAGATGAGTTTTTTGAGAACGTGGTAAACTGTTATACGGCCAAGAAAGTATGAGAAGCCTTGTTGGTAATGCATGAAGGCATCGAGGAAGTAAGGAAGAACAAGCAATCCTTGTTGACTCAACAATACGAAATGTTTATTCATGTTCAAGGAGAAAACATAACTGCTACTTATGAAAGGTCCAACATACTCCTTAATAACTTAAGGGCTTATGGTAAGGTCTATCCCAACAAAGATCTTAACATAAAGTTCACAAGAGCATTGCCAAGTAAATGGGATGTAAAAACAATTGCAATCAGATAATCAAAGAATCTGCATGAAATGACTGTCCAGAAGCTCTATGGAAACTTGCTTACCTATAAGTTTGAGCTAAACCAAAGAGCAGAAACAACTTTTGAAGCAGAAAGGAAGGATAAAGGTGTGGCCCTTAAGGTCATTGAAGCTACGTCTAAAGCTCGAGTTGAAGCTGATTCAGATGATGAAAATGAAGAAGAAAGTGATGATGAAGACATTGTGCTTTTAGCAAAAAGACTAAGGAAGTTCATGAGGAAAAACTTAACTCTAATAGCATCACATATCAAGAAAATAATCTCTGCTATAAGTGCAAAAAGCAAAGACATTACATAGCTGAATGCACCAAGCCACCAAGATAAGAATTGAAGAAGGATAAGAAGAAATCATATTCAAGGAAAGAATTAAAAGATTATAAAAAACAACCCAAAAAGGGTAAATGATTCATCGCTAAAGGATCATAGAGTGATTCTGAAAATGAAATAAGTGCTAAATCTAGTGATGATGAGGAACCTCAAGTAGCCAATCTGTGCTTAATGGCTATAGATGAGGACTCCATCAAAACCACTGATCGTAAAGTAGTCAACAATAATGAAGTATTTGATTTTAACTCTCCTGATGTTTATATTGATGACTTAAGAACTACTTTTCATGATATCACATTTGAATTGCATAAGTCTATGAATTGGTTCAGGGTTTTATCAAAGGACTATTCTCTTCTTCAAGAGAAAAAAGAGAAAAAAGAGAAAGTGCAAGTAGAATTGGAAGTAACTCTACAAATCACTATCTCTCAATCCAAACTTGAACCTGAGAATAATCAATTGAGATAGAAAACTGACATTAATGCACATAGAGTGTCTGCTTAAATCTATAAGATAAAAGAGATAAAAAAGACAATCTCATTATGTAATAAATCCATCTCATCTATGGACAACCTGATCACAAGTTAGATAATTATCTCTGACAGATCTGGGCTAGGGTTTGGAGAAACATCCTCATTCCCTAATGTGGAATAATGTGGAGATTTGCAATAATCACTCCTCTTATCTCAATAAAGAAATTGTGTTTGTGAAATCCACAGAAATAACTGAACCTACAAGTGCAAGCAATTCACTCTATGCTGATCAAATTGTTGATCGTAAGAACAACAGTTCGCACACTGGTCTGAGATTTATAAAATCTTAGAGTAAGACAAAGTTTACGATCGTACCTCAAAGTATTGGAAAGCGAAGTAAGACTAACTATACAAACCAATAAGGTCCAAATCGTAGAGTTGTTCCTTACTATACGAAACCTCAAAATTGTAGAACAGTGTGGAGGCATAGCAAGGTTCAATCAAGGCAAGCATATAACTCACATATGTTCAAGATGAGTAGATATCCACACACACACACACACACACACACACACACACATGCAATATTTTGAATGTTATAACTGCTATGAATATGGGCATATTGCTGCATTTTGTTTTGGTTATCATCAACCCAAAATCAAACAGATTTGGGTTCCCAAGAAAACTAACAAAGTCGAAACCAAATAAGTAAGGGTACCAAAGTGAATGATGGGTATTCTTGCAGGTTCCAGAGTCTTATAACTAGAGATAAAGCTCTCAGATCTAACTTCAAAGGTAAGGATGGTCTTGTCATAATTTTTGGAGATAATAACTCTAAGAAAATCAGAGGTTATGGATAAGTTAGAAATGGTGATGTCTTCTTCAGCAAAGTAGCATATGTACAGATTGTAACTCCTAAACTGAAAATATTACAAATTGATGAAGTTGTTATTCAAGAACCTAATCTTGAAGAACTTAGACAAGAGGGAACAAGGGCTGACATTCCTATAGGAAAAAGATGGACAAATGATCATACTCAAGATCTAAGCATTGGGGATCTAAATACCAGAGTTAAAACAAGATCAGCCACTCAAAATGAATGTCTATATCTCAGTTTTCTTTCATAAATGGAACCTAAAAAGATTGAGGAAGCACTAGAAGATTCAAGATGGATTGAATCCATGCAAGAAAAGCTAAATCAATTTGAAAGAAATAAAGTGCGGAGATTAGTTCCAAGACCGGACTACAATCCAGTGATTGGTACCAAATGGGTTTTCAGAAACAAGATGGATGAAGCAGACATTATTAGAAGGAACAAGGCAAGACTGGTTACTAAATGACACTCATAGAGGGAATGATTATAAAAGTTATTTTGAAATTTCAAATGCATTTCACTATTTCAAAACCCTTCTTCTAAAACTCTGTATTTTTTTATTAACACTCAGATCTAGAAAGCTTAATCATCTTATTAAGGGTTAAAAGCAAATAAGTCCCATGAACTATAGGGTTTTTGGACTTTGAGCCCCCTTTTTTTGGTCAACGCAAATCGAGTATTTAAAAATTTGGATATTGAGCCCCCAGGTGCCACATGTGCATTGACTGCCTACGTGGCACACGTGGCACCTGTGATGTGGCAGTGACATGGCATTTCAGAGTTTAACTCCTGAAAAAAATGCATCTCCGGCGGTTCGAACTAACAACCTCAGCAATGGCAATCAACACTTTAACCACCCGAGCACCACGGGCGTAGCTGCAAATTTAGGACAAGAAATTGTTCATACACTGTAACAACATATCTCCCCAGCACATTGATCAAAAGACGATCGTACCCCCCACTCCACTTGGCTTCCATCGCTTTCCTTTATTTCAGATCGCACTTTTCTGAAGCCAGCATAGATTCTAATTACAACCAAATTAGGGGAAATTTTCAATTTAGGGGTTTTATCTGCTATCTTTTGAAGGAGAAATTGGATGCGAAAGAATATTTAGAATCAAAAGTAGATGGTGTAAGTGTAACTTTCATCTTCTTTGTTTTGTTAGTTAACCAATACACATGTCTGTTTGTCGGCCTTGTTAATGGATAGTTTATCTCTTGCCTTTTGCTTTATTTCTTTATGATAAGGACTCATGTTGTGGTCTTATTGTTGTCTGTAAGTGTATATTCTGTATGTATATGTGTTGGGTTGTTCGTGTGATACTGTCTCTGTGTTTTCTTTTTCTTTATGACACGGACCCATGTTGTGGTCCTACTGAGTATTGTTTGTATATATATATATATATTTTATATGTACATGTTGGGTTGTTAATGTCTTTGTTGTTGTCTTTTATTTACTTCCATTGTCAACTGTATATATAGTCTTTCTTTATACATGTTAAATTAAAAAATATAAATATTTTTTAATACTTGTCTAATTTTTTGACTGTAGCTACTTGGTAATTGAACTCCACCATGGGGGTTACTTTGGGTTACATCCTGTTATGCATTATACTGGAGGGGTGGTAGATAAGTTTAGAATCCCTTATTTTATGCTGAATTTTCAGGAGCTGAAGAGAATGTGTGAAGGATTTGGGTACACAGACATAATAGGTATTTTTTACAAAATGCCTGATACTATTTGTTATGGCCATTACAAAAATCTTGCAAATGATCATGACTTTAATATTATGTTAAATGAAGTTGTAAATCATAAATATGCTAAAGATATATCTTGAGCATGATTGTGAAGGGGAAAAACATGGTCAGAAGTTTATTGAAAAACATGATGCTCATGTGGTGGAAGAAACTGATGGTGGTGATGTTGAAGAAAATGGGAATCAGTTTTCAAATAGTTCTGATGATATGTATATAGTTGATGAGGATGAAGAAGAAATGTTTGCAACTGATGATGAAGAAGTAATCGAGGCAAGAAAAAATATTAGGAAATATAAGTACAATCACCCAGGAACCACTGCTGAAAATCAAAGTATAAGCACCCAGGAACCAGAAACTGTTCCTGTACAACAAGCTGGTTCTGAGAATACTAGTGATGATAGTGAAACTGATGCTGTAAATACTGCTAATTATGACACTGACTGTGCAGAAAAAGATAGTCCTGAGGAAGCTGACTCTGAGGATGATACACTTGTTTGGAAGGATAACCCTTTCCCAATCTATAACCCCAAAATTGATATCATGGGGGCTATGCTAGAGCTTGGAATGTTATTTGAAAGCAGGAAAGAATTCAAGTCTACTGTAATTTATTGGTCATTGACAAATGGTTTTGATTTAAAATTTGTGAAAAATGAGAAAAATAGGGTTAAAGGGAGGTGTATGAATAACAAAAACTTCCCTGTGAAAGTGTGGGGAACCAAAGTTCAGTTTCAACAAACTTTTCAGCTTCGATCAATCAGGAGAAAACATAGATGTACTTAAAACTTTGAAGAGCAGGTAAGTTAATGCTAAGTGGTTAGCAAGGAACTTGAATAGAGAACTTAAAGAATTCAGAAATTGGAGACTTAATGATATTCAATCTTTTGTGAAGAATAAATGGCAAGTTAATGTCTCAATAGACAAATGTTATAGGGCTAGACAATTTGCATTACAAGAGTTGATGGGTCACATGAAAGAACATTATAACAAGTTGAATAAATACATTGAGGAGTTAAAAAGGTCAAATCCTGGTATTACCATTGACTTATATCAAGTCTTTCATTCTGGTGCACCTGAATTCAGAAGACTTTATATTGGATTTAAGGCTTTGAGACATGGTATGCTTGCTGGTTGTAGGAAAATAATTGGCTTAAATGGGTGCTTTTTAAAAGGTTGTTGTGGTGGGTAACTATTAAGTGCTGTTGGTAGAGATGGAAACAACCAAATGTTACCAATCTCTTGGGCAGTTGTAGAGGGAGAAAACAGAGAGTCCTGGGAGTGGTTTATGGGCTTACTTCAAGATGACCTGCAGTTACAAGAAGGTGATGGGTGGACCTTAATATCTGATCAACAAAAGGTACATTCAAATCCTGGTATTCTGACATGGTATTTGATAATTAGATATACATGTTATTCGTTAACTTGATCTTTGTGTTTCTATTATAGGGATTAGAGGGTGCATTAGCATATCTTTTTCCTTTCTCCGAAATTAGAAACTGTGCAAGACATATTTATGCCAATCTGAGAAAGAGGTTTAAGGGCATAGCTTTGAAGAAGACCTTTTGGAGGGAAGCTAAAGCTACAACTACCATTGATTTTGAGAATGAGATGGAAAACATTAAGGGGATAGATCAAGGGGCATTTGAATTTTTGATGGGAGGGAATCCTAAGAAATGGTGCAAGGCATTTTTCAAGACCGACACAAAGTGTGACATTGCGCACAATAATCTGTGTGAGTGTTTTAATGGGTACATCGTTCATTCAAGAGGCAAGCCACTTATTGATTTATTGGAAGACATAAGGAAAATGTTAATGAGCAGGCTACAGCAGAAAAGGGATGTGGCCATTAAGAAGAAATGGGACATTTGTCCTAGGCCAAAAAAAGAACTTGACAGTAACATCGAAGAGAGCTCACATTTTGGTGTTTTATACAATGGGGATCTGCAGTTTGAGGTGACATCTACAACTGACCATGATGGATACACAGTCGATTTGCAAACTCGCAGCTGTGCTTGTAGGGGTTGGGAGCTCAGTGGAATTCCCTGTGCACATGCATGTGCAGCTATATTGTACATGAGGACAATCCTGCAGATTATATATCAGAGTGGTTTAGGGTCAAAACGTATATGAGAGCATACTCAGAAATGTTGCGAGTGGTGAGGGAGGAGAGATTTTGGCCAAAGGTTTCAGTCACTACACCATTACCTCGTCCATTAAAGAGACCAAGAGGTAGGCCACAAAAGTTAAGAAGGAGGGAGATAGGTGAGGAGGCAGATACATCAAGTGAAAAGAACAAGAAAAAAGATGGTCTACATAAATTATCTAGGAAAGGCACAATAATTTCATGCAGTTTGTGCAAGACACCTGGCCATAACCGGCTCACTTGCAAGTTAGTAAGACAAACGAGTGTAAGTTTTTTTCCACTTAAATAGTTAACTGATAGTGTACAAATAGGTATATTTTTTGTGATTTGATATTCTGACATGCTTGTAGGAAAATGTTGAGGGACGACAAATTGGGGAAAGCATCAACCAGTCAGAAATTAACACCGAAGGAGCTACTGCGTCTAGTAGCACAGGCAAACAGATGAGTAAGGGCAAACATTATAATGATAGTAATAATGTATTACCTTCACTGACTTTGTCATTCTACACTATAATGATAGTAACACATCTACCAATTGATATGAATTGTAGGAACAAGTGATAGAAGATTATAGCATTTTTGGTAATTTAATTGATGTCATAAAGATGTTTAGAGGGCAAGCAGAAAAAGATGACATAATATTGCAGGTAATTTAAATACTTAGTTTAATTGATGTCATCAAAAGTTATGAAGCTGATTAATATTTTTATGAAATTGTGATTCATATTGTGGTGTTATAGAAAACTTTGAAGCAAACAAATGTTAGAGATAAAGGTGGTAGATAAAAACTACCATTAAAAGAAAGACTGTACTGAATGCTCCCAATAATGGTAAGAGGGCAGCAAGAAGAGAAAGGATCCCTCCAGGTTTTGGCTCTTATATATCCCCAGAAACTGGCAACACATACATTTCAGTAAGTATATGTTTTCTGTGAGTTTGTTTTAGTTAGATTTATAACATTTGTCATGCCTTGTATTACATAGATATATGATAGTTTTCCCCCCAAAAAAATATTAGACTACACCTGGGAGAGTTTACGTACCTGGAGTTGTCCTAAAATCTGGTAAAACTAGACCAAATGTTGTACAACCTGGTGATGAAAATGATAAACAGAAGACCACTGCTGTCTCAACTGGAAATGACAAGGGAAAAGGAAAGGCAGTGATGAGTACAAGTCAATCAAAAAAGAGGGCAAATGCAACTACTAAATTGATGTCTACTGCCATAAGAGTGGGAGAGGCTTACAAGGATACAACTGAAATAGATGATCAGTTGATGGCTGAAGTGTTATATAACAGCATAAGGGAGACTAAAGGGGGAGGAAGATCAAAGAGGGAGGGCCAATCAAGTGGAGTGTCAAATACCAATCCCAAAGCTGGTGGAACTCAAGAAAGTGCGACCAAGAAGTAGCAGCATTTGCACATTAGTATCTGATTACATATTTTGGTTTTTGTATTTATGTAAAAAACGATCAGTTGACTGTGCAAGGCATGCATTATTAGGATGTGATTACATATTTTGGTTTTTGTATTTATGTAAAAAATGATCAGTTGATTATGCAGGACAAGCATTATTAGTATGTCATTACATATTTTGGTTTTTGTATTTATGTAAAAAATGATCAGTTGATTATGCAAGACAAGCACTATTAGTATGTGATTACATATTTTGGTTTTTGCATTTATGTAAAAAATGATCAGTTGACTGTGCAAGGAATTTTGGAAGTTCTGATGGTATTAATATATGCACGATTATAATTTGTATAACAATCATGTTTGTCAACTGATTATTAATGTCTTTCCCCTTTTCTCATTTCATCTTTCAAGTTTGGCTACCATGTAGTCGAATAATAAAGTAAACAATCATATTGTACAAAGTGGTATGTGTAACATGAAAACCCAAACATGGCAAATGCATTCCCATTATATTACATTCACATTGTACTTGAAATTGACTCATACATTCATTCAAGTTCCTATTATATGACATTCACATTGTACTTGAAATTGAGTCCTACATTCATTCAAGTATCCATTATATTACATTCACATTTGTACTTCAAATTGAGCCATACATTCATTGAAGCTAAAATATGTTCTTCAACATGGTTATAAATAAAACAAACAACACCCCAATTACAAGTATAAACCACTTCTCCCTTGTTTCTAAATTCCTTAATTTCTCTGCTAAACACTTTCATTCATTCTTCAATTTCACGTTCTTTTTTTGTCATTTTAGCTACTTGCACTTCCAAGTCATGAGCTTTGGCCTTCATCATGTGTAGCTCAACCTCAGTGTTCTTCAAATTCATCAGACCCGAACAATTGTTGGCATCTTCTAACATGTTCATAGAGTCAATCCATTCAAAAAATCCACAAAATGAATCCTTCTATGCCAAATTAATCATACAATTATAAACATTACAGTATGTGTAAACAATTAAATTAATTATTTATACCATGCTAAATAACAGAACTTAAATATTAAAACAAAAAAAATAAAATAGCAGAACTTACACCAAAATTTGAACAACTTAAATATTAAAACAAAAAGAACAAAAATAACAGAACTTACACCAAAATTTGAACAACCATAAAACTTTCTCCCTACAGTTTTCCCTTGGACGACGTACAAATTCTTGCTCGTATCCCACAGCCATAATACTTTGGGGATGAAATTCCACTAACTCCGGTAGATATTGAATCGTCCCCAACTTTAATGTTGCTAGTTCCTTTATGTACCTTTCCCCTTTCCATTACTCTGAGATTTCTTTGAGTTTTGCCGCGTTTAACAAAATTTTGCAAACCCTAGTTGCTCAATCGTAGAACCTTTGAAAGAAAGAAGAGAGAGAAAGAGACTATGCTGGCTTCAGAAAAGTGCGATATGAAATAAAGGAAAGCGATGGAAGCCAAGTGGAGTGGGGGGCACGATCGTCTTTTGATCAATGTGCTGGGGAGATATGTTGTTACAGTATATGAACAATTTCTTGTCCTAAATTTGCAGCTACGCCCGTGGTGCTCGGGTGGTTAAAGTTTTGATTGTCATTGCTGAGGTTGTTAGTTCGAACCAGCGGAGATGCATTTTTTTCAAGAGTTAAACTCTGAAATGCCATGTCACTGCCACATCACAGGTGCCACGTGTGCCACGTAGGTAGTCAACGAACATGTGGCACCTGGGGACTCAATATCCAAATTTTTAAATAGTATAGGGATCGATTTGCGTTTACCAAAAAAAGGGGGCTCAAAGTCCAAAAATCCTATAGTTCAGGGGGCTTATTTGCATTTAACCCTCTTATTAATTGTTCAGATTTCATCTCAAATAGAAATGACGAGTTATCAAGTTATAATTGGAAATAATTTTTTCTTTGAGAAGTTTGGTTCATCAGAAAAAAAAGTTTAGAGATGTTCTATTACTAATTTAGAAAGCCAGATTCAGAGAAATTTTGGAGGCCGACACCAAAATCTACACCAAACTTGTTAAAGAGTTCTATGTTAATGCTGCTATAGCTGATGATGGTATTATTACGAAAGTGAAAGGTCATACTTTAAAAATCACGAAAGAGGAGCGAACAGCCACATGGGCTTTGTGAGTAAAGGCGTCACTTCAATTGATGATATTAATGCTGAAGAAGGACGTATAATGATGAAGTACCAGAAAAAACATCAACTAAAGGGAATGAAGAAAAAGGAGTTCCCTCCTGAGTATGATTTTTTGGCTGACATTGTTGGAAAATGCATTTTGTGCAAGGATTCTGCACACGATTCTGTAAGTGAACTTCAACTAAGGATCATGACTGCTATTGTCGGCAAAGTAGAGATAAACTTTAGATCTATCTTGATGAGGTGATAGTTAAATTGGTGAAGGATGCTGCCAAGAGAAAAGCAACAAACAAACCTACTCCCAAAATATACTATGGACGAATCTTAAGCTATATTCTGAAGAAGATGACGAGGAAGCTCATAGGAGATGACGAAGGAGAATCCCTAAATGTGAATAAGAAGCTTACTCCCAAGCTGTTCAAAAAATAGA
Organism: Hedera helix; assembly: GCA_947179155.2. Taxonomy (NCBI): domain Eukaryota; kingdom Viridiplantae; phylum Streptophyta; class Magnoliopsida; order Apiales; family Araliaceae; genus Hedera; species Hedera helix. The sequence goes on from OX359270.1 coordinate 25,810,443, forward strand.
AGAAGAATCCAATCGAAATTCATCAATCCAGAACATCAGAGGGAAGTGAAAGAACTATCAGTGAAGTAAAGAAGCCGAGTAAGACCAAAGGAATGAGGAAAGTGACTTCTATTCAAGAAGAAGTGTCTCAAGAATATATAACTCCTTAAGAATCTGAAATTTAAGATTTAGTGCAAGGACCTATGACAAGGAAGGAGAAAGTAGAAAAGAAGAGAGAAGAAGAAATGCAGAAGGATGTTCTCTCACAGTCGAAAGAATCCCAAGAAGAAATTGCTCCATTATTATAGATTCTGATAAAGAAGAAAGGGAAGAGAGCAAAGAGACAAAGAAGATCTACTTTTACTGAAGAAAGTGGAGAGACGATCACAGTGGAAGCTCCGATCATGGAGATGCCCCAGATCGTAGAGTATACTACGATCGAGGAAGAGACCCCCGTTGAAAAAGAACAGGAAGATGTTGAACCAATGATGGTTGAGAAGGCTTTTAAGCCTGAGCCCCAAGTAAGTGATCAAGTGGCTGAGCATGACTAAGATCCCAAGCCAAAGAAGATTTAAAGAAGATTAAGGAAAATGGTTGAGAAGAAGCAAAAGAAATTAGAATTGAGAAGCAAGAGAAGGGAGGATATAACTAATTTTGCAGGTTACCAAAGTGATCTAAAGGGTTATTGATGAACTCAACAAGTGTAGTGAACCAGTGATCGTGAAGCCAAAAAAGGCAGACTATGAGGGGGAACCATTAGCTATTCCTCAAGAACCTCCTTAAGCAGAAATATCATCAACTTCATCAGGTTTAGTAACCAAAATTGTGCTTAAAGGAGTAGAGGATCCTAATGCTCGACTCCCTGATACATTCATTGGACATGGAGCCGGGCGAATGTGGATTATTGGAATGAGCACAGATGAACTGTTAAAGTGCTTCGTCACTTTGGATATGGACAGAGAGACATACCGCCTTATATGATTCTGAAAGTGCTCAATTGATGTACTTCATGCCCTTACAACCATTGTTGAGAGCTTTAAGCTTAAGAGATCATAATTTTGTGCGATGGAGCTACTCAACTTTCCCTAATCTAAAACTCATCTCACAAAACTTTCCAAGGGTTATCTCCTATGCCACCTAGTTGTTGTGTAATGAACCTTTTCAATGTTCTTAAAGGTGTGATAGAATAATTCTTATACTTGGGTCATTTTTTTTGTAATGAATCTTCATTCTTAGTTTGCTATGATGAGATAACTGAGGTATCCTCATCAATCTCGGAGCAAACTTCTAATATTTCAGACTTCTCTCCTGATTCCCTGATCGTGGAGTCACAATACCCCACGATTGAAGAAAAATTGACATCCTCTCCCTAACCAAAATTTCTTGAATCCACACCTCCAACCTCTCTTGCTAATACGTCCACACACTCTCCCCCTCCTTTAAATCTTTCATCCTTAATTTCTACACCTGTACATTCTCTCATCTCCTCTCAAAATAACATTCAGGAAGTTACTTCTGGAGTCCTTCCATTAGATGTACCTTCTACCTCTTACAATGAATATTTTGATCTTATACTTATTACATATAATACTCTTCCATCTAATACTCCCTCTCCAAAACCTCTTCTTGATCAAATCCTAGAAAGGGTTTTTGTAATTCCATCAAAAACCCAAATTGCTGATCTGATGGGACTATTGTCTAAGGATATTAATGAAGACCTTAAGGATAATTCAAAAAAACTCAATGGACATTTAGACAAGGTCGTTACTACTGTCGAGAGAGTTCTAGCTGATATGGGCAGAGAATTTACCATAAAGATGAGAAGAATGCTTTAAGATATGGCTAATAATCTTCGTGAAATGGATCAAATTTTCTTGAACACAATTAAAGAAGGATCCAGGATCAAATTTTCTTGAACACAATTAAGAAAGCAATAATTTAATATGCCCGATCTCGGTCCTTGGGACACGATTGAAGAAATCTCTAAATTAAGAAGAATAGAAGTAGAAGGAAGGGAAAATTACAATCGTAGAAGAGAAGCTGAAAGAAGAAGCCTGGCGAGCAGAAGATGAATAATTTTTTCTCTATAAACTGTAAGACTTTAAACTTAAAATATCAATGAATTTATGCTTTTCATCTACAAATATAGTTTCTCACTGTGTTCTAAGTCATGTTTAATTTCGTAGTGTGTGTGTGTGTGTGTGTGTGTGTGTGTGTGTGTGTATAATGTGTGTGTGTGTGTGTGTATGTGTGTGATTTTTTTTATGTATTAAGCATTCAAGTGATATAATCCAACTTGAAATGTGTTTGGAAGTATTATTTACTGCATGTTTAAATTTTGTACAATGATGCATGAGTAAATTGATATTTTTGAAATTGCTGGTTTTGTCATCATTAAATAGGGGGAGATTGTTAGGAAATGCATGTTTGATTTAATGACGACATGATCACATACATTGATGATGATTAATAAAAGTATATTTGTCAAAAATATTTTTGTAAAGTCCTTTTCTATTTCGTATTGTACAAGAACTTAGTTTAGAAAAGATCAAATGCGTTAGGTTCATCTTATTAGAAAAATTATTGTATAGAGTTTAGGTAAGATCGTATTGTTGGCAACTCTAATTTGTATAACATTAAGGAGATCGCATTACACGCTCATGGTCGTATTGTAAGACATAATCGAATTAGAAGACATGATCGTATTAGAAGAAATGATCGTATTGAAAGACATGATCGTATTGGAAGACATCATCGTATTGGAAGAAATGATCGTATTGGAAGTTAAATCGTATAACACAAAGAAGACCGTATTGTAGGGACTGATCGTATTGCAAGTTAAGTTCGTATAACAATAGGCAGATCACATTGCGAAGTCAAAATCATATTACGTCTCTAATTCGTATAGCAAGATCTGTTCATAGAGCAATGTGAAATCATATTATGAAGTTCATATAGAAGCCCAAAACGTATAGCGGAAGAAGAGCGTATAGAGGCCCAATTTATATTGGAGCATGTCTGATCGTATAACAATATATCTTCTAGACGATTAACTCATTTCGTATAGTAGTAAAAGCTGTCAGAATACTGATAATGGAAACATCATGAGTTGAAGGGCTCGATGCAAATCTTTCTAAGTTAAAGCTAAAATCTAAAGTCTAAAAATGTCTGTGTCTACTGGCTAGTTGATGTTGAAAGAGTAGTCAAAGAATTACTATATTTGGAAATCTATAAGCTGACACAACAGAAAGACGTTTTTGCCTAAACACAAAAATGATCATTGTAGATATCTCAAGAATCAATGTAATTAATGAACAATGGCTACATTGCAACGAAAATATTTTTGAAGGACTATAAAAGGATCAAGCAGAATTCAAATTTTACTAACGATCAATGAAAAACTCTGAAATTATTTTGTCAGAATCAAAAGCCACTCTACGAAAAGCAGAACTGCCTATATAAGCTGCTAAGTATCTGAGAAATGAATTGTATTACAAACTTAGTAGAAACACACAAACATCTATATCCACAACTTGTGTCTTAGTGACAATCTACTGAGTCTTTGTGACTTGAAGAGATCTAAGTGATTTGGAGTAGGTGTCTTCATTGCCTGAGACTAAGTAACTTAGAAGAACCTTAGTGACTTGGTTGTAATTGATCTTTGTGATCATATCCTTAGTGGATTTCCTACTCGTAAAGTAGAAGAATGGAGTAGGAGTTATTCAGTCTCCGAACCACTTAAACTTTGTTGTCTCCTTTAAATATTTGTTTTTTGCACTTACTTTCTGTGATATACTAAACTGTGACTATGTGTGACTCCATCTCAGAACTCTATTTGGTAAATCTTATCTAAAGTGGTCTTTAAAATCATATTTCGCTGTGCATAGTCACTATTAATTAACTTATCATAAATTAACTAAAGTTTTAAAAAGACATATTCAACCCGTCTTTCTAGGTATTTTTTGTGCCTTTGGGAAACTACAGTACCAATGATGTTAGCCTAAATATACATTCAGATAATGAAGTGTACATGGGAATTAAGTTTTGCCTTAACCAAGGAAAGTAATGATTTGAACATATGAACAAGATAGACACTTGAAGAAAAAGTTGTCATTTTCAAAGTTAGGCGCCTAAAGTATTATTTCACAAAATAAAAATAAAAATTGGGTCTTCTATAATTGTTATTAAAGCTAAATCATTCCTTTTGCATGAAAAAGTCTCTACAGATTTACCAACATAACTCAAGTCATTTGAATCCCAAAATATAAGATTCAAATACAAAATACATTAAGTAAATCAAAAATGGAAGATCAAGACCATTGAAGAAATTTTAAATTTTCACCAATCAAGCTTCAACTCTCAAACGACTATCTGTTGAACATACAAGTATAAAAGGACTCATGTTCATTAAAGAGAAGCTAATGAGTGTAAAAAGAAAGAAGAGCTTCAAAATTCATAAGAGAGTTATGTTCGAGCTGAGAGTTAGAAAGATCTAAAACGCCCTTACACTAGTTCACTCCCTTTCGTGCAAACAATGCTATATTGGTGGAAAGGTTGAGGATCTAGATATCAAGCTTACATTGTTATATCCAAATCTTTTAGAGATCATAGGTTATATGGTTTTTGCATCCTTAAACAAGTTATGAGGTTTGTTATTTTTTTCTTAAACAATAATATCTTCATTTTTAGGTAAGTGTGGTTTTCTGTGAACTCTGAAAACAAATGGAGTAAGGAATAAGTTTATTTGTGAACCAGTAAAAATAGATGGGTTATGCACTAGAGTATATTGCTAACATGGGATCGAGATGCTAAAGTTGTCCAGTGAGTCTAGGAAACCATGAAAGTTGTAAGTTGTACAATAGGGCATTGGACTAGTATCACGTGGATTAGGCACAAAGTTGTGCTGAACCATGTAAAAATCTCATGTGTTATTGTGTATTTGCGTAGTTAGTTTTTATTTTGTTTGTATCTTATTTATATACTGAACTTACTATGAGTCAGTTGAGTTCATTAGTAAACAAAGTCACATTTATACTATAAGTCAATAACATATCCAAATAGAGTCAAATAGCTTAGAGTAAGAGTGCTTTTATTGTTCTTCTACAAATAGTAGATAAACATAAAAAAGTTTTGAAACTACCAATTGACCCCCTTCTTGGTTAGTCATACAATGGGCCAACATAGAGCTCCCACACTATTCTCTTTAGAAAGTTAGACGTCTCTATATTAGCCCGTTTGATAGAGAGCTCCCGTATTGCAGGTGAACTCAGCGGTCGCACGGTCCAATAACTAAAAATTGACGAGTTCTTGATTTGAGCTGTTTTATCAAATGTGATGATTATGTCATCTCTGTCACGGGGAAGTAAGAGATGTTGAGTTTTGAATATCTAAATAGGGCGCTCATTGAGGGTTCGACCCATTTGGTCATTAACAAGTTAACCAAATTGACTGGTTAATTCCTTGGTAAATATTTTAAACATTAGTTTTGACTGCCTGTCGGAGAAAAACAAGAGAGTGGGTATAACTGCCTAACAACGTTATTAAAAATTCCTGTATTCTGATAATATGTACCATAATTTCCAATTCCAACCAAGAAAAAACACACTACTGCCATTAGAGAGTTCTCAAAATAGAGTGATTTGTAGTTTCTTCGAATTGTGAAAATTTAACACCGTTTGTAGTTCAGTGTTTCCGCCATGTTTATGTTCGTGACACGGAGTTTGTGAGTTTTGCATGGTTTTCTGCACCAAAAGGAACATACACTTTAAGAAGTACATAAATTTTATTTTCTTGTTACGTGTAAATCGGACATAACATAGCATGTATGTATTTGACAAGTTTACAAACACAATTTTAGAACACAAATTCAAACACAAACTCCATCTATACAATTAAAAATAGTGCATGAGACAGATTTTTGCGACATACTCTACTTTTTAATGGTGATAATAGAGCTTGAGTTTGTGTCCCAAAATTTGGCGCTTAGACTTATTCTTTGATCTGGGATATTTACTTCTACTTCTCATAATGAACCTAATAATAATAAAAACAACAACAATACTAAGTTCATATTGTATGTAAATGTTCGTTCTCATCCATTTTGTGGAATTAGTTTGAGCTTAATTCTTGTTGCGATCCAAGGTATCTTTAAAGGCTGATCGTATACACTTCACACGACCTCCATCTTTAAAAAATAAAAAGTACATAATATTCTTAGCTAAATGTAATGGAGGAGTATCACTATATGTGTAGCGTAAGGTCGAACTTAGATAATTTAGGTCATTTTAAATACAAAATAATTTTAATATTTATTTAACAATTAAATTATACCGATATAAAGAACATGTAAAAGGATTAAAAAATATATATGTAAAAATTCATATTATTTAGGATTGTGAAGTACTATTATTGTACTGTTGTAAAATAAGTGTATTTTTGAAGGCTCATATTTTATTATTGTAAAGTTGTTAATTAAAATCATTAAATTATATAAAAATTTATATTATTCATATTTTTGCGTATTAGTTGCGTGTATACAGTTAGATTGTTAAAAAAGATTAAAAAAATAATTTCATACTTGATGTGACCATTATTAAATAAGCTATCTAAATGCGAGGTTAGAAACTTTTTACCAATGTATATACGTATAGAGAGACGTTGTGAAAGCTTCAACTTGGAAATTGCGTAAAAGTTGAACCAATCCATCGGTTATAGTCCAGCATCACAATACATCTAAAGGGTCCATTTCTTCTCTCTCATTCTGAAGTCATCACAGTTCTACATAAGACATTAAAAGATTCTAAAAATAGAAGTATCCAATTGTTCTTCTTTTTTTGGAGTTGCAACAAAAAACAGTCTTTGTTAATTGACTGCAAACATTTTTTATTGAAGCATTTTTCAAGTTTCTATTATTCTTATTTATATATAGGTTTAAGGGATGTTAGGGACTTAGTGTATACTAATAGCCCATTTTGTGGAGCTTCTTGTGGATTAAAGCACTCTCAAATTAAATTTGAAAATATTTTGGTATTTGATGAGTCCTCAAACGATTCAAGGAATAAAAATTTGAGTTCAAAAACATTTTAACTGAAATAGAAATTTTGTACTTTTAGGTGAAACATTTTTGGCAATAGCACAAATTAAAAATATATTTTTAAATAAAAATAAAATATCATATCATACACTACCTATAAGTTTGTCATTAATTTTATTAAAAGCACTTTAACAAATATGTAGCCAAATATTATTTTAGGTTTTTAATAAAATTACTTTTATCAAAAACTCTACATCTAGAAGTATTTTATCCAACTGCATCACACCGTAGGGCTTCTTTATATAACCACTAAATTTATGAAAACAACTTATCCATTAAGATTATTCATATCATTTCATCATCTCTCTCTAGTATTTTTAGGTACTTAGTGCGTACTAATCTCTCACCTCCCTTTTCCTCTTTATATATTGGTTACACATGATTGATAATATACAGCACTCTCAGCAACATCAAGACAATACATCAAAGTTGGTTATAGTCACGTTACTCACGTACAGTCAAAGGTCAGTCTAGTAAGTGCACTTGGTAGAATAGGGTTATTTGTGTAATTCTGTAATGTAAGTCAGTTAGGAGTTGGTTATTATATAATGTAATCTCTCCTCTCTTGTGACGGAATGAACTAATTCAATAAAAAGATTATTGTTAGTCTCCACAATATATAGAGATCAAGGAAATAATATATCTTATTATTTTATATATCGACGTTTTTGAGTTCTATTATGTATTACAATAAATTTATGTCGAATTAAAATTATAAAACTTATTAATACATGAGATTTGATAGAATTATAAGAAGACTTCACTTATTATTACACATCTCTTTTAAAAGAGATACCATTACTACATATCTATATAGTTGACAATCAAAAAATTGACGTAAATATTTGTAATATATATCATTTTTTTGATTTTTTATTGTCAATTACGTGTATTAGTATGAACTGTAATTTATTTTTTAAAGAGATACTTAATATTGTAGGTCAACTCTATAATTCTATTCACCTCCATTTATTGATGTATTTTGCAATTAGAATTCATTAAAAAAAATTCACAATACATAGTACAGAACTCTAAATTATATGACGTCAAAGCTATGGGGAATCCTTCTATTAAATTTAGGTCCACTTGAGCAAGTTCAAGGCGTATATACGAGTTGCAACCGCAGTTCAAACCATACCAACTTTATGTTGAGCAATATACTTGCGGCCTAGGGAAAACATGGATGTGACAAATATAGCCAATTAGTTGTAGTACAACTATTTTATCAATGATAATTTTGTTCTTTCACTAATTTGATTAAAGGTAAATAGCATAGCTGACTCTATACACTTATTTATAATTTGGAACATCAAAATTTTAGTCATCTCAATATTCGCCACCAAGTACCAATAAGTAACCGATATCGTATCTGAAGGAAAATTTGGCCAAAAAAAAAAGAAGAATCGAATTGATTACAAGCTCTGACTGTAAATGTGTAAATACAGTTTGACAGTATATTATTCGGTTTGAATCTATATAAATATTTAAATATACTCAGATATTATTCACGTGTCAGCATTCCGATGACTAAATTAGCTGGATTACTATTTTGGTTCTATCGTGTTTATTTAGACTTGTTTCAAAGAGCGAGCTGAGAGAATTTAAATTTCGTAATCTCAATTATAACTCGGTGTATATTTCGAAGTCACATATATTAATCAGTTGAAGTTGCCTTATTTTGGACTATTTGCCGTAGCCAACTAGCTGCGCCAACTTCAACGATAAGTATTTCAGGGGTTACTCTGAAGAACAAGTACGAAATTTTAATCGTGTCCGCAACAGCATCCCAACAGATTTTTGGCAATGAATCACTTTTTATATATATATAAATATAAATATATAAATCTCATGAAACACAATCTCATTTCTCATCAAACATTAATTCAACTAGTATGTCTTCAACAAGTTTCTATCATTCATTACATCCAATATTATTTTATTGTTTCCTAATTGTCACTATAACAGCACTAGCTGCTCAAGAAACAATATGCCCTTTCCAATCTATATATCAGCTTGGAGATTCACTTGCAGATACCGGCAACTTTATTCGAGTTGGTCGATCACAACCCGCTGCCCACTTACCGTATGGCCGAACTTTTCCCGGCCGCCCCACCGGTCGCTGGTCTGATGGCCTTCTTATCATTGATTTTATAGGTAATTAATCAACTTACCCTTATGATTTTCCGTCCCCTTATTTACTTGAACTAGAGGCAACAAACATAAGATATCACCCTCCCCTAATTTTTTGGTTTGTTGAGTAGTATTATTTTTTTTAAAGAAAATTATTTATTATTAAGGTGGGTGAGGGGATATCCATATGAACTCTTGAGTTGTTGCCTAATAAAACTTCTTGTTGTTGATAACTTCTCCTCTATTCCTTTTTCTCCTTCTATAATCGGAGCTCGGAGAATGGAAATATAAGAGGGCTCTATTGAGAATGTGATCAAAATAATAATAGAGTTAGGAACAAGTTAATTATTTTTATGCATAAAGATATTAGAAAATATTTTTAAAATATTATAAACCTTCATTTTTCTTTCTAATTGCAAATTTTGAATTATTATTATATATATTTTAAAATAAAATCGAAAAGGGATAGATAAAAATGACATAACACACTTTGAGGCTCCTTTGAAACAAGGTACCGAAGGACTTAGCTAGAGCTTACAATATTTTGACTCCTTATCGGACTACTAAATAAGGCCCAACAGAAAATTCATCAAACAAGATTATTATATTATTTCAACTTTCCTGAAAACTTAGCGATATTCCTCTACTGAGGGTACACAGACTACACGTGATTTCTTATCATGGTTTATTCGAGTATTTATATTTCAAGCAGTATTATTTAATGATGTTAATTTTAACCATAATTTTAATTGTCAGTATTAAAAACAAATAAATTTTTTATCAAGAATTTAAAATTTTGCAATTGAATTAAATTTTTTAAATATATCTATAATTTTGAAACAGATCTACTATATAACTCAATGTGCTTGTATGGTGCAGCTTCGGCTCTTCACCTTCCCCTGCTAAATCCATATCTGGAAAGGACGGCGTCGTTTGAGTATGGTGCAAACTTTGCAGTAGCCGAGGCTACAGCACTGGATCAGTCTTTCTTTGCGGCTAGGGGCGTTCAAGTTTCACCTCTAACCAGTCCCCTCAGTGTCCAACTCAATTGGTTTGAAACTTTCCTCAACTCCACTTGCCAAACACCAATAGGTTTGTCACAACAACACCCTATTCACAAGTTTGTTATTATTATTATGACATCATTATTAAATTAATAAATTATTATTTTTAAAAATATATACAGATAAAAATACATTCTTAATACTTTTTTTGTTTTAAATTTTAAAATTATTGTAAAATTTTGAGTGTCAATTCAAGATATTTTCAAACTCAACATTAAATTAATTCATAATATTCTCTTACTTGTCATCATAATTTTATTATTGCGGTATTATTACTGAACCAACAATTTATTATTTTTAAGGATAAATGATAAATAAAAATACACTCTTAATAGTCTTTCTGTTTCAAATTATAATTTCATAGTTGATTTTTAAAAATTAATTTGAAATATTTTCAAAATAATGAGTGATACTTTTTAGATATTTTACCACATTCTTAATTTTATAAGCTAAAATTAAAAAAGTTAATATCATTTTTGAGTTTAAGACGTTGTAACTTTAAAAAATTAATGAGAATTTTATATTCAGAAACGGAAGGAGTAAATATTTGCACATTTTGCAAATGAGAGCGAATATCTGCTAATTAATCAATTTAATTATGGATGATCAGAATGTTCAAGAAGCCTGAGGAGGGCTCTGGTCTTTGTTGGTGAGATTGGAGGTAATGACATCAGATATTCTCAGGTTCAAGGCAAATCTATTCAAGAGATTCAGACTTACATTCCACCAGTTGTTGCCGCCATCATAAATGCCGTTAGGGTAAGCTTTATATTTTTTTTAGGAAACTGAAATTTTATATAATATTTTTACATAGAACTCACTCACTATTTATATTTATATGTGAAGAATCATATAAAAATATTATTTTTTCATATAAATATATTTTTTTAACTTGTAATATTTTTTAATAATCCATCCGTCTTGAATTAAATGTTCAATTTTGACATTTTTAAGTTAAATTGACCATTTTTGAAACTAATTTTTATACCATTTTTGCCAAAATATAAGTTCAAAGAGATTATATCTAAAAGAAAGTATACGCAATTTACTATTAACTATAATTTTTATAATTTTGAAAAATGTATTTATATATACTTAATTGTTAATTTTAAAAATATTCAATTTAATTAATAAACATTAAAACTGAGCATTTAATTCAGGATGCAGGGAGTACAATTTATGCACAAGGGCAAGACTGCTTACCGAAAGAAAAATGGTCATGTAAATACATTTTCTTATATTTCTTTCATGAGTTTCTTATATTTCTTTCATGAGAGATTCTCTTAAAAATTCTAGCTTCTAGCATTAAAAGAATTAAGTTGTTCATTCATCTAACTGGGAATTTTATTATATTTATGATGATTATTTATTCACTTTATTATTAATCATCCAAAACAGGAAGTGATCAGGCTTGGAGCTGTCCGAATAGTAGTTCCTGGAAATTTTGCAGGTGGATGCCTCCCGTCTACCTTGACAACTTTACTTAATGATGATCCGAATGCGTATGACGAATTCGGGTGCTTAATTTATGTAAATGACCTTATACAGCTTCTGAACAACAATATTCAACAAGCTTTGGACATGCTCAGAAATGAATATCCTGATGTTGTCATAATCTACGCCGATTACCACTCGGCCTTTCTTTCAGTTCTTAATCGAGCACCCTTTCTAGGTCAGTTAAACAACCAAGATATATATATATATATATATATATATATATATATATATATATATATATGCGCGCGCGCGTCATCTCATAGTAACTTTTGCGAAGCTATTAAAAATATATACAAACTATTTCTCATGCACAAAAATCATTGAATTTTCAATCAATTATAAAAAATGTCTAAAATTTGATCGTATGAGCGTACATGTCAGCTCACGTTTGCAAATGAATTTGGGCAAATTTTAGACATTTATGATAATTATTTAAAGCTTCAATCGAGATAGTTCGTAAATTTTTATGATAGTATTTTGACAAGAGGTCGATACTTTTTTTGCGACTTAAATACAGTTCCTATCCCAAAGTTTTAGGACTTGTTGATATTTGCATTTCAATATATAAAATATATTTAAGTGCGCCTCAAAGTTCTTTTTTAATTAAAAAATACAGTTTGCTCTCAAAAGTGAGAGTACATTTTGTTTAGTGAAAACAATTTTGGGGTGTATTTTGAAGGGTTAAAAGTCTTCGAGAGTACTTTTTGTTTAGCAAAAAAAAGAACTTTAAAGTACACTTAAAAATATTTTAAATATTGAGATATAAACCTCAATAATTTTATAATTTTAAGGTGCAAAGTATATTTTAATCCTTTTCCCGTCACTAAATCAATATATACGGCCCCATAACATTTACCACCTGCTTTTATAAGGAACCTAGTGTGGTAAATATACCTACATACCTAATAACTTGGTTAATGTTGTTTCTTTCACCTATTGCTATGATTATTGCATAAGTTCTTGAAGAAGAAAAAAAATCAAAACGAAGGAAACTAATATTTTCACATAAAAAAATATTTTATTCGTTTCAAATTATATGATCATTATTGATATTAGAAAATCAATTTGATATTTTTAAATACAAAATTAAGATGATTCATTAAAAATTATGAAACAATAAAACTTGCAATGAGTAATACTTTTTAAATAATTTACAATATTCATCATTGTATTTATTAAAATTAAAAGAATGTATGTCAATTTTGAGTTTTAAAATCTCGTAAGTTGATTTTAAAAAATCAACAATAATCAAATAACATGGAACGGAATGAGTAATATTTTTATACGAGTCTCTCTCACTATTCTTATAAGAGAAATCATGTGAAAATATCATTCTTTTTTTTCACTTGAAAATAGCATTTTCGAAAAAAAGGTGCGAAGAAAACCTTACATTGAACTATTGCTAGATTTCTTCGTAATTACTTTGTATCGTGCATTGTTTGTAGGATTTGACCAAACATCGTTACTGAAATCTTGCTGCGGAATAGGAGGCTCATATAATTATGATCCAAACAGAGAATGTGGATCTGTAGGTGTGCCAGTTTGCCCTTACCCAGCTAAATACATACACTGGGATGGCATACATCTAACACAAGAGGCTTATCGCCGTATTTCCGACATTATTATAGGAGATATACTATCCGAAGTCCAGTGCATTTGGTAGGTAAATTGTGTTGAGCAAGTCCAAAACCCACTTCAAAGAGAGAGGCAAATCGGAATATTAATACTTAGGTGTATGGTACTCAATTGGCTACGTATGTTTGGAATAATAATGCATGAGATTGAATTATTTAAACTATTTTAATATCTTTAAGCAATTGTTTGGCCTTGAATAGTCTTACGATGGCAATCCAGAAATTATATTTTTAATCTTTAAGCCATTTAATACCTCAAAAAGGTTACAATATATTCAATCCCACCTTCCACATTTTTCGGATTATATAGTCCCCATTCTTTCTACTTATTTCAAGCAACTTATAGCTTATTCTTAAAAAATAAGCGGTTATGACATGCCAAACACATGACATACTTTAATTAAGTTTTAAGCTCCGTACACCAACTCAATGGACATATAAAAATGCTGGCCAAAGAGTAGCTTATTTTAAACAAGTTATGTTAGTGAGCAGCTTATTACATTATATACCCCAAATACTTGTTGGATTTTTGCTATAAAAATCCTATTTATCTATTTATTTATTTATGTTGGACATTTATTTATTAATAAAAGTACATCATTCATTATTTATTAAATTGTCATTTAGTTTGTTTATATAAGTTTATGTGTATAAATAAATATTACACATAAAACATAAATCACATGTAATATATATAAATTAAGAAATAATGGTTTATAACCTATAATAATTTGTAGATATTATCATGTAAATTATAGTGCTTTAACAGAGATAATTTATCTTGATCATGGAAGTTTGAATTCTAATTAAAGTACTAATCCATTAACGATTTGCATTGAATGGATCATGTGATAATATTTTATTTATAAAATATTTTCACATCAATACTAATTTATGAAGTTTCTTAATTTTGAAATAATAAAGGACTTAATATTGTTATATATATATATATTAATTTAATGTTCTAATGAGTGAAATTACATCATGCTAATTAATAGCTCGAAATGTTAATTAATATATTTAATTAATATTACGAACATTGTTATTGTCAAAATATTTATAAGATTTTTCATAAGATAATTTATTATTGATCATATAATCTTGACTGAGTTTTTTAATATTTATTATTCAAAGGATTGATTTAATTATTAAATCAATTTATTAGGAAATAAAAATAAATTATAGACTTATGAAATTAGTTTAAATATATCAGGATTATATTATTTCTGAAATATTTATATACATCTATAGAGAAAATATTTACAGTTTATTAGTAAAGGGTTTATTTAATTAATTTTTGGACTAAAGTGCAATTACAATTATTAAGTGAAATTAATTGTAATTAATATTTATTTTTTATATTATTATTAGATAATAATATAAAAATAAGTATTAGAGTCAGAAAATGAATCCCTTAGAATCCCCTTCCTAGTCTAATATGGATTAGTTTTATAAAAGAGGATAAGGATCAATATTGTTATAAATATATCATTGATTAGAAACATACATAAGGTTTTCGGAGAATTTTTTCCAACAACTGGTATCAAGAGCCATTTTTATGCTTTTATATAAATAACATGAATATATATATATATATATATATATATATATATATATATATATATATATATATATGTGTGTGTATAGGTGATTTTCGAAATCTACTATTTTAGGGTTTTAATAAAGTAATCTGCTTATTTAGGAGATGTATTAAAGTACACTACCAAAAATTTGGGCATCTGAGATGGAAAAATTTGTCTCAAATAAGGCAGATTACATCTCAAAAGTGATTTTGAGACGGACAAAAGTCTGTCTCAAAAGTCATGCCAGTAAATCGCATCGCTAATTCTGTCCGTCTCAAAATAAAATTTAGAAGCGAAAAATGTCCGTCTCAAAATCAATCTCAAAAATATTTTGAAATGGAATGTTTTCATCTCAGATTGCCTTAAGTCCCTCTCAAATTGACTTAGGGGAGTTACAATTCAAAACCACTTATATCCCTCTCAATTTTTGCGAGAAACATTGATGGCATTTTTTTTGGCCCGCATAATTTGAGACAGAAAATGTCGTTACTAAATAGTTTTGACATTAAAAAAAATTGATTTGAGACACTTTATTGTCGTCTCTAATCATTCTCAAACGTTAGCATCGGAAAAAATTAGTTTTAAATCCAGTCTCTAAATCTGTCTCAAAATTAAAAATATATTTTTTCACAAAATTTTATTTTTAAAATTTTTCACACCGAAACACTAATATTATTGCGACTATCATTATATATTAATTATGTATATGACAATGTTAACATCCTATAAAATATTACAAACTAATAGTCCAAATTAACTCTTCAAATTCTAACATATACATCACAAGAAACAATAATTGCAATATAGCATTTGTGGGTACTTTAATGAGTTTTTCTCAAACGTGACAGCTTTGGAATTGTCATTTTACACCGACTTGATACAATTTTAGAAGACCACCTCCAAAATGAGCTGCAGCTTAACTATCTCCATGAACCTACTAAGAAATTATGGCATGAAGGAAGTCCAATTTCCACTCTTCACAAAACTTATTCTACTGTACTCACATCTTCTAGTGAAACCATATTAGTGAAAAAAAGTAAATGACAAAGAAAAAGAAAAAGAAAAAAAACAGAGGCAAACATACCTAATCTAGTGTTAGAGTTTGACAATCAATCAAATCCTCTAGAAGTACAAACTTGTTGGCTTGAGAGACGTAAGCAAGAACCTGAGATCTTTCATGAACATGTAATCTATCATTTGCACAAAGAACCTCTTTTATTAGACATTACAAGAAAAAAAAGAAGCTATCATCAATTCATCACACCAATGTTGCATGGACTATGCCACTCAAGTTACGAATTGGCAGCATAAGTAGATTAACTTAAACAAATGACATCCTTAGTATTCTTTAGTCTACATAACTTCACACAAAAAATTACTGCTAGTGTCCAACTATATAATGAAAAGCATGAGTCGATTAAAAGAACATTAACTGCAATAATCAAATGTATAACTTCACTTCACAAAAGCTAGCGTCAAACTGTGACATTTCGACTTTGGAACCCAAGATTGTATAAAAGTGTCAATTCACATATAACTTTCTTCTTGTTGGCAAAAACTCATCCTGTAGAGTATAAAAAGGAACTCTCTGGTCAGACTCTACGAGTAGCATGAATTTGAATAAGCACATGATGAAAGGAAAGTGAGGGGAGAGGCACTTACAAGGACAAGAAGATGAAAAAAAACCTCTTCACAACAATAGCTTGGTAGCTATGTTACTTCACTTATGCCAGATCAACTGTTAGTTTATGGCTTTATAAATAAATAAATAACCCAAACTCAATTTCATAATTCAGTGTGGAACATGTGCTGCTACACAAGCACCTTTCCAAATGATTAGAATATTAATATAATACCTTTAAATAAGAAATTCATCTCCTCAAAAAATATCAAAAGTTTTATGAAATAATGGATAGCAAGGCAATACTTCCACTCCAACGTTATATGAATGTGGAGGAGTGGGGAATTTTTTATTACCATTCAAACATTTAGAAATCTGCAAAGATATCATAGCATCTTCCCAACAATGTCATTATTCATTTCATCATGACAAGCCTATAAGCTATTATTAATTATAAAACAGATCAATATCACACCTATTAAGGGTCAGCAACAAGACCATTGATTCATGAGTCCTAAATCATTAATCTGTCATAGTCATTAACAAACCTTCTTAAACACAAAGTAGTTAATCATGCGAGAAATTGGATAGAGAAATCCCAATAAATAAATGTTCATCACAATCCCAATAAGAAAACATAAACTAAACAAAAATGCGAGGAAAGAATATGGAACTTCTAAGATACATATAACTCTCCCATGACTGTCTTGATGATGGACTGGAACTCGTCATCTGTATATTCATGAGATGGAAATGGAGCTAGCCCTATTTTTGAAGGTCTGAACCGAGTCCAAGGCATCTTCAGCAAGGAATTCTTATCAAATGAGAGCCAATGTGACTCATTCGATGAGTGAGTTAGTTACTGATTGTTGAGAAACATAAATAATAAATAAATCCATGACTTGTTGGAGCAGGGAAAAGAATAAATGGGGAAAATAAAGTAAATGCAACCAACTTCTTAACTTGTTCCAAAATATAGAACATATTATACTTACAAAGATGCGAGTATGCCAGAGAATTTAAGGACACAAATTTCAATTTAAAGCAGAACAAAGTTTAAGCTCCTAATATATTACTCAAAGTTAAGGG
Source organism: Hedera helix (assembly GCA_947179155.2). Taxonomy (NCBI): domain Eukaryota; kingdom Viridiplantae; phylum Streptophyta; class Magnoliopsida; order Apiales; family Araliaceae; genus Hedera; species Hedera helix. The sequence goes on from OX359270.1 coordinate 25,828,133, forward strand.
ATACCCGTAAGTAATAACACCCCGATTCGTAATGACGATGCACATCCCGGTTTTATTCCCATTGGATAACAGTAATAAACAACCAACCCAATGACTGTTGACACAAACTGCGACTCGATTAAATATAATATGTGAATGACAAAAGAGAATGATAAAGATGGTTAAGAAAAATTAACCATTTCTATACATGCTAACTTTATAAGGAGAATAAAAGGTACTTATATACATGTTCATCACTATTCAGCCCTATAGTCATATACAAGAGGAATATAAAACAAAAAGAACAATGAGCTATCAGCAGCAATTCATCACTACTTAGTCGACATCCCTAATATTATTATGGAAAGAATAAAAAATTTACTAGCAATAAATTATAAGCAAAAAGGGTAAAATCTGTCGAGCATCATTCATATTTTGGTACATTAACCTTCAAATCAGAGCATATGAAAAACTCAGTAATTAGTGAGTAGATATGAAAACAAAGTTCCACTCATTCATACTGCAGTCAAAGTAACAAAATTGAACCAAAAAAAATAAAATTGAAAACAAAGTTCCATTTATTTAGAGCATATCAAAGTGAACTTTAAAAAAATATAAATTTTTTTTGACAACATTTAACAAAAATAGTACTACATATATAATCAAATGCATCTTTAAGCAATGTTAGGATTAGCATCAAATATCAGAAAAGAAGAGTAAATGTCATCGTCCTGAATCAAAACAACCCAATTACAAACCATGTATTTTGTCCCATAAAGAAGAAACGAGAAATGTGTGAATGTTGATATATACACACCACCATATAAGCCCTTCTATCTATTCTTTTTACCGAGTAGTTAGTTCATCAGCTTGTTTTTCCCACAAAGAACTTTGACAGATGACATATAATGAAACTTGGGAGCACATAATAAAATGGTAATATGGTGGGATAGATCAATGTTATGATGGAAATTAGCTCATTTAGCATATTTAACAATAAAAGCTGACCATGCAAAAGAAGAGTGAAGTCGATTCTTTGATTTTTAAATTCAAATTGTTTGGAATTTTTGTCATTCAATAATTGACCGTTGATAAATATATACAAGGGGAGGAGATGAAAATGTGTACACACACACACACAGAGACAAACACATACCAAAATTAGTTTATAATATTATGATTCACTACCACTATAGGATAATATCCTCAAACAAGAGCAAAACTACATTATCAATAGAAAACTGCTAATTATGCATAAAAGATCACATACCTTCTACAGAAAGTGGCCGATACATAAGACATGGTCAATGGGTGCATTTATGTCATTATTATGAACTATTTCTCCCAATATACGATCGATTGCTGCACCCTGATTAGAGATGAAGTTGGATAAGCATAAACATGCAATTCTACAACGTACATAACAGAAAATAGATTTTCATCGGTAACCAAATGCATGTACCTTGGTCACACCAGCTGCTCGGACCTCAACAGAACGACTACCTGGGACAACTTCAACTGAAGCATTTGAGATTGGACCTGTCCACAAGTACTGCAACAGATCCTTTGATTGAAGCCTTCCAAACTCAATATCTATAATTGTCAACACAATATCAAGAAAATGCAAGGAAAGAATTGAATTACAAGGACATCAAAGAAATTATTAGACATAAGTAACCATAATGATTTCAGATTTAATTGAGATTTAAAATAAATAAAAAGAAGTAGAAGAAGATTACGAACAGACACCTGCAAACTTATAATTCCACAGAAGTGAAGTCTCACGAAGCTGAAACATACCATGTTTTACTGGCCAACCATATATTAAATTCCCCAAAGTTCTGCAGAAGGAGTCAGAGTCAACAAGGTAGAATTTGCTAGGACTGGAGAGATCATGGGTGAGAGGAGATTACCTTGTCCAGGACACTCCCCACTAAGGAAAACAACTGTAGTCTTTGGGTCATCACACAGCTTCCTCAAGGTTCTTTTTAGATGTGGGTGCAATTTAAGTTGCATTTCTTTGAACTGATCCACCCTTCTACCTTGAACTTTTACTGGTTCAGTAAGTGTTGTATTGAATCCCTGTATTGAATCCCTATATAGAAAGCACGGAGAATTAGAAAATTATAGGGAGCATCTCACTGTAATCTAAATACCATATTTTTCAATCTTGAGAACAGCTTTCTTTAGAACAACTGGAGCTACATTGCATATATAATGGGGATAAATTGGCATTTCATAGTATGACAAAGTACTGTTGAAAGGTAAACTTGTTATAATTAAGTACTCTCATTAATATTTATGTACTTGTTGGTTCATGTATTTGAAGATTAATGTAGCTAGTTGAAAAGTTGTCTAGGGAAATGTTTTTTCATTAAGTGGTTATTCATGTATTTATACATGTTAGGAGATTCCATAAATACCTATGTACTCAAGTCATTTGAACCAAGCAAGAAATATAAGTCTTCCTTTGTGATAACATCTTCTCCATTTTCTCTAGTGTGTGTGAGTTTGAGTTTATTATTTTTCTAACAAATTGGTATCAAGAGCTAGGTTGCCAGTAACACCCACTAGAAAATGGCAAATGGATCGGTCCAATTCCAAGTTCCTCAATTAAAGAAGGATAACTATGAGAGTTGGTGTATTCGCATGAAGGCGATTTTTGGTTCACAAGATCTATAGGACAATGTGACCAAAGGCTATGGAGAGCCCGGAGATGAAGATTCGTTATCACAAGTACAAAAGGAAGCTTTGAGTGCCACAAGAAAGAAAGATCAAAAAGCGGTCACTATCATTCATCAATGTTTGGATGATGCAATGTTGCAAAAAGTTGCTCTTGCCAACACCGCCAAGCAAGCGTGGGATATTCTCCAAAATTCGTTCAAGGGAGTCGCCAAAGTAAAGAAGGTTCGTCTTCAAACCTTGAGAAGTGATTTCGAAGGTTTGCGTATGAAGGAGTCCGAATCAATTTCAGATTTTTTTTTCTAGAATTTTGACAATTGTCAATTAAATGAAAAGTAGTGGTGAAGAAATTAGTGATACTCGATAAATGAAAAAATCCTTCGCTCTTTAAGTCCCAAGTTTGAGTATATTGTTGTAGCCATTGAGGAGTCGAAAGACTTGGAAACCACGACCATTGACGAACTTATGGGATCATTGCAAATCCATGAAGAGAGGATTGAAAAGCAAAACAAGGGGCATATTGAGCAAGTGCTCCAAGCAAAGCTTTCTTTCAAGGAAAGAGAAGAAAAGCATGGAAATAGTCAACGAGGTCGAGGTCGTGGCCAAGCACGAGGTCGTGGAAAAGGTGGAAGAGGAGGTTACCACTCTCCTTAAAAAGAAGAAAGGGGCCAAGAGTCTCACCACATAAGGGGGTGTGGAAGAGGAACTTATTCACGACCGTATCAAAAGAGGTATGATAAATCACAAGTTCAATGTTACAATTGTCACAATTATGGGCACTATGCTTCGGAGTGTAAGAATGATACAAGAGATGTTGAAGGAAAGTCAAATTATGTGGAGAAAAATGTTGATGAAGTGGAGCCCACTTTACTTTTGACGTGCAAAGGAGAAATGACTGAAGATGACAATTCATGGTATCTTGACACGGGTGCAAGCAATCATATGTGTGGAAGAAAAACTATGCTCGTTGAGCTAGATGAATCTGTATACTATCTCACTTTTGGAGACTCGTCAAAAATTCTGGTTTAAGGAAAAAGTAAAATTTTGATTCGCTTAAAGGATGGGAGGCACCAATTTATTTCAAATGTTTATTATGTGCCAAATATGAAGAACATTCTTTTGAGTTTGGGGCAACTCTTAGAGAAAGGTTATGATATTTTAATGAAAGATTCTAAGCTTTCAATAAGATATCAATCCAGAAATTTACTAGTGAAGGTGCCTATGAAAAGAAATCGAATGTTCTTATTGAATATTCAAAATGACGTGGCAAAATGTTTAAAAGCTTGTTTTAGAGATTCGCCTTGGCTGTGGCACTTGAGACTTGGGCACTTGAATTTTAGTGGTTTGGAAACTTTGTCGAAAAAGAGGATGGTAAAAGGGTTGCCTTTAATTCACCACCCCGATCAACTTTGTGAAGGGTGTCTTTTTGGCAAACAATCTCGGGAAAGTTTTTCGAAAAAGTCAACTACTAGAGCAACCATGCCATTGGAACTTGTGCACTCTGATGTGTGTTGTGAGGATCCAAATTTTCAGAATTATTTAATAAAATTAAATAAGAATTTAATTGATAAAATTACCAAGGTTGTGTAAATAAATTATTATTTTATGTGATGTGATAAGATTTAATTAGTAAATTAAATCTGTACAGAGATCATGACGAATTGTGTTAATTTAAAATAATTGAAAAGTAAATAAATTGTTTAAAAACAATTTATAAAGAATAAAAGAATTTTTTTGTAAAGACACAATAAAATTATTATGGAAATACGAAAATTATTATTTAAATAATGTTAAATGGTAATGTGAGATATGTGAATTAGATGTGTATATATATACATTTGCATATATATAAGTGTGCATGTTTAATTGATATATTTAATTGATAAGTATAAATGTTATTAATTATGGAAAGTAAGGGATTAATAATTAAATTAATCCAATTTTAAATGAAAAACGAATGTGGAAGTTAATAAAATTGTAATTATTGATTTTAGATTTAATCAAGAATTATGGAGGAAGTTTAGAAATTAATTGAGAAGAAATGTAATTATATAAATTATATAATAATAATTATATAATTTATATAAGGAAATTAAAATGTTGAATGAAGGAAATAATAATTATGTAAATTATATAAGAATAATTATATAATTTATATAAGAGAATTAAATTAATTAAGGGTGGAAGAAATTTTTATAAATTGTATTTGTGTAAAATGAAAATTATTTAAAAAGGAATAATGTAATTATATAAATTATATAATATTAAATTATATAATTTATATAAGGAAAGTTAATGTGAATATTAAAGAAATTTAATAATAAATAAGAAAAAGGAATGTTTTAAGTTATTAAAAATTATATTTATGTATAATGGAATTATTATGACTTTTATGAAAGATAATATTTCAGAAACGTGAACATGTTAATGTAACATGTTGTCCAAGAAACGAAGTGAAAAATTACGAAAAATAATTTTTATATGTTATATGAATTATTTTATGATTTTGGGAGCTATAAATTACCTCAAATAATTACATGCATGTCATTATGCGTGTACAAAATTTGTCATATAAAATACCCAAAAAGGGTCTAAATATTATTTCATAAATCATATTATGAATTTTGGTAAATTAAAATAAATATTTTATATTATTATATAAAATATTTATTACACGTAATAAATACGTAATGTATTAAAATATTAATTATGCATGCAATTTTTTTTCGAACATTCCGGAAATGGGATGGCTTAAGGCGGTGGATTTTTTTTATGCCAAATGGGTTAAGTGGTTGCTTATAAAAAGGAGGAAAAAGAAAAGGAAATAAAAACAAAAAACAAAACACACAAAAATATAAACTTCCTCTCTTTCTCTACTTCACCACCGAAACCACCACCTTCACTTGGAAACTCCATAGCCACCATCATGAAGGAAAGATTTTTGGGCCATCAAAGGAAACAAAGGAAGGTGGTTAAACCAAGGAAGGTATAAATTCCTTTTATATGATTTATTTTTGGTATTTATGAAGATAAATTATTTTGTGGAAAAGTAGGAAATAATTAGAATAATTATTTTAAATAATTTTAGGATGCATATATATGGATTATAGAATTTTTGGAATAATTATGTTTTGAATTTGGTGATGAAAATTGGATTATTTTTGGATAAGTTGGTTTACTGTCGCGGAAGAGGAATTTTTTTTTTTTGGGAATGCCGCGCATTGCGCGGCGCGGTATCCGGTGAACAGGGGCCAAAAACGACATCGTTTTTGGGGGCAACAGAGGGTGATCCGCGTCTCGCGCGAACGTCCGTGAAGCTGTAGGAAAACGACGTTGTTTGGCGTCGATAAGTGAGGGTTGCGCGCAATGCGCGGCGGCACGCTGGAAATTACCAGCGTGCCCCTGGCCTTATTTGATAATACCGAACGTGTCCCTGACCCTCGGCCAATTACTATTTTGCCCCTGAACTTTCTGAAAAATTCCGGATGTGTCCCTAAAGCAGCGGAAATTACCAAAATGCCTTCAGAAATGATTTTTAATGAAATAAATGTTTAAAAATTGTTTAAAAATCATAGAAAACTATAGAAAAATACTAAAAATATAGAAATGATGTTTGGGCATTAAATTTAATATTTTTGTAAAAATATTAAATATTGGGGATTAATAGTTAAATGTTTAAATATTAATCTAATAAGGTTATAATTTAAAAAATGTTTAAATAAAATTTTCGGGCAACCAAATATGTTAAATTTTATCGAATGAGTCGGGTTGTCTGTAGTGAAGGCATTAAATATTAAGTTATGTTAATATTTTAAAGGACGATGTTAATATAATTAACCATATAAACTAATAATTGGCCCATAGATGATATTAATTGAGTAAATTAATATCATAAAGAGATAAATAATTATTATTTGATTATTTTATGATCATAGGTTGATCGAGTTAAGGGTTTGAGCTAACAATTTAAATAACTGGACGTCAGGCAAGTTTTTCAGTCCTTTAATGTTAATTGTTGCCTATTATGATATGTAAATACTTGTTTAAATGCATATAAATTATGTGTTATTTGATCTGTGGTTAACATGACAACTATGTGTACTTTGTGCAATGATGTGGGATATACTGCTATAATAGAAGCACAAGCACATGAAGTATGACACACACTGAGTATGTTAAGGTATGTGCTACGTGAAATATAAACTGTTGAACTTGCTGAGCCATAGTGATCATTACTTGCTTAAAATAAACTTTTGCAGGTTAAGAAATGAATTTCAGAAATATCGAATTATATTAGAGATGAATTGCCTAGAAGGTGGGAAACATAATTGTTATATTTTCAACATTATGATTCAATGTGAAGATAGTTGCTAAGTTTATATTGATGTGATGTATGTATATGATCCGTATAGTATAAGCGGAGTTAAATTACAAACTATACTTGTACGAGATAGATGGTACTATAAATATTATAAGAAGTCTAATTGTGAATTATGATACAAAGAACATTTGTATAGATATGAATGATATTAAATGATTAATGTTGAACATTATGATACTAGAATAGAAAGAAAAAGTGAAGGTTGCGATCCAGGGACTAGGATCTAGATATAAGGATTTAAAATATCCAAATATTTTAATACAATGATTGAATTGAGAAAAAAAAATTATATCGAGAATTTGGTAATTGATGATTTTGAAATTAAATAATGGATCAATTTAGGTGATGAAAGATTTATTAACGAACCGAAATTTGGACGTAAGGAAAATAATGTTTCATAAATATGAAAATTAAGGTAAGAATAAGGGACGAATTTCGGGGTCGTTACATGTGTGGTCCTATTCATCCGTCATCATTTGGTAAGAATAATTATTTTCTCATCTTTATCGATGATTTTAGCAGGAAGACATGGGTGTATTTTCTCAAAGAAAAGTTAGAGGTGTTTGGAGTCTTTAAAAAATTCAAGGCCCTTGTGGAGAAGTATAGTGGGTATAATATCAAGGCCATTAGATCCGATAGGGGGGGGGGGGGCGAGTTCACGTCAAATGAATTTAAATTATTTTGTGAAGAAAATGGAATTCGCCATCCTTTAACAGTTCCAAGATTGCCACAACAAAATGGGGTGGCGGAAAGAAAAAATAGAAGTGTCCTTAACATGGCTCGAAGTATGTTGAAGAGCAAGCAAATGCCAAGAGAATTTTGGGCCGAAGCTATTGATTGTGCCACCTATTTGTTAAACCGTTGCCTAACTAGAAGTGTTGAAGTCATGACACCACAAGAAGCATGGAATGGGAGAAAGCCAAGTGTTTCACATTTACATGTTTTTGGGAGTGTTGCATATATGCATGTATCGGATGAGAAGAGGTCGAAGCTAGATGATAAAAGTGAGAAACATATTTTCATCGGCTATGATGCGAGATCCAAAGGCTACAAATTGTACAATCCAAGCAACGGCAAAATTATGATAAGTAGAGATGTGGAATTTAATGAAGAAAGCTCATGGGATTGGAACATTTTGGGGGAAAATTATAATTTCTTTCCTTTCATTGATGAGGAAGCGCAAGAAAGAGAAGTGGTCACGATGAATCCTATTTCTCCACCTCCATCTCCACCACCATCTCCAACACCATCCATTGGGCAATCTAGTCCACCTTCATCTCAATCAAGTTCAAGTGAGCGACCTCAAAAGATGAGAAATGTGCAAGAAATTCTTGATACTACCGAGGAGGTAAATATTGATAATTTGAATTTATTTTGTCTTTTTGCGGATAGTGAACCCATGGGGTTTGAAGAAGCATCCAAAGACAAGAAATGGATGAGTGCCATGAATGAAGAAATCAAAGTCATTGTAAAGAATGAGACATGAGAGCTTACTACACCTCCAAAAGGCCAAAAGCCAATTGGAGTGAAATGGGTGTACAAGACAAAGAAGAATGCAAAGGGTGAAGTGGAGAAATACAAAGCAAGGTTAGTAGCCAAAGGTTATAAACAAAGACCCGGTATTGACTATGAAGAAGTATTTTCTCCTGTTGCTCGCTTGGAAACTATAAAATTGCTTGTATCATTGACGTTTCAAAACGATTGGTCGATTTACCAAATGGATGTGAAGTCCACATTTTTAAATGGATTTCTTGAAGAAAAAGTGTACGTGGAACAATCGCTTGGCTATATTGTCAAAGGAGAAGAAGATAAAGTTTTAAAATTGAAGAAGACGTTATATAGATTGAAGCAAGTGCCAAGAGCTTGGAATAGCCGAATTGATAAATATTTTCAAGACAATAATTTCAAAAGATGGCCATTTAAACATGTCGTTTATTCGAAGGTCGGAAAGAATGACGATATTTTATTTGTGTGCTTGTATGTCGATGATTTGATTTTTACCGGAAGTAATCCAAGCATGTTTGAAGAATTTAAGAGGGCTATGGCGCGTGAATTCGAGATGACGGATATGGGTCTCATGGCTTACTACCTTGGCCATGAAGTAAAGCAAAGCAAAAAAGGAATTTTTATTTCTCAAGAAAGATATGCTAAAGACCTCCTTAAGAAATTTAAAATGCTTAATTGTAAGCCGGTGGGCACACCCATTGAATGTGGAATTAAATTTTCAAAGCATGAAGAAGGAGATATGGTGGATCCAACATATTTCAAGAGTTTTGTTGGAAGTTTGCGATACTTAACATCCACAAGACCGAATATTGTATATGGAGTTAATTTTATTAGTCGTTACATGGAAAAGCCCACCGTGAATCATTTAAAGGTTGCTAAACGAATTCTCCGTTACATCAAATGTACTATTGATTTTGGCTTATTTTATTCAATAACAAATTATTTCAAGCTTGAAGGATATTGTGACAGTGATTGGTCTGGAGATAGTGATGATTGGAAGAGCACTACCGGTTTTGTTTTCTTCATGGGGAATACGACTTTCACTTGGAGTTCGAAAAAGCAACCTATTGTGAACCTTTCTACTTGTGAAGCGGAATATGTTGTCGCTACATCTTGTGTTTGCCAAGCCATTTGGCTTCAAAATCTTTTAAGAGATCTTTGTTTGCAACAAGAGAAGCCCACAGAGATTTATATTGACAACAAGTCTGCAATTTCATTGGCCAAGAATCCGGTGTTTCATGACCGAAGCAAACACATTGATACAAGGTATCATTTTATAAGAGAATGTGTTGCGAATAAAGAAGTTGAACTTATATTTGTGCAATCTCAAGACCAAATTGCTGATATTTTTACGAAGCCACTCAAAGTCAAATTGTTTTGCAAATTGCGGAGCTCATTTGGTGTGACAAGTTTAAGAGGGGATGTTGAAAAGTAAACTTGTTATAATTAAGTACTCTTATTAATATTTATGTACTTGTTGGTTCATGTATTTGAAGATTCATGTAGCTAGTTGAAAAGTTGTCTAGGGAAATGTTTTTTCATTAAGTGGTCATTCATGTATTTGGGTTTATATATGTTAGGAGATTCCTATAAATACCTATGTAGTCAAGTCATTTGAACCAAGCAAGAAATATAAGTCTTCTTTTGTGATAACATCTTCGCCATTTTCTCTAGTGTGTGTAAGTTTGAGTTTATTATTTTTGATAGGACTAAATTATACGATATTTTTATTCCCTAATACTTAGTTTTTATATTTATTGTGTGCTTAAATGTTTAATTATTTAACATATTTTGGTTTTAATAGGTTTTATAGGATTTTAATTAATTTATGTTAATTTAGGTAATTTTATAGTATTTTTATATTTCTTTTTATTTATGTGTTTTTATTTATTTTTAGTATTTTAGGTGTTTTATTTATTATTAAGTGTTTTTAGGATTTTTAGTATTTTTATATTATTTTATATTTATTTTTGTAGGAAAAATAAAGCTGGGGGACAAATCTGGAAAATTCACAAAAGTTTAATGGCAATTTCGTAATTAACCAGCACAGGTGATAGTTTCGTAAATAAGTCCTCCGGATTTCGGCGCAATGCGCACGTTAGAGAGAGAAGGAACGCGGAGCTTGAAACGACGTCGTTTGCGTCTGGTGAAGAAAACATACTGCGCAATGCGCGGGAGGAGCTCGGTGACGTCAGCAACACGTTTCCGTGTTGACCGGTCAAAGCTGGCGTGTAGAAGGCTTGTTTGGTTGCGCATTAATGCTGGAAAACGGGATTATTTCAGATTTTTGCTATTTTTTGATTCCAAATTGGATTTTAATTCCAACTAGGGTTAGGATAATAATTATTTTTCTTTTTCTTTTATTTTTAATTGTAAATCCTATTAGGGTTTGGACAAGTTAGAGGCCTATAAATAGAGGGCCAATCTCTCATTATTGATAGGAAGTTTTTGGGAGATCTTCTAGGTGATATCTCTCCATTCTCTTGTGTATTATTTTTATTATGTTTGGCTAATTTTATTTTCAATTCCAAAGGGATGTTGAACCTTATTTTTAATTAATATTTTAATTGAGTTTTATAATTTATTCCTTCATGCATGAAATTTATTCTTGATAGTCTGTTTTAATTGTTTTATGATATTTGCTTGATTAATTTGATAATGGTCTGTTAAGTTAATCAATAATTTATCATATGCTAGATTAAGAGTTGATATTAAGCAAACGATATTTTATCTGATCATAAGTAGAAATTAATAATATTTAATTGTGGTCAAGCTTTTGAATATTATTATGATTATCAAGATGGCAAGTTAAATGGTCCGCGATGTTGAGATTGTTGCTTGGAATAATTTAATTATCTAATTTTTAATGCAACCGTTATATTAAATCTAGACTGATAGTTCTAGGTTGTATGATAGTTAGGATCTTTTGTGAGCGATTGGTGTATTAGATTTATAATTTAAGGAGGATTTCAGGTAGCTTGGCGATTGTCGGTTATCTAGGATTATTAATTTCAATTGAAGAAAAAGATAATAATAACTTGATTAATTTGTTGATTAAAAGAAGGGGATACTGAATTAAGAAACTGAAGTTTGTTTTAATTGATTTTTTTCATATTTATTTATTATTCAGTTTTATTTGTTTGTTTGAATTTTAATTAGTTAATAATTAATTCCAAACCCCCCATTTAATTAGATATTTTTGAAAATATTAGATTTATTAAAATAATTCACTCTTTGTGGGTTCGACTCTTACTTTCACTACTACATTAATATTTTTCAAAAGTAAGATTTTATTTTTGGGTGCTTGCGACAGCATCCCAATTTTTCTAACAAGTACTTCATTATCATACAAATCAAGTAATATATGAAAGTAGTATGCCTTCAAGTCAATTATATTTGATGTGATAAACATATACTTTGTAATCTTATTCATTTATTAATAAAAGTATCAAGACATTTCTTTATTCATAATTAATTAGCTAATTTAATTAAATGGATAAACCCATAGTTTTCGAGCAATGCTTTTAGAACCATGATGAGGATCATGCTAATGAGATCTAAATTCAAGATAGCTCAAAACTAAAAATGTTCCCAATCATTGAATCACTAAAAAGGAGATTAATAGATCAGAATAGATTGGTACATACTATGCTTGCTCTTATGAAGAGGATGATTGATCTTATAATCATTTGTGTAGAGACACTAAAATAAGTATGTAGGTGTTTATTAGAGAATAAGTTCACTGAATGTGACTCGCTCAAGGAATACCTAATGGAGTTTTACTTGTTTGTCAATAGAAGTTCCTTATGTGATAGTCATATAAATAATTATTGGACTTGAGATCATCATAGTATCTTGTGTGTACTAAGTTATACTTTGACATATTCCTTAAGACTTGTTGGTATATTAAAGGATATGCTTCGGTATAATAAGGTACACATGGAGATATGTGAATGATCAACAAATGATTTACCACTTCCAGTAAAGGGAGAGAATGTCCTATGTGATTCAATAAGAGACAACTCAGAAATCTCTGGCCATGGTTGAATGGAATTAGAAAGGAGTTTGTAATTTACATTAACTAGAGTTTTGTATTTATGAATTGAAATGAATATGATCAAATCAAATAAGACTTGACAGAAATCCAATGTCTTATATTTGATTGAGACATTGTATGGTAGAATGATTGAATTGTACGGTGACAATTCACTGAAAGATTCTTATACAATTAAATGTTGAAATCTATATTATTTAGAATGTCAATTAATCGCTAAGGGGGCTTATCCTTATTGTGGAATAATTATTTATTCTGAATTAAAGAGATAATTCATAATAAATGAATTAGAATTGTTCTAATTTATTTATTATACAACCGGTTTAATATGGAAACCTAAAGGGTCACACCGCAAAAGAGTAATATTTATTTTAGAAGTAGATGACATAATCGTAATAATAAATTAAGTATATTTAATTTATACTATAGTAATAGAGTAAATTAAATAACTTAATATTTATAGTTTAGTATTTTAGAAATAATTATCATAAATTAATAATAGGAGTCTTATTATTATTATTATTATTATTATTATTATTATTATTATTATTATTATTATTATTATTATTATTTAGTTCCTAAATGATTTAGTAATTAATTAATAAGTAGTAGTAGTATTTTTGTAAATAATTAAGTTTGTAAATGGTTTAGAAATTATAATTATAATAATCAGTTAAGTTACTAAATAGTTTAGAAATTAATTAATAAGAAGTACTCTCATTATTAAATAATTAAATTCCTAAATGGTTTAAGAATTGTAATTAATTAATTTAGTTTCTAATTAAATTAAAACCCTAATCCTAAATAGTTTAAGAGGGTTGACTATATCTATAAATAAGAGGAGTCTTATCATATATTAATGTTACACATTCTTTCACAAGAATAGAGAGAGTACTTCATAATTCTCTACATTTAAGAAGTTAGAGAGAGAGAAAATTATGGGTAGCCACCCATAGTTTGGAGAAACTAAAATTCACTTCTTTAATTCATAGATCTCTTGGTGGATCACCTCTAGAGGTTTCACACTTAGGGAGCTAACATTAATCCGTAGAATCTAATTGGTAAATTTTGAATAAGAACGCGAAGGATTAAAGGGAGTTGAACTTATACCTGTAGAAGCTTGGTTCTACAAAGGTATAAATATTTTATCCTTCCTCAATTAATAATAGTCGCATAAGAAAGATCCTGGTTATTGGTTTGCACAAAAATTTTAAATTTTAATTTTGTTTGCTTCCGTTGCCCTTATATAATTTGATTATAAGTATGTCATATTTTTGCAAACCAACAGTGGTATCAAGAGCCAAACATATACGAATTATTAAGTGTTTTAATTTCATATTTGTATGGGTATGTGTTTAGAATAATTTATTGGGCATAATTTGTTGTATAGAATTGTGGGTATTGAAAATCAATTGCAAAAATCATATTTTGAAAAGAAAAAATAAAATAAAAATTTTCTTGGACTACTACAGCGCGGGCGTGCGCCTTGTGCGGAAACAGTACCATGCGCGCATGGCGCGGACGCGGGCACTGGCGTGCATTGCGCGAGGCTCTAGAACCGGTGGCAATTTCATAATTTCGAACACGCGGTGGTAGTTTTGTAATTATGGAAAAATCGGTGGCAGTTTCGTAATTAATGCAATTTTGGGTTTTTCAATTGTTTTTTGTATTTTTTAGAAGATTTTTAAAATTAATAATAAATAATTTATTTTGGATCATTTTTAAAATCCAAAAATATAATAAAAATAAATAGTTTATTTTTACATGATTTTATAATTAAGATAAAAGATTTATTTTAATTATGAAATTAGATTTCATGCAACTTTAAATTGCCCGTTAAATGATACCGATATATATATGGAATGATTCATTCAATTCATGAGATGAATATTATTTATTAATATATATGTTAATATATATGATAATAAATGGGAAGGATTATGGACTATTGGCCAATATGATTGGATTTATTTTATGTGGATGCATTTAATAAATGAGTTTTAATAAATGGGGTTTACGTAGCTCGTCTTTCTCTAATTTTTCTGATGTAAAATTCTGTCTCCCTCGTATGTACTTCCCCTTGACTGTTGATCAAGATTTCTATTTAATAAAAATAGTATGTAATAGAATTAGCTAGAATTATTTTGAAGAATTGGAGCCGAAGAGCAAGGAGCGCATGAAGACTCATTTTTAATGGAGTCTAGGCTTAAATTTAATTGTTATATTTATGTATTTATTCTTGCACCCTAGGTTTGACCATTCGGTTTATTTGGTAGCTCGAATAAACCAAACTAGAATAAAAGTCCATAATCAATCTAAGTAGAATATAATATTCTATATGTGCATGTTTAATATATATTTATTATATATTATCTAAACATGCTTCGCATATTAAATAATATGACACATATTTGTGTATATATATATATATATATATATATATATCTGTGTGTGTGTGTGTGTGTGTGCGCGCGCGCGCACTAAACAAGATGAGACAATTAATATTAACAAACCCCTTATGATGTAGAATAAATATTATTCATTAAATGAATTAAAAGGTTTAATTTATTAATTAAAAGAATTTAATTCAGTTAAATAAAATTAGAATGGTTCTAATTTATTTATTCTACAACTCATAATATTAAGTTGTAACGTTCAAATATATTTATTAAAAATATCGAACGTCGCTTTTTAGCATGGTAAAACGATAGAGTATCAAATAATTATTTTAAGTTTGTTGTGTTACACAAGGCTTATATTAATTTTTTGAGATGTTATTTTATCACATTTGATATTTATTAAAGAATTGAACATTACTGTTTTGTTGTGTCACACAATGATAGTCTTTTTCTCTTCAAATACAAGAAAATGCTAAGTTGGATTTAACTAGGATAATTTTGATTTGGATGTGTCACACATGATCATAATAATCTAAGAGGCAAAATAGAAATGAGTTACATGTTGATGTAATTAATAAGAGTTATCTATATATTTATTTATATATAGTTTGTTATGTCAAACAAGGCTATATACATTTGAAATAGGATCCTTATTCTCACTAGTGAATCTTTAATTAGATTTGTCGAACTATATAAGGAAGGTAATATAGTTAGAAGAAAATAATGGGAGACACCATTTTAAATAAAGACCTAATTTATTTTGGTAATTAATAAAATGAATGCATGATAATGTTGTTACTAATTCACTTAAAGAATATTGCTATGTTTAATTCACTAACACTGCATAGTATATTGGATTCTAACAATTAATCGAACCGAATTGTTCGGATTGATTAAACAAATTTGAGAATAATTCTCAATACTGAAAAGCTAGTAAATATCCTTAATTTGCCTATCCCTGCAAACGTTGCAGACTAAGCCTCTGAGAAAAATATTGTTATTTTAAATGGCAAGATGAAGCAAAGGTGGGTCAATGCATCATGCTTGCATCCATAAGTATCGAGTTACAGCGTCAACACGAGAAAATAGATGCACCTACTATATTGCTGTTGCACATTCAATAGTTGTATGGTGAGCAAAGTAGGTCAAATAGATATAAGATATCAAAGGAGTTCTTCCGATCTATAATAACCAATGGCACTATAGTAAAAGACACATGTCCTAAAAATGATCAATTCGATTAATCAATTAAAACAACAGGTTTCGTCAAGGATGGAGATTGAGTCAAGATTTGATCTTGTAGTTACTCACTGACTCTTATTCACAATCTGTTGTGAACTTCAAACATTATTAAGCTAGATGTTAGTTTACCTTATTAGCTAAACATGTTGAAGACTGTTTAGAGTCACTTTCCTTCTAAGAAAAACCAAGTCTTGCTCGTAGATAAATCTTCTAGGCGGAGGAAGATGACCAAAGGTATTTCTGAGAAGTTAGAAAGTGTAGAAGGCAAAATAAATGCACTAATTTAAGGACAAATAAAAGTGATCCCAATGACAAATGAGTTTGCTTTCATTGTGATAAGCCGGGACATTGGAAGAACAACTGCAAGAAAGTTACAGTAGTTAAATAGAAGAAGTTCAATGAAGTTTCAACTATAGATATAGATTTGTTCAAAATAAAAAAGAATTTTCTATAAGTCAAGTTTCTACTTAGGTATAAGATACCGGATGGTGGTCTCACATATACAAGTTGTTGCAGAGACTAGGCAGAAGTAGAAGGCTGAACTAAAGAGAAGTAATCCTGTGTGTGGGGAATGAAGCAAAGGTTGCTGCATTAGCCATAAAAACTTATAGTTTAGCACTGCTTACAGGTAAGTCTATTAAGTTAGTAAGTTGTTATTATGTTCTAGTTCTTAGAAACATTATTTCAGTTTCATGTGATGACAAAGAAGGGCTTTTGACAATATAATAATGAGCAATCGTTGTTCTGTTTATAATGCTAATGTGTTATTTAGAACTGGTTGATTACTTGATGGACTTTGTATACTTGACTTACATGAAAAAAAATATTCTAATTTGAAGAAACTAAAGGTAAAGAGATGATATGAATCATACCTTCATGAAACACTGTTAACTCGGTCACGTTAATGAAACAAGACCAAATAAGATTGTATAAAGACAGGCTTTTAGAGCCTTTTTTATTATGAATTAAATACAACTTATGAATCTTGTATCATGGATAATATGAATACAACTTGTGAATCTTGTATCATGGACAATATAACTAAATCTCCATTTAGTGGACATGGAGAGCGAGTTGCAGAGTTGTTAGAGATGGTACACACAGTCATGTGTGGGACCTATGACAAAAAATACAAGAGGAGGGTATGCATTCATTACTTTCACTGATGATTCTAGATTTCGATATATATATTTGATGAAATACAAATCCAAATCATTTGAAACGTCCAAAGAATTCAAAAGTGAAGTATAGAAACTAAAGGATAAAAGTATTAAAGTTCTTCAATTAGATCGAAAAATTAATAATTAAGCAGTAAGTTTCTAGATCATCTCAAACGAAATAGTATTATCACAGAATGGACATGGTGATGATCCATAATGAGTATTACCAATCTTCAAGTATCCTTCTAGAGTTATACTCTAGAAACGATCGCATATCTACTAAACAAGGTACTCTAGAAACAGTCGCATATCTACTAAACAAGGTACTCTAGAAACAGTCGCATATCTACTAAACAAGGTACCTTCAAATTTCGTCCCTCATATTTCATATGAATTATAAATAGGGAGAAAACCAAGTCTTAAACATGTTAAAATTTGCATTGTACAACTTATGTCAAAAGGTTTAACAGTGATAAGCTTGTAAAAAGATATGATAAGTGTGAACTTGTGGGATATCCTAAAAAAAGTTTAGGGTATCACTTCTATAATCCGACTAATTAAAAGGTGTTTGTTGAAACACGCTGCCTTATAAGAAAAGAAGTTTTTCCTTAAAGGGTTAGTAGGAGTAGAATATATCTTGAAGAAATTCAAGAATCACAAAACACTATAGATCAAGTAAAGGAATCTATACGAGTAGATAAACCTATTATACCAGCTTTGACCCAGTCAACGCGTTCCCACGTCGGATGACGTCAGCAGCCCGCACCGCGCATTGCGCGACTCATCCTATCTGATCAATACGGCGTCGTTTCCTGTTATGCGTTGATTTTTTCCTTGCGCACATTGCGCGGCTGTACTTTAGTGAATTTACAATAACACCCCTCCGCGACTTTTCTTGCTTAATTACCATAATGCCATCAGCTTATTAATAAATTCCTACAAAATAAAATAAAATAGATAAAAATAATATAAAAATACTAAAAATCCTAAAAACACATAATAATAAATAAAATTCCTAAAATACTAAAAATAAATAAAAACATATAAATAAAAAGAAATATAAAATTACTATAAAATTACCTAAATTAACTAAAATCCTATAAAACCTATTAAAACCAAAATAAGCTAAATAATTAAACATTTAAGCACACAATAAATATAAAAACTAAGTATTAGGGCAAAAAAAATCGTATAATTTAACCCTATCAAATACCCCCACACTTAGCTTTTGCTCGTCCTCAGGCAAAATAAAAATAAAAATAAACAAAAATAAAATAAATCTAACTAGCCCAACAGACTAAAGTGACTCAACTAACTCGACTTTTTACATGAGAAATAAATTAATATGAACTTCACATCAACCTCAAAGATTATAATCAACAACTCTTAGAAAATTTCAAAATAATACACCATCCAAAATTTTAACTTAATTATTAATTTCACTTTATTCTCAATCCTTCGTGTGTGTGTGAAAATCCATATATATCAAACTAATAAAAATTTAGATCAATTTATCTAATCAAATAAATCACAAAATATATTAAAATTCTATACATTTATTTTCACATCACTTTCCATTTAATATAGATAAATACAAACTAAAAGATCAAAAAGTTTTAAATTTTTACCACACTAGGATTTAACTTTAATCACATACCTTCCCAAGTATTATTAAAATCTGGTAGCAAGACTTTTTTTCTTTATTTTTTTCATCATTTTTTTTTCACGGTGAGTGCATTTTATGCTCCATCTCACCAGCGAGTGCGTTTTATGCTCCATCTCGCTGCATGTGTTTATGAGTGAGTGCATTTTACACTCCATCTGAACCCAATACATGACAATTGTTTCACTTCTTTTTTCGAGTAAGGTCAATCTAATAATCCCATAAAAATTACCTTAATCATTTATCCACATTATATTTACCTTATATTTGCTTCAAGTAATGTTCAAATAAGATATAGAATTAAAAACATATCTTATAAGCTTTTAACCAAATAAATTTTCTCCAAATTTAAATTAGTTCAAACATATGGATATGTGCACATAAAATAAAAGATTTCAAACAAAGTAATGACCAACAAAAATGTCAAAATTCAGAATATGCAAAATTTATCAATTTTTTAAGAGTTATTAAATAAAAATCAAAATTTTATCATCGGTTAAAAATTAAAATTCAAATCAAAATATTGCTCAACTGACTCAATCCTAAAAAAAACTATCTCATTTTCGTAGGCAACACGGTTACACTTAACATGTGCAACAAGCCTTTAAACCCCAAGGTTACCCCAAGTGGACGAGTTTTGTTTTGTGAGGGTTTTACAGTGAATATACCCACAAAATTCCAAATTTTCAAAAAATTTAACCTAAATAATAAAAAAACATTTTTTTTCTTTTCTTTTTAAACCTAAATAAAATAACCTAAAATCCTTCCCCCACACTTAAAACTTATTTGTCCCCAATGTAAAGTAAAAATACAAAGATAAATGCACAAATAACAAAAATAAAATACAAAAATAAAAAGAAAGAAAAGTCTACTTCCCTTGGGTTGCCTCCCAAGCAGCGCCTTTATTTATTGTCATTGGCTCGACAACAAGCCAAACCACTACGTCACTCTAATTTCATGTATGTTGCGTACTCCATCCATCACAACATTCCTCATAGGTAGATTATATCTCGTCTTTGCATGATATGATTGTTCTAGAATGAAATCCTGCAAAATAAAAGGTAAAAATTTATTTTGAGTAACAAGTAATGGAATGAAAAGTTCTGCAAATTTATTTAAAATCATTGACAAAGAATTTAATGAATCTGTAGCCCTCTTCAAATCTTGTTTCGACTCAATTTTTTCTTCTTCTTTTGTCAATCCCAAGCTATGAGTAATGGCCTCTTCCAGATTTTTCTTTTCATTGTTTGTCGTTTCTGGAGTTCCTTCATCTTTACCACTGCTCAACACAATTTCATTGTCATCCTCCTCGTAATCCACCATTGTGTGAGATGG
Source organism: Hedera helix (assembly GCA_947179155.2). NCBI lineage: Eukaryota > Viridiplantae > Streptophyta > Magnoliopsida > Apiales > Araliaceae > Hedera > Hedera helix. The sequence goes on from OX359270.1 coordinate 25,848,534, forward strand.
TAATTCTTCAACACTTTGCACCTCCAATTGACTGACCGCAACTTTCAGTTGTTCCACTTGAATACTTATACTCTGAGTATTCACATTTGTTTCCTGTTGAAATTGCAAAGCATCAATCGTAAAATATTTAAACATATCTTCTAAAGACAAATTAGAGTTAGAAGATTGGTCTTGTTCTTGATCGTTGGGATATGTCTGATTGAACTGTTGGTAATCTGGCCAATGTTGACTTGCAGGTTGGTGCACTTGTAGATTCCCATAGCTGAAATTTGGACGATCCCACCATTCTGAGTAGTACGTATTTGAATAGGGATCATAGTTCCCTTGCGGTCCAAGGAAACCATCTGCATCATTTACTTGTCCATAGAACTCCTCTCGAAGCATTGGACACAACTCCGTTGGATGTCCTACTATGGAACAAATCCTACAAGCCTTCATTGGTTGTCCTCTACCTGCAGCCCAGACATAGATAACAGAAGTTAGTTCATCAACTTGTTGTTGAAGAGAAGAAATTTTTACTGCATTAAAACAATTATTGTTTTGGTTCCAAGCCATGATTTTCTCCTTCACCTGTACACTCAATTAAACTATGAAAAACAAAAATAAAATAAATAAATAAACTATAAAAATAAACTTCAAAGAAAACAAAGAATAAATTAAAGCAAAACACTACCCGGCAACGGCGCCAAAATTTGGGATGCTGTTGCAGGCACCCAAAAATAAAATCTTATTTTTGAAAAAATATTAATGTAGTAGTATAAGCAAGAGTCGATCCCACAGAGAATGATTAATTTAATTTTATGTTTTCGTAAACCAGAATTGGGGAGGTTTTGAATTAATTATTTTACTAATTAAAATTCAAACAAATAAGACTAAATAATAAATAATAAAGATGAGAAAAATCAATTAAAACAAACCTCATTTCCTTGGTTCAGTATCCCCTTCTTTTAATCAACAAATTAATCAAGTTATTATTATCTTTTCCTTTAATTGAGATTAATAATCTTAGATAACCGACAATCGTCAAGCTACCCGAAATCCTCCTTAAATTATAAATCTAATGCAACAATCGTTCACAAAAAACCCTAACTATCATACAACCTAGAACTATCAGTCTAGATTTAATATAACAGTTGCATTAAAAATTAAAGAATTAGATTATTCCAAGCAACAATCATAACGTCGCAGATTATTTAACTTGCCATCTTGATAATCATAACAATATTCAAAAGTTTGTTCACAATCAAATATTATTAATTGTTACTTATGATCAGATAAAATATCGTTTGCTTAATATCAAATCTTAATCTAGCATATGATAAATTATTGATTAACTTAATAGGCCTTTATCAAATTAATCAAGCAAATATCATAAAACAATTAAAACAAATTATCAAGAATAAATCTCATGCATGAAGGAGTAGATTATAAAACTCAATTAAAACATTAATTAAAAATAAGGTTCAACATCCCTTTAGAACTGAAAATAAAAACTTAGCTTGACATCCTTCAAAATCATCTCCACTAGTTGAAAAGCTCTCTCCAAGAAATTAGGAGAAAGGTCTCCCAAAAACTTCCAATGAATAATGAGAGGTTGACCCTCTATTTATAGGCCTCTAACTTGTCCAAACCCTAATAGTATTTACAATTAAAAATAAAAGAAAAAGAAAAATAATTATTATCCTAACTCTAGTTGGAATTAAAATCCAATTTGGAATCAAAAAGTAGCAAAAATCCCGAAAAATCCCGTTTCTAGCAATTCTGTGCAAGCCAAATGCGTCCTAACACCAGCTTTGACCTAGTCAACGCGTTCCCACGTCGGATGACGTCAGCAGCCCGTGCCGCGCATTGTGCGGCTCATCCTATCTGATCAATACGACGTCGTTTTCTGTTATGCGCTGATTTTTTCCTTCCGCGCATTGCACGACTGTACTTTAGCTAATTTACAATAACACCCCTCCGGGTCTTTTCTTGCTTAATTACCATAATGCGATCAACTTAATAATAAATTCCTACAAAATAAAATAAAATAGATAAAAATAATATAAAAATACTAAAAATCCTAAAAACACATAATAATAAATAAAATTCCTAAAATACTAAAAATAAATAAAAACACATAAATAAAAAGAAATATAAAAGTACTATAAAATTACCTAAATTAACATAAATTAACTAAAATCCTATAAACCTATTAAAACCAAAATAAGCTAAATAATTAAACATTTAAGCACACAATAAATATAAAAACTAAGTATTAGGGCATAAAAATTTCGTATAATTTATCCCTATCAAGATATACTCAAGAGAAATGGCTGAGGACTAAAAAATTTGAAATGAGTCTTTAGAGAAAGACTAAAGCAAATGGCAAGGTGGAGACCTATAAGACCTAACTAGTTGTAAAAATATTTCAAATAAGGTCAATGAGTTGATTGTAATGAAACTTTTCACTTGTGAAAATACACATATCCATTCAGATTTTACTTGTAGTTGTAGCTTACTATACAAAAGATGTATGTATGATACAACCAAGATGATTTGTCTCCATGAAGATGGAGTAAATCAAGTATAAAAGCTACAACGATCCAATTATGGATTGAAACAAATTTCTCGAAGATGGAACATCTGTTTTGATAAGAAAATCAAAAGAGTTTGATTTTATCAAAGACAAAGATGAACCAAGTGTGTACAAAGGGTTAGTGGGAGCATTGTGACATTTTTAGTATTATATGTTGATATAATACCGATAAGGAATGACATATCGATGCTAAATTCAGTAAAGATGTGGTTGTTTAAAAACTTCTCCATCAAGGACTTGGGAAAAACATCCTAATATTCTATTCAGGATAAAGGTCTATAGAGATAGATCGTAAAGAATGCTCGGCTTGACCCAATGAATGTACATTGATTCGTTGATATGTACTAAACCTGATATTGCTTATGTATGATAAACAAATATCAGTTTAATTCTGGAGAAGAACATTAGAAAAGAGTTTCTAATTATGGGTCTGATATAAAACTAGAGGGCTTAACAAACTCAAGTTTGTTCAGAATAACAAAGATAATAGCATATCCGTTTCAAGTAATATGATTACCTTGAACGGTGCTGTAGTGAGTTGAAAAAGTTCTAAACAACAAAGAGTTGCTGATTTAGTGATAAAAAGACATAGTAAATAACTATAACTAAAGTTGCAAAGGTGATTGTTTGGTTCAACAAGTTCATTACAGAACTTATAATGGTTCCTAGCATTAAAGGAGTTTAATTCGCCAAGGAACCTACGACTCATCTAAAATCTAAACATGTGTAACAGCACTTTCATATGATTAGATGAATCACTAAAAGGAGACGACGCCATAAAGATGGTAGACTCTTTATAATATCCGAGAAATTGTAAATGTTTATATTAATGAAATAAATTAATTACTTGGAAAAAAAATTACTTGTGTGCTCATACATTATGTCTGTATTAATGATTTAACATGTGATAAAGAAAGTGATGATGATGATGAACTTAATTAATTTAAGTTTAGTTATATGCCTTGTGTGGCATAATTGGTAAGATGAACTAATTAATTAATTTATTTAAATTAATGGTAGGTTGATGAAATAATTAAATGGATTACTAAGATCTAATAATTGAGTTCAATATGGACATTATAATGTCATTTGGCATGGTCCAATGTGTTAGAAATTAAAGTCCAAAGTGAATGAGGTTAATTATTTTATGGAGCCCAAAGCCCAAGGTGCATGAATGATGTGTATATATATATGCAAGGAAAAATAAGTTGGTGTATATATATATATATATATATATGCATGCATGCTTTTAAAAATAAATAAATATAATATATGTGCATAAGCTTGTCATGTCCGAACACCCCTTCCCCTAGCCTAAATGCTGGAAATTTAATAAAAGAGGAAGTATGTAGTGTAATTATGAAGGAGGGCACAGATTGGCCCTTAAAATGTGGGTTAAAGGACTATTTTTCACCTAATTTACTTTTACCCTTGGGCATTAACCAATTAGCTTGGATAAATACATGTATTCTATACATGTATATGGAGGGTATGTGTACATGGAACTCTCCTATAAAAATGAGTCCTCAATTCATAAATCAAAGTTTACTTAAATTTGGTTAAGTGTTAGCTATAAAGAGAAATTGAGAGAAAAATGAGAAATCTAGAGAAACTTGTGTAAATTATTGGTTCAAGTGTGATCTAGCAAAGAAGAGAAGGTGAAGAGCTAGTTCAAGTTTGTTTCTAGGAGGAGGAAAGCCACTAGAAGGTATAAACAACTTTTAACCCTAATTTTTTTTTATATAGCATATTGTAGCTAGATATGTAAAATTTATGTTTAGATGTAATAGAATTTTATGTGTAGAAATTTTTGTGGATTCCAAATGCATGAGAAAGGAGTTGTGAAGGGGGTACATCTGATTAGTATGTGTTTACATGTGTTTTATATCTAAAGGAGCAAAAGAAATATATGTAAGCATGAAAACCCTAATTATCATAGTGAAAATATGTGGTTTGGGTAAAAATGAAATAAAATTTGCAACTCATTTGCATGATCTAAAAATTGTAAGTTGTAGTTCTATGAAATACAAAGATTTTCCAAGTGGAACGAACCAAAATGGAGCCAAATTGGATATATGGTGAATTTTTTTGTAAAGGATGTTCAAATGAAATTCTAGCTTGAAAAAGCAATATTTTTGGTTAGATAAATATTTTTAAAAATAATAAAAAAATTGGATTGTTAAAGAGTTATGAGTTTATGAAACAACAAAACTGATTTGGACCAATTTGGATTTAAAATGAACAAGATATGAAGGATTGAATCAAAAAGGGTAGGAAAACAAAATCTGAAGGAAACAAAATTCCTTTCTGCTTATGGGCGCTGCAGCGCCGACCCTGGGCATTAAACCGGGTGCTGCAGCGCCGGTCATGGTCAACCGTTGATCGGACTGGTCAAACCGGGTCAATTGACCGGGTCAACCCGGTCCGACTCGATCGCGGGAAAAAAAAAGTTTTCTTTTAATAATTAAAAATAATAATAAACAAATAAACTAATTAAAAAAAAAATTATTTATAATTTAATTAAAATTTTATCAAACAAATAAAATAATATTTTATAATTATTTTATTTTTAAGTTAATTAAAATATTATTAAACAAATAAAATAATACTTTATAATTATTTTATTTGTGAGGTAATTAAATATTATTAAACAAATAAGATAACACCTTATAATTATTTTATTTGTAAGTTAATTAAATAATATTAAACAAATAAAATAATACTTTATAATTATTTTATTTGTTTGTGAGTTAATTAAATAATATTAAACAAATAAAATAATACTTTATAATTATTTTATTTGTTTGTGAGTTGATTAAATAATATTAAATAAATAAAATAATGCCTTAAAATTATTTTATTTGTAAGATGATTAAAGAATATTAAACAAATAAAATAATACTTTAAAGGTAATTTTATTTGTAAGTTAACATTAAACGAATAAAAATTAATTTTTTTAGTTAATAATAAAGATTATTTACATAATTAAAATAGTATTAAAGGACTATTTTAATTGTGGATTCATAATAAATAACCAATTAAAGGACTATGTGTTATTTTAATTGTGAATTAATAAAAGTAAACAATTAAAATAATATTAAGGATTATTTTAATTGTAAAACAATAAAGCGAACGTAATTAAATATTGTTAGCAATTATTTTGATTGTGAATTATTAAGGGATGAACAATTAAAATATTATTATGAATTGAAATAAGAGTAAAGGTTACTCTAATTGAAAATTAAACAAATAAAATGATAACTTAAATTTTTATTTGTGGATTAATAAAGGGTGTTCAAAGAATGTAATAATTAGTCATAAACAAATATGGTGAGATTATTTTGCTGTGAATTATTAAGAGATGATAGAGAATAATGAAATAAATAGAATAATATGAAGTGTTATTTTTATCTGTAATAATTAATGAATGAATGTGAGAAACAATAAGGCATAAATAAATTTTTTATGGGTAACGATTTGAAGAGTTTAAATTATATAGAGTTTGTAAGTCAAACCTATTAGATTATTATGTGAAGGTTAGTAGAATTTAACCGTTAGACGAATATGTTTAACATAGGTTGTTCAAAGGATAAAGAGTTACAGTTCGATAGAGTCGACGATCCAGGCAAGTACTTTAACTTGTACTTTTATCAATTCGTACAAGTAGAATTAATTAATGGATTAATTCTTGTTTATCTATATTGCAAAGATTAAATTATTATCTCTGAAACTTGATTTAATATCATGATTATATCTTTGAACGATTATTCAAACCCTAGTTGCAAACATTGAATGTATCAATTGTTTCTAATGGTGTTGAGAAGTACGTTTATGCCATTTGTATTGGCTAGACCAATGATAAGATCGATTGTTAATCAATCATATTTTCTTAAGAAAACTATCCAAACCAATTGCCTTGGTGAGGACTTTTATAATATGCTGAGATGAACAATTACTTTACGTTGGGGAACCGACACGTGCGCGAATAACATGTCGGAGTGTTATGCATAACATAGGGTACTTTAGGCTGATTACTTATTGTACTTGTTTATTATTGTGATTTTTTAGTGAAATACTGTTAATTCCAGCATGTGTTCATGGTCCATAGTGACCTCTCAGTATAATATATTTAATTGTCAGGAATTACTGAAATTCTTGATTTCATATATATTCTTCAATCCATCGTGACTTTCTAGTAATATAAATGACATGAATTGGAACTTCTAACACGTCACTGTTCAAAATTCATTTATTCAATTCCTGAGCTTTTATTATTGTTATATCCATTGATATATGAATCCCTGCACATAAGTGCTTACTATTAATTTTTTTTATATACTTGCTGAGCAAACTCGTTGTTCACCCTTGTATCCCTTAAACATTACAGTTAAGCCTGAGCAAGGAACTGGTTTAGGAAAGGACAAAGGCAAAGGCAAAGTTGCTGAGTAGCCTTATCTAGACATGGCAGTCAATTTTATTTGGTATTATATTAAGAATTATGTTTAAACTGAATATTTTAAGTGATGTATGTACTAGTAACGGTTGCGAGACTTGGGACGTAGATATTTATGTTATCTCAATGTAAATATTTCTTATTATTCCGCATTTAGATGATATTAGTTTGTGGTGTGAGTTGGATCATAAAGCACCAGATTCGAGGTACAGATATCTGAATTTGGGGGCATTACACTCTTAGTACAACATTATAGATCCATTAACTAAAGCATTTACTAAGCAATTTGTACGCCACTTAGAGAAGAATGTTATAGGGATACCAAAGGGCAATTGGCTTTAGTGCAAGTGGGAGATTGAAAGTAGTATGCCCTCAAGGTAATCATATTTGATGTGATAAGCATATACTTTGTAATCTTATTCGCTTATTAATAAAAATATCAAAACATTTCTTTATTCATGATTAATTAGCTAAATTAATTAGATGGATAAATCCATAGTTTTCGAGCAATGCTTTTAGAACCATGATGAAGATCATGCTAATGAGATCTAAATTCAAGATAACTAAAAACTAAAATTGTTCCCAATCATTGGATCACTAAAAAGGGGATTAGTAGATCAGGATAGATTGATACATACTATGCTTGCTTTTATGAAGAGGATAATTGATCTTATAATTATTTGTGTAGAGGCACTAAAACAAGTATGTAGGTGTTTATTAGAGAATAAGTTCACTGAACGTGACTCGCTCAAGAAATACCTAATGGAATTTTACTTGTTTGTCAATAGGAGTTCCTTATGTGATAGTCGTATAAATAATCATTGGACTTAAGATCATCATAGTATCTTGTGTATACTAAGTTATACTTTGACATATTCCTTAAGACTTGTTGGTACATTAAAGGATATGCTTGGGTATAATAAGGTACACATGGAGATATGTGAATGATCAACAAATGATCTACCACTTCTAGTAAAGGGAAAGAATGTCTTATGCGATTCAATAAGTGTCAACTCAGAACTCTCTGGCCATGATTGAATGGAATTAGAAAGGAGTTTCTAATTTACGTTAATGTGAGTTTTGTATTTGTGAATTGAAATGCATATGATCAAATCAAATAAGACTTGACAGAAATTCAGTGTCTTATATTTGATTGAGACACTGTATGGTAGAATGATTGAATTGTAATGTAACTATTGACTGAAAGATTCTTTTACAATCAAATGTTGAAATCTATATTATCTGGAATGTCGATTAATCGCTAAGGGGGCTTACTCTTATTGTAGAATAATTATTTATTCTGAATTAAAGAGTTAATTCATAATAAATGAATTAGAATTGTTCTAATATGGAGAACCTAAAGGGTCACACCGCAAAAGAATAATATTTATTTTAGAAGTGGATAGCATAATCGTAATAATAAATTAAGTATATATAATTTATACTATGGTGATAGAATAAATTAAATAGCTTAATATTTATAATTTAGTATTTTTAAAATAATAATTATAAATTAATAAGAGGAGTCTTATTATTATTATTATTAATTAATTCCTAAATGGTTTAGGAATTAATTAATAAGTAGTAGTATTATTGTAAATAACTAAGTTCATAAATGGTTTAAGAATTATAATTATAATAATTAATTGTGTTACTAAATAGTTTAGTAATTAATTAATAAGAAGTACTTTCATTATTAAATAATTAAATTCCTAAATGGTTTAGGAATTATAATTAATTAATTTAGTTTCTAATTGAATTGGGAAATTAAAAACTTAATCCTAAATAGTTTACGACTATTGACTATATCTATAAATAAGACGAGTCTTATCATAGATTAAGGTTACACATTCTTTTACAAGAATAAAGAGAGTATTTCATAATTCTCTATATCTAAGGAGTTAAAGAGATAGAGAGAATTATGACTAACCACCCATGGTTTAGAGAAACCAAAATTCACTTCTTTAATTCGTAAATCTCTTGGTGGATCACCTCTAGAGGCTTCACACTTGGGGAACTAACATTGATATGTGAAATCTAATCGGTGAATTTGAAGAAGAACGTGAAGGATTAAAGAAAGTTGAACTTTTACCCGTGGAAGCTTGGTTCTACAAAGGTATAAATCTTTTATCCTTCCTCAATAAATAATAGTCGCATAAGAAAGATCATGGTTATTGGTTTGTACAAAAAAATTTAAATCTAATTTTGCTTGCTTCCGTTGCGCTTATATAATTTGATTATATGTATGTCATATTTTTGCAAACCAACAATATAGTGACATGAACTTTGAGAAAAATATCATTTTGATAGGAAAGACTAAATAGCTTCATTAATGAAATTACTGGAGACAAGCTTGGTAAAAGTTGTGTGTTTCTGGTCTACAAAATAGAAAAGAAATGGGTACCAATATGAGTAATCAATTATCTCTTTTGAGGTTTAAACATGAAAAGAAATGGGTACCGATACGAGTAATCAATTATTAGATTGCGAATAACTTTCAACTACATCATTGGTCTAAAGTGAAGATGGAATCTGTTTTGTCCTCGGCTAAGCTTCAACAATGGTATAATTGAGTTTGCTAAACAGAAAAACAATAGAATTAAAAAACACATTGTATGAACATATAAGGATAATATCAAAATGCTATAGAATGAAAGTAGTATATCTATAGAAAAATGTATAAGTAAATCTTGCATACACAAGCAGATTACCTCTCATTATGCACAAATTTCTATACCTATTTATTAACAGCATATGCTGAAACACATATCAACTTTACCTGTGACACAAATATAACACCAGCTAAGAAGGATAGTGTGTATAATATTTCATTCTCCACATCAAAGCCAGTGACCACCAAAGATTCTCCAAATTTCTGCAATCAGTAAGTAAATCAAACAAAGGAACCATTTGACAAACTGACTTTTGATGCTTTTTAAAAAATGACTTGTTGATGAAAAATCATTACTCATTTTCTGGATATCACGTTTATTTTTCAAATGCGCATTTGCCCATAAAATAGTTTCTATTGAACACATACCAAAAAACAAAAATGCAGAGAACATTTTTCAAAATAATTCCATTGAAAGAAATGGATCTTAAGTGACTAGGCCAGTAAAAGCAGAGGCATAAAATAACATCTTATAGGAGGATATGTTGGCATGTACAAGACTTGTCGAGGGCACTAGATATAGAGACATCCTTAAGGGCTTATTTATTCGAGTAACAAAGATCACAAAATTTTGACTAAGTCAAGTTATTTTAATATTATATATTTTTCTTTTTATTTTTCCCAAATTGTTTAAATATTGTCCAACATTCCCCCAAACTTATATGAAAGACTAAACTTAGTACGAAACGATGTTAAAGTAAAAAATTTAAATGGTAATCCACACAAACATCTAACATAATAAGTTTTCTAAATAACAATTAGTTAAACAATAGGGTATGTGCTCATGAATGCAAAAGAATCGTGAATATGGCAAAACTAGCTCAAATGTCAAAATATAAACCCCGCATGTTCATCAATTTTCCTTAAATAACAGTAAACAATCAAATTCTTATCATTGGTCATATCTTATTTCAAACAATTTATTTCACAAGTACTTAATTAAACACACAAACTAGAACAACCTAAACTACTCATTGTCGTATGTATCACGGTTACACTTAGCACGTGCAACAAGCCTTTAAACCCCAATATTGTCCTAAGTGGACGAGTTGTGTCTCGTAAAGGTTTCAAGTAAATATACCAACAAAATTCAAATTTTAAAACCAGAATAAAACCTAGAATTTTTTTTATAAAAAAATTCAAAATTTACCCACACCCCTAAACTAAAAACAGACATTGTCCTAAATGTATAAAATAAAGGAATTTAAAAACAAACGACTCCCTTGAATATGTAGCATTTTCCTCTTCATCTACTATGTCTGGGTGCATAAGAATGAAAACCTAAAACAAAATAAAAATAAAATATTAAAACAATTAACTAAAGAACTAGGAAATCTACTAAAAATTAAAACTAAAGCTTGGGTTGCCTCCTAATAAGCACTTGTTTTAAAGTCTCAACCTGACTACTTCCCTTTCTTCAATCAGGTCCAACTACAAAAATTGTCATTGCACGCCTCCTTTTTATTTTTTCTTTGAACTGCTCGGCATACCTACTTGATTGAAGTCCACCCCCAAACTTAAATTCATTCAAGTTATTTTCTTTGCTTCATCGAGGTCGACTCAACAATATTCTTCCATAATCTGAACTTGCTTCAAATATGACATAGGTGAAATATGTTTAATCCTATTTAAATACTAGGTTGAATCATCCTCAACTTCCTCTTGTACTTCAATATTTCTATTCTTATTTCCATCATCACAATCTTTTTCCCCATCAGGATGTAACCTTTTTAGCTTCCTTCCATCTACCTCGTATAACTCCTTATCATTGTTGCGTGTAGCTTCACAATACTCTTTACCTTCACTCTTAGGATTAATATCTGAATAGCTAGGTAAAGTCCATTGTGGACGACTATTAAAGGCATTGAAAAGTTGCTCCATTTGATTCTCTAGTTTTCGTCATGATGCTTCTTGATTTTTCATCTCCATATCAACATGCTCTATGAATTTTGTAAGAAGCTTTTCTAGTTTTTGTTCTTTTTCTTAATGCATCCTTATCTCATTTTTCTTCACGATACTAAGAATCTCTTTCAACTTCGACATTTCCTCTCATTGCGGTGGAGGTTGATATGTGATTTCGTACGATTGAAGTTGATATAAAAATTCTGATAGGTATGATAGTTCTGGAGAAAAATATTGGGATTGATTGTAGTCTCATGAATAGCTTGGATGATTCTGCTAACTCAGATAATAACAGTTTAGGATGTAATTATTCTGCTAGTTATATGAGGTATTCTGAATGGATTGCCTCTCAAGCGCGTCAACCTGCCTTTCAAGCATCGAAAGTTGATCAGCCCATTACTCAAATATTACAACATTTGATTGATCCATCTTCTCAAAATACCATTGATAGTTAATTGCAGCCATCGTAATAGAAAACAAAATAAAGTAAAAATAAAAATAAAATAAATAAAAATATACAAGTTTAAATTAAGACTAATTTGATTGAAATCAATATTGGTAAAAATTATTAAATTAATTCCCAGGCTACGATGCCAAAAACTTGTTTGCCTATTTTTATCTTAGGATTTCATAAGCAAGTATACTTGATCAGATAGCACTATAATGACAAGTAAGTTATCGTTCCAATAGAGAATTATTTAATAATATTTACCAATTACTAATTTTATATTAAATTAATTTTATTTAAAAAAAATTCATTAAACTATAAAATAAAACTAATTAAAATTAACAACTAAAATAATTTAAATGACAAGGATAAAAATAAGATTTTAAAGCTTAAGATTATAATTTTTTTTTCAATGATTCATTTAAATCTCTTCAATCTCTTTTTAATTAATTAATTATATAAAATTATTAAACAATAATTCTTTATAGTATTTATACGCATATTCCAATAGACATAAACAAAGCATTCTAAATTTGACCCTAAGACAACAGAATTAACAGGGAACACCCTAATTAATTAAATCACTATATTTCTATGTAAAATATGTTAATTAGGATTTTTAGTATAGATTCTCTTTTTAGTTGCAAAAGATGTATAAGTATATTCCTATCCTATATACGAATCATATTAAACCCTAATAAGATTATACAAACAGATGATATCATACATAGATCTAAACCTATACTCCATCTTCCAATTTCATATAGATTATCACGGTAATTGTTGATCAGACAATTAAAGATTAATGCTCAAGATATGATAAATAATCCATAAATAATTAACAATAATTAAAAAAAAAGTAAATTAATATAAACTATACATTGGGTTTAATTGCAATCTTAATATAAAATTAACCCATAACTGAAAATGAAATCATCATCAATAAATAATACATCATGTTCAGAATACAAGAATATATGGAAAAGATAGAGAAAATAAATCTATAATTAAAGCGTTTGATCTTCACTTAGCTTTAAATTCTTGCAATCCTTCGCATGATTCTTTCTTCAAATATTCAATTAACCATTTTTCTACTTTATTATACTCCTATCTATGTCTAATCTATGTTAATCTATGTTATTTGCCCCTAAAATATAAGTTTTGATTGATATTTATAAGTTATATATCAAATTATTAGCATTTATGAACACCCTCAATCCAATTCAGAGTGAAAAACATCAAAACTCGCGTCCAAAACCAAGCCTGGCTAACCTCGGGGGTATATACACCCTATTATTTTGCTATTTTGGTGTATAAATGCCATACCTGCTAAAGGGCATATAAACGTCGCTTCTAGTATAAATTTGGGCGTCTAGACACCAGACTATTTTCTACTTCAATGCCTGTTGGAAAAGTGGTCATGAAATTCTTATACGAACTCTGAATGAGATGATTCAAGATGTTCTAAAAAAATGAGAACTAGATCAACAAATTTCATGTTTTAGTATTTGAGAAATGCTAACTGGATCAAGGTTGAAATCAGGCCTGAAGTGACTATTGCTTAATTGACAAGCTGAAAATATAAGTATAGCAACTCCAAACTCTTATACACCAAGACTTCAATTCCTACAAAATAATGTCAAAACATATAAAACTAACATAAAAAACATAAAAATAATATAAAATACTTAATAACTCCCAAATTATTAAGCTAAAATATAATCAATAGATATGTATATTATAAAGCTCACTTATCAGCCTTGCAATGAAATCTGGCGAAGTGATGCTTGTTGGTAGTGAAATTCTTCCCGTCGCTCTCCCACTTCGAGGAGTGGGAATACCTTTCACACATTCTGCACCTCCCCAATTAAGTCGCCAAAGAAATTTAGGCAAGGAAATTCGTACCTTGCTAGGGTTACGGTTTTCATGTTGATTGAGGATGCGATAAGTCCACAAAGAGTACATAATCAGTAAATCGATTAAAGAGGGGAGAAAAATGGGTGAGCGATTACTCAAGTATCAAGTTGTAGAACTTTTAGTCTCCAAGAGTATTCTCAAGTATCTAAGAGTCTTTCAAGTGTTCTTGTTTCCAGAGAATCCAAGCTTCTAAAAGTTCCCTCATGAAATGAGGGGATTATTTATAGAGTTTCCTAGCAAGGGGTCACATGTCAGGCATGTGAGTCTAGGAAAATTCTATAAAAACCCCTAGTTATGGGAAAATTCCTAGAATACCCTTGATTACCCGAGTAATACCCAAATTGTCTCATTCTTCTAGCCGTCAATCCAATCTTTCAACAACTTTAAAAAATGAGTTGACTCCCCGAGCCTTATATCTTAGGACTTGTGCAGGCCCCTCTCGAGTCTAGTTTTTCAAGGTTCTTGTTGCTTAATCCAAAAAATCATGTCATTTAATTTCATCGTCAAAAAAACTTGACACAGAGTATGAGAGGGTAAACCTTAGGAGGTCAGCCAGCCCTAGGTGGCCGAACCGTAGGGGTTAAACCCTAGGGTTTTGCTCTGACTTTGGTCCATTTCGTTTGTTATATATTTTCTTGATCAGTTTTTATCCTTTTTTCTTAATTATTGGTTCTAAAAGAAGCTTATCATGTCATGGAGGGTTCAAGGAAAACCATTTTTAGGTCCTCACAAGTTGTCTTAGTTTCGGGTCTGTCTTTCTTTAATTGCATCGCTTAGAACTTGTTCGAAACAACTTTTAGGAAAATCAAATGGTGCAACCCATAGGAGGCCACCACCTAAAGTGGTCGAACCCTAGGGTGACCTAGGCGTACCTCGAGTTTTCGTTCCTTCTTTGTTTATTTTTCTTGTTTTGTCTTTTTTCGTTTTGGTAATTCAAATCAAGTTCCATTGGGACATCGTCATTATGCATTTTTATCAAAGTGGGCCCACCTAAGGGTGAACCCTAGGGTGGCCGAACCCTAAGGGTTGAACCCTAGGTGTTCCTCCTTTATTTCGTTCTTTAACTATTCAATTCATTCGTTCATTTATTTCTAGCTTGGTTCATTTAATTCCTTAGGTTAAATGCGAACCTTAAATTGTACCCAAGTATAAATTAACTACAAATTTGTACAAGAGTTGAGTTAAAAATAAGTTTAAGTTAAGAAATTTTTTCTTAATGAGTTTTATTCATTTAAATTTGTAGTTAGAATTTGTACGACTATCATTTTGTGTTAATTCACAATATTGAGGTAAGTGGATTTTTGAACTATTTAGTGTTTTTATTTATACTTTAGTATTTACTCGGATGTCTAAATTTATTATTTCAAAATTTTTTATGCTTTATTAAAAGTTCCATTTTACTTACAATGTTACTCCTTTATTTTAAAATTTGGGATCAAGTATCGAAATAGAATTTTTATTTAGAAAATGAGATTATATGATTTGAAATTGTGAAATACACATAGTTTAGAACATCAATAATATTGTGAAATATTTTTTAAATCCTCGGTCCGACCATATATAGAACTCGTTAGTGTTTGCGCTTAGTTTTGGAGCTAATAAAGGTACACTACTAAGGCGCACACATTTTAAATGCCATTTAGAGATAGTGAAATTTATAGATACCTTAGTAGGAGGCATGATCATCTACATTATCGAACTTTTTGGTCATGATACAGGGCGATTGTAACCTTAAGTCGCTAGGGTTGTGGATTAAAAGATATATTGAATACATTGAAATCGTTTTTAAATATGAATTTACTTTGTTATAATTTGTTTTGGTTTGGAAAGAATATTTACTATTGATAATGATCACACAAATATTTCTTTTAATTTAAAAATATCTTTTTAAATTATACCTTGTCTACCTAAATAGTAAAGATTGCAACTTGCTGAGTTTTATCGCTCACCCCTTGTAATAAATTTTTATAGGTTACATTGTTGATAGCTGAGCACTTTTTTGATATACTATGGATAGTTGGAGTTATAGTTTAAGATGTTTACTATTATTTGTCATTGACTCTTGAAAGACTATTTATTTTAAAAGAGCTCTACCTCTATTTTTTGTTTCCAATATTTAGTATTATTGTTTTGAATTTGATTGAGATCGATGTTATAAGTTGGGTTTTGATTTAGTATAATTGTTGAGTTTGTTTATTTTTTTTTATTTGGGTTGCGCTATTGCTATTGTTGCTTTATGTGCACTTTGGGCATATATTAGGTTCAGGGTGTTACAGTACAATCTATAAGATCAAGTATGCAATTTTGTTTACTCACTTTGAATTGAGTATCCATTTCCCTTCTTTTCTCGCTAGGATTGGAAATCCTATATATTTACATATCCATACGATTTAGTTCTTGGGTTTCTGAAATACTGTAAAAAAAAGTGTTTCGAATAATTGCCATTTGACTTAGACCTATTCTAAAAAAAGTTGAGGTATTTTGAATTGTTTGTTCACATGGAAAAAATACGGAAAAACATATGAAATTATTTCAATATTGAACTTTGAACATATAATAGTTTTGAATGGAATCTCTTTATAAAGAAGATCTTTTGTCGTATGGTAGCCTACTTCATTCCCCTTATGAAACCTTTGTTCATGGGTTAGCCATACACTTCACATGTTTCTAAGGTTCCTCGAACAATGTGATATCTCACATCGAATAAATCCTTAACATTTCCCCCTCTTATGGAGACTATAGAATATTTTTGTGAATTATGATCATTATTGGGTCTATAAATAGTGATTTCAAATGTAAAGGTTAATCATACACTAACAACTTTACGTAAGGCATAATTTAATTTTTTGAGGGTAATAGTGAAAAAGTTGACAGATAAGTTACCCTTACTACCGTTCTACTAAAACGTACATGAGATTTTCACCTCATATGACTCCTTTAATTTCTTCAAAGTCATTGGATACTTTTACGGGTTTGATAATTCCCTCCGGTTTTCCACTCCATCCTAAAGAGTAACTAGGACCAATTTAATTATGTTTTTATGTTCCAATTGAACACTCTCCATTTTTTATTATTCTCAAACTTAAAGGAAAATATTCTTCTCTTTACCAAACATATGCATATCTAACCACGGTCTTCTAATAAAAATAAGAAATTTTTCTCGATCAATTCCTTAATTTACCCCTCATTCTTTGATAATCAGAAAGATCTTTTTCAAATTTGATTTTTTTTTTTCATTTGGGATGTGGGTTCTTTTATATTTACTTAGTTTACTTTTTTTTATTTTTTTATTTGTTATTTTTTTTTCTATTTTTTTATATCATTCCTTAAGCCCCATAGGTTTGACCCTTTAGAATTTGACTCATTTTCTCATTGAGTGAAGGATACGAAATAAATAAGATTGATTTTCAATCAAAAATATTATGTAAAATTGTTAATTTTTTCTTCTTCCTATATCCAATAGGTACATTGTTTGAATCAATAGAGAACCTTTTCTTTTGTATGAATCAATATTATTCCATACCAACTCCTTCTTGATATGTCTAAAGAAAAATATAGAATTAGATCTCAAATTTAGGGGTTAGTGTGAGCTTATCCATGCAGTTATGTACTCTTTGAATATAAATCCTTTTTCTAAAAGATCATGGCTTTCATACTTTTGTGCGTCTCCGAGATCCTTTTGAGGACCTATTTTGCGTTGAAAGGATATCTATATAATTTGATCAATGGCATAAAGCCTATAATAGCAACAAAATCAGGAAAAGTATACAAAAAAGACAGTTCTTTTCTATTAGAATAGATTAATATTAGTTAGTGATCCCAGCTTAGTGAGTTATTTCTTTCGTAATGAACTATTGGTGCCAATCCTATATATATATATATATATATATATATATATATATATATATATATATATATATATATATATATATATATATTTTAATCTATAGACTGAGGAGAAATGGGGCTCAATGAGAAGAGGATTGTACGATGAGTGAAGTAAGAAGGTTAACCTCTTTCAAATATACAATATGGATTCTTGCAACACAATGTAGTTGGACTCTTATCACTACAAGAAAAACGGGTAAGTCCGACAGAATTATTTCCGACGGAATATATTCTACAGTAAATAATATATTTTCAACGTAATATTCCATCGAAAATAATTTCCTCATAAATATATTAATTTGACGGAATTTCGTCCAATTTGATTCTCATCCCTTAGCACCAACTTTCCCGCCAGCGCCAATATTAATTACCATGAAAGTGTAAATATTCTCAACGGAAGTTCCATTGACAATAATATAATTTCGAGGGACTTATTATCGACAAAAATTTCGTTGAAAATAAGTTATAAAAACCTAATCACGGATTTCCCTTTGCCGCCTTTACTGCTTCATTTTCTTTTCTTTCTCTAATCTCTGCGCTCTCTCCTTCTAACTCCCCCCTCCTTTCCACTTCCAGTACCTCCACCTCCGTCCTCTCCACCTCCAGCATATCCCGCCAGAGCCTCTATCGTCCACCGCCTCCAATTTTGTCCTCTCTACCTCCGGCACATCCCAATAAAGCCTTCATCCTCCATCGCCTCCTTTTCATATCCAGCACATCCCACTAGACCCTCTATCCTCCATCCTCAACCAGTATAAATATTGTGTGTGTGTGTGTGTGTGTGTGTCTGTATATATATATATATACCGCGCTACTTTAGTATAATATGAATGCATATATAATTAATCTGATAATCTAATTTTATTGTACTACGACGTGAATTTTTTGGGTAATAATCTGATAATTGTACATGAATGTATATTTGCACAATTTGATTTGGGTAATAATTTGATATTAGTGCTTGAACTTATGCAAAATTGATTTGGTTAATAATATGATTTTATAACTTGAATTTATATATAATTGATTTGGGTAATATATACTATCATTGCAATTTGAATGAATATATATTGTCATTCCAGTTTACAGGTTGAATTAATATATACTGTCATGGTATAATTTGTATTGGAATGTGATATTTGATAATTCTGACACAATTCCCAACGGAATTTCTGTTAGAATTCTTCAATTGCAACATTTATGAGCCCTACATGTATTTATGTATTTTATTAGTTTTTCAATATTAAAATAAACTAACTAGTATTTACTTAGTTTTCTACTAATAAAATAAAATGAAATGAACTAACACAAAATAAAATAAATTACATTAAATAAAACAAAATAATTAAAGTAAAGTAAAATAATTAAATTAAATAATATAATATACTATAATACAAATTATCTAAACAAAATATAATAAAACAAAATAAAATAAAAATAAATAACATAAACTAAAATAAAATAATTAAATTAAATTAAATTAAATATTATAATATAATAACTTTTAAATAATTTAAAGTAAATAAAAAATTAAATTTTTTCAATTTAAAAATAAAATAAATAAAATAATATAATATAGTATAATACAAATTATCTTAAAAATAAAATTAAAAAAATATTATAATATAATAAACTAAGTTGCATTTCCTTAGTTTTAGTGGTTCATAAAATAAAGTAAGAATACTATAATATTACCAAATTTACTTAAATAAAATAAAATAAATAAATTAAATATGACCAAATATACTTAAATTAAATGACACAACAACTGTCTTTTACAACTGTCCGATTAATTCATTAAATTTCTCTTTAATTATTTATTTTTACTCCTGGTCAATAATATTTTTCGTAGAACGTTACTTGTTTAACATTCACTCCTAACGAGTAAG
Source organism: Hedera helix (assembly GCA_947179155.2). Classification (NCBI taxonomy): domain Eukaryota; kingdom Viridiplantae; phylum Streptophyta; class Magnoliopsida; order Apiales; family Araliaceae; genus Hedera; species Hedera helix. Next base: position 25,868,280 of record OX359270.1, read on the forward strand.
TATCGAATAGTCTCAATTTAATCAAATCACTTGTGCGTGTAGTTTGGTTAAGAGCTTAAAAATCCGCATGCGATCTAGTTCGTCTAACTTTACATAATGATACATTACAGGATGAAGATATTATATACAGGCATATCCCTAATTATTCTTTATGTGAAAATCTTCTAATAAATTCAGTTTTCTCTCTTGATTCATTAATCTGACTTCCTTTTCATGGAGGTATGATGACAGCAATAAATACGGTGGTGGCGGCAGTGGTGGCGTATGAGGAGTTGGTGGTGGACGCTTGTTACAAGTGTGGTGAGATTGGGCATATGGCAAATGAATGTTATTGGACAGTCGTGGAGGTGTAATATGTAATGGTGGCGGTGGAGGTGGTTGCTACAACTTCAAGGATGAAGGGCACTTTCTCTCAGATTTCCCTAGCTCAAACCGTTAGAATGAGAAAGAGAACTTGTTCTAACGGGGTGAGCTCAGGCAGCCTAGGAGGAAATGCCCCTCCTCCATGTAGTTATAGCAATCACCTCCACCGACCACCACTATATCTTCCAAAAGCACCACCTCCGCGACTGCCTGATTAGCATTCGTTTGTCTTATGTTAATCTCACCACACTTGTAACAAACATTTCCACCAGCACGTTCTACGTAGCCTCCATCACCACCACCACTGTATCCACTATTGCCACGATACCTGCATAAAAGAAACCAAATTAATGGATTAAGTAAGAGAACTGAATTTATTGGAAGAATTTTCACATTAAAAACAATCAGGGAGACACTTGTATATAGTATCTCCGACCTGTAATATATCATTTTGCAAAGTTACACGAGCTAGACCAATATATTTCAAATCACTTGTGCATGTAGTTTGGTTAGGAGCTTAGAAACCCATTCGACATTCACACACTAGGAGTGGATTCCAAATAGTCCCTCGTCTAGGACTATTGCTAGATGTATTTCTCTCAGTTAGGCCCATGCCAATAAATTGAGTATATTTTATTTATTTTGAGGACTTTTTGGCTTGATATCTCTACATGTTCTTTGAATGCATACTTAGACTACGTTGATGTGGTCCACTTTATGTACATGGAGACTGTAAGGAGGTGCTGTCGAAATTTCCTTGAATCAAAAGAAACGTTCTCAAGGTGTTGGCACTATTGAGGAGACGCATCTAAGAATGGGATAGAAGCCTGAACCGTATAGCTAGGAGCTAAAGATATGCATGATTCATGTATACAGCACATACGCTAATCACCCTGATTAATTTGAGAGTGTCTTTTGTTCAGCTAAAAATGTCAGATGACCGGAGCTGGATGTATCGTAGGATACCAGTTGATGGTAGGGGATTACTAGATGAGTACCATGATGGGGTGACCAACTTTTTGAATTTTGCAAATAAACATGCTGATACTTCAAACGGAAAGATGAGATGCTCGTGTTTCAAGTATAAAAACCTATTTAGAAGAAAGTTGATGACATTAAGTTTGACTTGTTTTTGCATGGGTTTATGGATGGCTATTCTGTACGGCTTCATCACGGGGAATCAGCTGAGGTCAGAGAAATGACCAACAGTGTAGACCAACCAGTTCAAGAGGATCTATACGACAATAGCTATGATGTCTTAGAGATGTTGGTTGATGCTTATGGGCCCGACAATATTGATTGGGGTGCAAATGAGTAGTGCTTAACAAGTGCAAAATGGCATAGCATCTGCCTTTTACAAGATGTTATCTGAATCTACGATCTTATTATATGATGGAAATGATAAGTATACCAAGCTATCTGCAGTGACAAAGCTCTTACACTTCAAGAATGAGCATGACTATAATGATAGAGGTTCCAATGACTTTCTTGGTCTTATCAGCAACTTTTTTCCAAATGGTCACACTCTACCCCTGAATTATTATAAAGTTAAGAATATGGTAAATGGGTTGAATCTAGGCTATGAAAAGATCGATGCTTGTGAGCAAGATTGCATGTTATTCTATGGGGTTGACAGGGATAAAGTGCAGTGTGATATCTGTAACCTGCTTCGGTATAAACTGATTAAACGTGGGGGGGGGGGGGGGGGGTGGGAAGAAACGTGTGCCTAAGAATATCTTACAGTACTTTCTTATTGCGCCGAAAATTTCATAATTTGCTGAGAAAGTTAGGAATGTTAGGCTTGGCATGGATATGGACGACTTTTACCCATTTAGTAATTTTAGCCAGCCATACTCTATTTGGCCAGTGATAATGGTAGTTTATAATCTTCCACCGTTAATGTGCATGAAGGACCCGTATCTGTTCTTGACTTTACTCATACCAGGGAATAAGAGTCTTATAAATGACATAAACGTGTACCTTAAGCCGTTAGTTGATGTATTTACGATGTTATGGGAAATGGGGGACCAGACTTATGATAAATCGATCAAGCAAATTTTTTTGATGAAGGCATCCTTGTAATGGACTATCATTGACTTTTAGGCATTTGGGATGATCAGTGGTTAGTCGACTCACAGGAAGTTATCACGTTCAATCTATATGGGGGATGTGTGAGGTACACAACTAAAGCATGGGTGAAAAACTAGTTTCTTTGGAACTACTCGTAGATTCTTGCATGTTGATCGTAGTTACAGAAAGATGTCTCTACAGTTCAATATAAAGATAGAGAAAAATGGGGTTGTTAGTCGATTGTCAGGCAGTAAGTTTGTGGGCTGGCTAAATGATATGAAATTTCAACCACCAGCGAAGGGGCACAGTAAGTTGTGAGCAATAGGTTATGGGAAGACTCATAACTAAACACACTCACCCATGTTCTTTAAGTTGCCATATTAGGTGACGCTTTAAGTCTATCATTGTATAGATATGATACATACAGAGAAGAATGTATTTGAGAACTTGTTTTACATTGTGCTAGATGTGAGTGGTAAATCAAAAGACAATGACACTTCACGGAAATATTTAGAGGAACTTAGCATAAGGCGGGATTTATGGCTTCGATCTAACAACTCTAAACCTAAAGCTCCATTTTGTCTAACTAAGCAACAGGTTGAAAACTTCTGCAAGTGGATAAGTATGTTAACGTTCCCAGATAGATATGCTTCTTACATATCTCATTGTAGTAAGGTTGAATAGTTGAAAATTACTGGGTTCAAAAGTCACGATTGTCATGTATTCATGTAGAAGTTAATGCCAATTGCATTTCCTGAGATGTCCAGAAAAATTATAGATGCCTTAATCGAACTTTCAAATTGCTTTTAGGATATATGTTTAATGGTTATAAGGTACAATGATGTGGAGTAGATGGAGAAAAATATAATGTTGACCATGTGCAAGATAAAAATGATCTTCCTTACAGGGTTCTTTGACTTGATGGATCATTTACCTATCCATCTAGCATATGAACTTAAGCATTGAGGATCTGAGCAATATCATATGGATGTATCCATTTGAGTGGTAATATCACCTACATATTCAATTTTAACGATATTTAGAACTCATATTCTTAATGTCTTCCATTCAATCATTATATTTCAAGTACATGCGTCGATTAAAGCAGAAAGTAAAAAATAAAGCTTGTGTAGAGCGCTCTATTGTTAAGCGCTACATGAAGGAAAATCTTATCAACTTCAGCTCTTTGTACTTTGAAGATGTTGTCTCAACAAAGCATAATCGTTTAAGTTGAAATAAGGTCATCGGAGTCCAATCTCACGTTAATGAGTTAGTTGTATTCTCTTATCCGGCTAAACCATTTGGCTATGAGACGATGACGTACTTAAGCGACAGATATTTGAAGATTGTATCTGCATACGTGCTTTTAAACATGCATAAAGTATCGTCATACATAATGTATGTTCTAGTATTTAAAAAATTAATATTTAAAATTGTGACATATAATTAAACCGTGTTGTTAATGTTTCAGTTCATTCAAAGATGAAGTGTGTGCTTTAAACCTGGGGTTAAATACAGCGCAATTGGAAGCACTCACGATTGAAAATTTCCAACAGTGGTTTAAGAGAAGGGTTGAAAAAGATAACACTTACGAGCATTTTAGAGATGTCATCCATGGACCTTACAAACTGATTAGTTCATTTCCCAGCTGCATCGTTAATGGGTACAGATTTAAGTTCGATGACATAAATGAACTGACATCAATTAATTATGGCATTGTCGTGTTGGGCAGTTGTTAGCAAGATTCCGAGTCTAATTATTATGGTCGTAGAGAAAGTAATTGTGCCGCTCAATTATCTCAGGGGCAAAAAGGTAGTTACATTTAAATGTCCCTAGTTTGATACTAAAAATATGTTAAAATTGTTTGTAATAAAATCATCACAGTAGATATAAAGTCAAAGCTAAATTCTGATGACATATTCGTGTTAGCCAGCCAAGCGACTCAAGTGTATTACACACCTAATGTTGTAAATTATAGAAGCCCCCTGGTATACAGTTTTCACTACAAAGACTTGGCCATTTGATGGTACTAATCTATCTGGGATGGATGACCTGTTGTAAGAAAATGTTAGCAATCCCATCCAGGTAGTGCTAAATGATGACGATGTGCTAGTAGATGATGTCATTAATGTACCAAATAATGAGAAAATCGAGCAAGACATGGTCGTCAATAACTATGTCATCGAAGAAAATGATAACGACGACGAAACTGATAATAAATAGGAAGAGACATAATTCAAGGATGACAATGAAAATGATTTTGATGGGTTTGACGACGTACTAAGTCTAAACTTAATGTTATTTTGTAAATAGTTTACTATAAATAAAGGTTTTTTAATTAAATTAATTAACCACATATTGATTACGTTTTTTTGGTTATTTCAGTAGTATATTTATGGCAAGATATAGTGGTTGTGGTCGTCGCGGTGGTGGCCGTTCACGATCCGTTGACACTAGTCAGGGCGGGTCATCATTATCGAGCAAGTTATCTTTGTATAAATTAATTTACTTTGTTTCCTATTTAACAATTATATAATTGGACTAGTTACACTTAGTTTATTTGACCATCCGCTGGCTGTTCCACGCGTATATATCCAGTCCCAGCAGTAAGTGCCAAATAGGGTGATGTTTAATTCAATTAATTTATTTGATGAAACAATAAAAATAACACACTATTGTTTGATCTATATTGTAGTATTCTAGATCCTGTGGCTAAGGCCACATTATATGTCATCTGCTTGATAGACCTCCTAGTTGGCTGCATGCAATTTTTGCAGTACGCGCAGCATGATGACTCCTTCATCAATACTGTGATGCACGATTTTCACGTAAATTAGTTTACATAAATTAAACTATATATGTAAAATCTAGTTACACATTTATTTTATTTATTTTTTTGATAAGTTATCAATTTTTTATAGGTTTATTTTAGATATAAGGAGGGCATCTCTCAGCCAGCCACATGACAATGTTATTATTGCACATGTTGAGAATAACTACTCCGGCTGGTTGTACGATATGAGACGTAGGGTCGCTGGGGCAATTGTATCCCAACCCGAGACTACGATTCGAGACCATCTGTCTGATATTATCTCAGATACAGCAAGAGAGGCCATGTATACTCACTGGGATGTTGAGGACTTCAAGAAGAAATCTGAACAAATGAAGAAAAAAAAACTCGTAGCCAGCTTCGAGTAGTACATACTATTGACTCACAGTCATTTGAGGAAATTAAATCGGTATGAACTTATACTTTATTTGTTTAGTATAATATTATCATAAGCATACTTAATAAATGCTATTTTTTTTTATGTATTTATTCGACCTTGAGACAGAGCTTGGGGCGACCTACCACCATGGTCAAGTTTTGAGATAGAGCCCGCATTCCAAAGGACTTTACTATGCCTCAGGCAGCTTTAGCTATACGGGTAAGAGTTGTTATAATATTTATTAATTATTAATATCACGTACTTAATAAAATGATTTAATTAACTACTATATACATAATAAATTACAAGAACGATTTTAAAAGCTCCAGGACCAGCATGTAGTAGAGTTGCAGGCTGCTAGGGGAGATTTTGAGTCGTCAGATTTCACCATCTTTCTACCTGAGATTAGCGTGTCTCAAGATGAGGAGATGTATCTTTGGGTTGCATCTCAAGATCCCCCCACTAGCATTATCAGTAGGTACTGATTGTTAGGTCTATCGAGGGTACCAGTCTATACACCACCTGGAGGTATTTGTTTTAGTATATTTCTCGTTATTTCATAATTTATAAAATAATATAAATTTTATTAATGTTATATTTATTTTCACAGGCTCTAACCAGTGTCAGCGTCCGAGAGCACCTGTTGAAACATCTCATACGGGCACTGGCTTGGATAACGAGTTGTTCCAATGGGTTATGGTGGCGATTTTAGAGACGTTTCGTACGAATACGATATTCCGTTATCAGGACCTACCTGGCCATTCTTGACTCCACCAGCTTGTTCAAGACATTATATCAGGACCATTGTCGAATGTACATTGCATCAGGGGACACAACAACCAATGATGTGTCAACCCCCAACTACTCAAGTATTCTATTCATTTTCAGTTATGTATTCTACATGTTATTTAATTTTCATTTTATTGTCTCTTTAATTTTGAATTACGGACTAATACGTTATATTTTTAATTATATCAACGGGGTGGTGATGCCGAGCAGGCCTGCGATGCCAATCGCGAGCGATAGGATGATAACGATGAATTTCATAAACTACATGATTCTCCTCACACCGATGGTAGTACTACTTTAGTTTTAGGTTGATTTTTTTATATAGCATTTACTTAGATGTTTTGTAAAACATTTGTAGTTGCTTGATTTTATGCAAATCATTGTATTTTAGCTTGATTCTTTATAAATCAATGTTTTTTAGTTTAGTTTTGTAAATCTTTGAAGTTAGTATGACATTTTGTAGTTTATAACTTATTTGAAATTAGTTTATAAATGCTATTGTTCGGAATGATATATGTTGTTGGTATAGCAGTTTTATATACACGTTAAAACGCGTATATATGTATGTTGTAATTAAAGTAGTTACGTTGTATGTGTTGTTGGGATAAAGCATATTATAGGTACAAAAATGTTGTTTGAAAACCTGAAAATTGAAAATATAGCCACCTTTTTTTTATAGTTGTTTTAATATTATTCAACGAAATAGTATAATTTCGACGGAATTTTCGTCAAAATAATTAATTTTAATTTATTTAATAAGTATTTAAGCCCGACGGAATTTATATTATGTCGACGAAATTTCCGTCAAAAATAGCATTTCTAAATTTATTATGAATTAGTTAATGCTAACTGATGATTTTTTAACCCCGACGGAATCTCCGTCGACATTTACAAAAATTGAATGAACTTGAGAGGAACATATATCCATGCTATTTTCGACTGAATATAATTATGAGGGACTACTTTCCGTCAAAAATAAGTTATTTTAGACGGATATTTCATCATTGCTTATTCCGTCAGAGATAATTAATCCCAACAAAATGTATTTGTGTTATTTCTCACGTATACGTGTGAAATTACATATATGTATGAAATTCATATTTGTCACTCATTTTGCTGATAAATGTTTATCTCCGACAAGTAATTTGGTCGGTCAAGGAAAAATGGAGAGAATTGTTGCTTTAAAATAGTTGGAGGTATTGATTGACGATTCCCAAATTTTGAGAGGGAAATTGATTTTCGTTCATGCTAGGGGGACAATTTTGTTATTAACCCTAATATATTATGTTTCTCAGTTAGTGTTTCCTCTTAATATCACTATAGTTTGTTATTGTTTTGCTCGTGTTAGAGAACTGCTCATTTATGCATATTCTATTGTTATTTTTAGAATACTGCTTTTTTTTTTCAAGAATATTTGTGGTGTTCACTAGTTGTTACTTCGATTGGCTCTTATTGATTATCTGTTATTTATTTGAAAGGATTAACATTTCAATTCTCAGATTGTAATCTTCTTATATTTTGAAACATATATATATATATATATATATATATATATATATATATATATATATATATATATATCATCTTTTTGAATTGTTTGGTTAAAAAAAATCAATGAGCCCCACCTACTAGGGGTGAGCAAAAAAACTGAAATTAGTCCTAAAACCGCACCAAAAATCGACCAAATTGCATCAATAAAATGGCCAAATATTCATGAAATCATTTATTTTTTTATAAATTTGAAGGAAATAATGGAACAAGTAAAAGATTTCATTAACTACTGGCTTCAGTGAGTTGTACGCATGGTTTTAAATGCGAGAGCGAAAGGATTGCTCTTTCTGATACCAAAAAAAGTATAACGAAGTAATAAAAATAGAAAACACCTATTTATTTACAAATTTGAATAATATAGATAAACAATTAGAAGGTTTCCTTAACTGAGGATTTGTGTGAGTTGCACGCTTGACTTTGAATGGGATAATGATAGGATTGCACGTTTAGATGCTAAACAAAGTAGAACGAAGTAATAGGATTTTAAATCACCTATTTGTTTACAAATTCGAAAGAAATAGTGAAACAATTATAAGGTTTGATTAAATAAGAAGTGTGTGATTTGTGCGCATGGTTTTGGATGAGATAGTGATATAATTGCTCCTTTTGGTGCCAAACAAAGTATAACAAAGTAATAAGATTCTAAATCACCTATTTGTTTATAATTTTGAAGAAAATAAGAAAATAATTAGAAGGTTTCCTTTAGTGGGGACTTTAGTAAGTTGTACGCATGGTTTTGAATTCGAAAGTGATAGGATTACTCTTTGTGATGCTAAAAATAAAGTAGAACAAAGTAATAGGACACTAAATCACCTATTTGTTTATAAATTTGAAGTAAATAAGGAATAGTTAGATGATTTTATTAAATGAAGACTTGTAAGAGTTGTAAGCATGGTTTTAGATACGAGAGTTATATGATTGCTCATTTTGATGCTAAACAAAATAGAACGAAGTAATATGACTCTAAATCACCTAATTATTTAAAAATTTGAAGGAAATAATAAAACAATTAGAAGGTTTTTAAAAGAAAGACTTGTATGAGTTGTACGCATTGTTTTGAATGAGAGAGTGATATAATTGTTCCTTTTGATGCTAAACAAAGTAGAACGAAATAATAGGACTCTAAATCACCTATTTGTTTACAAATTTGAAGAAATAACGAAATAATTACAAGATTTGATTAAATAAAGACTTGTGTGAGTTGTGCGCGTGGTTTTGAATGAGAAAGTGATATGATTTCTCCTTTTGATGCTAAACAAAATAAAACGAAGTAATATGACTTTAAATCACCTAATTGTTTACAAATTTGAAAGAAATAACGAAACAATTATAAGATTTTTAAAAAAAAGAGTTGTGTGAGTTATACGCGTGGTTTTAAAATAGAGAGTAATGTGATTTCTCTTTTTGACACTAAATAATGTAAAATGAAGTAATAGGACTCTAAATCACCTATTTGCTTACAAATTTGAAGTAAACAAAAAAATAATTACAAGGTTTGATTAAATAAAGACTTGTATGAATTGGGCACGTGGTTTTGAATGAGAGAGTGATAGGATTGCTCATTTTGATGCTAAAAAAGTCGAACAAAGTAATAAGACTTTAAATCACCTATTTGTTCACAAGTTTGAATGAAATAACGAAACAAATACAAAGTCTAATTAAATACAGACTTGTGTGAGTTGTGCAAATTGTTTTGAATTAGAGAGTGATATGATTGCTTCTTTTGATGCTAAAGAAAATAGAACAAAGTAATAAGACTCTAAATCAACTATTTGTTTATAAATTTGAAGAAAATAATGATACAATTAGAAGGTTACTTTAACTGAGGACTTAAGCGATTTTTATGCATGTTTTTGAATGCGAGAGTGATATAATTGTTCATTTTAATTGTAAACAAAGTAGAACGAAGGAATAGGATTCTAAATCATCTATTTGTTTATAAATTTGAAAGAAATAATGAAACATGTGGAAGGTTTTCTTAACTGAGAACTTGTGTGAGTGTACAACGTGATTTTGAATGTGAGAGTGATAGGATTGCTCCTTCTGAGGCCAAATAAAGTAGAACGAAGTAATAGAAATTGAAAACAGCAAAGGAGGAGAAACAGAGAGAACAAGAGAGATCAAGGATTGGAGAGCCAGGAAATGAAGAACGCAACAAAAGGGAGATCAAGGTTGGAGGTTGAAGGGAAATTCAGAGACAACCGAGTTCTACTTTCTCTTTATATCTTTTACTTTGATTCATCTGTATGTTGCTAAAATTATATCCACGGTTTACAAATTAGTGACGAACTAAACTTCAGATTTAAGGTTGTAATGAAACCTAGCATGTAAGTTGAAGGCAATTCACTTCCGTTTAATGTTAATTGATTGTGTTAGAGTTGATTGGCATATCTTATGCTTGAGTTATAATTATGTGGCCAGTAATTAGCATGATAGTTTGTATGAAATTGACAAATGGAATATAAACTTAGGTATGGGTATGTTGACATGTGATCTTGTCATTCTACATGTGGTAAATTGCTTGATTTGTATATAGGATAGACATATACATATATATCATATGTAACCTACACGAAAATCTGAATTTAATGACTCCTATTTAATCTTAAATCTCATGGACACATAGTGATTTATTCGAATAGGTGATATTCGCTTGGCCATCGACAGAGGCTAGTGAATACATATGACTTTCTGGTTAACAACTACAAATGGTTGATTACTTAAATAAAGAATTAAAAGGTTCAATTGAAGTGTTAGGGGAAGTTATAACCTTAATGATCTTGGTAAGTAGCTTCAATTAATTTAATTCTATTCAATTACTTGATATTCATCAATTTTGAGCGTTTGGTTAATTAGGGTTGAAGTGACTTAGGATCAATATTTGGGGTGTATTAATAATAGATAGTCTTTGTGGGAAATGATATCTTGCTTGCTATTACACTACAATTAAACCACGTATACTTGCGTGTTTTGCTAGATAAGATTTAGGCAAACAGTACGGATATGTAATTCAACTTTAAATAAATAAATGACATAAGCTAAAACATAAATTTTGAGAAACAATATTTTCAAACGTAAATAATAGAAAAGAAAAAAAAGGAAAGGAAAAACAAAAGTAAATGTAAAATAATTATCTTAGTGAACATAAACCTAATTATCTATAATTTTACCAAAAAAAAATCAAGAATGTTGTAAAAATATAATGCATGTAATAGAAACATAAGAAATTTTCAATAATGTTAGATGTATTCTCTCAAGTTTTTTAAGTTCTAAATATATTTTAAAGTGAAATTTCAAACAAAATTTGTGATTCCTGGTTCATTCCGAATGATAATCAAGTACCTTAAAAAGCCTCTGTATCTAGTACAATTTAGTTTGAATGAAGAATAAGTGTATTTCTATTAAAGTGGGAATGAGAATCCATTTTTCTTAGTTTTGAAAAACATGAAAAGTTTGAGTTGATAGCATTTTAAAATGTAGAGTTCAATGACTCATCCATAAATTGTTACACAATTAGTGGCATAAAGATTTCAACAATTATAAATAAATCATAAACAAATCATTAATTAAAAAATGCTTCACCATCATGGCATCATTAGGAAATCAAAACCAACATTAAATTAAACAAGAAACAATATTATTCAATTTAATGTATTTTTTGTCTTTTTTTTTCTTTCTAGGTTACGATCTTAACTTTTTTTTGTTATCTCAAATATGTCTCAAAATAATATAACATTGAAAAAGAAAATAACACATATGACATAATCAATCACAATACATGTACTCAACCAATATAACAATAACACATTATTTGATATTTTTGAGATAAAAAATTCACACTTTTAACATTATGTTATTGTGTGTGTCAAGTGCTACTGTAGACAAACTAGACTTTGTCAATCTTAAAATGAGACTTTCATTTAACTTTTTGTACATGTCGAAGTAAACATATGTTATTTTAGAAATGGACAATAATATATTGGGTTAATGACAAAACTGTCCCCCCAAGTATGGAAAAAAAAATTAATTTAATTTGTCTTTTAATGTTTGGGAATTGTCAATCAATACCTCTAAGTATTTTAAAACAACAATTATGTTCCCATTTGGTCCGTTCGGTTAATTTATTGCTGAAAATACCGTTTGACTACCTAAAATGTATATTGACCATATTTAATCGTATAAAATTCCTAACAATAATTTTAATTTATTTTTTAAAGCTATTATTATAAGGGCAAGAAAGTAATAGCACAAATATTGCATAATTGTCTATTAATTTTAGCGTAGATTTCCCGACACCTAACCAAATGTTATCCAAATGAATCCCTCCAAACCCATATCCCTTCGTTTCTTATTCTCTTTATTGTCTGGGACTTTAGTTACTAATGGCACGAGTTCATCGGCGTCTTCGCCAATGCTTCTACCGCTGCCTATGGTGGAGTTAGGCGCATAAATCAAGGTGGATAGATGAATGGAGACTGAGCTGAAGGTGGTAGGACTCCGAAGCACGGGGAAAACAAAATTCGTTTGCACAATCGGACTCGCCACGTGAAGCCTGTCGGGAAAACAAAAACATAGAAAGGAAAAAAAGGGGGAAATGAAGACATTTTGCCAGTGGTGATCCATTTCCCTACGGCTGTGGTTGTTTCCGTTGTTGTTCTCAAATGGATCTGGGTTTTTTTTCGAAGAAGAAGAAGATGAGCTTATGTTATTTGTTTTTGAGTTGTTTTCTTTCTAATCTTGTTTATGATTTTGTTATCTGGGTTTAACTTTTTGCCATGGAGAAGGAGGGTTTTGTCGAAATTAGAGCTTGAAATTAAAGAAAGTCAGGGTTTAGAATCAAAGCAAAATTCATGGTTTTTGGATTCTAATTGAGAATTCGTAGTTTTTTCAGAGAGGGATTTAGATTTATTTTTTGTTGAAAATTGTTGGATTTTCTTGTTTGTTCTCTGATTTTTCTTTTATTTTCCTAATAATGGTGATCTTGTCGTGAAATTCTTTGCCGTTATGGCTACTGCTTGTTAGGTTGCGAAATTCTCTGAGAAGGAAAAAGAGTTGGGTAGATAGAGAAATTAAACTGAAGATTATTTGTTTGTATTTTTGATATTATTTTCTTTTAATTTGATATATATATATATATATATATGTGTGTGTGTGTGTGTGTGTGTGTGTGTGTGTGTGTGTGTGTGTTTATTTTTTTTTATTTTTTGTATTTGTGTTATTTCTCACGTATACGTGTGAAATTACATAAATGTATGAAATTCATATTTGTCACTAATTTTGCTAACACGTGTTTATCTTCAACAAGTAATTTGGTTGGTCAAGCAAAAATGGAGAGAATTGTTGCTTTAAAATAGTTTGAGGTATTGATTGACGATTCCTAAATTTTGAGAGGCAAATTAATTTTCGTCCATATGCTAGGGGGACAATTTTGTTAATAACCCTAATATATTATGTTTCTTAGTTAGTGTTTCCTTTTAATATCACGATAGTTTTTTTATTGTTTTGCTCGTGTTAGAGACATGCTCATATATGCATATTTTAATGTTATTTTTAGAATACTACTTCGTTTTTCAAGAATATTTGTGGTGTTCACCATACTACAAGAAAAATACACATCAGCGATCAAGACTTTTTGTGTCCGCAAAATCCGTCGTTAATACTACGTTTTAGCGACCGATTTCACTAACCAATAGTACAACTAGTCGCTAAAATTAATAGCGACCGGAAGACGGTCGTTATTTTTGTCGCAAATACCAATTTTGCCACACAAAAAAGCGCGGGATTTTTGGTGCCATAAGTAGCGATCGATGATCCGTCACTGACACGGTAGCTAATGTATCAGTGACCGTACTTTCCGTCGCTAAAAGTGCCAATGCATTAAAAAAAATTAGCGACCGAAATTGGTCATTGTTAAGCGGTCGCTATTATGTTCAGACCTAAATTTAGGCGCTGCACAGGAAACAAAAGGAAGAAGAAAGAAGAGAGAAGAGAAGAAAAAGAAGAGAAAAGAGAGAAGGGGAGAAAGAGAATAGTGAAGAGTCCTCTGCCGGACGGCCGCCCCTCCCCTCCCCTTACCGGAAGTCAGTCATCCCCTCCCTTCACCGGAAGTCAGTCATCCCCTCCCCTCACCCTACCGGACGTCGCCGCCCCCTGCCGAACGCCACCCCCTACCAGAAAAAGTAAACGCCAAACTGAGATATTATGTGTATTATTTTTCTAATTTATCCTCATTCTAAATTTATATAAACTGATATAAAGATAAAATAATAAAATATTATATTTAGACAGCAAATTTTGATAATATTTATTATTTAACCATTCTTGGGGGTAGGCGAGGAATAAGTAATAAATCATATTTGAATTCAATAGTTCCAAGTCAAGTCCATATTTTTATATTGGCAGTATTCTGTTATAGAAGTAACCCAGTCTTATATTGAATTAGATGGTAAAGTGAAAAACAACTATAAATGGATATGCAATATGTTTAATTTACCTAATATAATTCATCTGATGTCTCCATGCACTAGTATTTGTCCTCATTTTGCCATTATTTGGAATTGTAAAAACGCTATGTATGAAATTTTGAATCAAATTCAGATGTGGTAATGACATTCTAAAATTCACTATATACTGAGGGTTGCTTGGACATACCTGAATCCTTGGTAGACAGGTTCTCTAGAACAACTTTGTTTTGTATTTTCCATGTTTAAGGGTGTTATTCAATTTATATTTGTGTGACTACTTCATGGACATATTTTAGTGTTTGGTTGACAAATCTCATTGCTTCAAGGGCATATGGGAATATCTTTATGGAGAGAGGATTGTGTTTGATTAGGAATCATAGAACGATACTATTTTCATAATCAAAATAATACAAAATAAAAAAATATAATATAATAAAAAAATATAATATAATATAATATAATATAATTCAAAATAATACAAAATAATATAATATAATATAATATAATATCATTCGAAATAATACAAAATAATGTAATATAATATCATTCAAATTAATATAAAATAATATTATAAAATAAATAAAAATAATATAATATAATATAATATAATATAATATAATATAATATAATATATAAATAATATAATATAATATCATTCAAAATAATACAAAATAATATTATGAAATAAATAAATATAATATACTATAATATAATGCAAAAAATATAATAAAGAAAAATAATACAAAATAATATAATAAACATAATATAATATCATTCAAAATTATACAAAATAATATTATGAAATAAATAAATATAATATAATACAAAAAATATAATGAAGAAAAATAATAAAAAATAATAAAAATAATATAATAAAAATAATATTATATAATATCATTCAAATTAATATAAAATAAAGAAATATAATATAATATCCTTCAAAATAATATTATAAAATAAATAAAAATAATATAAGATAAGATAAAATAAAATAAAGAAATTTAATATAAAAAATAATATGCACAACTTAGAAACCTGTTCAGGATTCACTCATTAGGAGTGAATCTTGAATAGTCCACGTTTTGGAACTGTTCTTGTGACGCCCCCAAATTCGGGTTCCAAATACCCGGATCCGGTCATCACGATCCAATACAAACATTCACCTCTAAACAACGTACAATAACTAAATGCGGAATAATAAACATATGTTGTTCATACAAAAGGTGTTACTAGTCCCAAGATACGATAACATTACACAAAAGTACATAAATACCCTTAATAAAGTAGGGTTTATATTACATAACAATTAATTTAACTAACTACAAGGCTGCATCTCGAAGTCTATTACTTCATCTTTCTTTTACCCTTGTTCTTTCCCGAAGTCTCGGGTTGCACTGCAATAAGGTTTCATGATATAACAAGAGTGAGCAACTAGTTTGCTCAACAAGTTTAAATAACAACAGGGAACAATATATTATGAATGAAAGGGAATAGCTGAACAATTCAATAATGTGCATAACATAAGCAGGAATAATAATTTGCTTTTAAAATTAGGATAGTCAAATAGACTATGAACTATAAATATCCACTGGAGTCAATAGCATGTTGACTCAATGGTTACTACCAGAAATATGTACCCGAGGGGATCAGCCTCAGTACAATATGTGTATGCATAACATTTAATTTCCGTATTTTTGTACCTGATATTAGATACAGGGTACTCCCCTATAATAAAGGGGTGTTCATAATAGTCTAAGAATCCGCATCTTCAATTATTTGGATAGCTTTTAAAATCTTTAACATAAATGTCTAGCCGAACAATGGCTTAGACCTACGTTGAACAGTTCTTTAAATAGTAGAATAGTAATTAAGTACAAGCCAATGACTGTACAATATCAAGTGCAACAAGTGCGAATAACAATAATATCGATGTGGAATAATTGTGAAGTAATTAAATCACTCAAAGCATGCTTGGAAATAGCAGTTCAAGCCTAAATAAATAATTTTCTCAATGAAATGAGTTTAGATATAAGGAACTTGCCTGTCTGCTCAGCTACAATAAATGTCTAGCTTTAACTAACTTGCTTTGAAAGACCTAACATTAATAAAGTTGGTCTAATAATTAGTACGGCGTATTTGCACAACTATACGCTCATTAAGGGACTTATCTATCACATAAGTACTAACACATAAATTACATTAGTCAAAACAATATTAATAACCTTATAGACCTTCAATCATATTAGGTTAATAATTTAATAAGTTAGAAATATTTTTCTTAAGTATTGGACACTTATTATTAAACCCTTAAACAACTTATTACAATTGTTTAATTAAAGCATAATTAATTTTAATTTATTTTATTAACTCGATCTCTATTTAATTACTATTTAATCTTGGTTAAATAGAAATTAATTAATTAACTCTAGTTATTATTTAAAATAAATAATAACTAATTGTACTTACTTATTATTTAATAATAATTAAATAATAAATAATTATTGATTCATTTTAACCTTCTTTAATTTAATATTAATCAACTAATAGTTAACTAAGTAATTAACATTACCTATTATTTAATTTAAGGAAATTAAATAATAGTTTACTCATTTTAATCCTCTTTAATTATTATTTAATGTCAATTAAATAAAAATTAATTATTTAATTAATTTTAATTATGGTTTAAGATTAAATAAAATTTAATTTATTTATCCTTATTTATTATTTAAATTAAATAACTTAATTTCTGTGACGCCCCCAAATCCGGGTTCCTTTAACCCTAGACTTGGTACGTCACGATACATCATCTTCATACATGTTCTATAACTAATGCGGGATATATAAACATAAATTGTTTATTCTACAACATTTCCCAATGTTTCTAACCTTAACTTACATATATACCTTTAGATTCATAAAAAAGTTTACAAAATTACTTACATCATATAACAATTTAGTTATCATGCATAACATTATAATCTTGTCTTTTGCTTCTGTCTCCGTCTCTCCTCGGACATTCGTATTATTCTGAAATTTGTTATCATGATATAGCAAGAGTGAGCAACGACTTTGCTCAGCAAGTTTAAATACGATAACGATATATCATGATTGAAAGAAAGAATAAGCTTTTGGATTTTCAACACTATAAAAATTGTGAAAAAGTACGAGTCATAATTTCAATAATTGAATGACTGAATTAATTAATTTTGAGTGTCAATAATGACCATGAACAAATTTAACTGAACCTTATGGTAACGAAGGTGATCAGCCTTTCATACCTGATGAACACATGCAACAAGCACTATGTGCTAATCAACAATTTAAAGAGGTGGAATAATTATACAAAATTAAACCATAGCATGCTTGAAACATAATAACTTGAGTTTGAGTTAGGAACTTGAACAATAAAATAATATATCCTGCTCGAATATAAATTGAGTAGGGTTTAGGAAACTTGCATGTCTGCTCAGCTACAATAAATGTCTAGCTTTAACTAACTGGCTTTGAAAGACCTAACATTAATAAAGTTGGTCTAATAATTAGTACATCGTATTTGTACAACTATACGCTCACTAAGAAACTTATCTACCACACATAAGTACTAACACATAATTTACATCAGTCAAAACAATATTATTAACCTTATAGACCCTCAATCAAATTAGGTTAATAATTTAATAAATTAGAAAATATTTTTCTTAAGTGTTGGACACTTATTAAACTATTAAACAATTTATTATAATTGTTTAAACAAAAGAGTTAAAAGACATTTTCTTTATTCCATTAAATCTAATTTCATTTAATTACTATTTATCATTAATTAAATAGTAAGTAATTAACTACCTTTAGTTATTATTTAATAATAAATAATAACTTACAAGATTTATTTATTATTTAAAATTAATCAAATAATAAATAATTATATTATATTAAAAATAATCAAATATCTTTAGTTATTAAATAATAACTAATTAACTAGATTCATTTATTATTTAAAGTTAATTAAATAATAAATAATAAAATTATATAGTAAATACTCAAATATCATTAGTTATTATTTAATAATAAATAATAACTAACTAAATTTATTTATTATTTAAAGTTAATCAAATAATAAATAATTAAATAATCAATCTTAGTTGTCTTTAATTATTATTTAATAGTAATTAAATAATAATTAATTAATTTATCATCCTTGTTTATTATTTAATATTAATTAAATAATAATTAATTTAATCATAAATTCAGAAGATATAATATTAAACTAACTAGATTAATATTTAGAACATTTAAATATTAATCCTAAATATTTATTATATTTGAAAAATATAATATTAAACTAACTAGATTAATATTTACATCATTTAAATATTAATCCTAAATACTTATTATATTTGAAAAAAATATAATATTAAACTAACTAGATTAATATTTACAACATTTAAATATTAATCCTAAATACTTATTATATTTGAAAAATATAATATTAAACTAACTAGATTAATATTTACATCATTTAAATATTAATCCTAAATACTTATTATATTTGAAAAAAAATATAATATTAAACTAACTAGATTAATATTTACAACATTTAAATATTAATCCTAAATACTTATTATATTTGAAAAAAATATAATATTAAACTAACTAGATTAATATTTACAACATTTAAATATTAATCCTAAATACTTATTATATTTGAAAAATATAATATTAAACTAACTAGATTAATATTTACAACATTTAAATATTAATCCTAAATACTTATTATATTTGAAAAATATAATATTAAACTAACTAGATTAATATTTAAAATATTAATCCTAAATACTTATTATATTTGAAAAATATAATATTAAACTAACTAGATTAATATTTACAACATTTAAATATTAATCCTAAATACTTATTATATTTGAAAAATATAATATTCAATACCTAAATATCATTTTTGTATTATTATTATTATTTTTGTTATAATTTTTAATTAATTTTTAAACATTTAAATTAATTAAAATTATCCAGAATGGCAAAATCGTAAATAAACTGAAAAACCGGACCGATGGCAATTTCGTAATTAATCAGAAAACCGAACGGAGGGGCAGTATCGTAATTTCACGAAAAAATTGACGACGCGCATTGCGCGCGCCGACAAAAACTTGGCCCCAAAACGGTGCCGTTTTAATGGCACCGTAACTGTCTTCCGCGCATAACGCGCGGATGAAATGTTTCTTGGACAAAACGACGCCGTTTTATGTTCCGCGTCCGACAGTGAACAGGGTCGCGCGCATTGCGCGGCATCCCCTTTTTCCTTCTCTCAGCAGATTGTGAACAGTGCATAATTTAATCAAAATTATACCTTCAAGAAATCTTTAAATCCTCAATAAAAATCCAAAAAAATTACCAAACACTTAATATCAATTTATAACATGAAAATATAATTTTTCATGATTTAATATTAAAATTTTTATAAAAAAATTTTTACATCACATAAACTACCACAAATCATAACTTTTTATGTATAACTCCATTTTGAGTGATTCAAACTTTATTTTTCTCATGATTTAATGTTCTATAATATTATAACATTAAATCTAAATTTTATAAAAATATTTTTGGGTCATTATTTTGAGACTTGATTTAACACCACCAAACCCATATTTTTAGCATATAAATTATACCAAAATACAAACCAAGCATATTAAACTCAAGCATGGCATAAATATTACTAATACACATTACTAACTATATTAGCATATTTATACTACCATGATGGTTTAATTAATTTAAAACAAAGCTAGATTTTAAAATAACAATTACCTTGTTTTAATGGATATCTTCATTTTCCTTCCAAAGTAGGTTGTGCAACTTGAAGACATGAACCAAGAACTATTTCTCTACCTTCTCCATGCTCTCTCTCAAAATACTTACTCTCCCAAGCTATTTCTCTCAAACTCTCTCTCTTTTGGAACTTGAAAAAATATAAATGAAATGTAATGTCTACAATTTTAAGTATATTAGCAAAATTCCTAGATACAAAAATTATATCTATAATTCATGATGCTCCTACTTGGATACTTGTACAAGAAAAATAGCCCATGACTTAGTTGGTGAAAAGAGGCATGGTTGTCATGTACAATAAAAGCAAACAAGCAACCATTTAATAAATAATAAATAAAATAAGAAAATCAACATTTCAAACTCTTTTACTCCTTCCTTGCCGGCTGATCACCAATGATATTGTCCCAAAAATCTTGTCCCAAGTCACTTTTTAATAATTAATAGTTTAATTAAGTATTTTTCAAGTGGGCCAATCATTGGGCTTTAATTTAAAATACCAATTGGGCTTCTATTAAATTGTTTGGGCTACTAAATTGTCAAATTTTATTATTCTCCACTTGGGCTACTAATTAACCCATGTTGGGCTAATTTAATAATTTACACATTAATTATTCAATCCATGATTAAATAAATAATTAGATTGAATAAATAATTAAATACACTAACCCATTAGTATTAAATTACTAAATGGACTAATAAATATTATTATCAATATTTCACATTATTTATATTAATTAATAATCATATTAATTAATTTAATTGAATATTTAATTAATAGGAAACTTATCAATTATCTTGATATTAAAACTTTAGAGTGTGTTTGCTAATAATAATATATATAATCTATATATATTATTTATACACATCACCTTACCTCAAAAACAATTTCACAATAAATTATGAAATTTAAATAAATACAATATATAATTTAATATATATTATTTACGCCATAAATTAAATTATTTAATACATTTACATTAAATAATTCATTTCTCATCAATTATGGAAATAATTCCATTTACCCGAAAATAAATTGAAATAATAATATATTTACTCAATTTCTTATTTAAATAATTTATTTAATTATTTAATTAATATTACACAAATAATTGTATAATTAAATTTCTCACTCTCATAAATCATTTACAATGATTTATTTAATTATAGAATATATTCATTTAATATATTCAATTACTATTTAAAATTACTTAATTAATTTAATCCCTTTATATATATGTACATATATATGAAATTAAATGTTGTACATATATACAATTACTAATCTCCCTTAATTAATTCAACTACTTTATATAATTTATAATTATATAAATTACATAATTATTCCTCACAAATAATTTATCAACAATTTGCATAATTGTTGATTAATGAATAAATTAATTCCACCATAAACCTTTTAATTCAATTCGGATTAATTTAATATTAATCTATCTATTTATCACAATTTAATTAACCATTAAATTATGTTACTAAATATGCACGCATATATATATATATATTCATATAAATACATATTTAATTTACATGCAACCACGTCGCATAATTACATAACTCCACTAATTAATTCTCTTAATTTAATTAGACTTGCTGTTAGTCAAGTTTATTGAATTATCACTTTACTTGCTAACTTATCAAAAATTTTGATATCACCATATCTAAGTTAGTCCGTTAAATTTAATTTGGACCTCTATTTATCTATCACTACTAGGTTATCAAACTCCAACCTTTATTAAATATTAAATATTTTATTTCTAATTCATTTAAATATCCGGGATATTACAATTTCCCTTAATCATTATTTAATGCTATTTAAATAATAATTAATTACTTAATTATCCTTATTTATTATTTAATAATATTTAAATAATAAATAGTTAATTTATAAATTTTTATCTCTCTTTAATTATTATTTAATAGGAATTAAATAATAATTGCTAATTTATCACCTTTATTTATTATTAACATTTAAATAATAAATAACTAATAAATTTATTTAACTTAACCATGATTTAGCTAACTAGATTAATATTTAAAATATTTAAATATTAAACTTAATGAAAAATATCCTCCCCAATATCATTTTTGTATTATTATTATTTTTATTATAATTTTAAATTAGTTTTTAAATATTTAAATTAATTAAATTTAACCCGGATGACATTTCTGTAAATAAGTTGAAAACTGATCCGAGGGCAAAATAGTAATTTCGTCAAAAAAAAAATACGGAGGGGCAGTTTGGTAATTTCGCAGAAACTGGTGCTCGCGCATTGCGCGCGTTAAGCTGAAGCAGGACCAAAACGGTGCCGTTTTAAAGACACTGCTGATGGCTTCCGCGCGTACGCGCGCATTGACTTTTTCTTTATACGAAACGACGCCATTTTGTCTCCGCGTTTTCGGTGAACAGTGTTGCGCGCATTGCGCGGAAACCCTTTAATTTTTTTCCCTTTGCAGAATGTGAACAGTGTTCCGACAATACCCATTTTAAATAAAAATATACCATCAAGTAAGCTTTAAATCCTCAATAAAAATCCAAAAAAATTACCAATCACTTAATATCAATTTATAACATGAAAATTTAATTTTTCATGATTTAATATCATTCTTTTTTTTATAAAAAATTTTACGTCACATAAACTAACATAAATCATAACTTTTTGTATATAACTCCATTTTGAGTGATTCAAACTTTATTTTTCTCATGATTTAATGTTCTATAATATTAGAACATTAAACCTAAGGTTTATAAAAATATTTTTGGTCATAAATTCCAAGACTTGTTTATACACTTCTAAACACATATTTTAGCATATAAAATATACCAAAATACAAACCAAGCATATTAAACTTAAGCATGGCATAAATATTACCACTACACATTATTAACTATATTAACATATTTGTACTAACATGATAATTTATTTAATTTAAAAATAAAAATTAGATTTAGAATAACCATTACCTTTATTTAATGACTATTCTCTTTTTTCTTCCAAAATAGGTGGTGAATCTTGAAGACATAAACCAAGAACTCCTTCTCCTCTCTTAGTATTTTGCTCTCAATATTTTCTCACACTCTCAAATGCTCTCTAGCTCTCTCTTTTGGACTTGGAGAAAATAGTGAAATAAAATCTACCAATTTCAAGTATACTTGCAAAATTATTAGATACACATAATATATCTAATAATTTAGACCATGCCCCTAGATGACAACTTACACAAGGAATGGGTTAAATAACACATTAGGTGAAAAGAGGAATGGTCCATGTACTTGAAAAATTAAAACAAGCAATCCATTAAATAAATAAATGAAAAATAAAAATAAAATATCATTTTTCTCTCTCTTCTCCCACATGGTCGGCTGATGGCTCTTCTTATTGTCCCAAAATGATAGTCATTTGTTACATTTGAATAATTAATAAGTTATATAAAGTATTTTCCAAGTGGGCCAATTATTGGGCTTTATTTAAAATACCAATTGGGCTACTATTAAATTGTTTGGGCTACTAATTTGTCAAATTTTATTATTCTCCACTTGGGCTACTAATTAACCCATGTTAGGCTAATTTAATAATTTACACATTAATTATTCAATCCATGATTAAATAAATAATTAGATTGAATAAATAATTAAATATTCTAACCCATTAGTATTAAATTACTAAATTGGCTAATAAATATTATTATTAATATTTCACATTATTTACATTAATTAATAATCATATTAATTAATTTATTATATTTAATTAACTCATTATATTCAATTTAATTAAATATTTAATTAATAGAAAACTTATCAATTATTTTGATATTAAAACTTTAGGGTTTGTTTACTAATTTAATAACATATTAGTAACCTCCTTTAATTAATTCTAGTAATTAATTACATAATCATTTAATTACGTAATTAATTAATCACATAAAAAGATTTAAATAATCTCGTAAAACTAACTCTTTGGAAATTAAATTAATAATGACGTGAAAATTCTAGGACATTACAGTTCTTGTATGTTCCGCTCCCACTTAGGCCGATGTCAATGACTTAAGCGAATTTATCTGTTTGTTCTAAAGAAATTTTGGTTTGTTTATCTTCTATTGTTCTCCGGGTGTATACTTAGACTATGTAAATCATAGTCTATTTCGTGTACTTGGAGACCGATGGTAGATGCTGTCGGAATTTCTTTAGAACAAACAGATGCATTTGTTTAAGTCGTTAACATTAGTGGGACGTCACATACAAGAATGAGATAGAAGTCTGACCGAAGTAATAAGGGTGAAGACGTATTTAGGTAGGAAACATGCATTATACTTATACATTTGTAATAAGTAAATTTAATGAATACAATAAATCTTGTCAAAATAGGTACCATACTATTATGGATTTCTATTTAGACCGTAGTTGGATGAGGCGACAAAAGTCACGCGGGTAGATAGGTGCTACAGCTGAATTAAGAACTGGTTGTCAAGTGTTTTTGGATTACGCATATAGCCAGAAAGAATGTGTCAATGCTCAGAACAAGATAAGATGTCCTTGTTTGAAATGTAAGACTGTAAATTATGCGGACAGAGATATAGTCACTTATCATTTACTTGTTAATGGGTTCATGAAAAATTACGAAGAATATTGGTGGGCACATGGATAGAAAAGAGAGAGTGTCAATGCACGGATACATAATCCAACAGACAATAGTACCCATCGTATGAATGACATGGTTCATGATATTGCTGGGCCAGATTTTGATTGTGAACAAGACATAGATCAACTTATGAATTCTGATGCCAAAGCGTTCTTTAAGTTATTAAAGGAGGGTAGCAAAACGTTGTGGTCTGGTTGCTCAAAGCAAACTACATTGTTTGCAGTGGCGACGTTACTTAACATAAAGGCTGATCACAACATGAGTCATGTATTTTTTGAGTCGTTCTTAAAGGCCATTAAGAGTATGTTACTTGACGGTGAAAAATTGCTCGATAACTATTACTTTTGTAAGAAAATGGTGAAGAAGTTGGGTCTTGGATACTAGAAGATCGATGTATATCCGAACGATTGCATACTGTTTTATAAGGAAAATGAACAGAAGACAAAGTGCACGTTGTGCAGTCATGATCGGTTTAAGCCTAATAAAGATGGTGTGACTACAGAAAAGATAACTATACCTTTTAAGATTTTAAGGTATTTTCCAATTACACATTGGCTGTAAAGATTGTACATATCTTCAAGAACAGCTGAACACATGACTTGGCATTCGAGATCTCTAGCTAAAGGTAGGGAACTTAACCATCCTGCAGATGGGAAGGCTTGGAAAGAATTCAACTTAGCACATCCGGGGTTTGCATTAGAACCAAGAAATGTGAGGCTTGGATTGTCAACCGATGGTTTTAATCCTTTTGGCCACTCAACTGTTCTGTACTCCTACTGGCCTGTGATAGTGACTCCATACAACTTGCATCATTGGATGTGTATAAAACAACCATACTTGTTTCTTTCATTCATGATTCCTAGTCCCAAGAGTCCTGAAAAGAATCTAGATGTTTACTTTAGACCTCTTATAGATGAGTTGAAGATATTGTGGGAGGCTAGAGTACAAACTTGGGATGTTTCAACGAAAACAAATTTCAACCTTCGGGCAGCAAGTATGTGGACTATTAGTGATTTTCTTGCTTATGGTATGTTATCTGGATGGAGTACACACGGGAAGATGTCTTGTCCATATTGTATGGAGCATACAAAGTCTTTTAATCTACCACATGGTCGGAAGCCCTGCTGGTTTAACTGTCATCGTCGTTTCTTGCCGATAGATCACCCTTTTCGAAGAAATAGAGAAAATTTTATAAAAGGAAAAGTAAAGAAAGATATGTCGGTAGGACAATTGTCTGGGACGGAGGTGCGTGACTGTGTGATGAGATTGCCAGTAATCCCATTTGGTAAAAGTGTTGCCTCAACAACAATCAATGAGTTTGGTGAGTCTCACAATTGGGTTCGAAGAAGAATATTTTGGGAACTATCTTATTAGTCTACAAACTTGATTCGTCACAATCTAGATGTAATACATATTGAGAAGAATGTGTTCGACAATGTATTTCACACCATGATGGGTGTTAAGGGAAAGACGAAAGATAATGATAAAGCACGATTGGATATGAAAGATATGTGTAAGTGTCCTGAATTAGAGATTTATGAATCACCTAATGGAAAGATTGTTAAACCGCATGCAAAATACACATTGTCCAAGAAGCAGGTTGAAGATGTGTGTGCATGGATCAAGTCTCTGAAACTACCAGATGGATATGCGTCAAACATTGCAAGGTATGTTACAGGTGACAAAATACAAGGGATGAAGAGTCATGATTGTCACATGTTCATGGAGAGACTCTTGCCAATAGCATTTCGAGACTTGCATGATAAACCAATATGGAATGTTTTGACTGAGCTTAGTCGTTTCTTTAAAAGCATATGTTCAAAAACGTTAAATGCAAAGGACATGGAAATACTTGAGAAGAGCATCATTGAGATCACGTGTAAGCTTGAAAAAATATTTCCACCAGGATTTTTTAACTCTATGGAACATTTGCAAATTCATCTACCCTATGAAGCTCGTGTTGGTGGTCCAGTTCAATACAGATGGATGTATCCTTTCGAGAGGATGATGGGAAACCTGAAGAGGAAGGTTAAAAATAGAGTTTATGTTGAGGGGTCGATATGTGAAGCATACATTTTTAATGAGATATCTACGTTTGTATCGGACTATTTTCCTGATGAAGTTTTGACAAAGGCCAATCGAGTTCCGAGACATGATAATAGGGGAAACATTGAACTAAATGGTCGACTTTTTGTATTTGGTCTACCGGGTCGCTCTTATGGAAAAGAAAAACGTATATTCCTCTCTGAAGCAAAATTACATGCTGCAAATACTTACATTCTTCTCAATTGCGAGGAGATTGAGGAATTGGTGAGGTATGCATGTAAAATTCATATTTAACTTAATCTCATTGATGTACACTGTAATCTCATATATATTGTTTCATATATATAATATATCTATAGATCATTCGATGTTGAGTTAAGAACAAATCAACACGGCATCACTGATAAAGATATTGAACTGAATCGGGATGAAAACTTTGCAAAATGGCTAAAGGACAAAGTAATTTATTTAACTTAATTAAGTCATTTTATTTAATTTATGAAACACTTATTCACAATGTGTTAAACAATTGTATGCTCTTAATGACGGTACAATTCCTTCAAATGTACAAGTCTTAGCCATGGGCCCAGATAGGGACCAAGTCACTCATAATGGTTATAAAGTTAATGACTATGATTTTCATACAAAGATATACTCCATTGGTAAAAGAAAAATTAATACTGGAGTGTTAGTTCAAGGAGATTGCTACAATGAGATTGGTCATGCCTTTTATGGGGAGTTGGAAGAGATTATTGAGTTGTCGTAGAAGGGTACCTATGGAGGTCAGATTAATCTGTTTAAATGTCGTTGGTTTGATTTAGAAAAAGAGATACGTGTCGATAGACATGGAATTGTCGATATTGACCTCAACAAAAGGACATATATGAATGCACCATTTGTGTTGCCAACTCAAACATAGCAGGTATATTACACTTGTACTCCTATTCGGAAAAGGGATAGAACACCTACAAATTAGCAAGTTGTCATTCATACTCATGCGCACATTCGTGTCCAATTAGTAGATGGAGAAGTCTACTAAGAGGAGACGTTACATAACCTTCCTATAATAAATCTCGATGACAACAATCAACTCAACAATTTAGAGGGTGAAGGTGATGATGATGATGATGATGATGATGAATTGGATACCGATTCAGTACAACACTTAGATGACAGTGATACAGAGGAGGAAGAGTTATTAAGTGACAGCGACACTGAATCTGAAGTAGGAGATGGTTATGAACCTCCACATATTGTTTAAGATGATTCTAAATCTGACAGGGAGTTTCATTAAAATGTATGTTTAATTTAATTTGCATTCTGTAGAGTTATATATAAATGTTTACATAATATTATTGACTTATTGTATATACATGTATTTTATTTCTGTAATCATTATTATGTAAGTCACATTAATATGTCATTTTTTTTAATAGATGGAATCTTCAGCAGGAGGAAGAAAACGCAGTTTAGGCCGGGGTCCAAATCAGATCCCGAAGGCCCTAGAAAATCCAGACGAGCATATTTTATTACAGATTCGCCCTGATCCTACTAACACGTAAGTTATTAACCATATAGTAATATTAAATTAAAATTTATATTATTGTATATACTAATGTAAATTATTCTATATTTCAGAGATTTTGCAGATGTTAAGGTTGTTAAATGTATTTCACAGTTATGCTTACAAAATTGGCCTACCCCATCTATTACGTGGGCCAGCACACCGCTAGCCCATAAGAAGACCTGTTGGCTATAGAGTATATGCATGAGTACGGCCCGTGGTAGTGCTTGCGCAATATATGGGTTGAGATGTGCCAGCAGTGGCAGAGTGACGAATGGGCGAGGAAAGGGAGGATTGTCTCCAAGAACAAATCTGCAGGTGTAGCTGAAGGGGAAAATGCAAAGGGTACATACAAAGGCGGTAGTATATCACAGTCGCAACATTTCATTGATATGGAGGTACAGAATTCGTCAAATTTACTTTATTCATGCTTACGATAATTTAATTAGTATTTATTTGCATAATTAATATATTTATACACTTGTCATATTTGTACTCATCTAGCAGGTCCAAAGGTCAGACTATCAATTGGTTGGATGTGTACGTGGCCACCCGTGATGGTCTGCCTGATTCTACACAGATACGAGTAATTAAGTTTTTTTTAACGTTACATGTTTATACATTAATTTTGACGTTATATTTAACTATTCAATGTATTACTTAATTACAAGATACTTACAACCAACTAATTGATGAGCGGTATCCCCCTAATAGTGGTCGCCCGCCGATTGATCAAGAGTTGTGGGAAAGGGCATTGGTTGTTAAGAAAATTTTTGTTAAGGGCCAAAGAGAGCGAAGACGACCGAGTTTTACTGCCTCTTGCAGCTCTGGTAGCCAGTCTACCCAAGCATCATATAATCTGACGCCACATAATGCTGTGGACTTTGTTAGAGCCATATGCAGAGATCCTGCCCTCCTATGTTAGCTGTAAGATCATTTGAAAGTGTTGAGTCCTGATTCATTAGCGGATGCTATGGCGGCAGTAACAAGTGAGCCGGACCAGGATGAGGAGAATGAGCAAAACGAGGTAATATTATTGCTTAATGTACCAAAATTAATCAGTTAATAATACTATATTGAACATGTTTCTTTTTTTGTTACAGGAATGTGGCAGTTAGCTAGATCAATGAAGCTTGGCGAGCTACATATCGTTCTTAGCTTTTTTATTTTCTTCATTTTATTGTGTAACACATGCACGGTCGGATTTTTATCCTATTGTATATATTTATATACCAAGATTGGATTAGATGTTGTTTTTATGTTTATTTGAAATGTATGTTATTTCATTTGTTAGAATTTGATATTTGGTTAGAGATCTCAATGAGATCGTTTATATATCTGTTGTACTGTGTTGAGATGTATTTGACAGATAAAGAAATTTATGGGAATCAAAAAAATATTTTTTTTTTACAATAATCAGCGATCGAATTCGGTCGCTAATAGTGGTCGCTAATACCCGGTCACTATTCGGTATCTGTTTATCTCAAAATTCAGTCGCTGATAATCTTCCCATCGGTCGCTGATATCGGTCACTATTACGTTCGGTCGCTATTAGCGGTCGCTACACGTGGCGAATGTTGGCATATGTGATGACTCAGCTTAGAAACCGCGTTGATCGCCATTGTTGGTCGCTGAAACATCGGTCGCTATTATCCATCGCTGATACGCATGTTAGCGACCAAACTATTGGTGACGAATATTAGCGACTGTATTCGGTTGCTGATACGTATTAGCGACAGAAGGCGGTCGCTGATAGACCTTTTTCTTGTAGTGCCAGTTGTTACTATGATCGACTCTTATTGATTATCTGTTATTTATATGAAAGGATTAACATTTCAATTCTCAAATTGTAATCTTTTTATATTTTGAAACAGATTACATTTTTCACCAATAAAACCGAAATTAGCCTCGAAATCGCACCATAAACCGACCAAACTGCACCAATAAAATCGTACCAATGATTTCGGTGTATATGACGATTTTAAGATGTTTGAAAAATCCCATTTGCGGTTTGGTTTCGATTTTTATTGTCCACCGGACCACACCAATATTGCTTAAGATCAAAGTATTCTATATTATTATTATTATTATTATTATTATTATTATTATTATTATTATTATTATTTTAGGACGTTATTTATGAACCCCTTTCGAGACAAGGTTTCCATTTGCATTAAATTTTCAATGTTCTGGTTGGATTTGGAGATATTAGTTGTTTGAGAAACCCTGTCATTTCTTTCCCTTCATATGAGTTATACTGCAAGAGCCAAACTCTACTTCTTGATGTTTCTAAAAAACATTTGTCTTCTCATTCTGTACAAGCAAATCCACTTCCATAAACCATCGATAACTATACCTGTGAAATCCCCACATAGGGCGCAGTGTTCTCTCTCTATCAAATATTGTCTACCAAAAAATCTTCTTGCTAGGTTTTTATACACAATTTCGAGAGTCTTAGATGATTGATGTAGTCTACTTGGTAGTATCTTCTATTAGTTTTTGTCTTTCTGTCTAAAATTTTGAATTTTGAGTGGTTGTTGTTCATGGAAGTCAGTTTATATGTATGACTTTAATAGCGAATGTTCGATATAGTCTTACTTTACTACTTCTTAAGTAGCTATTTTAATATTTTCTATACACATTCGTTTGCATTTGAAAATTATGTGATTCTTTTGGTGTCTGTATTGTTTGTCTTAATTTTTTGTACATGTTCAATTAGTTTTGAAATCGAAATTACACCAAATAAAATCGTACCGCACTAATCACAAATGGTTCGTGTGCGATTTTAAATTTGTCAAGCCGAACCTAAGCGGTTTCATGTGCATTTTGGGCTTCAAATAGTACCAAACCGCACCATGCTCACCCCTACCACCTACATACACTTCTGACGGTGTATTAATTTTTCTGCACATTTTATATATAACTTATATATTTTTAGACATATTTTGATGGACAAATTCTTTTAAAACTATTGGCATCTTTTAAGGAGCGGTGGAGGGAATAGTAATAATATGATAATAAATTTTTGATGATTTATTTAATTATACTTTATAATATGGCTAAACATAAGACTTTGCTTTTGAAGAAAAAAAAGGTAGCAAATGAAACTCTTTGCAGCAAAGAGAGTTTCACATCATTAATATTTTGAAAAGCTTAATCCTATATTTCACTAATTTGTAGTGTGCATTGTACATCTATGATCTCCACATACAACTAGGTAAATTCTTCAATAAAGAACATAACCTTTTCCAATCCAAGATAAATGTCCTTTGAGCCAAAGGAAAAAACAAGACAATATTCCATTAAATCAAATGCCACAATCAAGAGAAACTCCTTTGATATGATTCTGAATAATAAAATCAGAAGGCATAATGACCTCTACAACTAGCAGCGAAGTCCCCCGCTCTCATGTCCCTTCCACGGTTGCACTAAGCGCGTGCACTCACTTTATAAAGTCAGAATTAATGTGCCCAAGTGTCAGAGAGAAATTTTCAATGGTCACGTTTCCCTTATACACCTCGGATTGAAATATATATTTTTAATTAAATTTAATAGTATAAATTCTTAAAAATATATATACATATATGATTATTTTTTATTTATAAGAGATTTTTAATAAATTCAAAAATTCTACAACAATAATTTATTACAACAAATCAATTTTTACAAATTCATGTTACTTAATCAATTCATATATCTGAAAGCAAGATATTCAATTAACATTCAACTGAGTTTATTAATTTAGTTGGTTGGGTTGACTTAAATAAGCATTAAACTGAGTGTGAAGTGAGTTACCGAGAAATTGCTAGGTTGGTTTTGTAGAACAATTAACCTATTTGTTTTTTATATCACTACTCTTTGTTTATTCAAATCACATCATCTTTTTGTTTATTCCTCCTACAGAATCTTAATGGAACTCTCCTTCTCTTTTATGGACTTTTCTTTCCCCAAATTAATCAATACAAATCACTTAATAATAATTTAAGCAAAAAGTCTAGAGAGACCGGTTTTTGGGATTAGAAGTTATGACCTGTTTTATTTTTTATTTTTTTTTAACTTCTAAAATATTTATTATGACAATTTTTTTTATAAAATCCAGTGATTTAGTTATAAGTTGAGTGCTTGTAAATAACAGTGTTGTACAATTTGTATAACACTATTATTCAGATATATCTGCATTACACCTAAATCACTGAATTTTGTAATTTTTTTTATCTAAATAAATATTTTAAATATTTTAAAAATCCAAAAAAAATAATAAAATGGACCGGTCGCTAAAAGCGATCACTAAGACTGGTCCCCCTAAAATCACTCTAGTTTAAGAGATTGACGTGAAGAAAAGGCCCACTAATTATTTTAAGTATTCATGAATCTTATAGCAGATGGCTTTAACAAACGGTATTCATGTGTCATATAAAAATTGTCAAAAAATAAAATTATCATCTATTAAAAGAATAACTTTATAAAAAAAAATTCAAAGAAAAAATGACTTGGCAAATATTTAAAATTATTATCTCAAACTAGCCTGTCTCTTTCTCGTACACTGTCAAACTTGTATTATTAATAGATATACATTATTAAATATATTAAATACTTGTCTTAGTGAGGATACTTATATTTTAACTAATATTGCATGAGATAATATTCATAAATAAACCGTTTTAGTTTAAAACTAAATAACCTTGTAATAAAAGAATCCTACTTAAACACGCATAATTATACATTTATACGTATTTTAACAATAATAAAATAATTATTTTAGTTAGATATTAATGGTGGTAAGAATATGATCATACTGAAATAAAAAAGTGATAGACAGAGACACTTATGTCAAGAAAAATATGAATGTAAAGAGTTTTGAAAGGACAGAAAAATATTCAGTGAACTGTTTCTTCAAAAGACTTAATTATCAAAACAAAATTTTATTGTGCTTTTAATCCAATTTTCTCCCTCCTTTTTTAAAAAGTTGCATATTTTCAATTCAATCTTATTTTTTGATAAAATTTCGAATATAACTTTATAGCCACATTCTACCAGACCATGCTCATCCCTATGAGTTCAAATATGTTTTTTTTTACTCTGTATATTATCTATAGTCATACTACATGCATTCGTGTTACATATTATTTTTTAGTTACCCGGTATACACAATTTTGTGTTCAAATTTATAAATATAAATATATAATTTGATGGGTGAGAGAAATTAAGAGATGGTGAATAATGTGGATGGTTCAAAATAAATAAATAAATACAAAATCAGGTAGAAATAGCACTTTAAACCGGTGTTCTCATATCCGGATCGATCATCGAACCAAAAAAGGTACCGGGTGAATATATCACTAGTCCAACTAGCAGTCAGACTGTTATTGAACTGGTAACGTCATTAATATGTAATAAATAATAAATAATTAAATATATTAATTATTATTATATATTATATATAATATTTAGTAAATATGTAAAATTAATCAATTTATCTGCACACAAAAAAAAAAATTAAACCTATTTGTGCAATGTTTACTTTATACAATTAAAAAAAATACTAAATTTATATATAAAAAAAGATATTAAAACATGAACATAACTCAAAATTCAATACTCAAGAGTGATAAAATCAAACACAAATGAACATAAACATCTATAAGATACATTCAATCAAATTCAGTAAAAATATATAAATCTATTTGTACAATGTTTACTTTATAAAATTCAAATAAATACTAAATCTAAATGAAAAGAAAGATATTAAATCTTGATCATAACTCAAAACTCAATCAAAAATACAGTTAATCAAGTTCAAATGCTTAATTATTTTTTTTTTATAAAAAAGATAGGGAAATGGTAAAACTGGTGACCGGGTCACTGGGTTGATCGGTCCGACCGTCGGGTCACCCTGTTTTGATCAAGTTTTGACCAAAATTAGTTTTTTGGCTTGAACCGGACCGAAGAGTTGACGAATTCTGATTTTTTCCGATCGGACAGACGGTTTGATCCGAGTTTGATAACCATGCTTTAAACAATTATTTTTTGTCACTTTTGAAAAATCAATAATGTACATAATGTATGTGAGTTTATATTGTGTAATATTATAGTCCTTCGTATAAATAACAAGAGAACTGATTTGATTCGAGTAGGAATCATAAGGTGTTTACTTAATTAAGCTTAAAGTTGGGAATTTAAAAAGATGCTATGCTGTGTGAAAAAACTCTTTCTTTAATCACGCATTGGAAAGAAAAAAAATTATTCCTTCCGTCTCATAATAAATGTCTTAATTTGATTTTAGTTTTTTTAATATAAATAATTAAAAAATATTTGTATAGAATTTTTAAATTATTCAACTTGATATTAGTAGTATATTTTTTATAATTTATTATGATTATAATTTTTCGACGTATATCTTGAATTTTCATAAAGATTTATTAATTTTAAAAATTATTAATTTGACTATAAAAATTAAATTAAGAGGTTTATCATGGAACATGGGAAGTACTATTTAATGCTTTATTATCATATGAATAATAATATTATTTACTAGTGGTACAAAAACAAATTTGAAAATTATCCAAATGTCGTGCTGCAAAGCACTACCCGTGTCAAGGATGAGTGCGGGTTTGCATAGCAAAGTGCACTTTGCACCTAAGCTTTAAAAAATGGGACTGTTATTAAACTTGAATGTTATATTTTTTTATAAAAAATATATTTAAAATTAAACTATTTGTATTAATTTAATGTTATTTTATCTCATGATGGGAGATTAATAGTCATATATATTATTTTTTTTATATCAATTCTAAGGTTATTTATGTGAGATTATATAATTTCATAAAAAAATTAAAATTAATAGTCCCCCCATTTTAAGTTATTAAATGACTTTATGAGACTAATAATCTAATATTAAAGAATTAATAATCTCTTATCAAAAGATTAAATAGTACAAAATAATATTAAATTAAGATATATAGTTCAATCATTAGCATATTTTTTACAAATAAACATAACCTAAAGATTTAATTATGTGACTGCTACAATAACAATTATGACTAAATAATTAATTATCTTATTATTTTTTATTTATTTTTAAATGAAGGGTACAGTGACCAGTATGACTAAATAATTGATTATCTTATCAATTTTTATTTTTTTTAAAATTAATATAAAAATATGATAACAGTCTGAGTAACATATGACTTTCTATCTTCTTTTTTAATTTGCTATTATAGTAAACCTAAATTTTATACACTTAACATATATTCCAGAGATATATTATCTCAACACTTAGCAAACTATTTTATGTAGGAGACAATAAACAACTGAGAGAAGTTACCCATACCACCCTTTGTTCGATAAGCTCATCTCATTTTTTTCTACCATATATACAGAACCTTAACAACCGAACAATCTCGCATCCGTACCCCAAGTACGTATGTTTGGAGCGTGATTTCCCACGCAATTTTTGAGACTGAGGGCGTAAAAACCCGTCACACTTGCATACAAGTGAGGTTGGTAGAGTGGAGGATGCTGTGCTGAGCTGTGCGGTCGCCGCGTCATTAAACCTCTTTTATAATCTTTACACATGTTTCCCTCCACCTTTCTCTCTCACACAGTCACACCCACATTCTCTCTCTATATATATCTATACATAGAGCACTCACTATGGTAGAGATAGTGAGAGTTTAGATAGAGAGAGGAGCACTTGTTCGTGTTGAAGTGCTTTTTCTCCTCTTCTTCTCATTTGTTTCTCTTCTTTTGTTCAATGATATCTCTGAAGAAGAAAACAGCTTACAAGTAAGCTGAATGAATTTTCTCTCTCTCTCTCTCTCTATCTATCTATCTATCTATATATATATATATATATATATATATATATATATATATATATATATATATATATTTATTTATCATATCATATGTGTAGGGAGATTTGATTGTGTTTATCATTTCAGCCTTCAAAAACTAAGCTGCAATTTATTAATTTGGAGCAGCATTTAAAAGGAGGGATCCCTTAATTTGAATTCGGTACGCAATTCATTAATTTCGATTTTCTTTTTTGGTTTTTGAAATTATGTCTGAATTACTGCTTAAATTCTTAATAATTTCATGGTCTAAAATTCCAAATTCCTCAATTTTAGTATAAGAACACGTCATAAAACATTATTCCAATTCTGCCGTTGCATATTGTTGTATGATATCTTGAAAATTGAAGATAAAACCTTTTGGCTTATCCAGAATTGCTATTTGTTTCCGACGGAAACTGAGTAATTCTCGGGAAATTTCAAACATTTTTTTGGTGTAATTCCATTTTATGCTCTTTTTTAGGAATTAATATTTTCAAAATAATAATAATAATAATACTTCACAAGTTCTTCCCTCACTTTCATTCAGTGAAATCCACTAGCATATATAAAAATAAAAACAAAACACTCATCACTTTACTTAATTTTATGGGATCCACTAGAAGGCCTGTACATGGTTTTTGGTTTTTTGGGAAAACTGGATGGATGGAACTGGTTTTCGGTATAAAATAAATCGGTCCGGTATCGGTACAAAAAACCAATATATACCGATTTTTTGGTAGCGGTTTCGGTATCGCATTTTTATGGTTCTGTATTTACCGAACCGGACCGATAATACCGGTTTTTTATTTTTTTAAATTATTATTATTAATAAATATATAATAATAATAATAGAAATAGTAATAATAAAATTAATAATAATAATAATAATAATAATAATAATAATAATAATAATAATAATAATAATAATAATAATAATAATAATAATATAATTATATTAATTTCGGTTTTTATCTGGTAAAAACTGGTACCGAACCGATTTACGGGTTTGATATATAGCTATAACCGGAACCGGTTTCAGTACCAAAATTTTGCCACTTTCGGTGCCGGTTCGGTTCGATACCGGTCCGTTTCAGACCGGTATTTACCGGATGCACACTCCTACACAGGGATAAACTTGTAACTTTTTATACTCTTTTTTTTTTCTTTTCTTAATTTGTATATAAATATACTTTCTCCATCCTTTTTAAGAACGAAAATAATATCATTTTATTTTTTAATTAGTTAGTGACAAGGTCACAAGGGTAAATAGTTACCAGAAGTAGATTGACCGACATTATGCTGTTGTACTAGTCCTATCCACACGTGTCAGGACTTTTCCTTTCTACAAACGGTAAGAAGCATATTCTAATGCATTCAAATCTGTTGTCTTCTCATCACCTGTTGTTCGTCTGATCTGTGTATTGATGTCAGGTAATCAATCGTAAAAAAATAAATAATGGGCTAAAATATATAGCATGTGAAAGTAAATCACACAACAGTTGAGACAGAAGATTTAGACTCATATTCTTTCACTTTTGACCTACTAAAGAAAATTGTTGACAGTTCTGTTGAATTATGACCATATAAGGTATTAGTGTGTTATAACTTCGCTTCAAAATGACATGAGTGGGTGATTCTGTGATATGGTGGGTGGTAATTAGTGAGTCTCTGGGAATCAATATCTTTATGTCATGTCCACGAGGCAGGAGGCAGGAGGCATTTTGGCTGTTCTCACAGCTACTTAATTAGTTTTTGATAAGATTATTCTTCCACAAGGCCTATTATCCAAATGTAAACCACCCATTATAGGATTGGCTCCTCCCTCCGTCCGTCCCTCCTACCTTTTCTTTTTGAGTCAATGTACGTTGCTAGATGGGAACATCTTCAATTTTGGAATGCTTCGGTCAGAGAATCCTTTAGCCTGTTTTCAGATTCAAGGTTTCCTAATTGTTAGAATTTAAGATTAATCACACAGTAATCTCATACAAAAAATAGAGAACAGCAGAAAAATTAACAAGAACACATGATACATCTAAATTCATCAATTTGGCTAGTAATGCATGTCCGATGTATTCTTTAGAAAGCTTACACGCTCTACAGTGATCCACACACCAAACAATATTTTATAGTAAGTAAAAAATCTTAACTGCTATAACATGAGTTTAAATCCAATCATTAGTAAAACTCAAAATTAAATCAGGCTACAAATAAATTCTCAAGTTCAATTACACTTTGCGCTTGACTTCGAGGAGTACTGCCCCTTACAACCCAGCTAGCTCACTAGTAAGTTGGACAGCCGCCCACTCACCGGGAGCAAGACTCCCGACTATCCTGTAGTATTGGTTATTAGTCGGATCCACAGAAGTATGAGTCAATCTCAACATTAATTAATACTCGATAATTGTTTTGAGAGAAATAAATTTAATTTACATGTAAAAGTGTGGATTTCTATAATCAGTCAGATTTAAGAGCTTTACAATTGATTGAATTCGAATACCATTTTGAATGGAGTTATTTAAGATCCACACCCATAAGATTTACATTTGTACAATTTTTAACCTTAGTATGTGTTTCGCATGTTCTTTTGCTTGTTCTTCCAATAGGCGCTGCGGTCTATTTATCAAATCCATGAATATATCCAAACCCAACCTTAGAGTTGACAATTTGTGAGGCGCTTAATTTTAAACGGAATTATTATTATCGACTTGATTAGATTTTTGTTGATCCTTAAACAGAAAAGGCCTTGTAAAATGGTTAAAGCGCAAGGCTTCAGTAGTGATGGGTTTGAAGCACTGTTGATGTATGCGCACTCAGCCATTTTGTTCTTATAAATGCGATCAAATGACGTATTGGATCATTCCTTTTGACCAAATAATTCAAGTGGTGGTGATTTAACATGGATATTAAGATTATATGTAAGGTAAGACACTTGAATGTTAGTGTTTCCAAGTTCCAGCCATCACTTATGGATACTGCGATGGTATAGTCAAATAATTTAGACATAATTCTCATGTGGATTGTCTTTCTAGAAAGACACCAACAAATATGTACATTCCAAAATCCTCTTGTCTAAAAGGTAATTCTTATTACAATCCTTTCTCTTCTTTTCTCATTTTCTATCCCTTTATGGGAATTGACAGTTTCGTGAGTAAAAGTGATAGTTTTGTGAGTAAAAGTGATTATTCCATAAGACTCTTCTTACATGAATAGTAAATATAACTCCCACATATAGAGATTTTGTGGAAATATTATATTTTAGTTGTGAAAATATCATTTCACTTTATGTATTGCTTGAAATGGGAAAATCTAGATTTATTGATTCTTATTCTCTCAAAATCCATTAGCGCTTGATCTCTGTTTGTTGAAAACGTCAATCTGTCATCGCTTCTATAAGCTATCTTGAATATATTGCACAACTTTACAGCTTTGTTTCATGGGTGAGAGGGTGAGTGATTCCTGGTCAATGCTTCTTTCCTTGAAGACAAAAATACTCTGTATCTTATCAAAACATGTGAGCTTCCTCTATTTTTTGGTCCGATGATTTCCTGATAGAACTTTCTTATTTGACATTTGCCCAAGGAAATTTTTTGAATGCTTTCTTAACAATTGTTACTCTTATTCATATACCTGGGTGTAAAATCATCACTTGCAACTACTTTCGGGGGCAAACAACTCCATAGTCTGGAGCAATGCACTTTCACTCTTTGATGAGGATGAATGACTTACAATCTCTTTAATATTAAAAGAAAGTTCCCACCATTTTCGATTTAATTTGGCAGGAAGTAACGCATATCAATGTGTATTAGTTTTCTTAATTCTATGTGAATCAGTACCTTGGACTGAAGGTTCAGAAATCACCCAAAAAAAAGGGGGGAAATGAATATATCATCTTTATTTTCTTTCAAAGTTACTATATCTTATTTACCCTTTTCTTTCTTTATTAAAAGCTTAAACGATGGCAATAGTCAGAAGAGCTCAATTACATGTAAATACAACTATGCAAAATGATTTTGTTGGGAATTTTTTTTATTAGGGTTTATTTTGTGGTTCAAAATTGGTAAGAATTATATAAGCTGATAAATAGGCATATCACCTGATTGTTAACCTTGTTGTAATGCAGAGAGCTGTGGTCAGAGAACTCAGGTTCTGATGGCTTCAGGTTTGCCTTACTTTGACCCTGACTACGAAAATTTAAGCTTCAGAATAAACCCTCCAAGGTTATCTTTCTCTCTCTCATAATTTCTTTTCATTGTTATAGAATGATAGCTTATAGTATTATGTAAACTTGATGCGACCATAATTTAAATACCATTGATAACCATCATAGGATTTGCAATGTTGCAAACCAATTAAGATTGCATTGATACGCCATGTCCTTGATCTGTTTTCATGTAATCTGTTATCCCATGATGAATTGTTTAGGATTGTCAATATGGTGGACTTTAAGAAGCTTAGTAGTTGTAAATTTGTTTCTCTGTAATTCTTGTTGTAGGGTGTCTGTGGACAACACTAGTCGCAAGGACTGTACTTTGGTCCAGGTATTTTTCATCTTTCTTAATGAATTTTTACATTATGATAATGAGCTGGCCAAGCTGTAATAGGTCTCACAGTGCCACGCGGCAATAATCTAATTGATAGCTAGGAAAATATAAAGTTTATTCTATGCATTTTGCTCCATTTGAAAGTCCCTTCGATCCCTTATGCATTCCGTACAAAGGAACATTTTCATTTTCTAGACTTCTCCATCTGCTATGACAAAGCCCTGCCTCCATAACAACATAACTCCATGTTTTGGATCAAAGGAGGTTAAACAAGATATTAATCATGAACATTGAGTCAGTTGCATTGTCAATCTTCCGCTGATTTGAAATATCTTGTTTTTAATTACCGAACGCCAGTTAATAGTGCTGATGAGCCCTGACTTGATGTGTTTGAGAGAACCATGTGGAGGTGTGATTTATGAACAAACATTATATTTCTGTAGCCATTATCATAATGGATCGTACTATCCCCTGTGAAAAGTTGTGTACATTGTTTCAAGCAGCCTAATATTTTGAGGTTCCTGACAAACTTTGTGGATTAAACTGTTTGCATATGGCCACAACTTCACTTAAAGGGGGTCAAGTGGCCTCATGTGCTGTTGCTGCTAGTATTTGGTGCATTATTTTTATGGCAACTAGAGGAAGCTTTTTTATGATAAAGTCGAGGATTTGAAAATAAAGACAATATTCAATCGTAGAAGGTGATTTTAACCAATTGTTAACAACTGATTTTGTATGCCCACCGAAATCACTAAACAATGAGCAAATCTGCATAGTGAACAAAGAGTAATCACACAAAAAGTTGATGGCTTGGGCTGCTAAGGGATAACTCCGGTGTGAGAATAAATACAGGCAAAAAATATAAACAATGGAGGGATTAAATTGTTGGAATAATAAAACGTACCGCATATGATATTTGATGTTATGTGTTGATGACCCTCAGTTGTTGCTATATTTATACTTTTCTCAACAACCCTATTATCCCGCACCCTATACCAATTAGCATTCAAAGTCCTGACCAAAGTTCCATTGTGACTGTAATACATTATACCGGTTAATCCTTATCCCCCCCAATTACCAAAAATATAGTCTGATAAGGAATCATATGTCAGTTTGGACTTTGACCCTCCTAGTTGTCAAACCACCAAAGGACACTGTAATGGGCTTGCCTTTGTACCAAGCCCACTGTAGTGTGTTAAAGGTAGGCCAACTTTTGCTCCAAGCCATGAATAATTATGGGTCGACACCAGATCTGGGCCCTAAATAATTATATCCAAACATTACCCCCATTCTCTTGTTTATAAAGAATTTATAATAGAAGTGTAACATCAAGAATATAATGCTGACTAGATAAATCAAAATGCCCAATATACCCATTCTGCATGTGCCTCCAGAAACCCCTCGTTTCCCACTGCAAGTAAGCCGCCTTTGATTGTCACGCCCTTCAAATTTTAGTTTTAAACCCCAAAAGAAACCCTTCACACTTACTTCCC
Organism: Hedera helix; assembly: GCA_947179155.2. Lineage (NCBI taxonomy): Eukaryota > Viridiplantae > Streptophyta > Magnoliopsida > Apiales > Araliaceae > Hedera > Hedera helix. The sequence goes on from OX359270.1 coordinate 25,910,701, forward strand.
AAAAACCTCCCAATTTTCTCTTTGTAAAAAGGCGATTTTCAACAAACTCTTCCTTCTTTGGCAAAACTCCATTTCTCCAACAAAACTTTTTTACTTTTTAATCACCCATGGCCCAAATTCTTTCTTCTTCCATTCCTGCTAGCCCCCCCCCCCCCCCCCCCCCCCCCAAGTCCTCCCCTTATCGACGCCGAGCGAAATGAGATAGCCAATTGTAACATTTATAAATCGGACAAAACTTTCAGCCACGCCAACTCTAGATCTACCATCACCGATGAACAGCTCATTGAACTCCGCCACTTATACCAAATACCCATTGAATACATAACCCGAATCCCTGAGCCCAGAGAAAAGATGTATTGGTGTCTCAATGAGGGATATATCGGTATCCCAACCTATGTACTAAGGTATGGGGTACAATTCCCACTCCATGATTTCATTTCCTACTTCCTTATGTTCACTGGCTTAGGATTCTCCCAACTCGTCCCCAACTCTTACTTCCACCTTATATACTTTATCGTTTTCTGCCACAATTGCAACATCTTTCCATCCCTAGACTTCTTCTTTTCCATATTTACCATCAGCCGGACCAAGGAACCTGGGTTCAGGGCCATCACTAAATTGCCCGGACTCCAAGTATGGATGTAGACCCCCTCCAGCAACAAAGGGTGCCATTCATCTTGGTTCTTACTTCGTGGCTCCGATACCCAGCTTTTGCCGACATGGAGTGAGCCCCAGAAGATGAAGCTTGACTATGAACAATTGTCTGAAGTCTGGAAGAAAGAATTATGTTTCTACAAGAAGATGCCCACAAAATTCTGGAGCCTAAATCTCCTCTCCAATAACCATTGGTTATTTGACCACAAAAGTAAGTCTCCGACCCATTACTCCTTGCTTTATACAAATCTGTCTTAGTATATTTCTCTAACTTAATTCCCTTTATTTTTAGTAGTATTTTTTAAACCACAATTCAAATCTCCAATTTATGCCCACTTGTTATTAAGCAAATAGAAGCCCCATCATAAAGCCTCGAACCTTTCACTGATACTACTGAACCCTTCCACAAAACTGCCGAAGACATCCCCAACACCACTGAAGCCCCCGAAACCCTAGAAAACCAAAACATACCAACCTTCAATCTTCCTAAACCATTCGAAACTACCCTAGAGAAAAATGTCTTTGAGTCTACCCACCTAAAAAAATAGCAACTACATAAGAGAAAACGCTAAAGATTAACCATGAAATTCGACCTCCCTATCCACACTGAACCAATGTTTTAAAAATCAGTCCGGTTAGCGAACCGAAAAAAGGTACCGAGTGGATGGATCACTGGTTCAACCAGTGGTAGACTATTATTAAACCGGTGACATCATAAATACATAAAAATATATATTATTAATAATTAATATATTTTTAAAATATATATATTTTTGTAAAGTAAAATATAGTGAAATTATATTACAAAATTACTAAAAATATCTAATTTTAAAAATAAAAATATTTTTGTACAAAAAAATATTAAAAAAATACTTAGTCGACCGGTTCACTGGGTTAATTAATCGATTTTATCGATGTTTAACCGGTATTTGACTGGGTCACAGCCGAACCAATTTTTTGGGCCAACTGGATCGGAGAGCCGACTGGTTCCGGTCGAACCACGGTTGGACCGCCGGTTCGGTCCAGTATTTTAAACATTGCAATGAACCTCTTACAACAATTGTGCCTTTATCCCCTTTATCAAAATTGCCCGACCTACCTAATAATTATGTCTTTTCTCCATCGTAACCCCAACCGACACTAACTCAAGCTTCTCTAATACAAATTGACCCTCAACCATCTATAACAAACCCCAATCCTACTGCCGTCGAACCCATCCTCAACTCTGTCGAACCGACCTTTATTACTGTCGAACCCATCGAACCCCCTAACACTAAAAAGAGATGTCTTTAACATGTTTGTAAATGAAAAACTCCAACTCCGAAAACATAAACGTTGAAGACTCGTAAAAGCCGCTTCCCAGATATAACCCAAACCTATTCCATTAACTCTATCGACCCCAATTGAACCCCTAAATAAAGACCCTCCTTTTCCCTACCCCTCAAATTCAACCCCAGTCTGAATTAACTCCTCCATCCCCTTAAATACAACCACCCCCAACAATAATTATAACATCCCTCAACCCACAACCTTAAACCTTTGTAGGCCCCCAACCTTCAGCTTTTGGCTACCAGACCCCGCGAACATTAACTACCCCATGCATCTCTTCCAACACTTCAACTCCCCAGCCGACAATGACTAATTCTAGGGATTGTCCAACCGCCAACTCCTTTTCGCTTTCTTCGTACTCATCCGAACTCCATTTCAAATATCTACTCATTTAATTACTTCTTGCACTAGTTACCCTTCTTTTTGCAGAGCCTTGTCGCCTTTAGCAGACTGTTTTTATAAGAAGGTGACGAGATCAACTCTGACACCATTGTCGAGGACTTGAAGCCCAAATTGAAGGCTATTGAAAAGGAAAAGGCTTAACTTAACCGGCAACTCAACGAAGCCACAAAAAAAAAAAAAAATGAAGATCTCAACCAATATAATAAATCACTTCCAACTCAAGTGACCAATCTAGTGGAAACCAAAAACCAGCTCTGAAACAAACAACGCAAACTCAACAAACAACAAGAAAATCAACTTAAAGAACTCACCAATCAACTAAAGATACAATGTGAAGCCAATATGTCTACCGTTAAATCCGTTAGTCGCATTGGAAAAGAAAATTAAGAAATCAGAGACTAACATGAAACAATATCCGACAAATAACGCCAACAAGTCATTGTTGACTACTGGGCCTCAGACAAACTGATCAACCAGATGCTATCTGAATTTGACGAGGGGTACCTGACAACGAACGCTAAAGTTCAAGTAACTAGTGTCAACCCCACAACCTTAGGTTTCTCTAAAGACGAAGAGTCTGAGGATGAATCTTGGATTTATATTTCTTTTTCCTTTCTTTGATGAACAATTTATAATATATTTGAACACCTTTAGTAAATAAACAACTTAATGAATAAAATTGCACCTTCATTTTATTGATATATATATCAAATGTTATAAATGAATGAACTGTATAAACACATACATCAGTTATTGATAATATTCCTAAGTCTTCCTATATGCCAAGTATTTTTTAACTTCGAACTAGACATATCTCTAAGTTTACAAGTTAAAATTTCAATAACTTCATAGGGACCCTCCCAATTAGGAATCAACATACTGACATTCTATGGAGTTGAAGTCACTACTTCCCGAAGCACCAAGTCCCCAACTTCAAACCTCTTATGGCAAACCCTTCTATTGTAATGTCGAGCCGTCTTCTGCTAATAAATTGCCAACCTTAGCACCGTAGCATCCCGAACCTCATCCAACAAATCCAAGTTAAGTTAAAGACCTTCTTCATCGTATAACTTCTTAAAATTTACCAGCCAGAATGAAGTAGAACCGATCTCAACTGGAATCAAGGCTTTAGTACCTACACCAACTTGAAAGACGAATCTTTAGTAGTAGTCCGATAGGACCAAAGTACCTAAAATTCCTCGAACCATCTTCTTTTAGACTAATCTAACCACCTTTTAATACCATTGAGCATAGTCCGATTAGTTACCTCCACTTGCCGATTAGATTGAGAATGTGCAAGAGAAACCTTCCAATGTTGAATCCCCAGAACTGTTAAGAACTACTCGAACTGCAAACCCTTATATGAGACTAACACAATTGGGATGCCAAACCGGTACACCACTGACTCCTTCAAAAACTGTAGACAATCTTGTTAAGTAATGTGCCGAAGTGGTTTAGTTTCTACCCACTTGGTCATGTAGTCAATAACCACCACCACGTATGCAAGTTATCCCTTTGCCTTGGGCATGGGCCCCAACAGATTAATTCTCCATACTACAAATAGGATTGGGGACAACACCTATGACAAGTCTTCAGGAGGTTGATGAGGGATTGGACTATTTAGCTGATATTTTGGGCATTTCTTGATAAATTCCTTAGCTTTTTGAAACATCGTCAATCAATAATACTCTTGTTTAATTAGCTTATGCGCGAATACCTTAGCTCCTATGTGATCCTCGCAGATCCCTTCGTGCACTTCTCGAAGTGCGTATGATACCTTTGATGGAACCAAAGACTCCGGCAATGTGAAGAATAAGCCCGCCGATACAAATCTGCATCAATTAACCGGCAATGTGAAGAATAAGCCCGCCGATACAAATCTGCATCAATTAAGCAGAAGTAGGCACTTCAAAACTTGATTCACTTAGCCAACAACTTATTCGACGACAGCTTACCCTCACTGAGATACAGTATGGCTTCAACTAGTAATTCGACCTCTCAACTAGCATTAACTCATTTCTCATAATGCTTGGTTCATTAAGGATCTCCAAACATACTGACCTTCCAAAGGATTCTACCTGTGTGTCAGCCAGCTTAGACAATGCATCGACTACCACATTATCATTTCATTTAATCCCCTGGAGTGAGTAGGAATGAAAGCGTTATAGCATCTTCACATCGGATAAATACTTGGTCATCCTTGCCCCTGAGCTTCGTACTCGATCCTCTGGATCTGCTTGACAACTAACTGTGAATCGTGAAAAATAAGTACATGGTTCACCTCTAAACTCCATACGTGTGCTGTCACAGACACCTAAAAATAAAATCTTACTTTAAAAGAAATTACGTAGTAATGTAAGCAAGAGTTAATCCTACAAAGAATGATTAATTTAATTTTATGCACTGTAAACTAGAATTGAGGGTTTTGAATTAATTATAATTAACTAAATAAACAAAAGTAAATAAGATTAACCAAATAATTAAAAAGTTCAGTTATTTAGTTAAGTACCACCTTTTCACAATAATAATATAATCAAGTTAATCATATTCATCATTCAATGAAGTTAATATCCATAGATAACAACAATCCGTGTTATCCAAAATTCTCCTTAGGTTTTAAATCTAATGTAACAATCGTCCGCACTAGACTATAACTATTATACAACCTAAAACTATCTGTCTAGATTTACTATAACAATAGCATTAAGAATTAGGGAATTATATTATTCTAAGAAATAATCACATAGTTGCATATTATTTAACTTGCCTTATATAACTATAGTAATACTCAAAAGCTTGACCACAATCATGTATTACTAATTGCTACTTATGATCAGATAAAATATTATTTGCTTAATACTATATCTTAATTTAGCAGATGATAATAGCTTGTTCAACTTAACTGGTCATTATTAAATCAATCTAAACAAATATCATTCAATCAGTTAAAATAGATTATCAAGAATAAATTTAATATAAGAAGGAATAAATAATAATAACTTAATTAAACTATCAATTGAAAATAAGGTTCAACATCCCTTAGAATTGAATAAGAAAAATATAGCCTGGCATGCTCAGCACAATAATCTCTATGAATGAATAAATGTGTGTGTGTGTGTGTAAGAATCCTCTACTTGTGTCTCAAAACCTCTATTTATAGACTATATAATTTTCCAAGCTATATTAAGAATTACAATACTAATTAAATAAATTAAAAAATAAAAATCCTAATTTTCTTCCTTTTCCAAATTGCAACTGACTTCTTAATTTCCATACTTGAATTTATTATTGGACCCACTTCAATTCAGAATCCATAATCTGTTTTGCTAAAGGAATAGTTGAATTGGAGCTTGTGACCCATACAGAATTAATGCAGAATAATAAGCTGCCAAAGTCTGTTGAACCAATCTTGGAAAGGAATAAGGAAAAATCATGCATATGCGGGACCCCACACGGTTGAAAGAAAAACTAGCCAGTCAAACATGCATCGCGCGGTAATATCCAATCCTTACACCAAATAGCCAAACGACGTTGTCCCTTGAAGTGTGTTGACCTCACTGCAAGTGTGCCTAGTGCGACTTATCTTGTTCATGTTAATTACAAAATTGCCACCGGGTTCCCTTTATGTACCATTTTGCCATCGAACATTAATTTACTTAAAAAATAAAATAAAAAATAATATAAAATTAATAAAAATATATAAAATTAAAAAAATTACCTAAAATAGTAAAAATACTTAAAAACTCACAAATAATTAAGTACAATAATACCTTATAAACAGATATAAAATCTATTTATCACCATGCCAATCTCAACCCGCTAGTGTAGCCTCATACTCAGCTTCATTATTAGCAGCCCTGAAATAGAACCTAATCGCCTGCAAAACTTTAAACCCTTTAGGACCGGTAAGGATAACCCCAGCCCCACTAACATCTTCATTAGATGACCCATCTACATACAGAGACCAAGATTATGACAGAGCCTGCTGCACCAGTTATAACCTCAACTACCACAGTTGATACTTCCTTTGGATCCTCTTCAAGAAAGGTCTGCCAATGTCTGCCTTTTGATGGTTGTCCGAGACCGATAGTCCATATCATATTGACTTAATTCCAAAGGTCATGCCACCATTCTTCCTGAAGCGTTTGGCTTGTGGAACACCTTTTTCAGTGTCTGATCAGTGTGAATAATGATGACTTGACCCTATAAATAATGTTAAAGTTTTCTGCTAGCTATCACCAAAGTATAGACACACTTCCCTAGATTTGGATACCATATCTCTGCATCACTTAAAGCATAACTGGTGTAATAAACCAAACGATGCCTTCCTCCCGAACCCATATCGCCCCCACGGCCAAAGATCTTATAGCCAAGAATAAATATAATGGTTTAAATGGTAAAGGTTTTTGTAATAACGGAGCCTAAGATAAATACCTTTTTATTCATTGAAAAGCATCATCACATTTCAAAATTCATTGGAATGCCTTTTCATTCTTCAGACCTTTCAACGTATCAAAGAATGGAAGACATCGCTCTACAGATTTAGATATGAAGCGCCGTAAAGACGCCACCTAACCTGTCAATCTATGCACATCCTCAAAGTTCTTGGGCAACATCATGTCCAGTATAGCTTTTATCTTCTTTGGATTAGCCTTAATCCACTTTTTGTAGACTAAATAACCCAAAAATTTACCTGATCTAAGACTAAACGTACACTTTGTGGGATTGAGCTGCATGTTGTACTGCTTGATTATATGAAAGCATTCCTCTAAATCCTGTAGATGATCTTAAACCCTTGTGCTTTTGATAATTATATCATCCACAAACACCTCCATGTTCCTCCTGATCTGCTTTTAAAATACTTTTTACATCATCCTTTGGCACGTGGCTCCCGTGTTGATCAGACTGAATGACATCTTTCTGTATGCATATATTTCCCTGTGCATGATAAAAACCTTCTTCGGAACGTCCTCCTTACACATAAAATTTTGATTGTATCTCGAAAAGGCATCCAAAAAACTGAGGATCGGAGAACATTTCTCGCTGTAGAATCTATCAGTTGATCAATGTAAGGAAATGGGTAGAAGTCTTTCAAACACGCCTTGTTCAGATTTATATAATCAATATAGACCCTCCACTTCCCATTCTGTTTTCTGACCAGAACCATGTTCGCTAGCCACTTCGGGTATTCAATCTCAAATATCACTTAAACATCTAGAAGCTTTGCAATATCCCCATTAATCACCTTCTGGCATTCCGAAGTCACTTTTTCTGTCGAACTAGTTTCCTATCTGAATCCACGAAAAGCCTTTGAACTGCCACATCATCTGCTATCTTAGGCATATCATAGGTTATCGAAGCAAATATATCAATATACATCCGAAGCAGTTCTATCAACCCTGTCCTTACAGTTGCTCCAATCTCGTACCTATCTTCACCGTTTTTGTAATATTGCTTGGTATCAACTATATATCATTGGTCTTCTCAGCAGCTAAAGCCAACGACTCAATAACGCCTAGGTAAAGAGTTCCACATCCCCTTCATCGTTTGCTTCTGCTTACTAACCCCAACAACAAATAATGTAAGAGTATGGCGGTAACATCTACTTGTAATGTCTAAATCCCCTTTTACCTCGTTGACCCCATTAGGTGTATGGAACTTCATCTTAAAGTGGAGAATAGACGTAACAGCATGCAGTGCAGACAAAGTAGTACGGCCCAATATTGCATTGTATGCAAAATTAAGTTAAACTACGAATTTTTTTACCTTAATCTGCATCTGTTGAAGAGTCGTACTGAAGACCACTGGTAACTCTATTATCCTGACCACATGCACTGGCTTATTGTCGAATCTATATGAAGGGGACTCCTAGTCGACCTCTTTCTTTACTCCTTCTAAATTCATACGCTGGTTTGCATGGTTGTACAACATGTCCACTGAAGACCTGTTATCAATAATAATTCTCCTCATATCCACTAGGTCAACCTATTTTTTGATAACCAACGCACCCTTGTGAGGCTCCACTATATCGGAAGGGCAATCATCATTTAAGAAGGAATCATTCTTGTGCTTCTTCCCAAACTATTTCCTAATTGAACCCTTGTGATGATGTCAATTACCCAACATAATTGAACTTCTAACCAACCTCTTGATCCTCCTATTGTGTCTGATTTTGAGTTGGTGCTTCCTTTCCTACTACATAACTAAACGAGCTCACCACTCCACACCTTCTTCTTAATCATATCTTTTAATCCACTACAAGCCTTCATTGAATGTCCTATAATTCAATGATAATTAAAAAATTGATTGTTGTCTTTATTTGAACGATGAGGGCCTGATAGTGTCAGCCCAACAATAGGTTTACCCCTGATTGCCTCAAGAATCTTCACTTTGTCCGTGTTCAGTAGGGTATACACCTAATTTTCCATTTTAGATCAAAAAAGTGGCTTATTGGTTGCAGGCTAACCCCCATTTTGTCTGATCTGATCCCAAACATTCACTTTATTATCTCCATTTTTAGATCCGTCATTCCCTTTATTATTTGCTTTAAGCTTTCCATTGCCTCTTTGGTTGTAATAAAATATTTGGCCCTTTCATATGCATCAGATAGATCATTTGGAGGATTGAACATGATATCATCCTTCATCGACTTCCTAAATTACCTAATGTCCAACTTTGTTTTAAAGAACCCTAACGTCTGTATCATGTTCAAGTCAGTAATTGTGCCCATCGCCTCTCTGAACTTTTACACATACTGACTCAACGTGTTACTAGGTTTATGCTTGATCTGCATTAAGGAAGACATGAGCTTTCTCCTCCTTCTATTACTTCCGAACTGCTCGTGAAATTTATTGCACAACTCTTGCCATAAATTAATGCAGTTCGAAGGTAGAGACATCATCAATTGTTTAACTCCCTTATTTAATGTGGTGATAAATATTTGGCACATACCCACATCTGAATGATTGTAATACCACATAAGTCACTCATAGGAGTGTGTGTAACATAAGGATCTCCCATGCTGTCATATGTCTCTAGTAGTGGCAGCTTCTTTGTCGGATTAGCCATAACTTCATCAAAAGCTAAGGAAAAAAGGGACTTCAGGTCCAACGGTTGAGGATTAGCCTGAGTTGTCGTAATCTTCTGCTCCAGTACTGCCAACTTTTGCATAATGGGATCAGGAATAGCTGCCTATGGGGCCTCCTCCTGCTGATCCTGAGCCTGGTCTGGAGACCTATCTGTCATTATCTCATCCTGATCTAGTCTATGAATTGAAGATCTACCCTATTTCTGACCGAGGAGTATATCCCAACCCTAAGGGTGTTTGGTACCAACTTGGAGAGTCGGGCTGCCATATGTCGCCATGATGGCAACGTCTTGGAGAGTCGGGTTGCCTTATGTCTCTATACTGGTATTGGTTGTGAGAGTGGGAATGCCTTATATCTTCATGCCAGTACCGGGTACCGGCCGTGAGTACTGGGCTAATTTATATCTTCATGCTGGTACCGGTTGTGAGAATCGGGCTCTTATATCTCCATGATTCAACTGAGTTCAACTCTATGGAGTGGTCTCTTGATCCCCCACCTCTGATTGTGGATGGGAGTTCCTTTTCCTTCCAGAGTTCAAACAAATGCACACTCCACTCCTGCTGCTAGAGCCGTAAAGCTTCGAACACACCCTCAGCTTCTTTAATTTTTTGCTTCCAGATCACCTCGCGCTGATCACACTTACTAGATCCCCTGTCCCGATCCTCTAGAGTGGGAGAGTAATGGTCAGCCTTTTGTCTCCATAGATCCTGATCAAGCGTATTGGAGGGAGTGAACCATCGTCGTCGAACTGGTGCGTATTGCGTCATAACAGGCTTAGACTTCAAATTGATGGGACCGAGTCTGTCTTTCACTGATCCTCGTTCCTAACTCAGTCCCAATATTGCAGAGGCCCTTCTTGGTCTTGATTTGAATTTCCCTGGTTCGCCATAGTAATAACTTAGAAAAGTGGTGATTTGAATCAAATATCAATCAAGCCCTCCCTCTAGCTCCAATGTTAATGCCTGATTTTGTATGCCTACCAAAATCACCAAACAAATAGCAAACCTTCATAATGAACATACAGTAATATATCATACCAAAAAGTTTGACAGCTTGCACCGCCGAAGGATAACTCCGGTGTGAGAATAAGTGCATGTCAAAAAGCATGAACAATGGAGGGATTAAATTTCTGGAATAATTAAACGTACTGTGTATGGTATTTGATGTTATGTTTTGATGATCCTCAGTTGTAGTTGTATTTATACTTTTCTCAGCAGCCCTACTATCGCACACCCAAGACCAATTAAGATTAAAAGTTCTAACCAGAGTTCCAATGTGACTATAATACATTACCGGTTAATCCTTATCCTCCTAATTACCGAAAATATAGTCTGATAATGAATCATAAGTCAATTTGGACTTTGACCCTCCTATTATGTCAAACCGCCAAAGGAAACTATAATGGGTCTACCCCTGCCCCTATACCGAGTCCACTGTAGTGTGTTAAAGGTAGACCAACTCCTGCTTTAGGTCGTGAATCATTATGGGCTGACACAAGATCCGGGCCCTAAGTAATTATATCTCGACACCCATCTTTGGTGTCATTACTACATACTGGATTTACGTCTTGCATGTTTATGATATGATGAACTGACATCATTACTTTCCCGTGCTCCTTAGCATTTGAAATATTCTTCTTGGAATGACCAGATGAAAGTTTTGGAATGTGCTTGGTTAGGTTGACAGTGTAAACAAACCTGGGATACTGCTGGAAGTTGTGCAAATTCTATCAGACCTTGACCTCAGCATAACCAAAGCTTATATATCTTCTGATGGTGGATGGTTCATGGACGGTATGTCTTTTTTGAGTTGATGATTTTTATGGTTAAAGCCGTACTAACCAAGTTCACGCTCATTAAGTTGCTATAAACTCGTCAATAGAACCCTAAAAATGTGCAGGTAATTTTATCGTATATGCCAAATCATTAATTATATTAGTACTTCAGTACTTAAATAATCATCTAATTCAAAGTTCAATGATGATGTTGGTTCACTGATTTTGACGAGTGAATAAAACTATTAGCTGCACAGTTTTGCTAAGTTTTTACATTTGGCGGGGCATATGTGCAGTCCCCTATGGCCATGGATTAGCACATGAATATAAAGAGAAATTAATAAGGCATGACAGAATTATACGCCCTCTCTCTCCCACTACCATACATATACAGTTCTTGGATTACACGTTATATCAAATATACTAGTAACAAGCTATGTTTACTCCACAGTTTTCCACGTCACTGATCAACAACGAAACAAAATCACAGACAGTAAAACCGTTGATTACTTAGAAAAGGTATGTTCGGTTATTCTATTGTTAGCTCATCTATTCTTAAACCAGGAGTGGACGACCAACACCTAGCTGCAACCTCGATATGTTTTCAAATAGATAGAAAGACGTGTCAAAATGGAAAATTTTCTAGTGCCCCAAAACTGTGCCCGAATTGGCCGGAAATACTTTGAAGTGTTATACAGTAATTGTACGGTACAACACTTCAAAGCATTTTGGGTAATTTAGACACAAAATTTTCGGGCACTGTAGCATTGTTCTGTCAAATAGGCTGTAAACCAAGGTATTACAATAGTTCCAACTTGACCCTTGCCTTGACTAAGAAGTTCCACAGAATCATTTGCGTAAGATTTGAGAGTCATTTGATACGTGTGTAACCACAAAAGAAGTTGTTCATTTCTTTTAACTGATGCATACACCTATTTTTGTTCCCTTTGATTTCATTTTATCTTATTATTTTCCATTATGCACTCAAATATACTACCATTTAATGGTGATAACTGATAAACTTTCAGAGTATAGAGTACAAGTGAGGTCTGAGGAGTGAGGAGTTTGACCAAGCAGCCAATTAACTGAATCTTAACTAACACAAAACGAAATAGATGGAAGAGGATCTTAGATGTTTATAAGAAATTAAATATGCTATACTCATTTTAGAAAGAGTGTCAACTATTTATGTTAGCCTTTCTATACTCTATTCAATAATGCACTTGCATCAAGCCTAGCGAGGATCACCCTTTCTCTTTTTTGTCTACAGTTCACGGGATTGGACTGTTTTAACTTATTTATATGTTTAATACTTTTTAGCACTTTTTATCATTGAATAGTTTAATGATGACAACCTCTTAGACTATTTTTTACTCTTAAAAGGGGTTATTGTTTAATCTCACCTTTCTCCTTGGGATTATACAGGCTCTCATAAATGACCTTATGAACAAAAATTGTCCTTGAGGTTGTCATCATCGATCTAATTCAAGTATAGAAAAGTGCTCAAGTATAAATAAAATTAAGATAGTTCAATAATGAAACATAATTGTAAACAAACAGAGCCTCAATTCCTTATCATGGATTCAAGTATTAGGTACCCAACAGGCCATCATCTTGATATAAGGGGTTGAGTGAATTGGAGAAAGGGGTACCTTGGTAAGAAAGGCCTACGTATAACATCAAAGGATAATTTCTTCTGTCATTTTCCATTTCTTTCTTTGTAATAGGCTCTAGATCACGAAGGCCGCAAAGCATATGTGTCAAACACATGGTCAGGACAGAGAGTAGGGGTTCACTCTATGGGCGACCACACTTCTGTTGAGCTTATAGGCAGGGACCGCCCAGGATTTTTATCGGAGGTATCTGCCATCCTCAGCAACCTCCACATTAACGTAGTTGCTGCTGAAGTTTGGACGCACAACCAACGAGTGGCATGTGTTGTTTACGTCAATGACAATATCCGTGCTGTGGATGACCCTACTCAGTTATCAGCTATGAAAGAGCAGCTCAAGAACATTCTTGGTGGGTGTGAGGATGATGAGAAAGTCTCTTGTACTAGTTTCTTTGAAGGTTCCACCCATATTGATCGGCGACTCCACCAAATGCTGTTTGCTGACCGAGATTATGAAGGTGGTTGTTTGGAAGCTGAGACAGATTATCCAGCTTCCTTCCAACCAAAAATCACTATTGATCGTTGTGAGGAGAAAGGGTACGCTGTGGTTAGTGTCAGGTGCAAAGATCGGACGAAACTGATGTTTGACATTGTGTGCACTCTTACATATATGCAATATGTTGTTTTTCATGCAACTATCTCATCCGACGGTCCTTATGCATCACAGGTATTTTTGCACGCTTCTCCTACGAATATTATGCATATCACACTCTTGGTAATTGTTGCGCTTTGTAAATATTCTTTGAACTTCACGCGAAGGCTTAGATAGCTGAATTTGCGTAAACCAGTGCATCAGTTGGAGCAAATGCTTGTAAGAGGCTTAACTTTTTTTATCTTAACATTTAAATTGAACTCCCTCACATTTCCCTCAGATGATGATGTTAAATAGAGTGAATGATCTTTGCTCTTTGGGTTATAATTTCTAAGTGGTACCCACTTTTAATTCATAAAACGACCAAAAACATAAGAAAATACGTGCGAATAGATTTTTACTGGTTGCCATTTGATAGACCTCTTGATTAAACTTCTTGTAATTTAGGTCAACTGTAGCTACTTCTTAGTTAATCAGATTAACTTCTCATAGGGTGTTCAGCTTAATAATGGAAATAGGATGAGTACAACAATAAAAGCTAGTGAAACCCCTTATTATTCCCCAGTGTTTGATTTGGTTATGTTTCTCTTTGTGAATATGACAATTGCATCTATTGCATTGTCTGGCTTGTAATAATTTTACATGTATGTACTGTCAACAAATGTTTCTTTTTACACTTTTTAAAAATAATTACGAGGTGGACTGATTTTATTTTTACTTTATGTTCTTAAGATAGCTTTGAGGTTTATATCTGAATGATTGTACTAATCTTGTAGGAGTATTATATTCGTCACATCAATGGTTGCACTCTGGAGACTGAAGAAAAGAAGGAAAGGGTCATCAAATGTCTTGAAGCTGCAATTCACCGAAGAGTTAGTGAGGTGAGAGGGATTAAATTACTTTGGTATGATTTTTTACTCATCGAAACCTTAATCCAAAAACTTAATCGCGAAAGCACTAAACATATCTATCATATATACCATTCTTATTATTTAAAAGGGAATTGATATTTCCAAAAATGAATGGGACCTACATTCATGTGAGCAAAATCTTGCAGAAATATCAAATTTATCTTGCGGAAATAACAATTCCCAGTTAAATCTTACTTCTAAGCAGCAAGACGTTATACATCTTTTGATGCATTGTATATTGTTTAATGAAATGAAATGCTAGAGTGCCAGTTTTATAGAAAGATGTTGTTTCATCGATTATAATGTGCCTTTCGGCCCTTTCCCTTGGTTTCTTATCTGAAAATTAGTGGTAGTCCTACTGGACAGAAGAAATTAAATGAAGAAAATATTCAATCACTATCTTTCAACTTTGCAGTCCGATATATCAGATTAAAATGGTATATAATTAAGTTACAACCCTGCAAAATATGTTTTCAGTCTTGGAACATAATCGGCTTCAACTTGTTATAGCATTAAATTAGATGCAGCTAGCAGATGTAATTTTTGACTGCTATATAGGGACTAAAGTTAGAGCTGTGTGCAAAAGACCGGGTGGGATTGCTATCTGAAGTAACAAGAGTTCTTCGAGAAAATGGGCTGTCTGTTACAAGAGCAGGCATCACAACAGTTGGGGAGCAAGCAATGAATATCTTCTACATAAGAGATGCTTCAAGAAATCCCGTGGACATTAAAACTATCGAAGAGCTTAGGAAAGAAATTGGACAGAGGATGATGCTAAATGTGAAGATAGACTCGGCAAGTGCAAAGGCGGCACCTGAAGCTACTGGATGGGCAAAGCCAAGCTTCTCTTTTGGAGGTCTAATGGGAAAGTTCTTGGCTTGAAACTGCTTTATTTCTATGGGACATACTGTACAGAATAATGATGTCCTATTTCACAATTTTACAAGGGCGATGTTGAACCTATTTATTGTTAGATGTGAAGTTGTGAAGATTCTGTTTTGGCATGGCTTCTTATGCTCTGTACTTTTTGGCCAAAAATGAAAATCTTCATTCCTATTGTTAGAAGTTTGTCTTTATGGTATGAATGGCTCCTTGCCTCCTCTGGTTCTTGGAAGGAAAAAAAACTTGATTTGAATAGGATTTATTCTACTTTTAACTACCAACACTGTTGCAAAATTATTGATGCATTTTGCTTTTTAGTATGCATTTTCCTTTTTAGAGATGCATTTTTCTGCTCCTTGCCGCCTTGGTAATTTTATGTACTTTTTGGTTGCAATTTTTTTTTTCCTTTCGGTGTTACATGAATAATTATAGTTAATAATATTTTAACAATGTATTTAATATAGTGGATCAATCTTATAATCCTATCCAAATCTTTGATACAGTAGGCCAACCTTAAACTCTTACCCAATCGCATGAATTGATAAATGTTAATGTTCCTTTTCGTTACCAGGCTTAGGATCCATTGCCAAGGACTTTAGACCAACATAAGTAACAAATCGGCGACCCGACGTTGTCGTCGGGAAAATGTCTCCCTTGTTAGAGTGAGTATGTAACACCCCGAACCCGCTACATGTTCGAAGTGTCACACGCCGCAAGCCCGAAGGCTCGCAAGGCAACAATATTATTAGCGCAGCCCAGACGAAAACACAATAATGAAACCATCTTGAAATCGAACTGTCTTTCATTATCAAAATTACACTAAGGTTCAATAACTAAAAACTGAAAGCATAAATTTGGAGACACAACTTCTTTATACAAAAGTCTTATCAAATTCAAAATACTAATAACCGTCATAACTAAAAAAACTTCAGCCCTCCCCAAAAGTATCCACAATGCTTGGCTCTTAATAAGGTATCTTGTAAAAATTAATGTAAGGGTGAGCGGTAAAGCCTAACAAGTAACAATCTTTACTATTTAGGTGGATCAAGTACAGTTTACAAAACCTTTTTCAAAATAACTTTTTGTTCAATAACAGTAGTATAAACATACTTGTTGAAAATAAACTTTTCTGTTCGATAATAATAATCGATATATACATTCAAAACCAAAATCAATAATTATAAAACACAATTCGAAAACGATTTCAATATGTTCAATAAACGATTTCGATATTTTCAATATATTCGATGTATCTTTTAACTCACAGCCCCAACGACTAAGGTTATAGCAGCCCTGTAACACGGCTCTTATATTCGATAATGTCAATGATACGCCCCTACTAAGGTATCTTATAATGCACGCGCCCCGAAGAGCGCCCCCCGAAGGGTATTTGAAGGTGTGCGCCTTAGTAGGTCCTAAATTGTTCCGGAACTAGCGTAAACACTAACGGATTCAATACATAGTTGGACTGAGGTTTCTAAAATCAATTTCTTAATATTTTCGATATTCAAAACTATACTTATTTCACAGTTAAAAATCATATAATCTCATTTTCTAAATCAAAATTCTATTTTAATACTTAATTCAGGTTTTAAACAAAATATAAGTGTAACATTTTCATTCAAAAGGAAGCCTTAAATAAAGAATAATAATTTTTGAAACAGTACATTTAGGCATCCAAATAATTTCTAAAGCATATATAATTATAAACGATAATTTTAAAATACTAAATAGCTCAAAAAATCACTTACAATACATAGTTCGAAAATACTAAATAGCTCGAAGAGTCACTTATTTCGATATTGCTGAACACAAAATTTAATAGTCGAACGATTCCTAAATATAAATTTAGAAAATATAAATGTCATTAGGATAATTCTATTATTTAACAGCTTTCTTATTTCTTTTTCAAAATAACTATAAGTATATTTACCAAAAATATTTTTTCAATATTTAATCATTTTTTTTAAACAAATATTATTATTATGCCAAAGTAATAATCTAAATTGCAATTATAATTAAAGTTAATAATGTTAATCTAAAATTATTAACTAATAATCTAAATACAAAACAATAATTATAACCAATAATACTAATATAAAACTATTTACTAATAATCTAAATACAAAACAATAATTAAAGCTACAAAAATAATAACAATGCAAAAATACTAATTACTGACTAAATATACAAAATACTAACAAACTAAATACAATATTTAAAACTATATAAAACAAATAATAACAATACTTAAAATTAATAAGAAACATACCCGAAAATTACGAGTTCTGCAGATTGCCTACGTCCTCGATGATGAAAATTTAACTAATGAGGTCTTTTTATAAAAAGCTCTCACCCAAAAAGGTCCTTACTCAAATTGGAGGTCTTTAAGTTGGTGAAGAAAAGCAAGAAGAGTAGCATCATATTTATAGCCTAAGGAATGAGTTGGGTTTTGCTAAGGGGGTGATGTGGGACTAAATCTTGATGGATTCCTTTTTACATGATGAGGGACTTAGGAACTTAGGGGTATTACATTACCTCCCCCTTAAAAAAATAAATTTGGTCCTCCAAATTTTCATACTATAAGCGTATATCTAAAAATAACATATTCAAATAATAAAAGAGTTACATACCTTAGTACTGGTTGCTTGAAAGTTGAAACACTCTTCCTCGAGTTAACCTTGGACTTGCTATGGTTACTTCCTCCTTCCTTGTAGGTGGAGGGTTCTTGGGACATTGCGCAATTTTGTGATCCAATTCTCCACAATGAAAGCACGCACCCGTATTCCAATGACATTATTTGTCTGGGTGGTTCCTACCACATCTCCCACATTTCAATTTGTCCTCTTGGTTTACTTGATTTCCCCGAAATCTACCGGTTTGGGTATTTATCCTTTTCGTCGGTCCCCCATGAATCGACTCTCCCCCTGAAGGTTCCTCTCTCTTTCGATTGACATTCTTCCCATTTTCAATCTCTATTAGGCCCTTCTCAATAACCAAAGCCTTATGGAGCACTGCATCATATGTGGGTAGCTCAAAAGACGCAACAACATGCCTTATGTCGACTCGTAACCCATCCTCTAATCTACGGGCCTTTGTCACCTCATTTGGTATTAAGGTAGGTGCATACTTAGCGAGTTTTGCAAACTCAGCTTCATATTCAGCAACCGTCTTGTTCCCCTGTTCTAGCATAATGAATTATCTCTCCTTTTGTGCTCGAATCGTTCTAGGAAAGTACTTGTTGGTAAATGCCTCTTTGAACATTGTCCAAGTGTAGGGTTCAAGATTTCCCTCGTGTTTCCTTTTCTCCATAAGCCACCAATCATAAGCCCCACCCTGTAGTTGGTAAACCGCCAACGTCACCTTATTAGTTTCGGTACTCCCTAACAAATCAAAAGCCTTCTCCATTTCTTGAATCCACTTCTCAATGATAGTAGGGTTTGTAGTCCCTTCAAAGATGGGCGGGTTCAATCGCTTAAATTCTGCTACTATACCACATTGCCCATACTGTTGATTTTGTACTAATTGGGCTAATGTATTAACTAGCTGAGTCATACCATCAGTGCCACTATCATTGTTAGTAGAGTTACTTCTTCTAGGCGGCATTTTCTACACAATAAAGCAATCCCCACTAAACAACACTATACAAAATTAGTATCAAAACATATATCAATTTATTCAATAGTAAATGAAATACTAATCCATAAAAATTTAAGTTCAAAATGCAAAATAACAACTAATCAGACAATGCAAATATTTTTCACTTTATTTTATCTCTCACTCCAAATTCTTAAATTTAGTCAAGACTATACCCACAGTTAACTTCCAAAATCACTCCCCAGGGAATGTGTAGATTTTTCAACCAAACACACTACGAGCGGCCACCGCTCTGATACCATCTCTGTAACACCCCGAACCCGCTACATGTCCGAAGTGTCACACGCCTCAAGCCCGAAGGCTCGCAAGACAACAATATCAATAGTGCAGCCTAAACGAAAACACAATAATGAAACCATCTTGAAATCGAACTGTCTTTCATTATCAAAATTACACTAAGGTTCAATAACTAAAAAATGAAAGCATAAATTTAGAGACAGAACTCCCTTATACAAAAGTCTTATCAAATTCAAAATACTAATAACCGTCATAACTAAAAAAACTTCAGCCCTCCCCAAAAGTATCCACAATGCTTGGCTCTTAATAAGGTATCATGTAAAAATTAATGTAAGGGTGAGCGGTAAAGCCCAACAAGTAACAATCTTTACTATTTAGGTGGATCAAGTACAGTTTACAAAATCTTTTTTGAAATAACTTTTTGTTCAATAACAATAGTGAATATGTTGAAAATAAAATTTTCTTGTTCGATAATAATAATCGATATATACATTCAAAACCAAAATCAATAATTATAAAACACAATTCAAAAACGATTTCAATATGTTCAATAAACGATTTCGATATGTTCAATATATTCGATGTATCTTTTAATTCACAGCCCCAACGACTAAAGTTACAGCAGCCCTGTAACACAACCCTTATGTTCGATAATGTCAATGATACGCCCCCTACTAAGGTATCTTATCATGCACGCGCCCCGAAGAGCGCCCCCCGAAGGGTATCTGAAGTTGTGCGCCTTAGTAGGTCCTAAATTGTTCCAGAACTAGCGCAAACACTAACGGATTCAATACATAGTCGGACTGAGGCTTCTAAAATCAATTTTTTAATATTTTTGATATTCAAAACTATACTTATTTCACAGTTCAAAATCATATAATCTCATTTTTTAAATCAAAATACTATTTTAATACTTAATCCGGGTTTTAAACAAAATATAAGTGTAACATTTTCATTCAAATGTAAGCCTTAAATAAAGAATAATAATTTTTGAAACAATACATTTAGACATCCGAATAATTTCTAAAGCATACATAATTATAAACGATAATTTTAAAATACTAAATAGCTCGAAAAATCACTTACACTATACAGTTCGAAAATACTAAATAGTTCGGAGAGTCACTTACTTCGATATTGCTGAACACAAAATTTAATAGTCGAACGATTCCTAAATATAAATTTAAAACAAAAAAATGTCATTAGGATAATTCTATTATTTAACAGCTTTCTTATTTCTTTTTCAAAATAACTATAAGTATTGTAGACACCCAAATTTTGCACTTTTCTACTAACCCTGGCAGGAGGGCAAAGTCGTCACTGGACCCGACATGCGAAAAGGAAGGTGGACCCCAACACGAAGCCACCCCAACGACCTACGGTCAAAGCCGCCACAACAAACAACGAGCATCAGCCAAGGCAAAAAGCTAATCCAGAAGAACCTGATCGGATCACCAAAGACGACAAATGGCCACTACGCTTACGATGTTCGGGGGTCTCGCTCATCAGATAACAGCCTTCCGAAATAATACAGCAAAAAATGACGATTTAAGACCGCGTGGCACAGAAATCGAGAAAAGGAAGCCAGACAGCCGCGAATGCATCTGCGGCCAACGACTTTTGGGGCTTCGCACGGCTCGAGGACGGCACACGGCAGCCGAGGCGACGGCCCAGGCGGCCACAGCAGGCAGCCGCAGATGCATCTGCAGCTGCCTCCGATCAGCTATACAGCGGCCATTTTCGGGTCCGAGAGAAGAGAGAGGAGAAATTTTGAAGGTTTTTAGAGAGAGAAAAAATGGCGGAATAGAGAGAGAAACCTTCGGGTTTGGTAAAAAGTGTGAGATTTCTTCTCATTTTGTTCAATCTCCATGCTATACCTTGTATTCTACATTGGATTTGAGTGCTAGTGCGTGATTTCTATCAATATCAAGGCAAAAATTTCGATATCTTTCTTAGTGTTGGTGCATTTTGTAGATCTATTAGATTTAATATTTCATCTTGCTTTAGTAGTGTAATCGATAAATATTTGTGTATTTGTGCATTTGTTGGGTGGATCTACTGTTAGATCCGAAAATATTTGGTGCATTGCTATTTAAGTAGTTTGATTCGGTGTATTTTGAAGTTAGATCCAATGTAGTCAATATATTGTAGATCTATGGATTAGGGACGGTTAGAGAGGATTTATGGCAGATGGAATCTCCTCCTAACCTCCCGATGATATCCCTTTAGTTTAGTTTATAATTTTTACGTATGTAGCGATGGCGATGCATTTGTATTGTATATATGTAATTTATGGGCCTTAAAGCGATGTCGAATAGAAAATCGGGTTTAAGGCCCCGTGATAATGAAATATGTGATTGTGGGCGTTTGGGGCTATTTAGACGGCTTACATGCCCACAAATAGCTCCAACGTTATTTTGATGCTTGGTTTTCCCTTTCGACATGAGAAAACGAATTTTGGAATGAAACGATAAAGATTTTCTAAAAAGAATCAAAATAGGATATTAGATACACGAGTTTTTAAAAGTAAAGAGTTTTGGCGAAACTTTGATCCTTGCGTGACGGAAAGGCTATATTGGGTTTGAAATGTCATAAAAGATGTTTTCGAAAGATAAATAAACGTTTTCATTAAACTTTGTGCATAGGGTTAAAGAGTTCTAGAAGTTGCCTTCATTTTATTTATATTAACTGTTAGAAGGCAATGTATAGTCTCGATTCCTATTTGACAAAAGTTTAAAACTATTGTTTTCTAAAATGACTTATAATAAAAAACCCTCAACGTTTTCAAAATTAAAATCAATTTTTCTTATAAAAAGCGAAGCCTCGTCATTTGGGTCAAAAGACGTCTAAACGCTTTCCCGACAAAACACATTTGCCATATGAAATCAAAGCAATCTTTATGCAAAAAATTCATCACAAGCATCACCTAGGCACGCACGCACACACAAACAACACACACATTTTAAGATTTAAAAGGATCGAAAAACACCGAGATTGCGGTAACCGTATTTCACGGAAGTCGGGGGGTGCCTAACACCTTCCCCTCGCTTAAGCAAGCCCCCGAACTCTATGAATCTCGGTTTGCGGACCAATTGAATCGGAGTCACATATGAGCCATTACGATTACGAAAACAAAATTCGGATGAGTTGGTACATCCATTTCAAAAATACCAACTGGCGACTCTGGTCAATTGGCTCATAAAAATCGATCGTTCAAAAACCCGTCGACACTAAGCCGACCCTTTTCAAAAAAATCACATCTTAATCTAAAGGCTAAAATTGGAAGGGACATTTTAATAATAAAAAACGAGACGACGAAATTCCCGGCGTCGACAAGTATATTTACCAAAAATATTCTTTCAATATTTAATCATGTTTTTAAACAATTATTATTATTATGTCAAAGTAATAATCTAAATTGCAATTATAATTAAAGCTAATAATGTTAATCTAAAATTATTAACTAATAATCTAAATACAAAACAATAATTAAAGCTACAAAAATAATAACAATGCAAAAATACTAATTACTAACTAAATATATCAAATACTAACAAACTAAATACAATATTTGGAACTATATAAAACAAATAATAACAATACATAAAATTACTAAGAAACATACCTGAAAATTACGAGTTCCGCACATTACCTACGTCATCGATGATGAAAATTTAACTAATGAGGTCTTTTTATAAAAAGCCCTCACCCAACAAGGTCCTTACTCAAATTGGAGGTCCTTAAGTTGATGAAGAAAAACAAGAAGAGTAGCATCCTATTTATAGCCTAAGGAATGAGTTGGGTTTTGCTAAATGGGTGATGTAGGACTAAGGCTTGATGGTTTCCTATTTACATGATGAGGGACTTAGGAACTTAGGGGTATTATAGAGTACTTGCACAAATAATGGTGTTAACAATGGAAGTTTTAAGAGAGTAATTACCTTCTTACCTTGTGTCGAGGACTATTTATAGGAAATGTTTGGTGTCAATAGCACATGACTAAGTCACGTGTTTCTGACCATATGTCATGTCATCTGTGCTACTTGGTTAGAAATATTCTCACCAACTTTTGACACATTTGCCTATTTGCAACGAATCAGCCATGTGTTCTGCATTTAGTATTAAATGTTCTGTAGATGGCTAATCGGTCACATAGGACTGCGCTTCAGCTAAGTATTGTAGCACTTCGGTTGAGCATTATAGCCATGTGCTATATATATCATGTTAGATCCAAATGATACAAAAAAATCTAGAAGGGGGTTGAATAAATCATTTTAAAAATTCTTCTTAAACTAATACCAAATTTAATTAATCACTCGGGTTATACTTATAGCGAAATGAAAATTATAAAAACCTTTATGTTAGTGCATTTATGATTAATCTATTTTAATTAATGATGATATAATGATAAGAGCTTAATGTATGTGTAAAAAAAAAGTAATGTTGTAAAGTCATTAAGAGATAATTAGTGTAAAATGACTTAAAGATCAAATCTGTTAGGTTGAACTAGTTAGTAGAATAAGAACTTGTAATAGACTAGAAGTCAAAATTCGTAGAGCTGTAGACTTAATTACTTTAAGATCGCAGAGTTAACTAAGCAAGTTTGACAGAATTGTCTAGCAGAATGCAAAGGCACTGTGAGTTCGCAGAGTTACTGAAGGACAAAGCCAAAAACATAGAGCGACTCAAGATAGAGCTAAAACGTAGAGCTACCATAATCGTAGAACGACTTATCAGAAGGTTGACCCTACGATCCCAAATAATCAAAATCGTAGAGTGCAACTACTGACTTCAAGTGACCGTTGTGATCAAAGGTTTCCTCAACACACCACAATTTTGAGGATCCTCGAAGAGTGTTGATAGAAAATAAAATGTCCAATCAGTCGTAATTCTAACTGCAATATTTTGAAAGAATAGTTTGCCACAACACACAGACAAGGCCTGACACAGTTGGCAAACTTAAGCAACTATAATAGACTGTTAGTCAATAATAAAAAGACTTTTGGGCTAAGCTACAGTGACTTCCAACGGGTAGATTTCCAAAGGAAAATCTATAAATAGATTGTAGTTTCAGACTTTTAAGTAATTAATGGAAAAAGAGTGATCGATTGAACAAGAAGTTATACAATAGAGAATCAACCAAACCTAAACACACAAGTTTGAAAGCTCAAAGCATACTCTACGATCCAGAACCAATTCTACGATCTAAAAGCACTCTAGAATTTCTTTTATATCGATCATCACTGCTAAGTTAATTTGAAGAAGGGGTTAATGCAACTTAGCAGCACCCCAAACACAAACCACCAAACACCAGCTAGATTTTTTTGATCATAGCAAGACGAGACTTAGTAAATCACCTTATTCGAATTGAATCGATTCTCTTATTAAGGTTTAAGTCTTAGTAACTTATCAAGTCTTAATGACTCATTAAGTTTTAGTAACGTTTGTGATACTTAGTGAATTACAGTGTTATAAGTAGTTCTAAGAAACCTTTCTCTTAATGATCTTATCCTTAATGGATCATCCCTGCTCAGTGGAGTGGAAGAGAAGACTAGAAGTAGTTTAAACTCTGAACCTCTTAAAAATCACTGTTTTATTTAATGCTTTACATAACAACTATATCAAACCGCTATATCAACTGCAATATTAATTGAGAATCATTCATATTTATCACTAAATTTAGAGTTGAAATCGTTAATATATCTTTGAAGGGTCTTTATAAAACACAATATTTTGCTGTGCATAATTAAAATAAGTTAACTGATAAATTATTGGGTAAATAATTTTAATCCGAGTTTGTAAAAAGAATCTATTTAGTCCCCTTCTAGATCTCTTTATGCCCTTTGGGAACAACAATTGGTGTCAGAGCTTCGTTCTCATTGAACTAGCTTTACTACTTAAGTTGATCCTAATGGCATACAATAAAACTAGCTTTGAGCTTGGTAGTGGAAGCAAGCCACCACTTTATAATAAAGATAAATTCTCTAACTGGAAAGTTTGAATGCAAGCATACATGGATGCCATTAATGATGAGTTTTTCAATACAGTGCTTAATGGTCCATATATTCCTATAAAGATAGCTCTATCCACTTAAGATCCTAACAAAGTTGTTATCTAACAAAGAGTAGAGTGGACTGATAGTGAGAAGAAATTGGTGGCACTTGACAAAAGGACTAAGAATATCCTGTTAATTGTGACGCCCCCAAATCCGGGTCCCTTGAACCTCGGGTTCGGTGCTCACTATTGATCACTTGACAAACATTCATAAAGTAAAACTTCAATAACTCGTGGAAAACATACATAATTTCATTACGAAACGTACCTTCAATCCCAGGTTCCACTAACCTTAATACATCATCATTACCTTATAATAAACAAAAAGGTTTACACATATAGTACGACTAATTACGTCTACTCGTTCATATTTCCTTTGTCGTGGTACTCCTTAGATCACTCGGCTTAACTGAAAATAGTTCATGATATAGCAAGGGTGAGCAACTACTTTGCCCAACAAGTTTAAATAAACAAGAAATGATATATCATGAATGAAAAAGATTTATCTTCGAAAGTTTCAACAATAAATAACAATTGTGAAATAACAAGAATCAATGTTCAATAAAAGAATAGATTGACTCTTTACTGCTGAGTGGTCTCAATGGACCATGAACTGCTACTAAGGTAGAACAGACATACAATGTCTGACACCTTGTTAAAAATAACTGGACACTCGAGGGGATCAGTCCTCTCATGTCCTATGTATATGCATAACATTTAGATTTCTTGCGCGCATTCGGTTTCCCGACAAATAAAAATCCCCTTTAACTAGGGTTGTTCTTTCTCAGTCTTACTGTAAGAATCCGCACCAGCCAATAGTTTGGATAAGCTTTCATAATATTCAATTAGATGAATTTAAACATGCATTTGTCTAGCCGAAACAATTAGCTTAGACATTCTTAAACAGTTCGTAAATTACTGAACTATAACATTTGCAAAGGCACTATGTGCGAATACAATAACCAATTATAAGGTGGAATAATTTTAGATAATTAAAACACTTTAAGTTCTGTCAAATAACTACGAGTGTAGAATTTGCTCAACAATAATTTGAATAGCTCAATGTATATAAAGTTGAAGAAAACTTGCAACAATAAATACAAGTTAGGGTTAAGAAGAACTTGCATGTTCCGCTGACTACTGCTATTCAACTTAAAAATACTTCCTTCGGGTGACCTAATATTCAAATAACATTGATCCTCCAATTAGCATAACACATATAGGTTTATTTAACATTAATAACCGTAACATATATGTCATAAATCATCTATCACTTAATCATAACCTTAAAACTCTTAATACTATTATCAATCCCTTGATAATATTTTAACTCACATAACTCTCACTTCATTGCTTTATAATATTATCTACTTTGATAATATATAATTACCACATATAATATTATTAATCATATAATAATATTTTAACCATTTATTATTTCAATAATAAATCACTTAGCTCCTCAATATTATTAACCATCTAATAATCCTCTTAATCTCTTTATTATCTCAAACACTTACTAACATTATTAATAATTAAATAATATTTTACACTATCCCCAATGATATTAACTATCAAATAATATCTTAATCATTTATAAATATTATTAACCATTTAATAATATTTTATCCTCTCAATAATATTATTAATCCTTTAATAATATCATTATCCTTAGTTAATATTATTAATCATTTAATAATATTTCAATCATATGTTAACATTATAAATAATGTCTTACTCTTCAAATAATATTATTTATCAAATAATATTTTCAATAACTTATAAATATTATTATCCAATTAATAATATTTTACTCTCAAAATAATATCATTTAATACTATTTTCTTCTCTCATTAATATTATTAACCATTTAATAATATTCTATTTCCTCATTCATATTATAATTATATAATAATATCTCAATCACATATTAACATTATTAATAATTTAATGATGTCTTACACTCTTTCCAATAATATTATTTATCAAATAATATTTTAATCGTTTATAAATATTATTAACAATTTAATAATATTTTACTCTTTTAATAATATTATTAATCATTTAATAATATTCTTTATCATTTGTTAATATTATTAATCATTTAATAATATTCTATTCACTTACTAATATTATTAACCATTTAATAATATTTTAATCACATATTAATATTATTAATCATTTAATAATATTTTAATCACTTATTAATATTATCAACCATTTAATAATATATTAATCACTTATTAATATTATTAACTATTTAATAATATTTTAATCATTTATTAATATTATTAACCATTTAATAACATTTTAATCATATACTAATATTATTGATCATTTAATAATATTTTAATAATCTTCTAACAATACTAATAGTTAATTTTTTAATTGTGTTAACCTTATTCTTTATTTTAAACATTTGGCTACCAATTAGTTACTAATATATATTGGTTTAATATCCAAACACATTCATTTTACATGTTTATCTTAGGTTTTGAGTCCCTAACGGTGTTTCGTTTAGACTTTTCATTAACCGATAAGTTAAACCGGAGTTCCGACTTGATAAAACTTTAAAATATCAAAATTTAGACTTTTTAAATTTGTACCAGCGCTGGCGGCGCTGGTCATAGTGTTATTTGAGAGCTGCCGGCGCTCAAAACAGAAGGTCCGAGCGCTGGCGGCGCTCATTTTGGCTATCCGGACTTCCTTTACTAAAATTGTCATAACTTTTTCATACGGAACTATTTTTGAGTGATTCTTGAGTCTAAATTGTGTAGAATTTCAAGATCTACAACTTCTATTTAGATCACAAATCCAAATTCTAAACGGATCTAAGCTTAAAATCGCTCACAAGGTCAAAGTGAAAACTAACTTCACAAATCCTTGGTTTTAATGGTTCAAACTTGAATAAAATAAACTCTACACATCCAAATGACACCAACTTAGTGTTGTTGTGTTCCTAACCTCTTGTTTTACAATATTCCATGGTTCGATCGTCTTTTTGAAAACGTTTTACACAAAATTTACGGATCGAACCATCTAGGGTTTAAAAACGACATCTTTTGCGGTAAAAGCTATAACTTCTTTGTTATTCAATATTTTTGAAAACTTCAAGTTGGGTTTTTCTTTAAAATTCATAGATCTAACTTTCTAGTCATAGAAATTAATTTTCCAACTTGTATATTTCAAACTACAACATTAAATAACACATAGCTACCTAAGGTTTTACCGGTAAATATCCATATAGATATTTCTTCTAATTTTATGCCTTTCACACATACCAAAACATGATATAAACACATAGAACTTTGAATATACATATATTACATAGTTAAATACTTCTAGATCGTCAAAACGAGTTTTGATTGGTTAAAAATATATTTTGACCATACAAAACATATTTAAACCACAAAAATGAACTAAGGAAGAGATAAAACACTTTTGAACCTTTAGTGGAGCTCTTCTTCTTGCTAAGCTAGAACTCCTCTTCTTCTTCTCTTCCCCAAAATGAGTAGCACACTAGCATCTCTCAAGTATTATCTCACAAAAGCTCTAACTTCTCTCTAGAGCTTCTCTCTCTATAACTTAGCAAATGAACAAACAACCTAAACAAGTCTTTATTCCTTCTTATTTATAGAAGTCTATGACTCTCCCAATTAAATTCTTAATCAACCAACACTTGGTCAATTAAGGCTCTAATCTTGCTTATTATGCATGGAATGACCACTTGATAGACTTTTGGATTGACTCTTTGATTGACTAGGATGGTTGGGGGTTGCTTGAACCAATTTACACTCCAAAATCATCCAACAAGCTAGCTTTATATCCATGTGGGTCCCAAAATTCGGGATTGACCATTTATTTCTCCAATTTGACTTTATTTTTAAGTCTTATATAATTATATAAGTATCCATATATATATATACACCAATATATGTATACATATTCACCTATACAAGCTTATTGGGCTCCACCTTGGATCTTAGAATTAAATTCTATTGGGTTCATTCAATTAAATTGTTTGGGCTCAATTTATATCACACATTGGGCTAGCATTTACATAACTATGCTACTTTTAATTAAAATAAGCATTGGGCTTATTTAATAAATTACATGGACTAGTAATTAAATTAATTACATAAACTACTAGGTAAACTTAATTGACCTAGTTTAACAACTCATTTGGATTTAAAATATAATCCAATTAGATTTGTTATTTATAAGTCCATTGGACTCTATCACTTACAAATTCTTGGGTTTGTTTCAATAAAACCCTAACACATATTATTACAAGTACATTGGACTTGATTAAATTAATTCATTCACTAACCCTTATCATCAAATTGGGTTTATAATATAGTTAACCATACACAAACAATTATTCCCACATTGGGGTTATCTTTAATAATTTACTTGCTTCTTCTTTCTCATTATTTATACAAGTAATTAACTTGTTCATTATAAAACTTCTTAATTGTCATACAAGGCCAACATTCAAGCTTTGTGATTTCATCACATAAGCTTCTCTTGCAATCTTTTTCCTTCTTTAGTTAATTAATTTAATTAACTAATTTAATACCTCCCATCATACAACTTAACACATACACACATACTTCATACTTCATATTTTCTTATGGATATAATTAAATAAATAAATAAATATTTGGGTTCGTAATTTTCTCGGTCATTACATTAATTGCTCTAGAATATGAGCTTTTCAAAAATTTGGTCAACTATAGAACTGTTAATGAGGTATGGGAAGCTTTCTTTGTGATGCATGAAGGAACTGAAGAAGTTAGGAAAAATAAATAATCTCTACTTACTTAACAGTATAAGATGTTTTCACACATTCCTAGTTAAAACACCACATCAACATATGATAGATTCAACATCCTTCTTAACCCCTACGAGCTTTTGAAAAAATCTTCCAAAGAAGGATGTTAACATTAAGTTTATGAGAGTCTTACCCAATAAGTGGGATGCAATGAACACTGCCATTAGAGAATCAAGAAATATTCATGAAAATGACTCTATAGTAACTATATGAAAACTTTTTCACCTATGAGCTTGAGCTTAAACAAAGGGATTAGACAACATCTACAACAAAAGTAAGAAGGAAAGATAAATGTGTTGTTCTTAAAACTGCAGAAAAGCCTTTCTAAAGCCTTAATGGAGAGAAGGGAGTGAATCAGAAGTTGAAGATATTAATCTCCTTGCCAAAAGACTGAGAAAGTTTATGAAGAAAGGCAAGAGCAGTACTAGCAAACGTTTCAACAACTATAACAGCAACAAGAAGGACTATGCTAAAGGCATGTGCTACAAATGTAAAAAGCCAGGGCATTTTATTGTTGATTGTATCTAGCCTATCAGAGAAGAAAGAGTATGTTAAGAAGGACATGAAGGCATAACTAAAGATATTCCACAAAAAGGACAAGGGACTAGTTGCTGAGGGGTCATGGAGTGCAACAAAAAGTGAGTCAGACTCCGAGTCTAATGACGATGAAGGATTTCACAACGCCAACCTCTTCCTTATAACCACTGAAGAAACCAAGGAGATCACCACTGACACTCAAGAAATTAATATTAGTGAGTTATTTGACTTTAACTCTCTTGATATTAATATGCATGACTTAAGAACTGCTTTATATGATATAACAACTAATCTACATAAATACATGAAGTGATTCAGGGTATTCTTAATGGATCATTCTCTACTTCAAGTAGATAAATAAATAGTATAACTTGAGTTTGAAAAATAATTCAAGAAAATTCTTCTCCTTTATGAAAACTTGAAGCTGATAATAACACATTGAGATCTACTATTGAGTAGTCAGCACTGAGAGAGTATACTCTAGTCTCTAAGATTAAGGAGTTAGAGACAAAAATCTCACTTTTCTAATATTTTCCTTAAAGTTTAAATAAGTTGCCTTAAGAGAAATGTAAAAATGTGTGCTTAGTTTCATGTGCCTAGGTGGGTTGTGTTTTGTATGCCTAGATTATCTAAGGGTGTTATCTTGAAAGAATTTTCAACTTCTATTCCTTCAGACAAAGGATTTTTGGTTCAAAAATCTTTTAAATTTTTTAATTTATATGAATATCTTTAAAAAAGTTGTTCGTATTGAAAATGTATCTTTTAGGAGTTTGAAAATTGTTCTTTAAGATTTATTTTCTCAAAATGGTCATATATTTATAAATTTGTAAGAAATTAATATTTTGTGAACAATGAGTTTTAGAGAAATTTTCATTTTAATTTGAAAAACATTTAATTATGTAAGAAAATAGTGATGAAAAAGTAATGTTTTAATAAGGAAAATAATTTTTGCAATCCTTTTCTCACATACAAAATGAAACTCCAACTACTTTCAATTTTAACCTAAAATATATACTAATAACCTAATTTGATTCAATTTTAAAAGATCTTTTTATTTTTTGTTGAAAACCATTTTTATGTGACAAAATAAAATCAAGCATCAAAAATAGGGTTAAAGTTACCCATGAGCATGAAATTCGTCAAAGTAACTCCAAACACTTCAAAATAATATAATTCACTATAAATGGGCCTTATACCCAATTTTTTGGCATGAAAATCATCCAAATTGTTTTAAGGCCCAAACACAATTACAAATCACCCAAATTCAAAAATTACAACCATTCCAGGTCTATCATAGAAATATCCTTCAATCCCCATTAAACATTAAGTTTGAGGACCTTAAATTCATTCATAAACTTACATAATTTCTATTCAAGCCAAATAAAATATTAAGATCTACAAAAAAAAGTATAAAGATTAGGAAAGGGGATCCATAAACTCTAGATTCGTAGATCTAACAAAATAATAACAAAAAAATCACAACCCAAGCACTAATTAAATCATAGGAATCTAACTACATCACCAAAAACACTAACTACATCATGAAAATCTAACTATATCACATAAAATCTGAAAAAGTAATTTAGGATCTAGAGATTAAAGCTCATAAACCCTAAACACCATAGATCCACTCAATATAACATTAACTAACACATAATAACAATAATCTAACCACAAATCAAACAATGCTCAAAAAGATTTTCTAAGAAATTTGGGAGGAATTTCTATTGATGAAAAATCTTTCCAAACATCTCATAATCCAAAATAGGACCTCAAACACCACTAGTAACAAACTAGGATGCTTATAGAGCCTCAAAAATAAGAAACAAATATCAAATAATCAAATTCAAACACAAAAAATTCACAAGAAAGGAAAAAGGAAAGAAAGAGTAATAAAAACCTTGAGATTTATGAACTTTCTACTTTATTTGATCAACTCTCCATTTTCAAATCTATTAAACAAATTTAGACCAAATTTTTAATAGAAAACTATGAATATAAAATTAATCTATCACTTTTACTTTTTTCTTCCTTTTTATTTCTCTCTTTTCCTTCCTTTTTTGTCACTTTTTTTTCCTTATTCTCCTTTTCCATTCGCTAAAATCTGCAGCAAGTGGCCTTAAATAAAAAGCCCATAAGGGTTGGCGCCTACATGTAGGTGTAACCCTATGGGGCCCATCGACTGCTCTTTTATTTTTTGTACTGAAATGATCATATCTTTCTATCCAAAAAAAAAAAATTAGGAAACGTGCCATCCCAATCTGGAAATCTCTCTTCGAGACCTTCGCAATGGTACCCAATTTGCCTATTTTTAGATCTTTCATGAAGGAGATAAATGGAAAAAACTGTTTCTATCTACTTTATTTAATTATTTTTTTATTTTTTTTGCGATAACCCTTTCCTTGTCCTTCTTTTTTGCATGTTGATACCTTCAGGTTTGTGTGTGCTCTCCAAGAAATCACCCTAAATTTTTTGAACCTTCTCTTGATATCCCCAATGATTAGTGATTTAATATTATGGCCCTCTTATCACATAATTAAATAATACGTGTAAATTTTGGGTGTATGCATTACATATATATGAAATCACATAAAAATAAATATACAAGTTGTTTTTATAGTAAATATACAATGTATACATTAGTGAAATTTACATGTGTACAAGTTTACAGATTTTCTAATTTAGTTTTGCACACAGTTTGTGGATATAGAAACACACATTAAAGGTACTTGCAATCTATGTCTAAAAAAAAGTTTAAATGAGAATAATAATATGTGTAGAAATAGGCTTATTCCGTCGGAGTTAAACTATTTTCAACAGAATATTCTGTCGTAAATCCAGTCTAAAGTAATCACATCGGCATTATTTTCTTCGAGGATTCGGTCAAAAATAGTTATCATCGACGGAATATTTTGCATGTGAAATTTCGTTGAAATTGGGAGTAATTCCGACGGAAAACTTTTTCGACGAAATAATTATTCTGTCGATTATAATGCCTATAATTCCGACAGAATTTCTGTCAAAAATATATTATTCCGTTGAAAATCAGTAGTTTTTTTTAAAATTTCAATATAATATCTATGTTTTTTTGTCAGAAATCAGTAGTTTTTAAAAAAAAAAAAAATGATTTTTCAGTACCTGGTTTTAAACCCATATCTTTGTACCTGTAAACCTACTTTATCCCAACAACATAACAGCAATCCATTTCTTATGTTCACGCACAACATAACAACACATTTGAATTATCTAAGCAACAATAATAAATATAAATTACGACACATTATAAGTTCTACAAATCATCGTTTAAAAGTACAATACTTTACAAAACTAAACTACATTCAGATGAATTACAATCAATTTAGCTAAATTAAAGTAAATACAACTAAATTATTTGTAAATAATTTAGAAAACTAAATGAAACTAGTACTACCAGCGATCTGTAGAGAATCATCGGCGGGGATCGACAGTGTTGCTGTGGTGTATGAAAATCATCGTCATCACCCCCCACTTGTGTTCAACATCGCCAGCCTGCTCGGCATCGCCACCCTGTTAATACAATTATAAATATCAATCATTAGTCTGTACTTGAGAATAAAAATCACACCTAAATATTAATTAAAGAACATGCAGAATATACCACAACTTAAAGTGAATAAAATACATGTATAGTCGGGAGCTGACTCAGCATCGGGCCAAAAGCCTCAAATAGTAGGGTACTCACCATGCGAATCACCTCATCGCGTATCGCGATGAACTGCTCCGGAGAGATGCCCGTACTCTCGACGCTGGCCCCTACTGCAATATCTTGAGCAAGTTGGTGAACACGAGCACTGGTAGGTAGGCTCTAACTACGGAATAACGGATCCGTATGAAACGTCTCCGACACCACCGCCATAACCCACTAGAACAACGCGTCGTCCAAGCCAGCGTCCGTATGAGATGGTCCAACAGGTGCTCTCGAATGTTGGCACTGGCTAGAACCTACAAAATTAAATATAACATAAAAAATCAAAAAACAATCTAAATTTTGAATTAACGAGCAACATACTAAAATAAATACCTCCGAACAATGTATAGGCTAGTACCCTTTATAGCCCCAACACTCGATACTTGCTGTTAGTGATATTAGGGGGATCCTAAGATGCGACCCAAAGAGCCATCTCCTCATCCCTAGTTAAGCTAATGTTGAACGGAGGGATGGTGGAATAATACAACTCAGCTACACGCTGGTCCCGAAGGCTCTAAAATCGGTCCTACAATTTATAATGTATATGGTAGTTTATTGAATCATTTTATTAAGTACATAATATTAATAATTACATAAATTTATAACAACTCTAACTCGTATAGCTAGAGCTGCCTGAGACATAGTATAATCCTTTGGCGTCTGGGCTCTATCCTAGAACTCGACTGTAACGACCAAGAAATTTGTACAATATTTTTATGAATGTATGTGAATTAAATTTTTGTGATGTGATGAAAGTATACTTTCTTTTAAATGTATACTTAAATTGAGAATGAAAAGGAAAGTCAACATGTAATTAATTAGAAATGCTGTGTAATTAAATTACACGAATGATGAATTAAATTTGGGTTATTAAAATGATAACCTAAATTTGAGAATTTAAAGGCTAAATTAGCATATTAATTAATGGTAAGATTATTTGAGACCCAAATAATTAATTAGCATTTGGGCTATGTATTATGTAGCAATTAAATTAGCTAAACTAGCCTAAGTAACTGAGTCCAAGAGAGGGGGCATTTCCAGCCGAAACTTATTTTATGTGTGAACCCAATTCTTGCTTTGTCGCAATTAGATTTTTGGCCCAAGGTTAGATGGATTTTTAGCAAGCCCAAGTGTTTTAGGTCATTTAGTGACCCAAATTAAGAAGTAGTTTAGCAGCCTAATAAGCTTGTTTAGGAAATTCCACCAGCCCAAACGTGAATCCAGGTAGCTTATCTATATATCAAGAGTGACCATCAAATTGGGACGAGCTAAACTGGTTAACTGAAAAACAGGGGACTAGATATTTGGTAATCGACGCGGCAAATCTGTAGGGGCAACGCTGAAGATCACCTAGGTAGCTAGGTGGTGGTTTAAGCATTGGTTTGAAGGTCTTTAACCAATGGAACAAGACGAAGCTCAGCTATATCCTCAACGTAAGAACATTTTAGAAATTCATCACTTGTTAAGTAAAAAGAAAACAGAGTAAACTAATATAGAGAGAGTCAGAAGAGAGTGCACGGCTAAGCAAGAAGAAGGAGAAAAGGAAGCAACCCAGATTTCTTTAACCATCACACAACCAAGTAGCAAGGTATAATAGTTTTATAAATGCCTACCAAGTGTTTGTCAAAATTCCTAAGAGAAAAGAATTCCTATGTTTTATGGTTTAAGTGTGGTTTTCAAACTCAATGAAGTTTATATGTCTGGTTTATAAGAATTGATCATATCACAATGAATTAAAACCAAGA
This sequence comes from Hedera helix, assembly GCA_947179155.2. Lineage (NCBI taxonomy): Eukaryota > Viridiplantae > Streptophyta > Magnoliopsida > Apiales > Araliaceae > Hedera > Hedera helix. The sequence continues at coordinate 25,946,796 of OX359270.1, forward strand.
ATTTAAGCATGTTTTATGAGTTATATATAAAAAGGGGTTTTATGTGTTAAGTGGTAAACAAGATTGTTGGCATGTGAGTGTTGACTCATGAGAATCTTAAGAAAGTTGGTGTTGTGCTCATGTGTGTCATAGGCTAGATAAACATGGTGTTGTAAGAGCCATTGTGAAATATGAGAACTTGGTGTGAAATGTCTAGCCAACTTGTATGTTATCTTTCAATGTAAGATTATGTTTTCATATGATGACATTTTATCTTGAAACTATGATTGATCTATAATTCATAAGGAAATCCATAGAGAGTTTTGTTCTCACAAGTTATTTTGGTTATAAGTTGATTGTAACCTTGGAAAACATACACTACATAAGGGTAAATTGTGTTTCGAATAGCTAAAAATCATGTATGCTCAAAGTTTGGAAAATCTGGAAGCAAAAATCAAGTTGTAAAATTTCAGATGGGGTAGCGCGGTCGCGCCACTCCTTTTTGTATTTTTGGGGGCGGTCGTGCCGTGAAGGATTTCAGGTTTCGGTAGGGGTGGGGCGGCAGCGCCACTGCATGGGGCGGGCGCGCTATTGTTGATTCGGCAAAAAAAAAAAAAGTTTGGAACTAAAATTTTTAAAATTTTAACTATGATATATTATGATGGTTTATTGTGAATTACAAAATTAGTAGTATAGTCAATGTACATGTGAGTCATGTGCTCATATGGGATTAGATGGCTCGTATGTGTTAACTAGACTTTCAAGAATGACGAGTTATGACTATATCTAATTAGTAGATCAATAATATGGTATATGTAGGTCAACTCGTTGACATAGTAGAACATTTAAGTGTAATCAACGCATCAGGCAAGTGTCCTATTCTAAACTCTTTATTGGTACATATTTATTGTACGAATGTCATGCTTCGCACTTTGTGCATCTTGTCAGAATATTCATATATTGAATTGTTTATGCTTAAAGTTCTTTGACTTTTGAACTATTGTATGAAGGTCTAATTCATTTGATCCGGTTAGACCAATGTTGGCAGAAGTTATTAAATTCAAATAAATTCTTTGAAGCTAATCCAAACCATATTGTTGTGGTGCAGAATCAAAATGTAAAACTGAGATGAACAAAACCCTAATATAGGGAATTTTTATCGGTTAATTCGATGTAGAAAAACTGAACGATATGCATATTCATAAGTACAAGAGGCTGATCACCTGAAGTACTTATGAGAATATTTTCATTCAATTGAATGTTAAATATTCCGTAGAACTACTGTTCGTATCTCATTATTATTATAATCACTTATCATGTTAACTCAGTTATTTATCAGTTATGAGAATGCTATTATTTATGTACTTCACAATTCTTGTTCAATTGTTGAAGGCATTGAGAAGCTTATTTTGTTCATAACAAACCTTTATTGAACGATTTAAACTTGCTGAGCAAATTTGTTGCTCACCCTTGCTTATATTATCAAATGCAGCTAAGCCCGAGAATTTGGAAGAGAATAAGAAAGATAAAGGCAAAGGCAAAGTCCAAGACTAGTTTAATTGTATTTACTTTTATTTATCTATGATGTAGACTTTATGAATTGTATGATGAAATTTAAGGTTAGAAACCTGGGATGAATGTAAGAATGATTTAAGTCTATGTAATATTTATATTTCCGTGAATGAATGGGTAGATGTATGGTATGTATGTGTGGATCGTGAGCACTGAACCCGGAGTTGCTATAACCCGGATTTGGGGGCGTCACAGGTTGGTATCAGAGCTGTAGGTTATAAACCTTAGGTTGGAGGGGAAAATCTTAGGAGTATGACCTTAATAAAAGTCATATCGAGTTATAGCTGAATTTGGAGGATAAAAGATCACCTTATGTGTTTTGTGGTAGAATAAAATGACTTCTTCAAGATACTAATTATTGTTTTGGTTGTAGGATGTCAGAAGTTAGAGAATTGAGTGGGATAGTTGAGGAAGCGTTCCTAGATATCCACATAGGTATGGAACAACCGATAAAGTTTGAGCCTAAGATAGATCCTGAGGAGGATCACATGGATGAAAACAATGAGGAGCTAGTAGCCGCGGAGGAGCCAGTTGATATGGGCGAATTTATAACCGAAGCTGAGGAAGAGGTGCAGTACTATACTTCACCAGATGAGCCATCGGCTAAGAATCCTTGGGTAGGGCAGCTGGTAGATGAGAATCTGGAGCTAAAAGACATGAATATGCACCTGGATGAGGAAAATCAAAAACATCAGGATATGGAAGACCAATACAAGTATGTGGCATATCAATTTATTGATAAGAACATGGAATTGGAGGATAGAGTTCGTGAGCTACAAGAGGAGAACATGGTATTGTGAAGATAACTTAACTTGAACGATTGAAAATTTTGAAGAAATAAAGAAGTTATGGGTTTTACCGCAAAATATGGCATTTTTAAACCCTAAGTGGTTCGATCTTAAATTTATTGTCAAAACATTTTCAAAAATGTAACCGAATCATGAAATGTTATAAAACAAGAAGTTAGAAAGACAACAACACTAAGTTGATGTTATTTGGATGTGTAGAGTTTATTTTATTCAAGTTTGAACCATTAAAACTAAGGATTTGTGAAGTTAGTTTTCTCTTTGTCCTTGCGAATAGTTTTTAGTCCCTTTATGTTAAGAATGTGGATTTGTGATCTAAAGAAAAATTGTAGAGGGGGAAATGCTGATGAGAATGGACTTAAGAATCACCCCAAAATATTTTGAAATGAAGAAGTTATGGCAATTTTAGTAAATGAGGTCTGGACAGTCAAAACGAACGCCGCCAGCGCTTGGACTTTCTGCTTTGAGCGCCCTTGGCACTAGAATAAGCCTATGACCAGCGCCGCTAGCACTAGTACAGTGTTAAAAAGTCAAAATTTTGATATTTTAAAATTTTATCAATTCAGAACTCTGGTTTAACTTATCGATTAAAGAAAAGTTTAATCGAAACACCGTTAGGGACTTAAAACATAAGATAAACTTGTAAAATGAATGTGTTTGAATATTAAACCAATATATATATATATATAAAGTCTATTAGTGACTAATTGGTAGTTAAAGGTATAAAATAAAGACTAAGGTTAACACTATTAAAAAGTTAACTATTTGTATGGTTTAAAGATTATTAAAATATTATTATGAGATTAAAAGGTTACTAAATGAATAATAACATTGGTATTTAATGAAAATGTTATTAAATAACTAATGACATTAGTAAATGATTAAAATATTATTAAATGGTTAATAATATTAATAAGTGATTAAAATATTATTAAATAATTAATAATACTAATAATTGATTAAAATATTATTAAATGGTTAATAATATTAATAAGTGATTAAAATATTATTAAATGGTTAATAATATTAATATGTGATTAAAATATTATTAAATAGTTAATAATATTAATATGTGATTAAAATATTATTAAGTGGTTAATAATATTAATATGTGATTAAAATATTATTAAGTGGTTAATAATATTAATAAGTGATTAAAATATTATTAAGTGGTTAATAATATTAATAAGTGATTAAAATATTATTAAATAATTAAAATATTAATAAGTGATTAAAATATTATTAAATGATTAATAATATTTGAATGTAGTTGTATATTATCAAAGGTAAATAATATTTTGAGGTATTTGGTACATTATTAAATGTCTGAATCATTAAGTTATGTAAAAGAAGAATGTTTAATTAAATTAAACCGATATAAATAGTCAATTTGTGAATAAATTTTAGGCAACTTATTAAAAGTAAGTCGTACGAAGAACTTTTAGTGAAGGTATAAGTTGGTTAAGTTTACTGACATGTCCAACTAGGTTTGTTAGGCTAAGGTTTTTGTTCGGAAAGTAAAGGTTCATTGGTCGAACTTAATTAATAATTTGAAGTTAAGGTCTTAAGTTAAGACTAATTAATAGTCATTGTAACTAATGCTTATGTCGATTTTATATATAAATTGTAGGTTGAACGAAAGACGCAAATAAGCGTAAATGGTAGAAGCGAACCAGAGAAGTTTTTTCAGAACTTGCTCCTATGTGCATTAATATGTTATAATGTGATTTAAATTGATAATATGAAGATATATTGATGATGTTTGTGGTAGATGAGCATCATGTGGTATGACTACATGAAAACTATGTACAAGAATGAAGTATTCATAAAATGAAAAGTATGAAATGCATGATGTAAGAATAAAATGCAGAGCATGTATAATATGTGTATCATGTAATGTGTTATTTGTAACTGTTAAACTTGCTGAGCCGTCGTGCTCACTCTTGCTTCAAACAAACATTTTCAAATAGTGCAAGTTATTCGAAGTTTTTGATAAAGATCAAGAAACAGGAAACCATATTAGTTTTACTGAAGATCTAAATGTCTGTTGTGGATATCAGTCCGAATTGGACAGATAATTGATGGTTTAGTATAAGACTTAGTTGATATGTTATGTGAGTGTTAAATACTCAAATTGATTGTAATTGAATGTCGTATCATGTATGATATTGAGACATACTAGGATTGTATAAAAATTGCGATTCTGGAATAGAAAGAGATGTTGTAAAATTATAAATGAATGATTATTTAGTAATTATAATATTGTTGTTATTTATGAACAATAAGAAAAATATAGTACTAGTATTGAACTGGATCCGAGATTAAAGTAACTTGGATTTGGGGTTGTCACAAGTTGGTATCAGAGGTAATAGGTTATAAACCTTAGGTAAGAGTACCTTAGGCTATAACCGTAGTAGAAGATAAGTAAAATGATAAATGAATAAACTCCGGAAGAGTTTAAGTAATAAAAGATGAATTTGAAAAATTCTTATATAGAAGATTATCTAAGTATGGATTTAAGAAGATATAAGAGAGATGAAAAAGGTCATGTTGTACCTAATTTGAAGAAATGATAGAAAATATCTTATGATAAGATTTTGAGAAGCATAAAGAAAATACTAAGAAGATCATGAAATGATTAAGAGAGATGAACTCGTAATGAGTCAGATGTGCTAAAATATGAATTGAGAGAATTCGTATTTAGTAAAGAAAAATTAAAGGTATATAGGTTTTTAATTAAGGACTCATATTAATGGCTGAGTTATACGATTCCTTGTATGGGCAGTGTGACAGCCCCAAAATCCGTGTTCAATAACCCCGGATCTGGTCCGTCAAAAGTAACATCAATCCTGAGTTTAAGTCGTTATACGAACAGCCTTCTCCTTATTATACACAACATTACATAAAAGATAAAATTTAATGCTGTTAAAACTCAATATATTAATTGAGAAACTTAATTAACTTTCAAAAATCTTACATTCCCAAAATCCTAATCTTTACATTGCACTTTTACAACTCTAGATCATATACATTATAATTTAATATATAATCTTTACCTCTATAAGTTATTCTTTATAATCCAGTAAGCTAAAAATATGATTCATCAAACTAGATTATCAAAGCAGCCAGCTGTAAGATATGCTACTATCGCATGTGAAGCCACTCTACGATCGTCTGGCTTGGCGGTCTACGCTCGCAGAAAAACTCGGCCAGTGAAATTTCACTCTACGATCTCACAGTGAAGTTACTCAACGATTTGTACTTTACGACCAAGCACTCTACGATCGGCTGAGGCTCACTCTACGATTTCTGAGACTCACTCTACGATTAGCTGAGACTCACTCTACGATCAGCTTAGACTCACTCTACGATTGCTGAGGCTCACTCTACGATCATGACCACAGATCAATAAAGCCAATGCAACAACTGTTTCCCATTACAGCAACCTGAGTTTCCTATTCAACATACCGTATATCCAATGCCTTCAAGAATTTCTTCATTTACTTCGCTGAAAATGTTAATTTAAAGCAAGAATGAGCACGACGGCTCAGCAAGTCCAACAGCTAACACATAACACGTATGTTACATTTAATTTATGTTTTATGCTCCATGCTTGGCATTTACATAGGCATCGTGCTTATCATGCATTGCATTTATAAAATCTACGCATGCTTACCATGCATGTCAATGTTACCATGTTATATAACTCATATAACACATTCGATTCATAGCATTAATTATATATATAACATATGATTGTACACATACATTTACAATCAGTTAGCACATAACATGAGTGCACATTTACTAGTTTATGCATATGACACATAACACTGAAAAACTTGCAGGGATAACAAATATCACTGAAAGACTTGCCTGGATTGCAACACCAGTTTACGCTAACCTTTCGCGTTCCTTGCACCACCTATACAACATGAGAGATCAACGGTGCATTATATTAGTCAAAGTTTGACTCAATTTTTTAATCTTATTCGTAGGATGTCTACTTCCTTTTATCGTCCCATTTATTCACTAGGGTTGATTCATTAGTTTAGTCCATTGTGGATTCATCACGATGTTTCACATAAACACCGTAAACCTTCTATACTTAACTTTGTATATCCGACATTCCTTAATGCCATAACATTATCATTTGGTCCTCATAATTATTTAGGCCAATTTACCAATTAGTCACTACTGGACTTTACTAGGTTTAATTCTACAATTACCTCATCAAGTTGTCATAATATTACCCGCCTCAGACAATATTTAAAACTCTTACTAATCCCAATTAGTATTACATCAATTAATCTCTAAGGTTACTAAATTGCTAAATAACACTTTACACAGCGTTTCGACGTTTATACGCCACACGTCTATCCCGCCTCATATGCACACGTTTAGCATGCTCATACACTTATCTAATTAATCGTTGATTAACGATAAACATCATTATAAATCATAATATTCATGATTTATACAAAGAACAGTATAACTTAGTGTCGAAAACATTGCACGTTGCACACGTGCATGCCCGACGCCCTCCGATTGCCTTCAATTACCCATCATACCTCAAGATGGTCAATTTAGACTTTGTTACAGACCTCAAATCGAAAAAGTTAAAGAATAAAAGTTATACGTCTATCTCTTAGATTTCCAAAACATCTTGAATCATATTAATCCGAATCTGTATACAAAAGTTATACTTATTTTACTATAAGAGGTCAAAACAGACCCAAAAATGGTCAATTTCTACCTTGATACAGACATCAAATCGAAATTCGTAAAGAATTAAAGTTGTAGGTCTATCTATTAGCTTTCCAAAACATCTTGAATCACCTCAATCCGAGTTCGTATGAGAAAGTTATACTCATATTACTAACTGACGCTGAAGCTGTCTAGACTCTACGATTTTCACTCTACGTTTTTCACTTTTCACTCTACGATTTTCACTCTACGTTTTGCACTTTTCACTCTACGTTTTTCACTTTTCACTCTACGATTTTCACTCTACGTTTTGTACTTTTCACTCTACTATCAGCAGCAGCACTCTACTATCAGCAGCAACACTCTACTACCAGCAGCAATGCTCTACTACCAGCAACACTCTACTATCACCAGCAGCACTCTACTACTAGTCCACTCTACTATCAGCAGAACTCTACTACCAGAACTCTACTACCAGTTCACTCTACTACCAGCATCACTCTACTACCAGTTCACTTTACTACCAGCACTTTACTACCAGTTCACTCTACTATCAGCAGCACTCTACTACCAGTTCACTCTACTACCAACACTCTACTACCAGTTCATTCTAAAGTTTTATGAACATGAACATTGAGTACAGACCAACTGTGGTTCAGACTCACAATGTTGACTGTGTAAAATAACCGAAACCACTATTCTAGTTCTAATTCAATCATTAACTAGTTTCAACAACATTCGACTACCGAGTTCACATTACTCTCATTTAAACACCTCATATGCAACTCTAGCATATTTTGTTTCCTTAATCCGACATAAGATAAAACTAGCTAAATAAATAAGGATAATATCAAAATAACCGGATAATACCTTCAATCTTTGACAGATGATTTACATTCAGATTCTGCCTTCTCTGAATAGCTTGAACTCCTCTGAAGTTTGCATTTACTTCTCAAGCTCAATATCTCTCTTATCCTAAATGAACGCGAAGGGGAAATGAGGGAATGACTGAGGTTATACAACACTCTCTCAGCCTTAGACAACTCTGAGGAGTTGGACCCTATAGCCTCCCCTATGCCTGATTTGTTCCTTCTTTTCTCAGCACTGAGTCCTTGAGCTTTGCACAAACTGCGCGTGCTCTACTTTTTCTGAGGTTTTGTCCCTAAAGGAGTGGCACTCTTACTTTTCCACCGGGTTATGTTATTACACTTGGGCTGGGCTGCTATTTGTTTTGTTAATTAAACAATTGGTGGCCCAATTGTTACTTATATTGCAACTTAGCTTTGGGTTGCCCAAATTAAATTCCTAGTGGAAATATAAAATATTAATACCCCCACTATCAATAACTTTCCGAATGAAAATAAATATAATATTATTAATGTTTACGAAATCTCATTAATTAATAACCATATTAATTAATTTGCACATCTAACTTAACTTGCTAGCTATTTAATTAAATATCACATAGCTCATTTACCCTATCACACTTTGATAATATACAACCAAGGTTGGTCCATTAATTTAATTAACCCATTAATTGAACCTTCCTTAAATTCCTTTAATTATTTCAACGCATAATTAATTAAACCAAGTCATCATATAATGATTTGATTTAATCCCCCAGAATTTACAATTACAGCCAATAATTCCATTTCTCTATATTAAAATATTTCGGGTCGCTACAGGCAGGGAATTTGTGCTTGGTTTTAGAGCCACTTAGCTTCCTATATTAATATAGTGGTTGAGTTGAACGAACCCTTGTATGGGCGGGGGCTATGATATGTCAGCGAACCAATTAGGGAGATACTGCTGCGAAACTTGCACGATCAGTGTGTATCGAAGAAAAAAGATATGCACTGATGGCATGTGTTTCCTTACAGTGTTGAACAGTTGGGAAATTGATATATTTGTTCTTGGTTTAACGACCGCTTGAATTTCCTATATTGATTAATGGCCGAGTTGACCAATTTCTTGTATGGGCATGAGATTGTGTATGGTTTGACAACCACTTAGCTTCCTATAGTGATAATCGATTTAAACCTGGTGTCAAGCTATTCGTTATATGTATGTTGAGAAGGTGATTCTTTTCTCATATGTATAACGGATTGGTAGATGATGTTAAGATAAGATCGTGTTCTGAGAATAGACACGTATGGTAAGTTCATGACTCGTAGTCATGTGATGGAGCCCCTCAGCGAATGTGCGACTTTGGCCTGACTAGGACAAGCTCCTCAAATCATATGATTGTGATAAGTTCTTAAGCTCAAATACGTGGTAAGTTTGATGAACAGTGAGCGTGGGTAGAGTTAAGTAGCAAGATTAAAGCTATACTAGATATAGTTATTAAGCTGGAAAAGATGAGGAGAAATTTGAGGTATTTTGAGATTTTAGGATATTCCAAATCTTCTAGCTATACTAGACTTTGAAATTCTTAAAAATCGTGTCAAAATCGCACTTTTTGTGCTTTTGAAAAGACAAATATATTGTAGAAATTATTAATACACTTAGTGCAGAGATGATAAACGATGGAGTCATCAATTCAGAGTAACCTAGTATTGGATATATTTTTAAGCTCACTATGGTATGATGTAATATGACAAAATTATAAAATAATTTTCAGTATTTTGAAACGTTTAAAGAAGAGTCTATGCTAATTGTTTTGGCTAGAAAAATTAATTTGAAAATATCAAAATGTATTTATAAAATCATCACACGCCATTAAAGCCATGGTGTAGAGATGAAAAAGACGGAATCATCAACGCACTGTCGCAACGGTGCGGTAGCATGAAGTCCTAAAAATGTATTTCGGTTATTTTAACTAATCTGAAATGATTTTTGTTTCGTAATATACGAATAGTTCAATGATGTGAGTCTATGTCATTTATTTTGACTGAACACTTTTGGTCAGAAATGGTTCATGTTGTATTTTCAATCCAAATTATTCTGGTGCGAAATTTTGTAGTAAATCTGATGTGAACAACCCTATAATGGGGGATATGTCAGAGCCATGAATAAATAACCCACGAAGGGATGCTCAAGAGTGGTGGCACGCTGATATTGTTGAGTCGGTTTTGTACATTAAAAATAAGTGCTTCTTAACTTATATATTGTAGTCCTTAAGCGTTTTTATTTCAATTTTATGCATTTTTGTGCATTTATTTCAGGTTTGCATGGAAAATAGCTTGCAAGGGTATTTCAGTAATTTCGAAGCCAGGTTCACGCAGCTGCGTCACAAATTGAAGCAGCTGCGTCACAGAAGCCATTTTTTCCAGAATGTTTAGACGCAGCTGCGTGATATATTGAAGCAACTGCGTGACGTCAACGCAGCTGCGTGACTTTTGAAGCAGCTGCGTCAGGCGATTTCAACGCAACTGCGTTAAGAGTGAAGCAGCTGCGTGAGGCTAGTTCAACGCAGCTGCGTGATGATTGAAGCAGCTGCGTCACGTTCAATCGACTGATTTCTCCCACGATGCTGAGCAGTTGCTAAGTCAGTTTTTGGGCGGTTAACATGCGAAGCAGCCGGAGTTTTGAAAGAAACAAAAGGAAGGTCAGATAAAAAGAAGAAGAGGAGAATCAGACAGAAGGAGACGCTGAGAGCAAGAGAGAAATACATAGAGCGAATTGAGCGAAGGGAAAGAAATCTGCAGTTGACGGAAGAAATTCTGGTCTTGGTGCAGAGAAGGGCAAGATTACATATTTAGTTTATCTCTGAACTCTTGTACTTTAATTATTATTTATGGCTAGAATTCACTCTTGTGTTTGTTATCTTAGATTGACTATGAGCTAAATTTTATTGTTTAGGGTTTACAATGCGATTATCTGTATAATCTGAAGCAAGTTATTATTTGTGCTTGTTATATACATGTGGGTTTGACTACCATGAGTGATTGTTATTTTTAATTACTTGGCCAGTAATTTAATCTAGTATTTCATATAGAATTGAGAGATGATGTATGAAATCAGACCCTTGCATGGTAGCATGTGAACTTATTGTTAATGTAAGTTGTGATTGAGATAGAAATATACTCAGTTGCCGCATGTAATTGGTAGAGAACTGAAGCCTTCCATCTTTTTAAATCAGCAATCATAGAAATATAGGTTGTTGTTTTAAAGTGACGTTCTTCTTCAATTCATTCCATAATCAGTAGAATTAGAGAAGATTTGCTGAATAATAATCGAGAGACATTATTCAGTTATTAAAGAGTTCTCAATTAGCAATCTTGTGCATGTATATTAACTTCATAGAGATAAGTTGGTTCAGTTGATAACAAGTGATTGAGTTGTAAACCCTAAACGGTTTTAAATCTAGATATTTTAGTTTTGAGTAATTTAATTGTTGAAATTAGCTACATTACTTGGCAATATTTTCAAACCACAAAATTCAATCGATGTTATTTCAATTATTAACTAGTGATTCAATGCTTAATTTACAATTCCTCGTGGGAACGATACCTTGCTAGCCTTATACTGCACTTAAACCACGTGCACTTGCGTGAAGTATTTTCTGAACGGAAAAAGGCGAACAAGTTTTTTGGCGCCGTTGCCGGGGAACTTGTGTTAAATAAAGTGTTGTTATTAGTTTTAATTGAAATATGTTCTTGTGAAGGTTAATAAATTTTTGGGTTATTATCTTTCGTTTTCAGGTAATCTTGGTTGTATATGCAAACCTGTTCACAGGGTAAGGATACAGTTCCTTTCGAAGACGAGATTGAAAGAAGGTTACGTCGGATTCGGAATTATATTCAAGAAACAACGCAACACCAGGATCAGAAACAAGTGAAGCAGGTAAGAATGGCAGAGGAGGATGGGCAAAAGTCCTTACGGGACTATGCCACGCCGCAGATGACAAAGATACAGTCGAGTATTACAAGACCAGCCATCACTGCGACACAGTTTGAGATAAAGCCGGGAACAATTCAAATGGTTCAGAATTCTGTACAGTTTGGGGGGTTATCAAATGATGATCCTAGCATGCATTTGAGGAGTTTCTTGGAAATATGCGATACCTTCAAATATCCAGGGGTTTCGGATGATGCTATTCGATTGAGGCTTTTTCCGTTTACATTGAGGGATAAGGCAAAGAGTTGGCTTCATTCACTGCCCCCGGGATCAATTACTACATGGGATGATTTGGTGCAGAAATTTCTGACGAAGTTTTTTCCTTATGCAAAGACAGTGAAGATAAGATTTGAGATCACTACATTTGCTCAGCAGGATTCAGAGACATTATATGAAGCATGGGAAAGATTCAAGGAGTTGTCAAGGAAATGTCCGCATCATGGAATTCCAAAATGGCTTCAAGTGCAGACATTCTACAATGGGCTGGTACAAGCAGTGAGATCAAGTATAGATGCAGCAGCGGGGGGTGATCTGATGGTCAAAAGTTGTGACGATGCATATGCCTTACTAGAAACCATGGCATCAAACAACTACCAATGGCCGACAGCAAGAATGAATCCACCCAGGGCAGCTGGAGTTATCGAGTTAGATGCTGTTACAGCTTTGTCAGCACAAGTGTCGGCCCTCGCTAAAAAGATAGATGCAATGGGAAGTCAGAAGGTACAGCAAGTGGAGGTAATTTGCGAATTATGTGCCGGGAGTCATTCAAGTGATCAGTGCGCAATCAATCCAGAGTCGGTGCAATTTGTCTCCAATTATAATCATCAGCAAGGGGGAAATTCTAACAGTTACAATCCAGGGTGGCGTAATCATCCAAATTTTTCTTGGAGCAACAACCAATCTCAACCTCAAGGACAGAGTTCAAGGAATACATATCCACCGGGGTTTAATAATCAGCAGAATCAACAGCCACAGCAACCGGATAAGTTGGCTCAGATGGAAGATATACTGGCTAAATTGGTTAACCAGTTTGATTCGACGGTGAAGACTCAGGCTGTAGCTATAAAGAATCTGGAGAACCAAATGGGACAAATAGCTAATGCATTGAACAACAGACCTCAAGGATCATTTCCAAGTGATACGGAGGTAAACCCGAAGCGAGATGGTAAAGAGCATTGTAAAGTTGTTGAGCTCAGGAGTGGTAGAGAATTGCATGATGCTAAGGGAAAACAAGATGAAGTTTTTGAAAAAGAGAAAGAAGACGAGGGTACTTCAAAGTCTCAAGTTACAGAGAGGGTAAATATGGATAGGAAGCTTAATGAGGCACCTAGCGTCCCGTTTCCACAGAGATTACAGAAACAGAAGGTTGATAGGCAGTTCTCGAAGTTTTTGGAGGTTTTCAAGAAGCTGCAAATTAATATTCCTTTTGTAGATGCATTGGAACAAATGCCGAGTTATGTGAAGTTTATGAAGGACATCTTGTCCAAGAAAAGGAGGCTGGGTGATTATGAAACTGTTGCATTAACTGAAGAGTGCAGCGCCATTTTACAGAAGAAGTTGCCTCCAAAATTAAAGGATCCGGGAAGTTTTACCATACCGTGTACTATTGGGAGTCAACATTTCAGCCGTTGCCTATGTAATTTGGGGGCAAGTATAAATCTCATGCCTTTCTCGGTGTATCAACAATTGGGTCTTAAGGAAGCATCTCCTACAAACGTAACGCTCCAGCTAGCAGACAGATCTCTCACCTATCCACGAGGTATAGTGGAGGATGTGTTAGTTAAGGTTGATAAATTCATATTTCCAGCGGATTTTATTATTTTGGATTATGAGGAGGATCGAGATATTCCTATCATCCTAGGAAGACCGTTTCTTGCTACTGGGAGAACTTTGATAGATGTTCAGAAGGGGCAATTGACGATGAGGGTGCAGGACCAAGAAGTTACATTCGATGTGCTGAAGGCGATGAAATTTCCTAATGAGGATGCTGAGTGCTTAAGAGTTGATATTGTGGATGAAATTGTGAACGAGACGTTTTTGGGAAACAGTATTAGTGATCTACTGGAGAGGTCAATCAGTATTGAGGAAATTTCGGGGTGTGAGCAAGCGTTGGAGTACGTGCAATTAATGGATGCTGCACCGAGGTTTACAAAGTTCAGGCAACATTTTGAGGAACTTAATTACTCGGAAAGTTCAAAGGCAAATGGGAAGTCTTCATTTGAGGTGCCACCGGTCTTAGAGCTGAAGCAATTGCCTAACCACCTCAGGTATGCTTATTTGGGTGAGGCGTCTACTTTGCCTGTCATTATTTCAGCATCGTTGGACAGGGTTCAAGAAGAGAAATTGCTGAGGGTGCTTCGGGACTGCAAATCAGCTATTGGATGGGTCTTAGCGGATATCAAAGGTATTAGTCCATCATTTTGCATGCATAAAATTTTAATGGAAGATGATGCAAAGCCAGTAGTTGATCAACAGAGAAGGTTAAACCCAATTATGAAGGAGGTGGTGAGGAAAGAAATAATTAAGTGGTTAGATGCTGGGATTATTTACCCAATTTCAGACAGTGCTTGGGTAAGCCCTGTCCATTGTGTCCCAAAGAAAGGTGGCATGATGGTTGTTCCTAATGAGAATAATGAGTTGATTCCGACGAGAACGGTTATGGGGTGGCGAGTGTGCTTGGATTATAGAAGTTGAATAAAGCCACGCGTAAGGATCATTTTCCCTTACCGTTCATTGATCAGATGCTGGATCGACTTGCGGGACATGAATATTACTGTTTGTTGGATGGGTATTCGGGGTACAACCAGATAGCCATTGCACCAGAAGATCAGGAGAAAACGACTTTTACGTGTCCATATGGAACATTCGCTTTCAGGAGAATGTCGTTTGGTTTGTGCAATGCTCCAGCAACTTTTCAACGGTGCATGATGGCTATATTCTCGGATATGGTCGAGCAGAATTTAGAAGTCTTTATGGATGACTTCTCGGATTTTGGAGATTCATTTGATGTCTGCTTGGAGAATCTAACGTTGGTGCTGAAAAGATGTATGGAAACGAATTTGGTCTTAAATTGGGAGAAGTGTCACTTCATGGTTCAAGAAGGGATTATCTTGGGACATCGGGTGTCAGTTAAAGGAATTGAAGTGGATAAGGCGAAGATTAAAGCTATTGAAAAGTTGCCTCCTCCGAACTCAGTTAAGGGTATTTGTAGCTTCTTGGGTCATGCAGGGTTTTATCGAAGGTTCATAAAGGATTTCTCTAAGATTACAAAGCCGTTGTGCAGTTTACTAGAGAAAGAAGTCCCGTTTGATTTTGATGAAACATGCCTTACAGCATTTGGGATTTTGAAGCAGAAGTTGATTACAGCTCCGGTGGTAGTAGCTCCAGATTGGGGTCATTCTTTTGAGTTGATGTGCGATGCAAGTGACTTCGCGATTGGGGCAGTTCTGGGCCAGCATAAAGACAAAGTATTTCAAGCTATTTATTATGCCAGTAAGACTCTAACTGATGCTCAGCTAAATTATACAACCACAGAAAAGGAGTTGTTAGCTGTAGTGTTTGCATTCGATAAGTTTCGTCCATATCTCATTGGAACAAAGGTTATTGTCTACACGGACCATTCTGCAATTAAGTACCTTGTTGCAAAGAAAGATGCTAGGCCTAGATTGATTCGTTGGGTTTTGCTACTTCAAGAGTTCGATCTTGAGATTCGAATTGGATTTGCTATTTTTGACGGAATTTTTGACGGAATTTTTGTCAGAATTCTTCAATTCCAACATTTGTGGACCCTACATGTATTTATGTGTTTTATTAATTTTTCAATATTAAAATAAAGTAAGTAGTATTTACTTAGTTTTCTAGTAATAAAATAAAATAGTTAAAGTAAAGTAAAACAATTAAATTAAATTATATTAAATAATATAATATAATACAAATTATCTAATTATTAATATAATGAAAAAATAACATTAATTACATATAATTAAATTAATTTAATTTAATTTAATATAATTAAATTAAATTAAAATATAATATAATTAATTTAATTTAATATAATTAAATAAAATAAAATTAAGTTAAATTAAATATAATTAAAATAAATTAAATTCAGTAAAATAAAAAAAATAAAATAAATTTAAATTAAATTACTTTTAATATAATTAAATTAATTAATTTAAATTAAATATAATTAAATTAAATTAATTTGAATTAAATCAAATTAAATTAATTTCACCAAATTTCTCTTTAATTATTTATTTGCACTCCTAACTAGCAATACTTTCCGTAGAACGTTACTCGTTTTACACTCACTCGTAACGAATGAATATCGAATAGTCTCAATTTAATCAAATGTACATGCAGTTTGGTTAGGATTTTAGAAATTCAATTGCGCTTTATGTAAAAATTCGTCTAATAAATTCAATTATCTCTCTTAATTCAATTCTTTCTAATCACTTATGCATATACTTTGGTTTGGAGTTTAGAAACCCGTTTGACATTCACTCACTAGGAATGAATATCGAGTAATCCCCAGCCTACGACTGTTGCTAGATGTTATATCTCTTACTTAGGCCCGTGCCAATAACTTGAGTATGTTTTATTTGTTTTGGGGACTTTTCAGCCGATATCTCTACATGTTATCTGAGTGCATACTTAGACTACGTTGATGTGGTCTATTTCGTGTACTTGGAGACTATGGGGAGATACTGTCGAAATTTCTTTGAAATAGAAGAAATGTGCTCAAGGTGTTGGCACAAATAAAGAGATACATCTAGGAACGGGATAGAAGTCTGACCCTTATACCTAAAAGTTGAAGATATGCAGGAATCATGTATACACCACATATACTAATCACCCTAGTTAATTTGATATATCCTTTTGTTCAGTTAAATATGTCAGATGACCAGAACTGGATGTACTATAGCATACCAGTTGATGGTAGATGATTACTACCTGAGTACCATGATCGGGTATCCAAATTTTTTAATTTTGCAAATGAACATGTTGATAATTCGAAAGGAAAGATGAGATGCACATGTTTCAAGTGTAAAAACCTAATTTGGAAGAAAGTCAACAACATTAACTATGACTTGTATTCGCGTGAGTTTGTAGATGGGTATTCTATATGGATTCATAACAGAGAGTTAACTGAGTTCAGAGAAATGAGTGACAGTATAGTCCAACCAATTCACAGGGATCCATACAATGATAGTTATGATGCCATGGAGATGTTAGTCGATGCTTATGGCTCTAACAATATTGATTGAGGTGCAAATGAGCAGTCGTCAATCACTAGTCAGCAAAAGCCAAAGGACACATTAACAGCCTTTTACAATATGTTATCTGAATCTGTTGTCCCATTGTACGATGAAAATGATAAGCACACCAGACTATCTACAATGATGAAGCTCTTACACTTCAAGAATGAGTATAGCTGCAATGAGAGGGGTTTCAATGAGTTGCTTAGGCTTATCAGCGAGTTCTTACCCAAGGGTCATACTCTTCCCTCAAATTATTATGAAGTGAAAAAAGATGATAAATGGGTTGAATTTGGGGTATAAAAAGATTGATACTTGTGAGCAGTATTGCATGTTATACTATGGGGCTGACAGAGATAAAGTGCAGGGTGATATTTACAACCTGCCTCCGTACAAGACAACTAAACGTGGGGGGGGGGGGGGGGAACTAAATGTGTGCCTAAAAAGATCTTAAGGTACTTTTCTCTTGCATCGAGACTTCAATATCTATTCATGTCGGCCCACATTGCTGCACATATAACTTGGTATAAAACAAGGGACGTTGTGCCTAGTCGGTTGACTCACCCCACAGATGAAGATGAGTGGAAAAAGTTTGATAAAAAAATTTCACAATTTACTAAGGAAGTTAGGAATGTTAGGTTTGACATGGCTACGGATGGGTTTTTCCCATTTAATAACTTTAGTCAGCCCTATTCTATGTGGTCAGTGATCATGGTAGCTTACAATCTTCCACCATCAATGTGCATGAGGGATCTGTATATGTTCTTGAGATGCAAAGGACGTAAACGTGTATCTCAGGCCATTAGTCAATAAACTTAAGATGCTATGGGAGACAGAGGTCTAGACTTATGACAAATCGATCAAACAAAATTTTCTGATAAAGGCAGCCTTTTTATAGACTATTGTGACGACCCCAAACCTTGGATCCGGTTCAACACTAATACTATATTTTTCTTATTGTTCATGAATAACAAAAATATTATAATTGCTAAATAATCATTCATTTATAATTTTACAACATCTCTTTCTATACCAGAATCGCAATTTTTATACAATCCTAGTATGTCTCAATATCATACATCATACGACATTCTATTACAATCAATTTGAGTATTTAACACTCACATAACATACCAACTAAGTCTTATACTACACCATCAATTACCTGTCTAATTCGGACTGATATCCACAACAGACATTTAGATCTTCAGTGAAAGTAATATGGTTTCCTATTTCTTGATCTTTATCAAAAACTTCGAATAACTTGCACTATCTAAAAATGTTCGTTTTAAGCAAGAATGAGCATGACAGCTCAACAAGTTTAACAGTTACACATAACACATTACATGCTTCACAGATTATACATGCTCTGCATTTTATTCTTACATCATGCATTTCATACTTTTCATTTTATAAATGCTTCATTCTTGTACATAGTTTTCATGTAGTCATACCACATGCTGCTCGTCTACCACAAACATCATCAATATATCTTCATATTATCAATTTAAATCACATTATAGCATATTAATACACATAGGAGCAAGTTCTGAAAAAACTTGTCTGGTTCGATTCTACCATTTACGCTTATTTGCGTCTTTCGTTCAACCTACAATATATATATAAAATCGACATAATTATTAGTTACAATGACTATTAATTAGTCTTAACTTAAGACCTTAACTTCAAATTATTAATTAACTCTTTAGTTCTCCGACCAATGAACCTTTACGTTTTGGACAAAAACCCTAGCCCAACAAACCTAGTTGGACCTGTCGGTAAACTTAACCTTCTTACACATTCACTACACGTTCTTCGTACGACTTACTTTTAATAAGTTGTCTAAAATTTAGTAACAAATTGACTATGTACATCGGTTTAATTTAATTAAACATTCTTCTTTTACATAACTTAATGATTCAGACATTTAATAATATACCAAATACTTCAAAATATTATCTACCTTTGATAATATACAACTACATTCAAATATTATTAACCATTTAATAATATTTTAATCACTTATTAATATTATTAATTATTTAATAATATTTTAATCCCTTACTCATATTATTAACAATTTAATAATATTTTAATCACTTATTAATATTATTAATCATTTAATAATATTTTACTGACATATTAATATTATTAACCATTTAATAATATTTTAATCACTTATTAATATTATTAATCATTTAATAATATTTTAATCACATATTAATATTATTAACCATTTAATAATATTTTAATCACTTATTAATATTATTAACCATTTAATAATATTTTAATCACATATTAATATTATTAACCATTTAATAATATTTTAATCACATATTAATATTATTAACTATTTAATAATATTTTAATCACTTATTAATATTATTAACCATTTAATAATATTTTAATCACATATTAATATTATTAACCATTTAATAATATTTTAATCACTTATTAATATTATTAATCATTTAATAATATTTTATTCACTTATTAATATTATTAACCATTTAATAATATTTTAATCATTTACTAATGTCATTAATTATTTAATAACATTTCATTAAATACAAATGTTATTATTCATTTAATTACCTTTTAATCTCATAATAATATTTTAATAATCTTTAAACTATACAAATAGTTAACTTTTTAATAGTGTTAACCTTAGTCTTTATTTTATACCTTTAACTACCAATTAGTCACTAATAGACTTTATATATATATATTGCTTTAATATTCAAACACATTCATTTTACAAATTTATCTTAGGTTTTAAGTCCCTAACTGTGTTTCACTTAGACTTTTCATTAACCGATAAGTTAAACCAGAGTTCCGACTTGATAAAACTTTAAAATATCAAATTTTTACTTTTTAACACTGTACCAGCGCTGGCGGCGCTGGTCATAGGCTTATTCTAGCGCTAGCAGCTCTCAAAGCGGCAAGTCCGAGCGCTGGCGGCGCTCGTTTTGATTACCCGAACCTTTTTTTCTAAAACTGTCATAACTTTTTCATTTCTAAATATTTTGGGATGATTCTTGAGTCCAATCTCATCCGAATTTCCCCCTCTACAACTTCTCTTTAGATCACAAATCCAAATTCCGAATGGAACTGGACTAAAACTGCTCGTAAGGACAAAGTGAAAACTAACTTCACAAATCCTTAGTTTTAATGGTTCAAACTTGAATAAAATAAACTTTACACATCCAAATGACACCAACTTAGTGTTGTTATCTTTCTAACTTCTTGTTTTATAACATTTCATGGTTCAATCAAATTTTTGAAAATATTTTGATAATAAATTTAAGATCGAACCACTTAGTGTTTAAAAACGTCATATTTTACGGTAAAAACCATAACTTCTTTATTTCTTTAAAATTTTCAATCGTTCAAGTTAGGTTATCTTCACAATACATAAACCTATCCTTCAAGACTCTTAGATCATAAATATAACCCATACATGTCAACTCATAATCATCAACCTAGTTATTTAACTATGGTTTTACAACCAAACATGCTCATATGACTATTTCTTTCATCATTTTACGTATCACACATATAGAACACATATCTAGCATAGTTCACCATAGATCTTCATCACTTAGATCCTTCCATTACCAAGATTACTAAAACTTATATTTAACAAAATAATAAATAAGGTTTGAGAAACTTTTAAACCTTCTATAGAATTCTTCTTCTTGGAAATGGTTGGAACTCCCTCTTGATCTTCTTGCTCTACCCGAAAATGACTAACACCCTTAGCGTTTTGATCTCTCAAACTCATAACTCTCACAATGTAGCTCTTATTTTCTCTAGAGCCTCTCTCTCTATAAGTTAGTGCAAGTAAACAAATGAGCAAACAACCAATATAAGGCTTTGCTCCTCCTTATTTATAGAACTCTTCTAAGCGTACTTAACATCTCTTAATCAATCAATGCTAGTCAATTAAGAGCTTAATTCATGTTTACTATTACTTGAATGACTAGCTTGAATGACTACCTTTGATTTGATTCTTGCTTGGATTTTATTTTGGATATTGAGTGTAGCATACTTGGAGTGTATAATACTCCAATAAAATCAAACAAGGCAACAACCAACCATGTGCCCCTTCCCCCCCTCCCCCCCCCCCCCCCCCCCCCTCCCCCCGGTTCTAGAGTTGACCGACCATTTGGCCTTCTTGGCACCAAATTGATTTATTGACCAACTCTTTGACTTAGCTTGGGCTCCACATTGGATCAAATTAATATTTCGTTTGAGCTCATCTATTAAATTTGTTTGGACTCAATTTATTTATTACATTGGGCTAACATTAAATACCCTATGTTACATTTAATTAAAACAAGCATTGGGCTACTTTAATTATTACATGGATCAAGGTTTAATTAATTATATGAACTACTAGGTTTGTGAGAACCCGAATTTTTGGGATTTCTTTAATAAAATTAAATAAGAATTTAATTAACAAAATTATCAAGGTTGTTTGAATTATTTATGATTGACATATTTTATGTGATTTAAAGTGTGTAATGAGATTTAATTGGTAAATTAAATCTGTTCAGAGATGGTAATAAAATTGTGTTGAATTAGCATAATTGAAGAGTAAATAAATTATTTAAAAATAATTTATGAAGAATAAGAAAATTTTCATGTAATTGTACAATTAAATTGTTGATATTTAAAATAGTTGTGGAGATGCATAAATTGTTATTTAAATGGTATTACGTGGTAATGTGAGGTATATGAATTGGATATATATATATATATATATATATATATATATATATATATATATATATATATATATGAGCATGTTCAATTGTTATATTGATAAATTTTATTGATTATGGAAATAAATGGATTAATAATTAAATTAATCCAAAATTTTAATGAAAAGCTAATGCGGGAATTAGTAAAATTGAAATTATTGATTATATAATTAATTAATAATTGTGATAAAAGTTTAGAAATTTTAAAAGGAGAAAGTAATTATATAATAATAAATTATGTAATTTATATAAGAAAATTTAAGTAAAATATTAATGAAAGAATAATTATATAAATTATATAAGAATAAATATATAATTTATATAAGAGGATTAAATTAAATGAGGATGGAAGAAAAAATTATGTAAATTGTACAATATTTTATTGTATGGTTTACATAACGTGTAATGAGTAATGAAGAAAATAGAAATAAATGAGAGAAATAATTATTTTAAATTATTGAGATGTGAATTATGTAAAATGGAATTATTCTCATTTTGTGGGAAACAATATTGTAAAAATTAAATGAGTTGGTTAGGTAATTTTAATTCATAATATGTATACATAATAAATGATATATGTACATATTATGTAGTGGGAGGAAAGACATGGATGTTTATGTAATGTATTTGTAACAAAGTTGAAACGTGAGAAATTTAATTTCATTAAACTATGTGTGTTATTTTATTAATTTTGGAAGTATAAAGTACCTCATATAATTATATGCATGTCATTATGCGTGTACAAAAATTGTCAAGTAAAGTACTTGAAAAGGGTATAAATATTATTTATAAATCATTTTATAAATTTTGGTGAATTAAAATAAATTTTTTATATATATTATATAAAATATTTATTACACGAGATAACTACATAATGTATTAAATTATTGAAATATGCTTGAATTGTGCTAATCCGGTCGGTAGAGTCGGCGGATGTGTGGGTTGTTTTCCAATTTACTTAATTGGTGTTACAAAGGAAAAGAGGTAATATATATATATATATATATATATATATATATATATTAAAAAAGGAAGAAAAAAAATAAAAACCCAAAGTCTCCCTCTTTCTCTACCATCATAAGCCATGAGCCATAAACAAGAAGAATGGAAGCTTTACAACTTATCTTGGTTCCATCAAAGGAGTATTAAGGTTCAATAAAGGAGTTTCAAGCCTTCAAAAGGTATAAAAATTAATTAATTGTTCAAATTTTTGTTAATTATGCTGTTAATTAAAATTTTGTGCAAAATTAGTAAATACTTAAGATAATTGTTGTTTATCATTTTTGGATGTATATATATGGATTATATGATGTTTAGAGTAATTATTGTGGAGAAATTGGATCAAAAATAAATTAAAGGGGAGTGAATAGTGAACAGTCCCGAACAGGGACAATTCTGTCCATTTCTCGGCAGAATTTGGAAATTTTTCCTTCTAAAAAGTTGTAGAAAATTAAATTTCATTTGGAATAGACTTAAAATTCGTAATTTTCTAATAAACGAGCTAATTTCTATGAATTTCGGAAGATTTAGCGCAGTGAAACGTGGTCTGTCCAAATCCTGTACATTTCGGTGCAGAATTTGGAAAAAGTTTCTTCTACAAAGTTGTAGAGAATTAAATTTCGTGTGGAAAAGAGATTCGTAATTTTCAGATAAACGTGCTAATTACTGTGAATTTCAGAAGTTTCATTGCATTGAAATTAAAATTTAATTACTAAAAATTTTTTTGTACTGAAATTTGTTCAGGACAGCATTATTCTTATATTATTCCAGAATTTTTGGAAAATTTTGGTAATTTATTGAAGAGCATAGTATTTATTGTATTTTTAAGGCTATTTAAAGTTAATGTAAAAATAAGTAAAAATTTATGGAAAAATCTATAAATATTAAAAAATTACGAAACTTAGTGAATTTTTTTATAATAATATAAGATAAATATTGATATTGTTTGGGGGATACAAATGTATGTTGAGTGATTATTTATATTTTTAAAGCTATTAAATAATAGTTTTTATATATATAAATAATTACAGAAATTTGTCGGGTAATTCAGAAATTATGAAAATTGGTTGAAAAATCTAGAATAATATTCTAGAGACTTTAGAAGATTTAGTAAACTCAGGAGATGTCAGAACATTATAGGTCGCATGTTGACTAGCTAATAAATAAGCATAACAGTTTTTACACGAGGGTCGAGAATTGACCTAGAAAATTTGTTTATACTTTTATAGTGTGATATTGGTAATTAGTGTTTAGATATCACTGAAATGTGAATTATGAATTTTGAATAAAAGTTTTAGATACGAACAAGTTGGAGTGACTTAACTCAGTAATTACAAGTTAAGCCGGGACATTATGATACTCGAGGCAAGTTCTTCAGTACTTGATTTTAATTGTTATATGATGTTATATGCTTACTGTGTTCAAATGCATATAGAAAATTTGTGTTATGTGATTTGTGGTTAATGTGACGAGATGTGTCTTTGATGCAATTATGTGACTACATGTGAAGTAGTTCAATGATTTCTTTAGGAAATTGTTAATCTAAAATGGATATGACACATGTGAGATATATTGTTTTAGTAGAAACATAACACATGAGGTATGACACACACAGAGCATGTTATGTTATGTGTTATGTGCACACTGTTGAACTTGCTGAGCCGTAGCACTCATTCTTGCATAATATAAACTTTTGCAGGTAAAGAAACAAATTTCAGGAATATTAGATTATGTTAGAGATGGATTAACCTAGAAGGTTGTAAACGTAATTGTTATATTTCTAATAGCATAATTCAATATGGGTAAATTTGCGAAGTTTACATTGATGTTTTGTATGTACATATAAATTAGATCCGGATAGGACGAATAAAGTTAAATTGTGAACTATAATTGTTCAAGATAGTTGTTATGATAGAGAGCATTATATATCTAATTATGAATTATGAAACAAATAATATTTAGAAACAATATTAAATTTTGAATGTTGAGCTTTACGATACTTGTAACAGAAAGAAAATGTAAATGTTGCGATCCAGGGACTATGATTGAAGTGTTAAGTTTTAAATGCCAAAACGTTTTAATTCAATTATTTTTGATGATGTAAAAGCAATTAATTGATTAAATAATGTAATTTAAGATTTATTAACGAACCGAAATTTGGATGTAAGGAAGATAATGTATAACAAATATGAAATTTAAGGTAATAAGGTTGGTCAAATTTCGGCGTCGTTACAAGGTGAATTTATTTAACTTAGCTTAACACCTCATTTGGATTTATAATATAATCCAATTAGACTTACATTAAATTATTCTACCATATTGGGTTACATAATTAACTCATTCATAGTTAATTCTCAACACCACCTTTATTTACCTAGCAATTAACCAATGATTGGTTAATGCTCTCTCTTGTCTACTAACTAGAGTTATTTAATTAACCCTATACTAGTTAATTCTCCACACTCAATCAATACTTGAAATTTCCCAACACTTTGACCATCATATGACTTTAATGGTTTGAGCTACATAGTTTACTTTTTATTGGGCTCTCTTATTTAATTACCCACTTCATGCAATTATTCTCATATTAGGCTAACATCTATAATTATTTTGGGCTAGTCCACTAGTAATAATTAAATTACTTGGACTCATCATGAGATTAAATCTTTAAATTTATTTGAACCTTTTTATAATTACCAACAAGACTTACAACAATTAAAATATTGGGCTTATTTTAAATTCACTTTTGAATTCTATACAATAATTTAATAATTAAGTTAATTACTTAAATAATTAACTTCTTAATAATGTCATTCTAGACAATCATTCTAGTTTCTCTATAACTTTAACTCATAACTAATATAATTAGCATAATTAATTATATTTCATGATTTTCCTTCTTATTTCATATTTAAACTAATTGATTTATTAGTTTAATTGAGTACTAACTTACTCATCATCTTATTTGGCTAGCAAACAGACTTTAGGTATATATATATATATATATATATATATAATCACCTTCACTTCTCAAATGAATTTATTTTCTTAATAAATTCTATACATGCATCATTAAAATATTTCCACATTTAATTTTTAACAATTAAATTATGTTAAAAAAAATGCTTACTCATTTTCTACACATTTTACTTCTCTAATTCTAGGTTTTAAATCTTAACCTTTAATTAAATCAATTAAGATATTATCTAAAATCTTGGAAATATCTGGGATATTATATTCACCCATTCTTATAAGAATTTCGTTCATGAAATTATCTCATACACATTTCTACCAATTTTTATCTCTGAGTATAACTCTTTACTCATCAAATTCTATGACCACCCTTTGCTAGGAAGTTCATACTTCTAAATTCACAATTCTAAATCAATGAAATATCTTGCAAAAGAATCAATTGAAAATCAATATCTTACAAAAGAATAAATTGAAAATCAAAATATTCATTAAAACTTTCATATTATTTTGAGGACTCATAAAGACTGTGAACATACTTGAGTTGAACTCTTTGGATTTACCAACCCATATATTGTTATATGTTCGCCTTTTTCCGTTCAGAAAATACTTCACGCAAGTGCACGTGGTTTAAGTGTAGTATAAGGCTAGCAAGGTATCGTTCCCACGAGGAATTGTAAATTAAGCATTGAATCACTAGTTAATAATTGAAATAACATTGATTGAATTTTGTGGTTTGAAAATATTGTCAAGTAATGTAGCTAATTTCAACAATTAAATTACTCAAAACTAAAATATCTAGATTTAAAACCGTTTAGGGTTTACAACTCAATCACTTGTTATCAACTGAACCAACTTATCTCTATGAAGTTAATATACATGCACAAGATTGCTAATTGAGAACTCTTTAATAACTGAATAATGTCTCTCGATTATTATTCAGTATATCTTCTCCAATTCTACCGATTATGTAATGAATTGAAGAAGAACGTCACTTTAAAACAACAACCTATATTTCTATGATTGCTGATTTAAAAAGATGGAAGGCTTCAGTTCTCTACCAATTACATGCGGCAACTGAGTATATTTCTATCTCAATCACAACTTACATTAACAATAAGTTCACATGCTACCATGCAAGGGTCTGATTTCATACATCATCTCTCAATTCTATATGAAATACTAGATTAAATTACTGGCCAAGTAATTAAAAATAACAATCACTCATGGTAGTCAAACCCACATGTATATAACAAGCACAGATAATAACTTGCTTCCGATTATACAGCTAATCGCATTGTAAACCCTAAACAATAAAATTTAGCTCATAGTCAATCTAAGATAACAAACACAAGAGTGAATTCTAGCCATAAATAATAATTAAAGTACAAGAGTTCAGAGATAAACTAAATATGTAATCTTGCCCTTCTCTGCACCAAGACCAGAATTTCTTTCGTCAACTGCAGATTTCTTTCCCTTCGCTCAATTCGCTCTATGTATTTCTCTCTTGCTCTCAGCGTCTCCTTCTGTCTGATTCTCCTCTTCTTCTTTTTATCTGACCTTCCTTTTGTTTCTTTCACAACTCCGGCTGCTTCGCATGTTAACTGCCCAAAAACTGACTTAGCAACTGCTCAGCATCGTGGGAGAAATCAGTCGATTGAACGTGACGCAGCTGCTTCAATCATCACGCAGCTGCGTTGAACTAGCCTCACGCAGCTGCTTCACTCTTAACGCAGCTGCGTTGAAATCGCCTGACGCAGCTGCTTCAAAAGTCACGCAGCTGCGTTGACGTCACACAGCTGCTTCAATATATCACGCAGCTGCGTCTAAACATTCTGGAAAAAATGGCTTCTGTGACGCAGCTGCGTGAACCTGGCTTCGAAATTACTGAAATACCCTTGCAAGCTATTTTCCATGCAAACCTGAAATAAATGCACAAAAATGCATAAAATTAAAATAAAAACGCTTAAGGACTACAATATATAAGTTAAGAAACACTTATTTTTAATGTACAAAACCGACTCAACAAATACCCCCAAACTTATCTAATTGCTTGTCCTCGAGCACAAATAACTTAACAAAATTGAAATCTAGTAGCAACCATGAATTTTAGCATAGCATGAATTATTGTTACCACACACCAGATTCAGGCCTCAAGCAACTCATAATAGCCTTATAGAACTTTCAAGAACTACCGAATTCACAAATCTCACAGAATCGACAATCAAGCCCTATTTAAGATTCCTAATTGTGCGTGTGTTTCGTAGTTTCAACTAGTCAGAAAAATTAGATAAACTTCTTAGATTAATCACAAGCAAAATTTCACTTTGAATTCACGTCCTTACTTAAACATCTCTTAACCAAGTCAGACAATCACATAAATTAGGGATCATACTACTCATTAGAAATACAGAGTGAATGCGTTTTACGCTCCATTTCACCCCCAACTCATTAATAATGACTCGTGCAATGCACAATTCCATTAGGCTATTCAATGTTACCCGTGTAACGAGCTTTGGACCAGTGACTCCCAAACCAGTTGGTTTTAGGGCACTAGATGTAAAGACATCCCTAAGGATTTACTTGCTCGAATAGCAAAGGCCACAAAATTCTGACTGAGTCAATTATTTGCATGTTTTTTTTTTTTTTTTTTTTTTTTGATTAATATATGATCCCCCCAAACTTATATAAGAGCCTTAACTCAGCATACGAGAATTTGCAAGTAAGAATTGAAGTCACTAATGAAACTCAAAAGAAGATCAATCTCGTAAGTTTTCTAATTCTCAACTAGTCCCAACAATCAAATTTTGTGCTTATAAAGACATAGGAACCAAAAATAACGCAAGACTACTCGATTGTAAGATTGAAATTCAACATGTTCATTCATTTATCATTAAAGGCTAGCAAAAAACAACATTCTTATCATCGGCCTTACACTAGTTTTCATGATTACTTTGAAATTGCTAAATAGAATTAAACGCAAACTACAACTAACCGTTTTTGTAGGTTTCACGGTCACACTTAGCACGTGTAACAAGCCTTTTAAACCCCATAATTACCTTATGAGGACGAGTTAAGTCTCGTGAGGGTTTGCAGTGAATATACCCTCAAAATTCATCTACATTCCTAATTTTTTTTTATTATTATTCTTTTTAATCAACAAAAGACAAACAAAAGACCCAAACAAGGCATAACATATGCAAACAAACGTAAACGTCCCCCAAACTTATCAAACTCAGTGTCCTCAATGAGTATTGAAGCAGAATTGAAATAACAGGACTTCCCTTTTAGAGCACTACTCCTCAGCTTCGTCGTCCGGTGAATCAGGAGGTAATGCAGGCATTGCCGGAGGAATTGGAAAATTCAATGGCTCACGACCAGCATTCATGTCTAAACGAGTAAACGCCTCCGCTAAAGTTGTGTTGAATGTTGCTTGGTATTGCATCATCGAACCCATTGTCTCTGCCAGATGGGCATCCCGTCTAGCTTGTCGACGAGATTCTCTCCGAAGCTGCCTTACCTCCGCCACTAATGTGTCAATCGTGTTGGACGATGAAGCTGCATCGTGCTCCGGCTCTGCTGCAAATAATTCCTCGGTGTCCGGAGAATGTGGATCACCCAAAAGAAATCCCGCTCCTTTTGGATCAGGAGGTGCCCCATTCCATTGCTTGAAGTTCTTGATGATTTTAGAGTCGATGGGTACTTGAGGATGCTGAATTGGTTCACTATCATCCCATTCTACTCCCGCTGCTTCACAAAGCCCACAAATTAACGACGGATGAGGTAGGCCCCGGATCGGTTTCCCCTTGATGGCATACTTAATCGAGCTGTTAATCACCTGTCCCTTATCAATGGATTTATCATTGACTATGCAGTATAAAAGAACCGCTCTGTCTTTAATGACCTCGGTGAAATGTGTTGTTGGCATGAGTTTAGCACACAGGAAATAATACCATGCCTTCCCAAATCGGCTCAAGTATGTGTAGTTGAAGGTTTTGGGCTCACCATCTCTATATTTCCAAACGGCATCCGGTTGGCACAAACCTCGAATAACCTCCTCATAATTTATCGGTTCCTTAGCAAATGCCGAATACTCATCCGCTTCGGAAAGCAAGGGAATACCATAGTACTCATTTATCTTCGCAGGAGAAAAGGAGACCTTCTTACCCCCGAACGATGACGTCATTATGTTTAACGGCCTTGGCGTTAGCATAAAACTCTTTTACAATCGAAATGACGGCAGCTTGAGGCTGGTGAGGTAGTGTACCCCAATTCCGACTGATCATTCTCCATAACGCCCCATCCAAAGGTCCTGGATCCAAGCCTCGCTCCGGTATAAGCTTTTTGGCATCGACATGCTCCTCATAGAACTTTGCCGATTCATAGCTCACAAATCGGCGTGAATCATAGGGAGGAGTGGACCTTGAGCTCTCTCCTCGATGACGTTTTGGTGCCATTGATCTCACAACCCTTCCAAACTTTTTGAAACACAAACCAAATCGAAGAACACTTTGCTTTTTCTTTGAGGACTTTTAACAAACAGTTGGCGGGTACCTTTTTAAAAACCCCCAATCTTATAGCCTTGGTGCTTGATTAAACCTCCCACTAGTACTCAGAATGCCCAAACACAACAATTTGTAGGGATACAAGAATCTATCACTATCCCCAAGACTATTTATATGAAGTTTGTCAAAAGAAACTCTTACTTGAATATTTTTGAGAAGACCCCCAAGCTTGGTGTTGCTTTAGAATCGGAAGGCAATGGAAGCACTGTGATTGAGTTGTAAGCTTGAGAGTTCGATTTATAGCTTCCCAAACGCACCATTCAACTTCTTGTTCATGTATAACGGATGCAACTGAGAACTAAAATGAAGGGCCTCACGGAAAAAAAAAACGTAAGCTGTCAAGAGAGGCAGCTGATAAGGCACACGGTTTAGACACTCGTCCGTTTTAATTCTAAAATTCCCCGTCACGCAGCTGCGTAAGATTGTGACGCAGCTGCGTCAAGTCTGATTTAATAAGGTGTGACGCAGGGGCGTTGCTTTGGACGCAGGGGCGTTGATTTGAACACAGCTGCGTCTAATTTCGACGCAGGGGCGTCTAATTTCGACGCAGGGGCGTCTACAGCTGCAACATTTTCAGTGAGTTCTGACGCAGGGGCGTGATTACAGACGCAGGGGCGTCAAGTGTCACGCAGCTGCTTCAATTTTGACGCAAGTGCGTCAACGCCGCAAACGATTTCTCTCCAATTACAGTAGGTTCTGACGCAGGGGCGTGCTCCCAGACGCATATGCGTTAAGTCTCACGCAGCTGCTTCAATTAATGACGCAGGTGCGTCAACCTCTGTTTCAAACTTTTTAATTCCTTGTCTTCTTCCCTGAACGTACGTTTGACAACATTGAAGAAGTGTACCTGACCAAATTAAATGCAATATAAATCAAAAACCAAAAATTTGCATAAACTTTACAACTTATTTTTGGTAAATTAATCGACTTAAAAGAAATGAAATTTGGGTTGCCTCCCACACAGTGCTTGTTTTATTGTCATCAGCCTGACATTACTTCCTGTTTAAGTTTCGAAAGAAATCGAGGACTTCATCCTATTAAAGGTGTCTCCCCAGTAATGTTTGAGTCTTTGCCCATTCACTTTAAACGTGGCCTCTGAATCTTTGCATTTTAACTCCACCGTCCCATACGGATAAACAGCATGAATTGTAAAAGGACCTGACCACCGTGATTTCAGCTTTCCTGGAAAAAGTCTGAGTCGGGAATTGAACAATAACACCGATTGACCTGGTTCAAACTTTCGGTCCACAATGTGTTTGTCGTGCCAACGTTTGACTCGTTCCTTGTAAATTTTTGCGTTTTCATAGGACTGGAGTCGAAACTCCTCCATTTCATTTAGTTGTAGCAATCGTTCCTCACCAGCTAGGTCAAAATCCCAATTTAACTTCCGAGTTGCCCAGTATGCATGATGTTCTAATTCCACCGGCAAATGACAAGCCTTCCCAAAAACCAACCGATAAGGCGACATTCCAAGTGGTGTCTTAAACGCTGTTCTATACGCCCAGAGTGCATCATCGAGCTTAACGGACCAATCCTTACGATTAGGATTTACTGTCTTCTCCAAGATCCTTTTCACTTCTCGATTAGAAATCTCCGCTTGTCCACTTGTTTGTGGGTGGTAAGCAGTAGCAACTTTATGCTTGACTCCATATTTCGCTAATAAGGCGTTGAATTGTCTGTTGCAGAAGTGAGATCCTCCATCGCTGATTATTGCTCTAGGTGTCCCAAATCTCGCGAAGATATTACGTTGCAAAAATTTAGTTACCACCTTAGCATCATTAGTGGAGGTTGCAATTGCTTCCACCCATTTAGACACATAATCGACTGCTACAAGGATGTAAGAATTGTTAAAAGACAAGGGAAAAGGTCCCATGAAATCAATACCCCAAACATCAAACATTTCAACTTCTAAAATAGAATTAAGGGGCATCTCCTGTCTTTTCGAAATATTACCTACCCTTTGGCATCGATCACAATGTAGAACAAATGAATAAGCATCCTTAAATAAAGTAGGCCAGAAAAAACCTGATTGAAGAACCTTAGCAGCTGTTCTTTGGCCTCCATAATGTCCTCCATAACCTGATGCATGACATTGCTGAAGAATGCTTCCCATCTCTTCTTGAGGAACACAACGTCTTACTAATTGGTCGGCACAAGTCTTGTACAAAAATGGCTCATCCCAAAGATATTGCCGTACATCATATAGAAACCTCTTCCTCTGTTGACTTGACAGTTCTGAAGGTATGACCTTCCCAACAATATAATTTACTAAATCGGCATACCACGGTACCTCAGACGTAATTACAAACAACTGTTCGTCTGGGAAGCTATCGTTGACTGCCATCTCATTGTTTCTGTGCTGCTCCATTCTAGACAAATGATCTGCTATTTGATTTTCAGTTCCTTTTTTGTCCCGAATCTCATTTTAAAACAGCAAATGTCACATTTTAAAACACTGGCAGAACTCAATATACATACTTCAAAGTAGTCCACATTTATAGCCATATATATACTTCAAATTAAATGTCTCAAATTACTTGCATCAAATATACATGTCCTAAATTCACAGCAATTTTCTAAAAAATAATGTCCCAATGCAAATTCATAACAAATTCACTACAATATATATATACTTCAACATATATAATCAATATGCAATATTCAAAAAATTAAATTGAACTCAATATGCATATTTCAATATCCCAATTGCCAATTTCAAATTCAACAATTATTCCCAATTCACAATTTTAGTACATGACAAATTGAATGACAAAATTATCAAAAATCTAGTACATTACAAATTTAATGACAATTGCATGAAAAATTAAATATTTTTTACAAATTAACAACTAACCTTGAAGAATGAGAGTGAGAGAGAGAGAGAGAGAGAGAGAGAGAGAGAGAGAGAGAGAGAGAAATAGGACTAGGGCCAAGCGGCGGCACGTGCACCG
Organism: Hedera helix; assembly: GCA_947179155.2. Classification (NCBI taxonomy): domain Eukaryota; kingdom Viridiplantae; phylum Streptophyta; class Magnoliopsida; order Apiales; family Araliaceae; genus Hedera; species Hedera helix. The sequence goes on from OX359270.1 coordinate 25,980,208, forward strand.
AAAATGGGGCGACAAAAGGTATGGGTGACCGGCGATGGGAGATGTGCTACCAGCGACCGGGGGGGGGGGAGAAGGAATATAGAGAGAGTGGATCTGAGAGAGAGAAAGAGAGAGAGAGAGAGAGAGAGAGAGAGAGAGAGAGAACAGAGTACAACATGGGAAGAAGAAATGCTTTAGGGTTATAACATAATTATTTTCGACAGAATTTCGTCGACATTAATTTGTGTCGAAATTAAGTAATGATCGATAGAATTTTCGTCGACCTTAGATGTATTTTCATCAAAAATAAAATTCGTGGTGGCGGGAAACTTGGCGCCAAGCAGGGAATCATATGACCGACGGAATTCCGTCGACATTACTTTGTTTTCAACAGAATTATAATCGACCAAACATTCCTTCGAAAATAACTATTTTTCTTGTAGTGAATTACTCTACAAATAACTCTCATAATTGAGAAGAATATTTTAATAAAAATGGGAATTTAGGAACTAAACTATATATATAAAGATAGAATTTTAAAACTTACTATACCATTTTTTTAAGATTTTTTTTAAAAAAAAAAACCTCAATAAAGATGTCAATCCATCTACCGGATCTTATAAATCTATATCGAAATAATATTAAATAAAAAAAGAAAAAAAAACATTTAAGGCAACCGATACGCAACATCTGCTTAAAGCGGAAGAAAAATCTCACATACTAGATTACATTCAAATCTTTTACTATGTCCACTTTTTAGAAAAATTTAAGAACAAAATCAGAAAAGCACACGCATTTAATGTATTCACAATTGTAAATGCACCTTGTTTTTCTATAATATACATGGTTTCATACAAGAAAATCTTAAAACCACTTATCTCTAATGGCTATATAACCACAATTCTCTTGGTTATTGTAGCCATTGTTACATATAAGTTTCTTTGTTGCCTTTCTTACTATATTGCATTTTCAAACATTCAAGGGGTAACATTATCTTCATAACCTAAGAAGCAATATTCTATAATCATTATTATTTTCTATATGTCTTTGAGAGCTTCGAAATTTGTGTGTAATTGGTTTAGTTTAATTGTTTTCATGTTTTGTTCAATAGTAAATAATGGAATTGCAACAAGGGAATACATGTTAGACAAGGGTTTGTTTCAAAAAAAATCTTGTAATATATTTTGTGAGATAAATGAAAATAATTCGATTTTGTTTGTCTAAACAGGATATAATTAATAAGGGAAAAGATAAGATGGCCAATGAATTCTCTGTACTCATTGTTGATGACGACGCAATTATTAGAAGAATTCATAAGGTGCTTTTGGGCAAGTATGGATTCAAAATCTCTGCCGTTGAGGATGGGCAAAAAGCCGTTGATCTGTTTCGCTCCGGAGAATGTTACGATCTTGTTTTTATGGACATGGAAATGCCAGTCAAGGATGGTCCTCAGGTAATTTTTTCTTATATTCAATATATTTTTTGAATATATTCGTCTAATATTAATTCTAAGAAAATCACATAGGAAAATTATCTTGTAAATTTATACTGCTAATATTTACTTGCTGGGAAAAAAATAAAATTAAGAGAGTAGACATTATAAAAAATTATATAAATTATTCTGTAAAGAGGCGAATCATCTTAACTGTTACACTAGAAGAAAAAAAATATTTCTCTTAAGACCAAATAGTCTGAATTAGTGAAGTATGAGACCAGTCAAGGATAGCCTAATTGGCTAGCTGGTTGACAAACAACAAACCGAGCCACCCTCGGGACCACATGATTATATATATATATATATATATATATATATATATATATATATATATACATCCTTTTTCCATTAAACATAATGTCAATATATAATGTCTCTCAAGCTAATAAATTGTTTGTTTAACAGGCAACACGGGAGCTTCGAGAAATGGGAGTAGATAGCTTGATAATTGGAGTGACTTCTCGTGGACGAGATTCTGAAAAACAAACATTTATGAGAGCTGGTCTGAACGATTGCTATGTGAAGCCGCTAACTATTCATGTAGTTGACAGTCTCCTTCAAAAACTCAAGAACAATAACTAAAGTTTAAGTATATGGCTTAATTGAGTTATCCTAATAAGTTTATCACAAGTTATAACTTCAATAAAATTGTTTGAGGGTAACTCTTTAATTTAAGTTTATCATGGTGAAGTAGTAATTAATATGGTTGTAAGATGTTCAAGTAAGTCTCAAAGTCTTACTAAGGTATTAGTTATATGAAGTTGTAACTTGTTTTCCTTTATCAACAATAATGAAATTAAATTTAGTAATATTACTCTGCTTTTTAAGCCTGCAAATTATGACATGATGCTTGTTTTATTAGTTTGTTTCCCTTTCAACCTTCTTATTCCTTTTACACACAAAAAAAGGAAAGAAAAGAAAAAGAAAACCTTCTTCTTCCTAATAGGGTAATTTGCAACAAAACCCAAACTTAAGAGTTGTCTGGAAATAAAATATTAATTTTTTTAATTAGTTTTTTTGGTAACATTAAAACATTTATATATACTGGCAAAATACATCCAAACCAATTGTTTACAAATTGACTTGACTTTTTTGAGAACCAACGGACTTGACTTTGATAGACATTTTGGTCCCACTATATATCTTCATCCCTGAAAAATTTGCTTTGGTTGATTTTTCTGATTAAATTAATTAATTTTAAAAGTAAAAATTGAATATATTTATTTATATTTTTAAACTCATAAAAATTTAAATTAGTAGTTTCTCTAGCAATATTTAAGAAAATAGTATAAATTCTGATGACAAAAATGATTAACTTGACTTAAAAAATCAAATTAAACCAATTTTTCAAGGGGAGAGGAAGTATCACTTGGTCTTTATCAGCTCAAACCTTATTATTCTACCTTCATATTATATTTAGAAGTAATCATTTAGTACCAAAAAAGTTTAGCTCATTTGTTAACCTTTTTCTTGAAAAAATTTCACCCTTTATAGTAATACTCTCCCGTTTTCAAAAGAATAGCTTAAATGATAAAAGCAATAGTCCTAAAAAACATGTCTAAAGCATATAAGTTAATTAGATAAAATTTTGCATTGACTAATTTATCTTTGACCATATTATATCTTAACCAAATAATAAATCAATCACATCACAAATGAATTGTTCAAATTAATTCACACACTCTCTCTCTCTATACAAACTCAAGAAACAATTAAAAAGCAATAACACACACATACCAATACAAGGAAAAAATAGAAAGTAAATTTGTATTCTGTCTTCTTAATTGATTACCGTAATTTATGTAAAATTTATTCTTAAACCATCTTTTTGAGACCGGAAAGAATATATAAAATGGCACAATGTAATTAAATTAATCCTCATAATTTTAATATTATGTAATCGATCCTAATTTAACAACTCAATAAACTTAAAAAATGTACAAAAAATAAAATTATATAAGATTTATAGATTTTACAGATGGGATTCGATTTGTAAAATGAAAATAATAACATATACTCTATAAGATAAAAGCTTGCTTATTTCTTTTAAAATGAATATAGTCCATGTTTCTATATCTTGTGTATTGTGGCGAGAGTGGTTCTAACCAGAACACACAAGAAGCCATTGAAACCAACCATCAAGAGGGAAAATGATACACATGAAAATGACTTAATAAAGACCAGAATTAATGTGTGACACTCAGGATAATTTAGACCTTTCATTAGTAAGGCTTCATAGATTGGGCCCAAACATGGACGGGCCTAACCCATCAGTAAAGATATAAATAGTCAACTCTAATTTATTAATAGAGATTACTAACTTTCAATTAGAGCACTTCAAATTCTGTCCCTAAAAAAAGAAGTTATGCTCAAATTTATATTAATATTAAATATGGACATATGTGCATATATGACATAAGAACGAGTCAAAAGGGAACTCAAGTATTAATATTTTATTTTATTTTTTAAAATTATACATCAGTCGCAATTAAATTTCATTATGAGATTTATGCACATATATAATTTTCCTCCTAAAAATAAAATTTAACTCAATTCATGTTTGTAAGTTTACTATTTTTTTTAGACCAATAAACAATTTATCCAACCAAGTGCTGTATAAATTTCAAGACTCCACAATAAATTCTAATGTTGCATCACCCTGCATAGAACGTATTCTATGCATATAGAAATTGCATAAAATAGCTTGATAATCATTAAGCGAATGCGTAACGTGTCAAATCAGAAGTACTATATTAAATATATCAAGATATGAGAAGTTTGCATAAAATATATTAATAAGATAATGAATATATCAATATATTAATAAGTACTATATTAAATATATCAATATATTAAAGTATTACATAAAATAGTTTGAATTGTTGTGTATGTAAACTTATTCTTATGGCTCAAAAGAAGTTTTCTACATATGAGAATATAAGAAATAGACACAATTATTATATTATAGAAAATAGCTAGGGTTGGCAAAAATAAGATAATGAATTTGAAAGATTAAAGGTACTTCTTTTTACTAATTTAATGCAACTTGCATGAGAGAGAGCATACATGTATATTTTTTTAAAGGCAAACAAATATATTATATTACTGAAAATTTCATATCCATAAGAAATAGATAACGAAATATGAGAATACAAAACACAATCTGCAAAATCACAAGCAAAATACATCGTGATCTCACAATTCTCCCGAAGAAAGAAAACTATACTACCACTACTGCGTATGCACAAGTCATGAAACATACAAAAGATTGAGTTCCCCTGCTATAAGAATTTATCAGACTGTACTCATAATTCCTCAGCTGTAACAAAAACACCACTATTGTTGCAATAGTACTCAAAAGGCACAATACTTCTTTCCACTTCATCCTCTACTTCATTTTACCTGTAAGACCCCATTACTACTGCTGCAAATATTAATTAACACTACTGCTGCTACTGTTTTTTTGCTAGAACTACAAAGCATGACCCCAATAAGGTTACCCCTCTGCTGCAATCACCTTTCAATCAGCTACTTAACTTAGCGATCTGTAATAGCCCACCATTCAGTTCCAATAAATATGGCTTTGTTAGCAATTACTTTCTAGCACACATACTCACCTTCAAACACTGATTTATTCCTTTGTAACCATATATTCCATACTATTGCAGTAGATAGAACATTAAGCTTTCTACACAAAATATTATTAAAGCACCTCCATTGTCCAACAGTTGAAACCATCGAGTTAGCAGAAACCCATGGAATAACCACCCATCTAAGCACATAACACCAAACTAGTCAAGCCCATTTACATCGTAACAGAACATGATCAATATTTTCTACCTTACAATGACACCAACAACATACATTAGACTGATCATCCTCTAATAATCTTCGCTTGAACAAAACATCTTTTACCGGTAGTGCATCATAACAGACTAACCATAGAAATACTTGCACTTTAGATGGTATCCCTCTAATCCGTACTTTGTATCATATTCCTGTATCTATTTTATCTTCTTCTTGATCCAAAACCTGTGTACTTTTTTTCACTAAAAATAAGCCTTTATCATCTCTTTTCCACCGTACTATGTCCTCTGTCTCTTCTTGTAAAATAACATGTTCAATGAATTTTTTAAGATCTTCCAAGTGCTCCATTTCCCACTGCCTCAGAACCCTCTTTGCACTTATATTCCATTCCACTTTGTCATTATTAATACCCTTCCAGTAATTAATAACTCTAGCTTCTTTGTTCCATACTAAAGCAAAAATCTTTTTAATTTTTTTTACTCAATACTTCATTGTTGCACCATTTATCCATCCAAAATCTAATATGTTTACCATTTCCCATCATCCATACCCATTTTTGCTCACCAATTACACCCTCCATCTTTTCAATATTGCACAAACTTAATACATCCTTCCACACCGAAGATATATATTTATTTTGATTAACTACAAACATTTCTTTAAGGTCACTACTTTCCATCCAATGATATTTAGCAGAAATCACCTTTCTCCACAGATCCCTGGAATTTGCATAAAACTTCCACCACCATTTTCGCAACAATGCCAAGTTCTTTGATCTTAAAGATACAATACTGAGACCCCTTCTTTCCCTAATTGCAGGGATGAAGCCAGGATTTGATCTTTAGGGGGGCCAAATTTTTTTTTAACAACATAATATATATTCATCTCTAAAAAGTAAAGTTCCACCATTATAAAACATATTTTGACTAAAACAAATATGATGTAGTAATAGAATTTGCTTTGACAAAGACAACAAAACATAGCAAGAAAAAGTCTTTTGGAACATATCAAAACTTTGTCAGAATTGCACCCGACGTTCTTTCAAATCAAGGGTAGGCAGAGATGTTTGAAATTAGGCTTAGAGGTATGCAAAGATGTGTCAACATGATTTGATTGTTTTCTTTTGAAAAATGAATCAATTGTATGTGATTTTCCTATGATTCTAAAACAAAAAATGAAAAATTCAATTAACTACAGTACAAGAATGAGTTAATCAATATTATTGGACCACTTATTAAAATTTTTAATAATAAAATTTTCATAAATTTACAATCAAATAAGTAAGGGTTTTAGTTAGTTACCGAAAAGAATATGCAATTGAAATTAACATATACAATATTATGATCACTCATTAAACTTTAAAAAATTAATATATCAAGTTTCATAAAATAAAAAAAGAATAAAAAAAATTAAATAAAGGTTTTAGTTGGTTACTTGTTTACAAATGTATCATTCAATTGGAATAACACATATACAATATTATACCCCAATTATACAAACCTGCAATTATAATGAATTTAATAATAAAATTAGTTTGCAATTAATCCCTACCTATATTTACTTTTCAACTCTTGTAATATACAGTTATTCAAATTCTAAATTCACATGTAGCATTTCTATTTTTTTCCATTTTCCAGCACATGGGCCTTACAAAATTTTCAAACCTTAGGGGAGGCCGTGGCCCCCTCCAGTCATAGGGTGGCTTCGTCCCTGCCTAATTTGGTAAACCTTATTCCAACTTATTTTGCCATATAATGTAATGGTAAGTTAGAAAGTATGGAGTTTATTAGCACAATCATGCCCCCCATTGATAGATATTTTCATTTCCAACCTCTTAATTTGAATATGAACTTATCCACAATAGGTTCTCATGTTGCCACCCTCCTTGGATTACTAACAATAGGTATCCCTAAATAAACCGGGGGTAATTTACCTTCCTCACACCCAAAAAATGAAACCATTTGATTCTTATCTTAAGCACTAACTCCAAAGGTATAAAGCTTGCATTTCTTTTCATTAATTTTCAGTCCAGCTGTTACTTGAGAATTCCATAACAACACCTTAAAATTAATTACTTCCTTCAAACTCCCTTCCCCAAATAAAATAGTATCATCTACAAATTGTACATATGTTAAATTTGTTCTAAGATTTTCCACTAACACACCTCTAATTCCCCCCCTCCCCCACCTCCACACTTCTCCCAATCATCCTATGTAACACTTCTCCTATTATTAGAAATAGAAAAGGAGATAATGGATCCCCTTGTCTAAGCCCCCCGAACACCTGAAATTATTTTGTAGGAGTTCCATTAACCAAAATGGATGTTCTAGCTGAATATAGACATTCTTTTATCCAGCCTCTAAATTTTTTTGGATACCCCATTTCCTCCATGACATTAAGCAAGAATGACCAATCTACATTATCATAAGCTTTCTCAAAATCCAGTTTTAACACTATCCCTGGATGATTCTTATTCTTCTTCATCACATCAAATGCTTCATTAACCAATAAAATTTTGTCCAACATTTGTCTGCCTCCAATAAAGGCATTTGATTTTGAGAAATAATACCCCCCATGACATTTCTTAATATGTTAGCTAACACTAGCTAAAATTTTATACATAGAATTAGTTAATGAAATTGGTCTCAGATCATTCACAGTTTCCACACTAACCTTCTTTGGAATTAGAATAATAAAAGAGGAATTCAAACCTTTGGTGATTCTGGAATATTTGTAAAATTGTTGCATCTTCTCCATTATGTTCCCTTCTATAAAACCCCAGGCCTTTGTCACAAAATTAAAATTCAATCAGTCTAGTCCAAGTGCTTTCGAACTTTCACAGCTTTTTACTACTTCCTTGACCTCCTCTTTGGTGAATCCTTATTTTAAATAAGCTACTTCTTTTTTCTGAAAGCTTCTTCAATTTTAGTTCCTTCAGCTATAGTTGAGATGATTGTTTTGGTTTGAACAAATTTTCATAAAACTCCAGCAAACCCTGCTTAATCTTTATGGGATCTTTAGCCCACTTTCCTCAAATATTAATTCCAGTCAATGCGTTTGATTGTCTTCTCATCTTTGCATACAGATGGTTGACCACCTGCCAACACTGCATTATTAATTCTATTGGTCTATTTATTGCATATTTGCATCAATCACGCAGTTATATTTTTGCTAAAAATATTATTGTAACACTTCAGTTTCATGTCAAAATATCTGTAATAGTTTGATATAATATAAGGCTCTAAGTAGTAAGTCGGGACAATTGATCTTACTGAATTTCTTGAGGTAAGAAAATAATAATTTATAGGGGGTTTGGTGAAATATAAAATTTTAACTTTACTGAATATAATATTTTTGTAACTATTAAAAATTATGGTTATCACGCAACAAGTTTAAGCAATGAAGTTTTTTAAAATATTATTATAAATAATATATGAGTATTACTTAATTTTATGATTTATTTTTTTATATTTTTATTTCTTTATGAAAAAAATTCAAATTGAAATATACGTAGGCTTGAAATATACGTAGGCACATTTAGAAATGGGGAGGGGTGAATAAGTGTATGGGTAAAGAGTGCCCAATTTTTGTGAAATAAATAAGTCAGTTTATTATACAGTCTGCTAGATTATCAAACCAGTTAACTGAATTAGAAAATTAGTCTGCTGGATATGAAAACAATTTACTAAAATAAAGATATAGTTTACTGAATATGACAACAGTTCACAGTATAGAGGTTTCAACTTGTTATATACCCAATGCAATAAGCTTTATAAGAGACTGTTGAAACTATTAAAACTTTTTATTTATTGAGAAACTTAAAACACATAGCGGGTTAAATAGATCAAGCAAAGCACATAAAGACCAAGAATTTTTACATGATTCGACCCCTAACCTCTATTCCAGAGGCCTAATCCACGTCAAATACCATTTGGTATTAGAGACTCCTTTTATTAACCAACTTTAAATCAAACTTTTATAATTCAAATTCCCATCCTCGAGGACATATCCCCCTTGAACACATATGCTCCATTGTGCAAACCAATGTACCCTTTGAGTACACTTACTCACTGAGCTTTTAAGCTCACTTGAAATTTAATTGCAAAATAACCTAACTTAACCTGGATTAGATAACAAATACATACATAATAAATCACACATAAAATACTATGATCAAAGCAAGAGAGATAAATCAATTCAAGGCTCAAAAACCTGTATGCAATGATCAAGTATAAGAGTAAGAGATATCACTAATGAAACACAAAATACGTATGCTGAAAACTTAATCAAGTTGCTCCGGTTATGACTTTTTAGCAATGCAAGACTTCATCAAATGAGAGTAACAATTTAGATTGAGAGGGTAAAAAATATCTAAACAAAACATAAGGCTTTTGTGCATGGATAACAATTTTTTACTGTATGTGTTCAATGTGTATACCGGCTAGGGAAGAAGATGTTATATACAAACTTTTTCTAGCTGTTATAAACAACCATGGAATGTTATCGTTTAAGCAAAACCAGTTTGCACTAATCTGCTAAGGTGTAAAATCTCTATATTGTAATCGGGATTATCAAGATTTTCAATTAGAATATTCCCACAACATTGATTATCGATGGAGTACCATGATTATAGCATGTCAGGATTATTCCTTCAATCAATCAACAAAATTGATATAGAGAAGATATAGAAAGATTTTAATTGTAATGACCACGAATTTTAGATCACATTGTAATTAGAATTATAACTAATTATCAATGAAGTGATTTTTATATGAATGAATTGAACACCTATCTGATTGATGAAATACTATATGTAATTATTTTTTTATTATTATCAAAAGTAACAAGGAAGAATTAATAAACAAGCTAAGTCAAGTCTAAATGATTTTATGAAAGACAAGTTTAATTGGATTAATTAATTAACATAATTGTGTTATTTAATATGTTAGTCCATGTGTGGTTTAACCTAACCCAATAGAACTAAATGTTGTAGCCTAATTCTAATTAATTAACCAACCCAATTGAAATTAATTGGTGTAGCCCAAATCTTAAGTCCATGTGGAATTAATTGCTAGCTCAAATAAAGTGAAACAAGGAGCCCAAAGGAATTAATGCAAGTATCTAAATAAGTGGCCCAATTGTTCATGTGTTGGTATATACATATATACGTATATATATGTGTATATAAGCAATTAAAATAAATCAAAAATGCTAGAAACGGGGGGGGGGGGGTTGATCAACCAAATGGGGAGGGGACCCAGGGTTGGTTAATTGCTTCAGGATCCATAAATCACTCCAATGAAAGCTTTCCAATGCACATCAAGTCCCCTAAAAAATGGACCTTGTTTTATGAGATTAGTGAGCTAATTGACTAAGTGTTGGTTGATTAGTGAAGCTAAGTGCACTTACCATTTTCCTATAAATAGAATGTTTCACCAAGTGTTTATGTTGTTATTCATTTTACTAGAAAATTCTAAGTATTGAGAGAGAGCTTCCTTGAGAGCTTGTAGAGAGAAAAGAAAGAAAGACCACTTGAGAGTTAGAAAGCTAGCCATTTGAAGGATTCATAGTGAATGTCATCTAGTTTTACTACATACTTTGGAAGAAAAAGAAAGAGATCATTAAAAACAAAAATGTTTAAAAGTGTTCTATCTTTAATCTTTGTCTATTTTCGTAGTTAAAGTTATAGTTAAACTTTTTCGTGGTTGGTTGTGGGAGGAATTTATGTGTTGTGGAACTACGGTGAGTTACGAAGAAATAAGGATGGAGTTTTGATGGAGATATTGTAATCTAAGTGTTCAAGTATGCCTTGTTGTATTTCTTTGGTCAAAATATAGTTTTAATGGTTTAAAACCTATTTTTATACTACATGATGATAGATCTATAATATTTAGGAAGATCTATGATTATATATGCTAGATATGTGTATTGACATGCCTTGTATGCAAAAGATTGAAGAAAAGTTCTTGTGAACATGTTTTAAAACAAAACCCTAGCTTGATGTATGGATTGATCATTTGTGATTTTAGATAACTAAGTTATTCATGTGGTCTTGGTATCTTGCATGCTAGATCTATAAGTTTCGATAGTAGCATAACTTGGATAGTAAAAAATGTGGTAAAATAAACAAGCTACGGTCATTGTACTCAAAAGAGGTCATTTCAAAACCCTAGCCAATCGATCCTATTTTTACATCAATTATTTTTTTTCAAAAATGCTACCGGTCTATGAAATATTGACGAACATTAAGTTACGAAGATAACAAATCAGTTGTGGTGACTTTTGGATGTGTGTAATAAGTTATATTGAAGTTTGAATCAAGAAAATAAAGTTAGAAAAAGTAGGGTTTGTTTTACTAACTGACCGTCGCAGCGCTGGGTTACATCGCCTTAACGATTGAAGGGATCTGTTCGGGATCGTCGCGACGCTAGTATCCACCGATGCAGCGGTGGTCCAAATTTTTAAAAAATAAATTAATTTAACCGGGTCGAGTCGGATCATGTAAACTGGGTTGAGTTGGGTGGGTTTAGGTCCAGTTTGAGTAGATTATTTCAAAATTTATATAACCATTTTAAACCCAATTTAAATAATTAAAATATAAGAAAATAAATAAAATATTATTAAATAATTAATAATATTAAAAAATAAATAAGCTATTATTAAATATTTATATTATCATGAGATGATTAAAATATTATCAAATGATGGTAATGTTGTTAAGTGTTTGATGTTAATTATGTGATTAAATATTAACTAATTTAGAATAAGATGCACTACGGTTATTATTATAGAACTATATCTGTTACTATTAGAAAGATCAAACTTATTAATGTCTTTCTAAAGGAAGTAATTTTAAATTGCTTAGCAGTAATCAGCAGTACAAACAAGTTTCTTATACCCAGAGTTGTATTTATTTTACAAGATCTGTAAGTGGTTTAATTGTTGAAAATTAACCCACATCGATAGTATTGCTATTATTCGCACTTGGGTGCAGCTGAAGACCGTTTCATTATTAAACTGTGAAACATTTAAGTTATGTCATTCGTGAACTGTTTAATAAATAGTTTATGCTAATTGTTTAGCTAGACCTTGCATGTATAAATTGAATCATTTGAATTTTGTTAAAGTAAATCCTAACCAATAGTTGGTGTGGACTCTTATAGTAAGACTGAGAATGAATAACCCTAATAAGGGGATTATTATCGAAAAATCAACCATTGCGCAAGATGTTTGAATGTTATGTATATACATATGGTACAATATGCTGATCCCCTCGAATACCAAAACATTAAAAAGGTCATATGAATGTTTGTGTTACCTTAAGTATTAGTTTATGGTCCTTAGTGGTCACTCAGCAGTAAAGACTAAATCATTTCTTTTAATTGAAACTTGATTCTCGCTTATACACAATTATTATACATTGTTGAAATATCAGAAAATATTCTTATTCAATCATGATATGTCATTCTTGTTTACTTAAACTTGCTAAGCAAGCTAGTTGCTCACTCTTGCTATGTATCATAATATTTTTTTTTCAAATAAGCTCGAAAGCTCTAAAGAGAACAAGGGCAAAGGAAAAGTCAAAGAGTAGTTAATATGCATGCTAGTTATTCTTTTAACTGTTGTAATTGGCTTAAGTAAACTTTTTTTTTTGAACAATTAAGGTGTATGTTTTATATTAAGTTAAGGCTGTTAGACCTTGGGATTTGTAGAACCTTATTGTAATGAACTATTTATGTTTATTTTCCGCTTTAGTTTATAAAATATGTTTAAAGATTGATGGATTGTGAGCACCAAACCCGATGTAGCACCTCGACTTTTATGAAATACAAATTTAATTTTTCTTTATATATATTTTTTTGAAATGGTAAATGAATAAATTGACAAAAATGAAGAATAAGAAATGTTTGTACAAATTTTATCTTGTTAGGGAATATTCATTTTATTGGGAAATATTCGCTCTGTTGGGGAATATTTGATTTGTACGAGAGCGCCGAAATAACCAAATATTATCGAATATAGAAAATGACTTATGTAACATTTCTAAATAAAAATAGTCAATTGTACTATCACTTTTAACTGATAAAATACCCGGTGGTAAAGGAATAGTAACATATGGTATTACACAGTAGCACACGGTATTGCATAGTGTTTCATATTATTGAACTGATAAAGTGGCTATTGTACTATATTGACTTTATTGAACCAATAATCGTCACATGCCGGCCTGATCCACCGCATACGATGGACGACATAATGGAACGCAGTCCTTACCCATCGTACTTGGTTAGGATACTGTACAGTTAACGGGACAACACCTACTCTGAGCATGGGATGCAATTAAGTCCTATTATATAAGAGACCCACTTCGACCAAGTTAATACACAAATCTTCCATTTTTCCTTGGAGTGGACCATGGTTTGAGCTTTAGGTACGAACCACTTCGACCCCTAAAAAGGGATAAGGTGTTTTTGATCAATCGAAATATATTCTCAAATAATCTGGATGAAAGCATATATCTAATTATCCATCTGGAACATACATACACATTGCACCACAACTTGGTGTATATGTTACGCCCAAAAACTGATGACCTTGATGTTGTTATTGACGCCTACCTTAGTTTATTACATTTTAGGGAGCGCGATATTGCACACCAGTATAGTGACCGACTAAAGTTTTACTTCATGCCCTACATATTGTTCTAGTTACTATCTATGTGGTGGCAAAAATATGCTACCCTAATGTCTAACACAAAGGGCACTCTAAACATAGAGCACATTGTTCCATTATTTAAAAATCAAGGCCCTCAGTGTAACTTTGTGGATAACGACATTGCCTTATTGTCGGTATGTTCGAACAACTGCTTCTTATTAGTGGTCTTTATTCCACAATGAAAATTTGTCCTTATTGACTCAACGTTTGATGAAACCAAACGAATGTCCATTTCCACAAGATATAGGATGAAGATAGCATATGTAGTAAGTGTGTAAATTTACTTTCATTTATAAACAGCCTTAATTTTTTTTATATCATGTTTACTAACAAATTTTTCTTCTCATATGTGACGTGAATATATTTCCAATGCTTTGTGTATATATCGACCAGACAAGAAATTTTCAATGAAACTTATGTCTTGCTCAATCATCAAAGAGCGGCCAAAGCAAAAGAACGAAACAGATTGTGCGATTTATATGATGAAGTACTGTGTGAAAGTAGCATGCCCTCAAGTCAATCACACTTGATGTGATAGAGCATTTACTTTAGAATCATGATGAGTTCATGCTAATGAGATCTAAAATCTAGATAGCTCAAAAACTAGAACATTCCTAATCATAGGATTACTAATGTGGGGTTAGTAAATCAGGATAGATTAGTACATACTATGCTTGCTTTTTTAAAGATAATGATTGATTTCATAAGTATTTGTATGGAGACACTAAAGTAAGCATGTAAGTACTTATTGAAGAATAAGTTCACTGAGCATGACTCAATTGCTTTAAGAAACACCTAATGGAGTTTTATATGTCTGTCAATAGGAGTTACTATAGTGATAGTAGCACAAGTGATCATTGGACTTAAGATCATCATAGTACCTTGTGTATTCTGAGTTATACTTTGTCATATTTCTTAAGACTCTTTGGTTAGATAAAAGGATATGTTCGGGTATAAAAAGTGTATATGGAGATAGGTGAATGATCAATAAAAGACTTACCACTTTCAGTAAAGGGAGAGAATGTCCTATATGATTCAATAATCCCTAGCCAAGGTTGAATGAAAATTAGAAATGAGTTTCTAATTTACATTAACTAGAGTTGTGCATTTAACAATTGAAATGCATATGATCAAATAAATAACAACTTGACAGAAATTTCATGTTTTTATATTTGATTGAGACATTGTATGGTAGAATGATTAAATTGTACAATACTATTTACTGAATATGTTCTTTGTAATTAAACATTGATTTCATATTATTCGGATAGTCATAATATACTGAGAGGTGTCACTCGTGATATAGAATAAATATTAATTATATATGAATTAAATGAGTTTAATTCGTTATAAATAATATTAGAATGTTTCTAATTTATTTATTCTACTACCGGCATAATATTGAACCTAAAGGGTTACACCATAAAAGAAAATTATTAATTTAGAAGTAATTAGCTTAATAATAATAAATTAAGTATATTTAATTTGTACCATGGTGGAATAAATTAAATAGCTTAATATTTACAATTAAGTATTTGAGAAATATTAATTATAAATTAATAAGAAGTATTATTATTATTATTATTATTATTATTATTATTATTATTAATGTAAATAATTTAATTCCTAAATGGTTTAGGAATTAAATTAAAACCCAAAGTTCTAAAGAGTTTAAGAGAGAGAGGGTTTATTTATATATAAGGAGAGACCTTATTATAGATGTAAGTTTTTTTTCACACGATACGTGTTTTTTCTCTGAAACCTAAATAGCTTTAGGAAAGGGAGAAATAGGGTTAGCCACCTTAGGTTTTTAGAAAACCCATATTATTTCTTCAATCAATATTCTCTTGGTGGATCACCTTTAGAGTGTTATACATATTAAGTAGCTGGTGTTTGATCCGTGGATTTAAAGGAGCTAGAAGGATCAAAAGGATTGAAACTTGAAGATTAGGTTAAAGGTTAATTCATCTTTATAAGGTATAATCTTTAATCATTCCTCAATTAATAATATTACATAAAGGTGATTCCTGGGATTGTAGAAAATTTTAAATATGACTTATGTCATGTTTTCGCTTATTACATCAATACGATTGTATGTGTTTTTCTAGTTTCTACAACAAACATTGTGACTTACCCGAGCAAAACTTTAGTGATATTGGAATAAAGTTTAGATGATGCCATATTATTTAGATATAGGATAGAACATGAGATTCGTGCACATAAAGCTCGTGATATGTCATTTATGATATACGAAGAAAAATTCAATATGTAATGTAATTTAACTATTTTGTATTACATTTAGTTGTATACAATATTCAGGGTATTGAAATTTTCAATTCTTAGTGATTTGATGCTTCTTGGTTGAACTTTGGGTTGTGTTGTTTTGCCTTAGACATGGTATACTAAGGTGTTACTTCAGTGAATTTTGGGTTTGTTTTTTGTCCCTTATAAGTGGTATACTTAGATGGTGTTTCAGTGGTTCACTATTTAACTTTTCATAAGCGGTATGTGGAAAAAAAAATCCTTCTTAGAAGTGGTAAATTGTTGTATGAAAAAAATGGAAGAAGTAAAAAAAAAACTACACACTGCATAACAGTTATGCGGTGTGCTGAATCTTTTTTTGAATATACCGCACAACAGTTATGCTGTGACACCCCCAAATTCAAGTATCAATACCTCGAATTTGGTGTTTACGCAATAGTACATGAAATAACTACTAAACAACATTTAATACTAATGCGGAATATAAATAAACAGATGTTACTTATTATAATGGCTTTCTAGTCCCAAGGTTTATAACCTTAAACAAAATACATCATGAATACACTATTAATGCAAAAGGGTTTCTTGATTTTAAAACAGAATAGAAGCACATATAACTATTCCTTAAACTTTCCCTTGCCTTTATCCTTCTTGGAACTCTCGGGCTTAACTGCAATATAGTTCATGATATAGTAAGAATGAGCAACTACTTTGCTCAGCAAGTTTAAAATAAATAATGAAGGTATATCATGAAAAAATAAGAATAATAATAGAATAACTCAACTTTTAAGATAGTTGATGAAATAACTGATAAAATAAGTAAAGTTAAAAATGAAAGAACAAGTATTGATTATTTATTGCTAAATGGTCCAATAGACCATGGACATTTCCAAAGAACCAATCATTTGACTAACCCTTTTACGTTTTAACATGTCAGATTATACTTGAGGGGATCAACCTCTTGTACACCATGTGTATGCATAATATTAAATTCTGAAGTATCGGATAACCGACACTTATATTCTCCTTATCAAGGGTTGCTCTCTCATTCTAAGAATCCGCATTAACTATTGGTTTGGATAACTTTTAAAAATATTAATATATGTATGTCTAGCCGAACAAATGGTATAGACTAATTCTTTAAACAGTTCATGAAATGCAGAACTTTAAATATTTTACAGTTCAATAATAAAATAAGAATTTAAGTGCACCAAGTGCGAATATCAATAACTATCATGAAGGTGGAGTAATTGACAAATATTAAACCACTAATATGATTAAAAAATAATAACTCGAGTTTGAGTTAGGAAACTTGAATAGTGAAATGAGTTTAGGGTTTAAGAACTTGTCTTGTTTGCGATGTACTGCTAGTTCAGTTTAATTAGACTTTCTTTGAAAGACCTAACATTGATAATGTCGGCCTATCAATTAGTATTGCATATAATCATGCACTTAAGTATTTAAGTTTATTATGTACCTAGCATTTAAATAATCGATAATCATTACATGGCACGTTGCAAGAAATTTCATATTATTTACAATTAGTTGTATTTAGATAAATGATTTAACTGTCAAATATTATTTCTCTTTAAGTAATATTGACTTAAGTATGATTTAAACATCTTTATATCATTATTTAAAACCTTAAACAATTTATTATAATTGTTTCATTACCTTATTTATTCTTAAACATTGTTTAAATAATAAATGATAACTATCTTTAATTATTGTTAAACAATAATTAATTATTTAAAGTCTATTAAGTATTTTGTTAATTATATTCCCCTTTAATTACTATTTAATCTTTAATTAAATAATAAATAATTAATGTTTTATACCCGTTATTTATTGTTAATTAAATAATAAGTCTACTAGCCTTAATCTCCATATATATTATTTAATCTTAATTAAATAATAAATAATTAGTTTATTAATCTTAACCCTTTATAATTATTATTTAAGGTTAATTAAATAATAATTAATTATCTTTACTTATTATTTAATATTACTTAAAAAATAAATAATTAGATTATTAACTTTATTCTTCTTTAATTATTATTTAATATCAATTAAGTAATAATTTATTAATTATTAACTCTTATTTATTATTTAATATTAACTAAATAATAAATAATTATTTTATTAACTTTATTTAACATTTAAATATCAATTGATGAACTTAATTGCTTTATTTATTATTTAATATTAATTGAATAATAAATAGTTAATTTAATTATTTTTAATTCATAATAAATTATTTTAATTTCCTTTATTTATTTTTTAATAATAATTAAATAATAAATAATTAAATACTTTAAATTCTATTTATTTATTATTCAATAACAATTTAATAATAAATAATTAATTATTATTTTATTTAAATAATAATTAATTACCTTAAATATTCTTAGTTTATTTTATTTATTGTTTAAAGTTATTTAAATAATAAATATTTAATTTTTTCGGGTCCTATATTAATTATATTAATATTTAAAACATTATACGACCCGTTTAATTAATGAAAATCGACCCGAAGCTGCAACGGACCAAAACAGTAGCATCAAGGGTGCCTACATAAGGGCCTAGGCACCCAAAGGCACTGGAACAGGCGCTTAGGCGCCTTTTTTTTAGGGATTTTGGCAGTGTTACAGTTTGTTTTTTGATTTTTACCTCTTTTGCACAAACTTGAATAAAATAAAATTTATAAATCTAAATGACCTCAAATTAGTCTTCCTGGATTCGTATCTTCTTGAAAAACAAGATTCCATCATTGAATCAATTTTTTGGACATTTTTAGGTTATGAAAAAATTGTATAAAGTGGACTTTTATGTGTTAGGGTTTGACAATGAACTCATTTAGTTCCAAAAATCATATCTCACTCGTTTTAAATTATTTTAACAAGATTCTAACTAGGTTTTCCTATTAACTTACATATCTAGAATGTGAAGAAATAAAATCACAGAAATCATTTGTAGGTTTCAAAATATAAAGCTTTGAATCACACATTCGATTAGGGTTCCGTCAGGTGAAATCATTTTCATGCTTTTTGCTTAACTTTTCATAATAAATACACACAAATACACATGTCAAACTCATTGAACCCTGTATTTACTAATCTAGCATGGATATAGACATTTAGAGCTTTGAAATTAGTTTTCTACCATAGAAATCACATATAGTACAAAGGAAATCACAAAAACTAGGGTTTTTGGTATTTTATACCTTTTGCTCTTGATAAATCTTTTCATAGCCTTGCAAAAGTAAAAGATGGTACTAGTTGACATCCAAGACACCCCCAAGACTACGAATTTATTGTACACCCAAGGCTTCAACCTTTGTTCAAATCTTCTCGCCCTTCTCACTTTAGTGTCCACCTAGTGTGGAGCAAACCTTGCCAATTCGTTGAATTTCGCAGCATAATCTGCAACTGACATACTTCCCTTCTTCAGATCCAATGGAGTATCATCTTGACAAACATTAGTAATCTCATCATTTTATTGCATATATCTTCACCAATAAGTGATATGTAATGACAAGATTCAATATCAAACAAATCCATGGAAACAACAAGGATATCTGAATAAATGAAAGATTTCTTACTTATAAATCTTTTGGATTGCAAACTACAAAGATTTCTTATTTGTTAATGCGATATTTGATGAAAAATTGGATGGATCTTGGAGATGTTAAAGTGAAGAAAATCGATTTTTGGACACTTTATAGAGAAAAGAAAGAGAATGCCCAAAATTTGAAGCAAGAGTTGTTTACTAGAGATCATGTCATTTATGCGGTATACGATGAAGGAGAAAAAATATATATAAAATTTGGACATACGGCTTAAATGTTATGTAGTATGAACAATCTTTTTTTGATCATATCGCATAATTGTTATGCGGTATGTAAAATTTGTTTCCTTCTTAGAAGTGGTAAATTGTCTTATCAAAAATATGGAAGGAAAAAAAAATTGACATACCGCATAATAGTTATGTAGCATGCTCAAAAAAATTTGTACATACTGCATAACAGTTATGCGGTATGTCTAATTTTATTTTTTCCCTACATACTGCACAACTCTTATGTGGTGCAAAGAAACAAAAAAAAAAATTTAGACATACCCCATAACCAAAGTTGATGATATGTTATTTTTTAAAGATTTTATGCATACTGTAGACACAATATGTGGTGCAATAAGGGTAATTTTGAAACTTTTTTTGAGGGTCTCTTACCGCATAACTATTATGAGGTAATGCAAATAACAGTTATGTAGTATATTTTTTTCTTCCCCTTTGGATATCGCAATGGATGGTATAGATCATTCCCATATATATATATATATATGACTTGGTTCAAGAGCGTATCCCCTTATCAAGCATACCAAGTATACCCCTTTTAGCGACGGACTGGGAGACAATTTGTTTGTCTTCATAGTTTCGGTCCGTCGCTATATGTTGTCCATCTCTAAAGCTATGGCGACGGACCGAACCTATGACGATGGACAAAATCATTGCCGGTCCGTCGTTAAAGGAGGTATGCTTGATAAGGAGGTATGCTTTTGATCCTACTTTTTTATATATATATATATTTTAAAATTCATCTTAATTCACTTAAATTTATTAATGCAATTACAAATATTTGTAAATTATCTAAAAAATAAACTAATTATGAAAATTATTTTCAAAAATTAAATGAATCGTATTAATTTCAAGTTTGAAAGTGCTTAAAATTTTCTTTTAAGAAAATAATAAAATATTAACATGTGTGTTATATTTTAGAATGAGTAGAATATATAATATTATTTTAATAAAAACTAAATTAAAGAAAATTAAAGAAAAGAGAGGTGTAAAAGGGTTGGAAGAATTGAGAGTAAAAATAATTTATTTCAAAAATATTTTTTTCTCTAATTTTTAAAGGCCCATCCAATTTTCTATAAAATTCATCTACTCAGACGATTTTGTAAAAAATCACCCAATTTAAGCAATTTTATGGGCGTTAAATCACCCGGTATTTGAAAAGAGCTGGACCGATTGGAATCCTGATTTATAGTTGAATTGGTTGGATTGGTCAGTCCGGTCAACTCATGATAATAACTATGATACACACGCACACACACATTCATTTTAATTTATGAAAATTTAAAATTAATATAATTATTTAATTTTAATAAAACAAAATTAACTATCATAAATTAGTTTTTTTTTTCTAAAAGAAAACCATCTTCCTATATTCAACTAGTTCCATTAGTTAAAATTTTAATCCCATAAAAGAATTGTTATTTTATTCATTTATCGGTACTATTATAAAATGATACATTGTGCTTAAATTTGTCATCATTATTTTATTATCAAGCCACCACTAATAAACTACTAACTTATTAGTTTTAAGATTAAGTATAAAACAAAATATGTCTTTATAAATATTACAAAATATATCTTTATAAAATTAGGTATCATTAAAATTTGAAATTATCAAGTCCCACTAGAGTCAGAGCAATATTAATTTAAGGAATTGATATTTTTACAAGTTAATTTGATATTTCTACAAGATCAAATGAGACCCACTTATAAAAATATTAAATTAACTTATAAAAATATCAATTATCAAAATATTAATTTTCATATGAAATTAATATTTTTACAAATTAATTTAATATTTTTATAAAATTAAATATAACTCACTTATAAAAATATAAAATTAACTTATGAAAATATTAATTTTCATAAGTTATCATGCCTACATACGAAAAACAATAATAAATAAACGAGGGTCAAAATATTGTGCAAATAGCAAACTTATTTGTGGAAATAACATTTCCGTAGCTATATAATCATGACCGTTTAAATCAAATCATACGTATGAAGCTTAAACTTTCCGTGGATCCCACTTTTTTCTAGAATACTCCTCCTTACCCGGGTGGCTGCATAAACGTCGCCCAATCCTCTCGTCTCTCTCTTGATTCCTCCCTGTTTATCTCTCTCCTCCCCTGACTGTGTCTTCATATAAGATCAAAGGACCATTTTGGAGCTGCAGCACAAGCTCACTTAGTCAATTTCTCCGATCAAAGGTATTCCTCCTAAATTCTCTCCCTCTGTCACTTTAATATATAAACACACACATAATTATACATGTTTTCTTTATGATTATAGATATGTATGTATATATATTGATGTTATTTTCAGCATGATATAGGCTTTGATTATTTGCTGATTATTGAGAATTTGAATACGCAGATGCTGAGTTGTATTTATTTCTAGGGGAAAAAAAATAAATTTCAGTTTTGAGTTTCAATTTATGTACTGTTATGCCCTGTTTCATCACATATTCGCTTAAATGTTTACTGTTTTACAAATATTTGTATGTAAGGGGGGAATTTTTTTTTAGGTTTTTGTGTGTGTGCGCGCACCGGAGATTGTGGGTCTTGGTTGTTATCTTCTCTGTTGTTGATTTCTGTTTTCAATGTCTTGGATACAGATAAACTACCTTTTTTTCTCTCTCTTTACAGAAACAATGGATTGAGATTGGGATACAAAGGCAAAGAAAGGGTGTATAATTTGGTAAGATAAAAATACGTAATCACAGATACACAAGTGATAGAAATGAAATGGTAGGAGCTGAGGAATTAAAGAGTGAAAGCTTGGACCTTCGTTTTGAGAAGCTGATGGTGTGTGGTGGTAATGTTGGAGGGATGAAAATGGGTGGGGGTGTAGTTATTAAGGAATGGAAGGACATTCCGATGGAGCTTCTGTTGCGAATTGTATCGCTTGTAGATGATCAGACCGTGATTGTTGCTTCTAGTGTTTGTAGTGGCTGGAGAGATGCTATTTGCTGGGGACTTACTGTCTTTCGCTTTCTTGGTAATTTTCATTAACTCTTTTGGGGTTTCTCCTCATTTCCTTGTATGGAGTTTATGGATCATGTTAGTCATTGCTTTGGGGTCTGAATGATATTCTCATATTGCTGTTGTCTATGTATTTATTGGTAATCGGTTCCTTGATTTGCCTCACACTAAAAAGAGTTTTATTTTTTTTCTGTTTGTGCTGCTTTCTTTTTTGTTCGTCATAAATTTAGAAAATTTTCTGTAGTTTTAGATATTAATATTTGGCTGTATTAACGTGGGACTAAGCATATGTACTTATGTTTCATTTTACGCTTTTGTAAAGATTCTATTTTTTCGATCTCCATCAACAGTATTTTGCATCAACAGTATTGTTAAGGATCTGAGTGTGTGTGTATTGTGACGGCTATTGTATCCATGTTCAGTGTAAATTTGGGCTTCTTTACATACTTCTATCATTATCATGTACCTTGGTTAAATTTATTATCCGTTGACTTCTATCTCGAAGGGAAAGAACATACAAAAAAGTTTTACCATTTGATCATCGTGGCAGATGTTGAAATGAAATGTTTTTCACTTTTTCTCCAATTATTTGCTCCCCCTAAAAATTTTAGACATTCTTACAATTCGATTGTGAATGCTTTAGCACGTCATAACTGATCTTGCTTGTATTTTCAAAGCCTCCACAACCAAATAGAAGATAATTGAATACCTTCATAATTCCAAAATATTAATGATTGATTTGTCCTTTTTTACTCAAGCTTTGTCCATTGTTGTTTTCTTTCCACGTGTTCTGTTCTATCTTCTTTTAGGTTCTTGGAGACAAAATAAATCTTGAAGCTGATGTCCTATTTCTAAAATTAGCTTTTATGTTGTCCAGAAATTTGACTAGATTCAATGGCTCAGACATATTGCATACATCAACTAGTGATAAACTATGTCTATGGATCCAGTTTCCTTTGCTAAATAACTGGAGTATATAAATTTTTAGTTCTGTATTTTGGCTTATGCTGCCCAACTGCTTTTAGTGGTAGTAATATCTGGTTTTCCTTGATGCTTTTGGATTAGAAATAAACCATCTACTCATATTTTCTTCATTCTCATAATTGTTTTTTTTAATTTAATTTAGTAGTAAACTTTTTGGGCTATAAAGCTGCACGATGATGATCATACACAAAATTAATAGGTTAAAAAGATAATTGGCTTTTTGTTAAGGATTCACTTAACAATTTGGTAGTTCAGTTTTTGATTTCTGTTCCCTTGTTTGACTTCTTATATGTCCATTTGTTTTGAATTAATATCTTTTGCCTTCTTCAGGTGCAAGAACAACATGAATAATTTGGCGCTATCTCTCATTCCTAAATTCACAAAATTGCGAGTTCTCGTTCTGCGCCAAGATAAGTCACAACTGCAGGATAATGCTGTTGAGACTATTGTGAACTTTTGTAATGACCTGCAGGATCTTGACCTCAGCAAGAGCTTCAAACTTACTGATCGCTCGTTGTATGCCTTGGCTCATGGTTGCCCAAATCTTACTAAGCTCAACATAAGTGGGTGCTCAGCATTCAGTGATACAGCCCTTTCATATTTGAGTGAGTTTTGCCGAAAATTAAAAACGTTAAACCTTTGTGGATGTGTGAAAGCTGCATCTGATGGTGCATTGAAGGTATCAAGAATCAGGACTTGATACTTGTGTTTCAATCCATTACATGAATTATTTATCTTTTAATTTTCTTAGCAACTGTCTGCAGGACATTGGCTATAATTGTAGCCAATTGCAGTATCTGAATCTGGGATGGTGTGAGAAAGTTGGCGATAAAGGTGTTATGAGTTTAGCTTATGGTTGTCCTGATCTAAGAGCCCTTGACTTGTGTGGTTGTGTTCTTATAACAGGTATTATATAAATGTTTAGAGTAGTAAGCTGATACCTGATCATTCTTTCTTTATATTATATTAAAAAATACAAACAATTATGCTGTTTGGAGTTCACAATACATTAGTGTTAGTCAGATTCCTTTAGCTATGGATGTATAATTATTTGATTTGGACTACCACGTATGAGGGTTATAATATTTATGTGTTGTGTGATATATAATGTAGTTTATATTGTGATCCTTGAAAGCTATAAAAGCCTAAAATAGTATTGTATCCAGGAAAGGATTAAACATAATATTTTGAAGTCTTCTCAATGAATTATTATTACAAGTTGAAACATGGCAAGGCAAGCTTTGACTTTTGTATGTCTGCCCACAATTGATTTGGATGTTCTTCTGGAATATAGCATCATTATTGACTTTTGAAATTCTATTTAAAACATTTTCAAAATAAAAATTGAGACGATTCATTAAAAATTATGAGACAATAAATCTTACAACGAGTAGTACTTTTTACATAGTTTACAATATTCATCATTGTATTTACTTAAATTAAATGAATCTATATCAATTTTAAGTTTGAAAATGTCTTAAGTTGACTTCAAAAAGTCAATATTGATCTTATTTTGGAATGGAGGGAGTATTATCTTACAAACATATCAAGTTTAACAGGAGCTCCTGTTGATGTACAGGAAAAAACTTGATAATAATTCCATTCTTTAATATGTAGTCTGGAGTATATGTTGTTGTTTGATGTTTCAATAGCTTTATAATCTCTTCAGATTAGTTATTCAGCTAAATTTTCTGGGCCATAGTTCATTTAAGATTGACTTTTGATGGTAAATTTGCGTAGTCAGAGCTGCATTGCATCTCTATTTGGGACTCTTTGTCATGTCAACTAGAGTACGGGCACAAATCTACTATGTATTCAATTGATTGGGCCTTTTTCTTTTTATGATTGTTTATATTTTGGTATTTTTGTACAATCATTTCCACGTGGTTGAATCGTCTTCAATCTTCATTTTGTTTTAATGTTGACATAATTTATCGTCTTCAATCTTCATTTTGTTTTTATGTTGACATAATTTATCGTATTGTACGTTCTTGCAGATGCGAGTGTAATTGCTTTGGCTAACAATTGCCTTCATCTGCAGTCACTTGGTCTCTACTACTGCCAGAATATCACAGACAGCGCGATGTATGCTTTGGCTGACAGTCGAGTGAAGAACAAACATGAAGTGTGGGAATCCGTGAGAAACAGTTATGAGAAAGAAGGGCTTAGGAATCTAAACATTAGTCAGTGCACAGCTCTTACTCCTCCGGCTGTTCAAACCTTGTGTGACTCATGTCCAGCACTTCACACATGCCCAGGAAGGCATTCACTGATTATTAGTGGCTGTCTGAACTTAACATCTGTGCATTGTGCCTGTGCTGTTCAAGCTCACCGTTCAACCAACACTCTTTCTCATCCAGCTCACTGAGCGAATACCGAGGTAAAAAAGTCTCCAAGTTTGCGAGGGTTGTTGAGGTGGGGTGCAAATTAGGTTGTGTTATGCACAATGTGATGGTTGTGCACACCAGCCGTGCTGTTATGCAGACTTTTATTCTGGAAATGTCTTCTTCACAGGATGATGACTCTGTAATTCGTAAATTGGGTTTGGTTCTTCTGATGGCTGTTTTTTTTTCCCGACTCCTATGCTGCATTGAAATTAAATGATATTCTGTCACAAAATGAGAGCCCCGTTGAGCTTTTGACCTTTTTATGCATATCAAGGTGTGTACACACTTGAGCATTATGCTTTTGAAATTTTTTCTTTTTCAATATTAAACATTTGAATTGAAATTTGTTTTGGGGATAAAATTAAAAAAAGCTTTAACATTTTTCTCCGGTACCTACCCCTAATCCTTAATGCTTTAACATTTGAATTGAAATTTGCGTATTCTTCCTTGGCACTCATCAGAATTAAAACTTTTATCAAAGTTATCAGGAAACTCTTATTTATTGTCATGCATTCCGCATACTAGTTACTATCACTTCGAACTGTAAATAACGTTTTTCATACTTGATTTCATTTTGCGTACTCAATCATAGTGCAGAGATCAGGTTTTATAAACTAGGATTGCGAAGTTTGCAATACATGGACCTGAACACTACCACTGTGGGTACCACGTTCCTTAAGTCGAAGCAATTTTCTAGGCATATTGTGGAATTATTGTGGAACTTGGGGTTTTCTAGGCATATCGCCACACTAGCATTATTGGTGAACTTAGGACCAATTAAATCTTCATCGACTTCATTTAATATATCCTGCTTTGAAACCATATATCTGGGGATATTTTCATAAACTATATTAGGATAGGATTTATGATTGTATTAAGGATGGATAGTGTCGGGTTATGTTTTTAGCTTAATACGAGCGATATAACAAAAAATCTGTATGTTAATAGCACATTTTGTTGATTGATCTTCATTTTTTTTAATGGTTGAGCTCAAAACATTTTTTTCTACACCTAGTAGGCACAATATTGGTCCACAACTAGGGGTGGGTATTGGTAAAATATCCTATCGAACCGGTTATCGATTTTATTCAACTAGTACTGAATAATCGATATTCTAAATCGGTTAGATAACGAGATAGTACCAATTTACTACTGAGACGGCATCAAACCAAATTTTATCGGTATTAATTAATATTAACATTATTGAACCGACCTTAATCGGTTCCGGTTAAATTATATTAGTCGAAGACAAACACAAAATAATAAACTACAAATAAATTAATATTTACTTATTAATGACTAAATTGTCTAACAAGTAACAAGGACAATTCTAAAGTTCAACTATCCAAATCTAATATGTCCGCATACTCTAATAAGAAAAAATTATATTAGTCAAAGACGAACAAAAAACGCAAACATAAACACAAATGCATAATAGATAAAGAATTGAACAAATAAAAATTAAATATTACCCTTTTCAACTACTTCAAGAACATCTAAGTTCTCTTTAACGTCCGTTGTTTGTTTGCTTGGATGAAGCCAATCTTGTGCACATATGAGAGCTTGCACTATTTTAGGAGTCAAGGAACTTCTAAGTGGATCAAGTACACGTCCTCTCTTACTAAGGTACTAAATAGTAAATAGACATAGGAACCACCAAAACATCAATCTCTAAACATTTGAGAGAAAATCAAAAATCTAGAAGAATTTTGTTTCCACTGACCCAAAAGATTATAATTTGAGTTTTTTTTATCAACATGGTCACTCAAATACTTGTCTAATTTGGTGTTATCATTTCCTTGAACATTCACAATATGTGTCTCAAAATTTTCGAAATCCTTCTTCCTATCCTTTCTCGTGATTGTTCACCAAAACTAGGCTCACTAGCCAGACGCATTTGATGTTGTACTTTGGGATTGGTTTTGCAATGCAAACTTGACACCAACATTAAATAACTCTTCGATAGCATCCCTTACCAATTGAACCATCTTATTGGCCATCTCATATCACTCCCTGTTCCATATATTTGATTAAATGAAAATTCTACAAAAGCAAATTTATGTCTAGGAACCACCGAGATGTACAACAACTTATTCTTTTTTTCAACATGCCCCCCATATTTGTCAAAATTTGCTCTCATTTTCGAAGGCATTTCTCTCATGCCACTATCATTGTCATCCATCAACTCATTTAATGCATCATCAAGATCAACAAATTCATGAAAAAAAATTGAAACTTGAAAGTACCCGAGACTTTTAAAGTAATGTCATAGTAGCATTTTAAGAATATCACCATTCTTTTCACAATTCCTCAATCTTCTACGGTAGGCCACCCCTCCCCATTTTCCATTTCAAACTTAAATAAAGGCTCTTTTACTTGCTACCCTATTAAAAGCACACTCAAATTCTTTGGCAATATTCAACATGGAATAGGTGGAGTTCCACCTAGCAGAGACATCTAGGATCAAAGCATTCTTTGAATTTTTTAATCCTAAGAGATTGTCGCACCCACCTAACCGGTGATTGAACACCAGATATTGAAGGATTTAAATCTTTTAACCCATCACATACAACCAAATTTAGAATATATGCAACACACCTCACATGAAAAAAATTTATTGTCACAAACACTATTACCCCAATTGCTCAATTGATTTTTCAAGTAAGAAATTGCATCATCATTAGAACTCGCATTGTCAACAGTAATTGTGAAATTTTTATCAAGGTTCCATTGCATTAAACAATGTTCAATCAACATACCTATATCCTCTCCTTTGAGACTAGTAATTAGGACAAAATTGATCATCTTGCTTTACAATTTCCACTTATCATTAATATAATGCGCGGTCAACACTATATAATTAATTCATTGTATAGAAGTCGGTGGTAGGAGAAACCCTTTGTTATTTTTTTTTGAAATAGGCTTTTAGTTTCAATTTCTCCTCTAAATTAAATTTCAAGCAATCTCTAGTGATGGTAATACCTGAAAGCACATTAAATATAGGACATGCAATGAACATCATGTTTTAAAACCCACATTCTCCACATGACTAAATGGAAATTCATCAATAATAATCATGAAAAAAAGGTCTCTTCTACGTTACTCTCGATCAAATTGTTAAAGACAAACACCACTAACTGATTCTCCTTCTATTCTTCTAAGGTATCTTTACCGGCCTAGTCTAAAAATTACCAACATGCTTGAGAAGGGTATTTGTGTCAAGTAGTGATAAAAAAAACCCGAGTTATAAAAAGCACGATCTATCATGCAAATTATTATACTTTAAATAATAAATTGTGTATAGACGTCTAGATATACTATATTCATATTTTATTAATTTTTCAAAATAATACCAAGTTCAGCTCGACTTTTTTATAGTTGAACTCGATTGGTTTCGCAGTTTGAACTTAAAAAATCATGTGTTAGAATTTGAACAAGGATAATATCGAAAGTCAGAAGTATTTTTTTTCCCCCTCTTCGTAGGATTCCTACTACAAAATTAAGGTAGCCTACAAAATTAAGGTTGGATGAATCTTTTATGATGGTATGCTTGTAACGCGTAAAGCTTAAGGAAAAGAAAAAGTAAATGAAATTTAAGAATTTATCGGAGCATTTAACCATTTTTCTTGACATTAGAATATTTAAGTACACTATTTTCAAACCATTTTTCTTGACATTAGAAAATTTAGAAGTATAGCTACTTGGATTTATTTACAATAAGACAATTTTCCCTTTCCGACATTTGTTTTCTTTTCCTTGGTGTTTTTCAATTTCCAAAAGTACAATTAAGGTATAGAAAACACTATGCCAAATAAAAGTAACTTCTTTGCAATTGTGTGCTGGGTTTTTGGTGTGATGTCGAAAGCACCCAAAAATAAAATCTTACTTTGGAAAAATAAATATATAGTAGTGCAAGTAAGAGTCGATCCCACAGAGAATGATTATTTAATTTTATGTTTTGTAAACTAAAATTGGGGGATTTTTAATTAAAGAAATAATTTAAATAAAACTAACTAAAATAATTATGCAAGTAATTTAATGAAATAAATGAGAAGAAAAAGCCTTGGTTTAAGTCAACATTCACCATCAAAAATTTACAATTGATCACTGATGCAAAAATAAATCAATTCATATTTTAAATATTCAACGTGGAATAATTACTCTCATTCGAATAATTTAAGAGATCTTTTTCAGTAGTCGAATAATTTCTCTGGGCATCGTTCAAGGTCCTCGAAGCATAATAAATAGCATGAGATGCTTTCCCAACTTTTTGACCCAAAACAGCTCCTACTGCATTATCACCCGCGTCGCACATAATCTCGAAAGGTATGTCCTAATTTGGAGGTTGAATAACTGGAGTAGAGGTCAACAATTCCTTCAATTTATCAAACGCTATCTTACACTCATTGTTAAAATTGAAATCCGCATCCTTTTGTAGCAATTTGCATAGGGGTGATGCTATTTTGAAAAAATCCTTTATGAATCTCCGGAAAAAACCTGCATGTCCAAGAAAAGAACGCACTTCCCGCACACTAGTGGGATAAGGTAGAAACTGAATAATATCAATTTTTGCTTTATCTACTTCAATTCCCTTAGATGAAACAACATGACCCAAAACTATACCTTGTTCAACCATGAAATGACATTTTTCAGAATTTAGTACAAGGTTAGTGTCTATTCATCTTTAAAGAACAAGTGTAAGGTTGTGCAAACAATTATCAAAAGAGTCCCCATGAACCGTGAAATCGTCCATAAAAACTTCCATGATATGCTCAATATAATCTGAAAATATACTAACATACACCTTTGAAAAGTAGCGGGGGCGTTGCAAAGTCCAAACAGCATACGACAATATGCAAAAGTTCCAAATGGGCATGTGAACGTCGTCTTTTCTTGATCCTCCGGAGCAATGACAATTTGGAAATAACCTGAATAACCATCAAGAAACCAATAGTAAGAATGACCAGCTAATCGTTCAAGCATTTGATCAATAAAAGTTAAAGGGAAGTGATCCTTGCGGGTTACAGTATTTAATTTTCTATAATCTATACAAACCCGCCACCCATTTTGAACACGGGTGGGAATTAACTCATCATTCTGATTTTTGACCACAGTTATGCCCGTCTTTTTAGGAACTACTTGAACTAGGCTAACCCAACTGCTATCCGAAATAGGGTAAATCATGCTAACTTCAAGAAGCTTTTGAATCTCTTTTTTCACAACATCCATCATGGGTGGATTTAGTCTTCTTTGCGGTTGACAGGTGGGTTTCGCTCCTTCTTCAAGTAAGATACGATGCATGCATGTCGACAGACTTATGCCCTTAATATCAGCGATCGTCCAACCAATGACCTTCTTATGCTCCTTTAGAACTCGCACGAGTTGTTCTTCTTGTGAGGTACTAAGTTTATTGGAGATGATCACTGACGATGTCTTTTCTTCTCCAAGAAAAATATACTTGAGATGATCAGGAAGGGGCTTTAAGTCTGGAGTGGGTGACTGCAAAACAGATGGTAGAGATTTTTCATTAGGAACTGACAGATCAATATAAGGAATGTTACCTGCGTTTGGAGAATCATTTAGTATTGCAATAACATCCTTCAATTCATCGGTCAAGGCGAACTCTTCTTCCTCCTCTAGATTCTGACTGATTGTCATTTCTACTGCATCATTTCCATTAAGTTCAAAAATTTCCTATGTTAATGAGTCAATCACATCAATAGAATAAACATGATTATCATCATTGGGATATTTCATGGCATCATAAATATTAAACTGCACAACCTCGCCATCAAATTCCATTGTAAGTGTACCACTACGAACATCTATCTTGGTTTTGGATGTCTTTAAGAATGGTCTTCCTAACAAAATAGGAGCTTTTTGATCACCATTCTCCATATCAAGCACATAAAAATCAGTAGGAAAAATCAAATTATTTACTTGCACAAGAACATCCTCTATTATACCTTTAGGATAGGCATTAGATCTGTCAGCCAACTGAATCACTGTACCAGTTTTATTTAAAGGTTCAAGTTTCAAAGAAGCATATATAGAATATGGCATGACATTAATAGATGCTCCTAGATCTAACATGGCTTGTTCAAATCTAGTGTCACTTATCTTACAAGGGATAGTAAACATTCTTGGATCTTGACACTTTGGAGGAAGTTTACTTTGAATCACGGCAGACATTTTTTCCTACTTTTACCTTTTCATACCTTTTGAGTGCTTGTTTTCTTTTGTGTGTACACAATTCTTTTAAAAATCTAGCAAAGCGAGGTACTT
The DNA here is from genome assembly GCA_947179155.2 of Hedera helix. NCBI lineage: Eukaryota > Viridiplantae > Streptophyta > Magnoliopsida > Apiales > Araliaceae > Hedera > Hedera helix. Next base: position 26,012,958 of record OX359270.1, read on the forward strand.
GTTTAATTGCATCTAACAATGTAATTTTTACCTCGCATTGATGAAATTTTTTATATAAATCTGAATCTTTCTCATATTTCCGTTTTTCTACTAAAGCTAGAGGAAAAGGGGGTACCGGTGTATAATCAGAGAAATGTGGAAATTTATGTTTAGGGGTACCATTGTCGCCTAGAACATTGTCCTCTGCTTTACTGTTGCCTTCATCCGTGTGGTCTGCTTCTATTTTGCTTTGCTCTGGTGGTGCAGACTTTGTCGTTTCCGGAGTATGTATCTCTTTACCACTTCTCAAAGTGATTGCGCTTGCGTTCTCTTTTGGATTCACCACCGTTTGAGATGGTAATTTTCCAGAACCTTGAACCTCCAATCGACTGATTGCAGTCGCCATTTGTCCCATTTGCATTTCCAAATTCTGCATATTAGCCTTCGTGTCCTGCTGAAATTGCAAAGTGTTAGTGGTAAGTTGTTTAACCAAATCCTCTAAAGACATATTAGAATTAGATGATTGACCATGTTGTTTGTTGGGATATGGCTGCTTGTATTGTTGGTAGCTTGCAAAGTTTGGATTTGTGGGTGGATTCCCTTGTGGATTTTCATAGCTGAAATTAGGATGATCTCTCCAACCTGAGTTGTATGTGTTCGAGTAGGGATCATATCTCCTTTGTGGTTGACTAGGAAAACCACCTACTGCATTTACTTGTTCATAGGACTTTTCTTGAAGAGTGGGACACATATCTGTTGGATGTCCTACTACCGCACAAATCCCACAAGCTTTTACTTGTGTATTACCTGCAGCCACTTGACGAACAAGAGAGGTTAGACTATCGATTTATTCTTTAAGTGAAGAAATATTTGCCTCATTAACATTTTTGGACGAAAAATCAAGCCTAGTGCCAAATTGTTAGGAATTAGCCGTCATGTTTGCAATTAAGTTCCTTGCAGCTTCGGGCGTTTTGTCCACCAAAGCTCTGTCATTGGCAGCATCAATCATGCTTCTCTCCATAGACATGAGCCCTTCATAGAAGTATTGGATGATGAGTTGCTCGCTGATTTGATGGTGGGGACAACTTGCACACAATTTCTTGAACCGTTCCCAATATTCGTATAGGGATTCTCCATGGTTCTGTCTCACACCACAAATTTATTTTCTTATGCTAGCTGCCCTTGAAGCTGGGAAATATTTTTTCAAGAATAATCTCTTCACTTCTTCCCATGTGGTTATACTTCCGGAGGGGAGATAGTAGAGTCAATCTTTAGCCAAATCTTTCAAAGAGAATGGAAAAGCTCGTAATTTGATCTGCTCCTCAGTCACTCCGGGTGGTTTCATGCTCGTGCATACCACATGAAATTCTTTTTAAGTGTTTATGCGGGTCTTCACCTGCAAGGCCATGAAAAGAAGACAAAAGATGTATTAGACCAAACTTTAACTCAAAGGAAGTGTTAGCATCTATATTGGGAAAAGTTATGTATAAAGGTTGTTGGTGCAAATCAGGGGCCGCGAGTTCCTTTAAAGTTCGATTTCCAGCCATGTTGTCTTTTGCTTCAAGATTTGTTTGTCCTTCTTTCCTTAATCCGCGCAAAGTTCTTTCGATTTCTGGATCAAACCTTAAATCACTTTGATTAGTAGAACGAGTTATGGTCATAAACAAGCAAGGAAATAAAAATAAAAATAACTACGAAAAATTACTAAATAATAAAAATAAAAAAATGAAAAAAACACAAAAATAAATAAATCAATTCCCCGGTAACGGCGCCAAAATTTGGTGTGACGTCGCAAGCACCCAAAAATAAAATTTTACTTTGAAAAAATAAATATGTAGTAGTGCAAGTAAGAGTCGATCCCACAGAGAATGATTATTTAATTTTATGTTTTGTAAACTAAAATTGGAGGATTTTTAATTAAAGAAATAATTTAAATAAAACTAACTAAAATAATTATGCAAGTAATTTAATGAAATAAATTAGAAGAAAAAGCCTTGGTTTAAGTCAACATCCACCATCAAGAATTTACAATTGATCACTGATGCAAAAATAAATCAATTCATATTTTAAATATTCAACGTGAAATAATTACTCCCATTCGAATAATTTTTCTATCTCTCCTTAATTTTAGTTAAGTAGAAACAAGCGATCTAAATAACCCTTATTACTAAATAATCTCAGACAAGCGCTAAAGATTTAACCTAGTAGCAGCATAAAGAAATAGAGAGATCGTTAAACTAAACAACACAATCCAAGCGTCTGCATTTAATTTAGATGAATATTTTTCCTAAGATATAACAATCTTTTGATAAGCAAAATAATTATTAACCTTAGTTGCTTCGCAAATTAAAGTGACCAAACAATTACGGATTTGATATTTAATTTAGCAGTAGATTTCAACGAATAATAAACTAGTGTGCACCCTAACAATTAAACGAATTAATCATAAAATTAAACACAGAAAAATATTCAATACTCAAAATATAAATTAAACAATTAAAATAAATTAGATCTCACAGTGTATTAATCTTGATGGCTTCAATCACTTAAACCAAGAAAAAGAATTTAGCTACTCATAATTGTAGAGAGCATCAAAGAATAGAAAAGAGAATTTTTATTCTAATAGAAAAGTTGTATCTTACATTGTGTGTCAAGCCCTCTATTTATAGGCTCCATAAACCTCCTAACTTATCCAAATCCTAATAGGATTTACAATTAAAAATAAAAGAAAAATAAAATAATTATTGTCCTAACCCTAATTGGAAGTCTAAATAAAATATTAAAAATAAAATAAATAATTAATGCTTCCTTTTCCAAATTAAACTTGGACTTTTATTCTACTGATTTGTTGCATTGCAGTGTAGGAAATCCAAAATAAGGAAGGAAAGGGAACAAAACTGCTGCTCTCCGCACTGCCACGTGGCAAGGAGAGAGAAAGAAAGAAGCAGCCGCCATGCCAGCTGTCCCTGCTTTTATTACCGTTGGCGCGTGCGTCACACGCGCCTGATACAACTGCACCCGGCCGCGCATTGCGCGGACTGCTTTTGATTTTTTCTAGCCCAAAACGGCGTCGTTCTGATCCGCACGGCAATTCCTTCCCCGCGCCATGCGCGGACGCCTGTGTTTCCGGTTAATTACCATTATGTCACCTGATCTTTGCAGATTTTACAAATTTTCCCCCCAAAGCTTATTTTCCTACAAAATAAAATAAATAAAAATAATATAAAAATCCTAAAAACACATAATAATAAATAAAACACCTAAAATAAATAAAAACACATAAATAAAAAGAAATATAAAAATACTATAAAATTACCTAAATTAACATAAATTAACTAAAATCCTATAAAACCAATTAAAATCAAAATAAGTTAAATAATTAAACATTTAAGCACATAATAAATATAAAAACTAAGTATTAGGGAATAAAAATATCGTATAATTTAACCCTATCAGTTTTCCAAGGTTTGCTCATCATTAGACATGAGATAAGAGAGTTCTCATTAGAGACATTACAACAATGGTCTGGGAGTTTCTGTTAATAAGCAACTGCAGAGTCTACTGATACCCTTTAAAAAGATGACCAAAATTTCTTCCTATACTAATAAAGTAGAAACAATTTTGTCAAATTTGATTTATGTAATTCCAAGTTGTAATATAATCAGCTAATTTTATACTCAGTATTGTTCTCCAAAATGAGTTCAACTTTCTAGTGGTGACTGAAAATGACATATTTTCATGTTTAACGACACAATTTCATTACTATGTCACCATTACTAAATTAAGCACTCGTTATATTTAAGCTGTGTTTATTTGCAAAAATAGAGAGATAGAGCTATTTGTACAAATTTAATACTATTACGGACTATTTTATCTCATGATTAATTCTCTATTTAATCTCATGAATTAGTTCTTATCATTTCTAAGGTCATTTGATATCTTAAAAGAAATTATATAATACCACCTCTTCTCCAAGATTATAATCCATCATCAATAGTTCATTATTTAATCCACACTATTTATTCTCATAGATCGTTTATTTGCAAAAATGATAGTTGAAATAAGACTCTTTCTAGTTTTTTTTCATGTCCAAAAAGAGAAAATAAAAAAGATATGACTATTTGTATAAATTTATTATTACTACGGACTATTTTATATCATAATTAGTTTATTATTTAATCTATAAACTATCTGTTATCATTTTTAAGGTCATTTGATATCTTAAAAGGAAGATTATATAATACCACATTTTTATTTAGAATTATAATCCCACAACAAATGGCCTTAGAAATGATTAAATATAGTTCATGAGATTAATGGACTAATTATTAGATAAAATAATAAATTAGTACAAATAATCCTATTTCATCCATAACTTTTGCAAACAAACATGTTTCAGGAGTATAAATAAATAATTTATTATATCATCTCTTTAAGTGTTAGCCTTGTTCATAGTAAAATTTTGCCATCAGAATTTCCAAACCATATGATATACTTGGTCACTGCAGTTATCACAACTGGTACACGAAAAACTTGATGGCACCAAAAACCATCATGAAGTAGACCCTTCATTCATGAAAAGAAAATGCAGGCTGCTGCGCAATACTTATTCCACGAAGTTAACTTCACTTTCCACTTGAGTACAAATTAGTCAACCCTTACCTCCACTAGATAACAAAGAGATGAACAAATCGAAGCTGCCTCGCCCACAAATGGCACAAAGAAAATTCTGTATGAGTAGGCAATCTTCTCATCAGTACTATAGGTGAGACAAATAAATGGAGATATGAACTAGCAAAAGATATATACGCAGTCTATGCAGATTGCACACTGAACAAGCCTAATCACAAGTATAGAAGAAAACTAGAGGGAACTGCTAAGAACACTTTTAAACTAACTTATGTATTTCATCGTTCAACAGGAAAAATCAAATACAAGCTTCATTTTAAATTTAGGGATACATTTCTAAAACTGACGACTTTTAAGAAATTTTTTATTTTTCCAAACATATCACTAACACTGTTCAAAAAATAGTGGTGGTGACATGATAGCATTCATTTTACCTGGAATGTAAGTAATGACATGTTAGGAATTCATGTCAATTTATACTCATGTAAGTAATGACATGTTAGGAATTTCATGTCAACTTGTACTCTAAAATTAAAATGTATCTCTAATTTTGAAATGAACTAAAAAGGAATGTATATCTCTAATTTTTGGAATAGAGGGAGTACAATGTAGATCAACATCCATTGTCTTGGTCCTGATAGAATTGATGCCACTGGAGGAGCCGATTCCCTTGGATTGGCTTCCAAAACAGTCCCAATGTTAAACATACTTGAGAATTCAAAATTTGTTATAGGTTCCATATCTGTTAAACCCTCTAGGATACTCACAACCATGGATATAAATGGCCTCCAAGAATGAGGTAGTAGACACCAGATAGCAACCTTTATCATCTCCACCGCTGCTTCTGTATTGGCCTGCAAAGCCTCATCAACTAACTCAGCATGTTGATCAGCTTCTGCCTTTATCCTCGCTAAATCTATTAGTGGGTCAATTTCTGCGGAGACTATATTTTTTCTACCCCACATAATTTCCAACATCACAACACCAAAGCTATAGACATCAACCTTAGTTGAAATATATCTTCTTCTAAACAACTCAGGAGCTACATATCCAAGTGTTCCCTTAGCTCTGTTCAAAAACAATTTGGCCAACCCAAAATCTGCAATCTTGACATTAAATACTTCGTCTAGAAGGATATTTTGGGGTTTAATGTCAAAGTGAATAACATGTGGATTGTAGTGAACATGGAGATATTCAAGTCCTTTGGAAATGCCAAGAATGATTTTATGTCTAGTTTCCCATATAAGAGTTTGTGCTCAGTTTTGATGGAAAATCTATTTATCCAAAGACCCATTGGCAAAATGCTTGTATACAAGCCTATTAGACAAGTAACCAATTAGTCTCACCAAATTAGAATGGCGAATACTTCCTATTTTGACAGCTTCAGCACAAACTTCTTTCCCTCTTTGGGTTTTCCAGGCGTTTTACTGCAATTTTAGTTCCATTTTGCAGATTTCCTTCGAACACAGATTTGAATCCTCCTTGACCAAGTTTTACTCAAAAATCCGGAGTGGCAGGCCCCAATTCTTCCCCAGTGAATATTGTCAATCCTTCAATGAACTTATGTTCACCTTCTTCGTCGATATCTTCAACTTTCTTTACCATCACTACATAATAGTAGCGCGTCCCAGCAACAAGACAAAAAAACAAAAGCCCAGCTGAAAGAGTTGGTATCAGTATTTGAATAAAAGAAGATGATGATTTAGATTTTGGCGGTTCTCTAGTAGGTGGCGTTTGGACCTTGAGGAAAGTAAAATATCTATAACCATCCTCTGCTTCAGCAGTCATCATTGACAGGAGCTATAAGACTAAAGAACAGTTACCTGACGAGATACTGCCCCGTTGGCTGCAAAACAGGGCAGCTATACAAGAACAGTTGTTCAAACAAGCCCTTTTGCAGCTCTCTGCATAGACTTTCAACAGCGAGGGGATGAAATTAAAATACATAACATCTGGAAGATCAAGAAATGTGTGGAGGTGGGAGTGTTGGCAGGACAAAGGGATAACAGGAGCACATCCCATCTGAGGTTGTCCAGGGGTCCACCTGACTAAAACAAGTTGAATTTTCAACCCCCAGAGGACAATCACATATTCCCTTGGAGCAAACTCCATACTTCCCACATACAGTGGCGTAACTACAGTCACCTTTGTAAGCTTCGTTCTGCCTAAGAATACCTTGATCAGACATGGCATAGTATTTTAGATGCTCATCTGGCTCCAACTTTATGAAGTCATCCATACGAGACTGTAACACCCCGAACATGCTACAGGCCCGAAGTGTTACACGCCGTAAGCCCAAAGGCTCGCAAGGCAACAATATCAATAGAGTGCAGCTCAAACAATAAAAACTCAATAGTAATCCCAAATTAAAACCCAAAAATAATCATCTTTCAAAATCAATTCAAATGAATAGCAAATTAAATATCAAATTCGTAAAACAGAGACGCAGCTCTCAACACTAAGAGTTTTTATCAACAATTCAATGACAAAAAGAAATAAACGTTCTAAACTAAACTTCAGTTATCCAAAATGTATCAAGCAAGTGCGCTGCTATAAACGATGTAACCTGTAAAAATTTAATATAAGGGGTGAACGGTAAAACTCAACAAGTGACAATCTTCACTATTTAGGAGGATCAAGTACAATTTCCAAAACATCTTTTTCGAAATAACTTTTTGTCAATAACAATAGTAACTATAGTTTCAAAATTAAAACAATTTATAACAAAGGGAATTCACATTCAAAAATGATTTTGATATATACAATATATCTTTTAATCCACAACCTTAACGACTAAGGTTACAATAGCCTTGTAACACGGCCCAAAAATTCGATAATGTCAATGATCACGCACTCTACTAAGAGATCTATGAAGCACGCTCCCTGAAGGGCATCTAAAGGTGTGCACCTTAGTAGGTCCTATATAGCTTCGAAACTAACATGAAACACTAACGGGTTCTATACATAGTCGGACCGAGGATTTCAAAAATATTTCACAATCTCATCAATATTCAAAACTATACTTATTTCACAGTTCAAAATCATATATTCTATTCAACAGTTCAAAAATAAATACTTGATCTGAAGTTTGAAATAACTGAACATAACATTTAATTTAAATGGAAGCGTTTAATAAAACATAATAAATTTTGAAATCATACATTTAGGCATTCGGGTAATTACCAAGGCATACATAAAAGTAAACAATAATTTAAAAATACTAAATAGTTCGAAAGCCACTTACCTCGATATTGCGAAACACAAAATTGAATAGCCGAACAAATCCTAAATATAATTTCACAAAGGAGAAAATAAAACTTATTAGGATATATATCTTAGCTCTCATACTCCTGACTCTGTTATTATACACACTCATGCTTTATTACAACTCAACTCACATTTATATTCAAAACTTGATATCTTAGAAATTTAAATAGATCATAAACTTTTAGGTGGTAAAAAATATAATACTTTCCAAATAATTAACATTCTGTCATAAATAAAATAAAATAAAAACCTTATAAACATTTAAAATAATTTATTAGTACCTGAAATATACATATATCCACATAAGTACTGCTATGACATTTGGCTTAACCCATTCCCACATTATATATATATATATATCATTACACTGAGTTAGGAAAAGCACAAACGCCACATGTATATATAATATGTGTACATATACACCACATATATGTATACATAAAATCATCCCATTAATTATACATGGTAAACACACTGACACCAACCATTGCACACATATATAATAGGCATAATATATCTCTTACCCACACACGCATATATATGTTATACATAAAGGCATGGAAGTCAATTTATAAATATACGATATACACACCAATAAAATTACAAAATTTACGATTCTATTCTGACTAAAGTTTTGCGCATATTCATACAAAAATATCATTATATACATATACAGGTATATCTATTATTAATACCACACTCCACAAAAATATATACATATATACGTTTTTTTTTAAAAAATAAAATAAATTAATCATTTGTTTTTACATAAAATATATACATAATATATTTTCATGATCTTCTTCTTGTTAAAACCATTGTTTCAAAATAAAATCATACATATATAATACAAGTATCATCTCATAATTGAAAAAGAAGGGTTTGCTTTTACGTTTTTTATTTTTCTTCTTCACTATTTTGCAATACTCTAAAGCCAAATAGTTTTTACGTTCTTTTCAATTCTCTCTCTTATACATATATATTATGAATCCTATTATTAATAGGTTTTTTATCAATTAGGTAGTTAAATTATTTTCAAATTCTAAATACTTATCTTTTCATGATTAGTTATTTATCTAATAAAATATTTATATTATCTTATTTTATTTACCTATTTATTTATTACCTTAAAATATCCGTGTGATACATTCTACCCACCTTAAAAGAATTTGGTCCTCCAAATCCTCAAATCATAATTATAAAAAAAAAATAACACGAATATTACGTGTTTAAAGAACTTTTCTATTTAATTATTAAGCACAAATAACAAAAAAGTTGCATATCTTAATACTGGTTGCCTGAAAGCTGAAACACATGTCCTCGAGTTAACCTTGGACTTGATATGATTACATCGTCCTTCTTTGCATCTCTTTTTTGGTGGAGGGTTCTTGGAGTATTGTGCAATCTTATGGCCAAACTCTCCACAATGAAAACACGCTCCCGTATTCCAACGACATTCGTTGTCTGGGTGGTTCTTACCACATCTCGAACACTTCAATTTGTTCCCTTGATCCCATTGGTTCCCTCTAAACCTAGTGGTTTGGGTATTCAACTTTTTCGCGGGTCCCCAATTGCTCGACTCTCCCTATGGCTCTTCCCTTTTGTTATTCTTTCCTTTCTCCATTTCTGCTAAACCCTTCTCAATTACTAACGCCTTATTGAGCACCGCATCATATGTGGACAACTCAAAAGACGTCACACCATGTCTTATGTCGGCCCGTAACCCATTTTCCAACCTACACGCCTTTGTCTCCTCATTTGCCACCAAGGTCGATGCATACTTGGCTAGTTTCATGAATTCGGCTTCATATTGAGCAACTGTCTTACTCCCTTGTTCGAGTCTAATGAATTCCCTCTCTTTTTGTGCCCGAATCGTTCTTAGAAAGTACTTGTTGGTAAATACTTCCTTGAACAAGGTCCAAGTGTAGGGTTCAGAATTTCTTTCGTGCTTCCTTTTCTCCATAAGCCACCAATCATATGTCCCACCCTGAAGTTGGTAAACCGCTAATGTCACCTTATTAGTTTCAGTACTTCCTAACAAGTCAAAGACCTTCTCCATTTCTTGAATCCACTTCTCAACTATAGTAGGGTCCGTAGCCCTTTCAAAGATTAGGGGGTTCAATCGCTTGAATTCCGCTACTATACCACGTTGCCCAGGCTGTTGATTCTGTACTAGTTGGGCTAAGGTATTAGCTAGTTGAGCCATATCACCAGCGCCACTATTGTTGTTAGTAGGGTTGCTTCTTCTAGGCGACATTTTCCTACACAAAAAACAATCCCTACTCAACAACACTATACAAAACTAGTAATGAAAACGGATCAAAAAGCGCACACATAAATGTAACCAAAAAAAATATAATACCCAATTATAGCCTCGACTACTAAACCAAAAACAATTCAAAAATTTCTTACCTTATTCTATATTTAACTTCACACACAATTCTTAAATTTAGCAAAAACTATAACCCACAGCTAACTCCTAAAATCACTCCCCAGGGAATGTGTAGGTTTTTCGACCCAACACATTGCAAGTGGCCACTGCTCTGATACCATCTTTGTAACACCCCGAACCTGCTACAGGCCCGAAGTGCTATACGCCACAAGCCCAAAGGCCCACAAGGCAACAATATCAATAAAATGCAGCCTAAACAATAACAACTCAATAGTAATCCCAAATTAAAACCCAAAAATAATCATATTTCAAAACCAATTCAAATGAATAATAAATTAAATACCAAATTCGAAAAATGGAGACACAACTCCAAACACTAAGAGTTTTTATCAACAATTCAATGACAAAAAGAAATAAACGTTCTAAACTAAACTTCAGCTATCCAAAATGTATCAAGCAAGTGCGCAACTATAAACGATGTAACCTGTAAAAATTTAATGTAAGGGGTGAGCGATAAAGCCCAGCAAGTGACAATCTTCACTATTTAGGTGGATCAAGTACAATTTGCAAAACACCTTTTTCGAAATAACTTTTTGTCAATAACAATAGTAACTATAGTTTCAAAGTTAAAACAATTTATAACAAAGGAAATTCACATTCAGAAATGATTTCGATGTATACAATATAGCTTTTAATCCACAACCTTAACGACTAAGGTTACAATAGCACTGTAACACGACCCAAAAATTCGATAATGTCAATGATCACGCACTGTATATCTATGAAGCATGCTCCCCGAAGGGCATCTAAAGGTGTGCACCTTAGTAGGTCCTATATAGCTCCGGAACTAACGTGAAACACTAATGGGTTCTATACATAGTCGGACCGAGGATTTCAAAAATATTTCACAATCTCATCAATATTCAAAACTATACTTATTTCACAGTTCAAAATCATATATTATATTTAACAGTTCAAAAATAAATACTTGATCTGAAGTTTGAAATAACAGAACATAACATTTAATTTAAATGGAAGCCTTTAATAAAACATAATAAATTTTGAACTCATACATTTAGGCATCCGCATAATTACTAAAGCATACATAAAAGTAAACAATAACTTCAAAATACTAAATAGTTCGAAAGCCACTTACCTCGATATTGCGAAACACAATTAAATAACCGTACAAATCCTAAATATTATTTCACAAAGGAGAAAATAAAACTTATTAGGATATATATCCCAGCTCTCATACAGTCCTGACAGTACAATGTAAGAGGAATAGCACTCAAAGGACCCAAAAGGAAAATTTAGAGAACCAGAACCATGAGGGCAGTGCAAGAGAGTTGCACACAATTGTGGGGGATCAGAATCAAGGAAAGCTTGTAAGCCAACATCAGTCACAACTGAGTAGAACATACCTGTTGACGCATTGGAAACTGACATGCTAGAGGTTAACCGGTCACCAACATGCAATTCTTGTAAGCCCATCCAAGTGTTCGTTGGGTGATTATAAGACTGCCAAACCACCCCAGGAGTAGAATAGTCGCCATAAATTTTATTACTCATATTGAAACTATTGTTAACAAACATTAGATTTGAATCCTCAAGTAGCACAGTTGTTGCATGGAGGCCGGTGGTATTAGTAGACCAAACAAGAGTACCATCTACATCTCTCAATATCAAGTCCCCATAGGCATCAAATTCAAGGGTCACGTTATTTCTCACTGTTTGGTCTCTGTTAGCTGTCCAAAAATTTTTTTAGCAGAACAGACGAAGAAACTTTGTATTACTGAAGGGATCCAAAGAGAATTGGATTGCAATACATCGGAGTCTCTGACAGCCCAAACTGAGATGCAATAGGAAACTACAAACCAGGACTTTAACAATAAAGCATAAAAAAGATAGCAAAAAGAAACCATAGTACTTTAACACACAAAAACTACTTCTGCCACTTCACATCACTCTCTAGCAAGTAGCTTGATCCTTTCAACTGTAATCTTCCAACAAATATATTTATTATCGAACATGTATTGATTTCGAGCTAACCAAATGCACCACAAAGTTGCAGCTCCAATAATCTGGCCTGTCCTTTTATATTTCTTCCCAAAAAACTGCCATTGATACACCAAAAGAGGCATAGAGCTTGACTGAGACCATTGAATACCCAGCCAAAGATATATTCTGCACCAGACCCTCGGCACACTAACGAAGTGTAACAGCAGGTTTCAAACCGAGCATTGCACCATAGACACCAATCTTCATCTAGAGCCAATGGAATTCCTCTACAGATCAAAAAATATTTTACAGGAATGCAATCTTGCACTGCTAATCATATAAAACTCTGGACTTTTGATGGAACACCCTTACACCAAACTGAATTGACCCATGGAGCCTATCCCCCATCTTTCAAAGCTTCCATTTCTTGGCTGCATCTTTTAACTGAGAAAACACCACTCTTATCTATACTCCATAAAATTTTATCCTCCAAATCTGAAAACAACTACCTTTTCTAGGATGGATAATAAACTTCTCAAGTCATTTTCCTCCAACTCTCTGAGTTGCCTTTGGAAGTCTAATATCCAACAATGTACACCATTAACAACCTGGTAGAACTCCACTAATTTTCCTTCTTTATTAAACGATAGCTGGTACAATCTTTGAAACTTTTCTTGAAGAAACCCATCTGCTAACCATTTATCCTTCCATAAGTTATTGCTTTTCCTATTTCTCACTTTCCATAGCCATTTTTCTTGTTACATAACTCTCTCCAAACCTGGCTGAAGATGTAACTTTAATAAATCCTTCCAAACAATTGATTTGTTTTGATTTGGCAAATTGTTAGCACCCATCAGGTTCGAATCTTTAACCCATCCATACTTCTCATACTTCTCACAAACAAGTCTCCATAAGGAATTACTTTCATAGTTAAACTTCCACAACCACTTACTTAACATTGCCAAAATTTTCTCTCTAATAGAGATGGTTCTCAGTCCTCTGTTTGCTTTACTTTTACAGACTTTCACCCAACTGACTTTGCACAAAGATCAGTTATTTGAAACACCTCCCCACAAAAACTTCCTTCTAATTTGCTCTAATTTACAAGCTAAATGTGATGGAATTTTAAAGAAAGCTAAATAATGAAGGGGAAGACTGGAACGAACCGCATTGATCAAAACAATCCTCCTGCCTAAAGAGATCATCTTTCCTTTCCAACTTTTCAGGCGTGCTTGAAGCTTCTCTATTACTAGCTGCAACCCCAAATGGGAATGCCCAGATAAATAGCTGGTAAATCTCCTAACATACACATCCAAAAACTTTAGCCAATTTCATCCCATCATCTCTCTGCATCCCAAAAGTGAAAAGGGATGACTTTTTATAATTAATCTTCAAGCCGGAAGCAACCTGAAAATTCCAGAGGACTGATCTATAATTCTCAATCTCCTCTCTTTCCCCTACCCCAAATATTATTGTGTCATCAGCAAATTGAGCATGGGTAATGACCTCCTTCCCTTTGCCGATTTTGACCCCTTCAATACCTCCCTCCAATGTAGCTCTTGAAATCATCTTATGCAAAGATTCACCCACAATAAGAAATAAAAAAGGAGACATCGGATCTCCTTGTCTCAGACCCTTTTTCATTCTGATTTCCTTCGTTGGACAACCATTCATCAAAACAGAAATTTTAGCAGTTTGTAAACACTCCAAAATCCAACCACAGAAAACCTCCCCAAAACCCATTTGTTTCATGACCGAGATAAGGAATCCCCACTCCACACTGTCGTACGCTTTTTCAAAATCCAGTTTTAATACAATTTCTTCTTGAACATTTATACAAACCATCAACAGTTTCATTGACCAACATCACCCCATCAATCAATTGTCTACCTTCAATAAATGCAGTTTGATTTAATGAAATACCTTCAGAAATTATTTTCTTCAGCCTATTCGCCAATGTTTTCGCCATGATTTTATATAATGAATTAATCAGACTTATAGGACGCATGTCATTCAATGAAACAACAATTTTCCTCTTTGGAATAAGCACACAACCGATGAATTTATACCTGAAGAGATTTTACCATATTTATGAAACTGAGTCATCCACTCAAATAATTTGTCTTCCATGAATCCCCAAGCTCTTTTGATGAAATTGAAGTTAAAACCAAATGGGCCAGGGGCCTTTGATCCCTCACACTGATCCACTGCTAATTTGATCTCCTCCCTTGAAAGCTCTGTTCCAAAAACTCTCTTGCAGATTGGTTTAGCTTCAAGAAATCTAATTCATCTAAACATACTTCTTCAAATCTGCTTTCTCCAAAAAATCTTTCGAAATGGGTAAAGACTTCCTCTCTAACTAATATTGGATCACTGCACCATTTATTTTCTATCATTAATCCCTTAATTGCTTCCTTGATCCCACGAAACTTTGCACAAATGTGGAAGAAACGGGTGTTTATGTCTCCTTCCTTTAACCATAAAACTCTTGATTTTTGCTTCCGCATGATCCCTTGTTCCTTCTTTTTTTTGCCATAATTCATGAATCAACACACTTATTCTCTCTTCTTCTTCAAGAGTCCAGTTCCTATAATTGAACTGAATAATCTAACTCCTTCAGCTCGTCTTCAATCTTCTTTTAAAAAAAATTGACACTACCATAAACTTCTCTTCCCCAAGTCTTCAGATGTTCTTTCAATCTCCTCATTTTCAGCATCAATTTATAACCAGCCCATCCTTGAAAATTACCCTCACACCAAACTGCTTTGCACACCTCCATGAATCCAGGTACTTGGAGCCAATTGTCGGCCAAACCTTTACAATGCACCTTAGCTTCAAAACCTTCAACCACCCATTCTTTAGACACAAAGACTCTATCAATTCTACTTCTCCAACCATTGGGCCCAAACCATGTAAAATCCTTTCCTTCTAATACTGGTTCAAACAATCCTAACAAATCGATGAACCTATTGAAATCAGCCCTTCCTTTAACCATAGAGGAACAATTAATTCTTTCTTCATTTGTTCTTGTCGTGTTGAAATCCCCAGCAATCACCATAGGTATCTTCCATCCCATCAAAAAATTGCTTAATTGAGACCAAAACTCCATCTTCTCGTTAATTTCCTGAGGTGCATAAACATTCACAAGAAGCAATTTTTGTTACTTTTGTGCCCAAACACCCCACACTGCTGTCCAATATCTGAAAACTAGAAAATCTTTAACATTAAACTTCAACGCGTCCCACATAG
Source organism: Hedera helix (assembly GCA_947179155.2). Lineage (NCBI taxonomy): Eukaryota > Viridiplantae > Streptophyta > Magnoliopsida > Apiales > Araliaceae > Hedera > Hedera helix. Next base: position 26,028,475 of record OX359270.1, read on the forward strand.
AAATTAGACCTCTGAATTGCCCACTGCCTCTGAAGCGATCCATTTTACTTCATCATTTCCCTAGAGAGCTCTAACTTTACTCCCCTTAATTGCTTTTAATTTAGTTTCTTGTATCATTGCAAAGTCTGATTTTTCCCTTGCGATTACACTCTTGAGCATTTGTGAGTTAGTATTTTTACCTACTCTTGTATTCCAAGTGAGCACAATCATCAAGCCCACTCTTTACCCAGCTGCCTTGTCTCTAATTCTCCATCTCCTTTTGATTCTGAGCCGAATTGATATCTTGTATACCCTGAATTTCTCTCAACTGTGCAGTCGTCTCCTTCGTCTTTGTTAACACACCCACCCAATGTATGGCTGATTTGAACTGCTCTGTCAATTTCGTCTTCTAATCCTCCTACGGTCAGTTCTTCTCCTTTCCCTTTTAGCTTCTTGCTTCTCACTTCCTTTAACTTTCCCCCTTCACCTCGTTAGCTGTCCAAATAACTACGGCTTGGGTGTTATTTCTCAGTAAATCCATTGCGAACATCAACAGAACAAGAAAGAAGGAATTAAAAGTGTTCTTATTTCCATATCTGTAGAAATCCAAAGCATAATCTCTGTAGCTATATTGCTGGTGAAGAAGGATGGGCCTGAGGTTGGAACTATCCACAAAAGTCCAGCAGCTTTCATTTGGACCAACACCAAGAGAAATTGAGCCAATGTTTAAAAGTAGATAGGTTGGCTGTTCTGAATTCCTCTTGGGCGCTCACACTGGAACACTGGAAGAATAACAATCAAAGGAGAGAAAAAGTAAGAAGAAATGATGACTAACCTCCCATTTCTGTACATCCTCCGCTTATTAATGGTATGCTAGGAATTCTTGGTAATCACCTCAATTACCTTCTTCTTAATTTCTACCAACAATCCCTTTAGCACTCAATTACTTTTCTTTCTTAATTTCTACCAAGAAATCCTTACCACTCACTTCAATTACCCATCTTTTTCTTAATTTCTACAAAGAATTCATAGCACTCACCTCAGTAACCCTCCTTTTTCTTAATTTATATCCAAAATCCTTTAGCACTCACCACAACACCTTTCTTTTTCTTAATGTCTGTCATTATCTAATACTCCCTCCGTACAAGAATAAAACCTCCGTTGACTTTTATGATCAAATTGATTATTTTTTAAATTAATAAATTTTATTATTATTTTAAATATATACAAAAAGCATATAAATATTATAAACAACATATAATTTAGTATTAATCTCAATGTTTAACTTTTTAAAAATTTAAATATATATATTTAATTATTAATTTTAAAAACAGTCAACTTGACTATAAAATCAATGGAGAACTTTTATCCTAGACAGAGAGTATGTAAAGTAAATGAATGGCTTAATGGAATTATACCATAGTCCATGCAAGGATATTATATATTATCTTTAAAATGAATAGTATGCGAGATAAAAGGTTTCTACTGCTATAACCCCAGCTTGAGCCATAAGTGATATACTAACCGCACAATGGAGAAATTATTATCATTTTGGACTATTTTATCCTATGATCAAAACGTTCTTTAATCCCTAGACTATTTTAGATTATTTTTAAGCTCATTTGATACATTATATAATACCACCAATCTATTTAGGATTATAATCCCACATCAAATGACGTTATAAATGATAAAAATTGTACATGATATTAAATAACGGATTAATCGTGAGATAAAATAGTCTAAAGTGTGATAATAAATTAGGACAAATAATCATATCCCACCTATTATTTTTACAGACAAATACAGCCTAGAGGTTAATCTTATAAAACAAAACCTAAAATCTTTATAAACACTCACTCCAAATCTTCATAGAAATGCAATCACCCAAAAACTTAATATAATTGCACAAAAGATAAAAATACAAAACATGAAAATCAGCAGCTACAACGCAAGCATGAAGCATGCTTCCTCAATTATCATAGAGCTTCAGAAAAGTAGGAAATAAATTCCCAACTGGCTAAACAATTCAAGACGAAACTTCAGTTGGGCATTTCATCATACAAATTTCAGGCATTACAATAAATGATCAACCCATTTACAAGCAGACAGATCGAGACTTACTTTCTTTGCTGCCGGCACAGCTACTCTTTGAATACATGGAGCGGACTGATCACTTTGTTGCTGAAATTTCATGTTTTTGTGGTGTGAAATTGTACGGACCGGGAGAGAACATCTCTATTTCAGTGAGGTACAAGTTCTTGGGAAATGAATTCCCAACCCATCCGTTGGAATTTGTTACTGTATAGAAATATTCCTGTAGAATTTCAATCAAATTCAGCGAGTACACCACCTTATGGAAATGTAGAAGTTTTCTCGCTCTTCTTTTGCATTTTTATTTCCCCATCTCCCCGGTAAAAAAGGTTTAGGAGTATCTTTGCTAACAGCTAACTATGTTTGTGTTTAGTGCGTTTGATCACTATATTAAAAATAGGGTAGGGTGGTTAAATAAATTATTCTAGGAGTTATTCTATATACATTAGTAAAATATTTGAATAAAACTTAAAAAATATGGATGAAAAAAGATAGAAGAAAATAGGAATAAAAATTGAAAGAAAGAAAATAAAGTAGTTGTTGTTGCCTGATTTTGTGAGCTAGCCTAAAATTGCCAAAAAACACGAACTGCCTGCACGAGATAACGGTCACACTGAGAAGAGCCTAACAGCTTAGGTCGTCGGGGAATAGCTTAGGTGTGAGAGTAAGTACAAAATAAAAGCGTTAACTATTGAAGGAATTAAATTGCTGTAATACAATAAATTTTTGCATATGAAAAGTGTGTATATCGTGATCCTTGCTTATGGTTGTATTTATAATTGCCTTGAATCCACTCAAGACCTATTAGGAATATGAATCATTTTTAGAATCATCTTATAACTGCAATTAATTATTAACCGTGTCCCTTTTGAATTAAGTCTCCAAATCTCCATAAAATAAGGAAACACAATCTAAGATAGATATGGACTCTCCCATTTAAAAAGTCATCTGTAATAGAGATAAGAGTGGGTCAATCACCAAACCGGGGCCACTGAGAGAGATTGGGTTGCACCTTAGCTAGACCCAAACAAATGTATCCCAACATTGCCCCCACTCTCCTAATTTAAAGAATTTTAAATAAGAGAGTAACAACAAAGTGAATAACCCAAATAACTATTTACAATTACACCTCAATAAAATATCATCCCCCTTGTCAACGCCAACACGTCAGTATTAATGCTCCTAAAAATCAATCCCATCATGCTTGCACCTGTCATTATTTTTTCGTGTGCCTTTTCAAAACTCAGCCACCATTAATTCTCGCACCATAGTATTACCCTTCAATATAAAACTTTCACTCCCCCCATTTTAAAATTTTATAGTCTACAGTATTCTTAATCTCCCGCTTTCTTCTCTACCTCTGCAACTAAAACTCTGTTCATCTTCTCCGACCATCTCCTACCCTAAACAACCACCATGGCTAGAAAAGCCCATTTTCCTGTATCGCCTCCCTGTTCTCCCCCAAACTCCAGTACTAACATAGATGCCAAGATTTGAAAGAAATACAAATCTGAAGATAATTATTCCTCTGCAAATACCCCATCCAATGTCCCTTCTACACAGCTTGTAACCATTCACACCCAATACTAAATCCCCTTACAATATGACATTCGAATCCCAGAAACTTATGAAAAAATGTACTGGCAACTGGAAGGAGGTTGGATCATTGTACCTTTCTATGTCCTCAAGTATGGCATCCGATTTTCCCTTCACCCCTTCATTTTAGAATTTCTCAACTTCATCGGGATTGGGTTTTCTCAACTCGTTCCCAATTCTTACATCCACTTGATTTGCTTCATTGCCTATTGTAAAGATCTAGGGATCACACCTGCCCAATATCTATTTCTTGGATACTTTAGGGTGAACAATTCTAAGGAATAAGGCTTCAAACAAGTCACCCGATACTCGAACAGAAAGGCATGGATAACAACTCCTAGCAGCAACAAAGGATGACATCCATCCTGTATATTCCTCTAAAGCACTGACACTTGCCTCATTCTACCCTGGGGGCTATCGTCAAAGAAACCGATTGGCTCCTTCCCGATCAAAGGAGAGCGAGAAGAAGAATTCAATAAACTGTTGACAAACATGTTGACCGGCTAATGGCCGATCGAAGTACTATCCGACCACCAATGGCTCTTCAAGCATGGTTGTAAGTATTCGATCCCCCATTTTAGATTATGTCTTCATTTGATTCTTCCTTACTATTTTTTTCCCTAACACTGAAGACCTTTCCTTCACAATGACCCTCTTCAAACAAAACGAGGAAGACAAAGACTCTACCCCACCACCACCGTCTTATCAAGTCAAACCATCTTTCCAACCACTGTTCCCTTTTTCATCCTCCTCTACTTCTGAATCACCTGATGAACCCTTCATTCGTAAACCTAGAAAAGCAACCCCACCCCCAACTCAAACACCGCCTCAAACACTAACACCATCCCCAACTACTCAAGCAAAAGAAACTGCCAGCCCCTCCAAACTAAAGAAAACCCAAAACATAAAAAAAGTAGGCAAAAACCCAAGTCTGTTTGAATAAAGATCCTAACAAGACTGATTGTATCCGACTTTGACACCTCTCCAAACTCTGATAAACCTGACCAAACAGTCCCTGAAAATTGACCAGACACCACAATCCCTGAAGACAAAAGAACCACTCAAATAGAAACTCCACCCAATAACTCTGAAAATCGAACAACAAAACTAAACTACCGATAACTAATCTTAGCCTAACACAACCATTCCTAAACCATAAAAAAAAATGCCTTCGAAATATCTGACGAAGAAAAACAAAGAAAAATGAAGGTTAAACGTCAAAAAACCTCCAGCCCACCACCACAATCTTTTCCCAAACCTACGTAAAGTCCTCAATAACCAAATCCTCCCACTCAATCAATCCCAATCGAACAACAACCACAACCTTCCAATATCCCCTCATCTTCTACCCCATCAACTTCCAACCCTTCTTCCTCCAAAACATCCCCCTCTGGCCAACCAACCCTAATGACCCCCTCCCTTTTTCAGCCTATAACTACTTTAATTTTTCCATCGACAATAATACATTAAAAAATTGCACCGACCGGGAACTTCTCCTGACTGCAGGCATCCACGGGGGCCGATTAAGAACCTTTCCCTTACTCCGCATAACAATTTCCTGACTACTTTAAATTTTTACTAACCCCTTTCTTTTTCCAGTTCTTTACAGCCTTTAATCACTTCCTAGGTCAATAAATAAAAGGAATCGGCTCTGACGATATCAATAAGGATCTAAAGACCAAACTCCAGAAGTTAGAAAAAGAAAAAGAAAAACAAGAATACCAATAAGAGAAAACCAACCTCCAAACGACCAACAACAACTGAAATTTGCCAACAAAGCCAAACATAAATTGACCGAAGAACGTAACCAACTCCAACAAGACAATACCGAGCTTCAACAATAATAAACCAAACAAACTTAAGAAAACATAGAACTGAAGCTCCAAGTCGACAACATCGCCATAGAAATTCAACGCCAACATACCACCTTCAAAAGATCCCTTACCATCATTACTGACCTTGAAAAAGCTAACGAAGAATTAAAGAAACAAGCCCAAAGTATAAGTCCTCAACAACGCCAACAGGTAATAGAAGAGTATCGAGCATCAGAAGAACTGATCGAAGAAGTAGTTGATTAGTACGAGAAAGGCTTCAAAGCAGCTAAGGCAAAGATCAAGAATGCCAGTGCCAATCCTTCTAACTTCGAATTTTTTGACTCCGAAGACAATGCCAGCCATAAACCCCAAACTCGTACTCTTTTTATTTTCACAAATATTGTAAGCAAATTCGAATGAATGAAAATAGTGCTTTTATTAATAACATGCATACTTGTACAATTTATTTCTCCTTTTCTCCCAATGAATTAATCTCACTATAAACAAACTCCAACTAAATAATTGCCAACTAAGTAAATAAATTCCTACTTTAAAAACAACTAAAAACCAAACCCCTAACTACTGAAAGTATTTTCTCAATCGAGTTGCATGCTAAAAATTCTTAAGCTCCGAACCTGATATATCCCCCAAGATGATAAATTTCAGGTTTGATAACTTTAATAACTTCATAAGGACCTTCCCAATTCGGCATCAACTTCCTTATATTTTGAGGAGTTGAAACCTCAGCTTCCCGAAGAACAAAATCTCCAACCTCAAACCTCTTTCGTTTGAACTTCCGATTACAGTATCTAGTCGTCCTTTGCTAATAAGCCACCATATTCAATACAGCTACATCCTGAAACTTCGTCAAGTAGATCAAGATTAAGACGAAGTACTTTATTATTATAAGCTTCTCTGAAACTCACCACCCGAAATGACAGAGACCCGATCTCCACAGGAATTAAAGTATCTGTCTTGAATGCCAATTGAAAAGGAGAATCACCAGTCATACTGAGGAGTAGTCCGATACGCCCAAAGTACATTATAAAGCTCCTTTGACCGTCTACTTTAAGCTTAATCCAATCTTCGTTTATTTCCATTAAGTAACATTCTGTTAGTAAACTCCACTTAACTGTTGACTTTAGGATGAGCCATGGACACCTTTCGATGTTGAATCCCCAAAATTAGATAAGAACTGCTCAAATTTAGCACCCACAAACTGTAACCCATTGTTGGACACCAACATTATTGGAATACCAAATTTGAAGACGACATACTCTTTTAGGAACTGACTACAATCCTGCTCTGTAATATGTTAAAGTGGTTATGCCTCTACCTACTTGGTCATGTAATTGATCGCTACCACCAGATAAGATACTTGCCCTTTTGCCTTTGGCATCGGTCCCAACAAGTCAATACCCTACATTGCAAACGGAATCGGGGATAACACCAAAGTCGATTCCTCTAGAGGCCGATGAGGAATAAAACTGTTAAGCTGACATTTAGGACACTATCGAACATAATCATTTGCTTCTTAAAACATAGTCGGCTAATAGTAACTGTTAGTGTCTGCATGATTAAATTTAATAATAACATGATTATGATTGATTAATGTATATTTGTAAAAATAGCTTTTGTAAAGTCTTTACTTTATTTGTATTGTACAAGGACTTAATTTTAAAAAGATTAAATTTGTTAGATTGATCTTCTGAGAAAAACTATTGTATAAAGTAAAGGACTTAAGAAAATCGTATAGCAATAACATATTGTTTTGAAAGAAGACCAGATCATAGAGCCAAGTCTAAATCGTATTGTAAGCCTAATAATATTGCAAGTCAGAATCGTATTACAAATTTAAGATCGCATAGTAAAAGTTGAATCGTATTACAAGCCTCATATTGTATTGCTACATCATAATTGTACTGCAAACCTAGTTCGCATAGTGATGTCAAGATCGTATAGAAAGATTAAGTTCGTATTGTGAAAACATGATTGTATAAAAAAAGGAAGATTGTATATGACCATTAATCATATTGAAGCTTTGAATGTACTGTAAATCTCTATTATACAATCAGTTCATTCCGTGGAATGAAAGTTGTCAGGTTACTGACAATGGACATGTCTCAGATTGAAGAGCCCGATGCAATATTTCTAAGTCAAGGTTAAAATTTGGAAATCAGAGCTACCTGAATCTACTGGTTAATTTGACGTTGAAAAATCAGTCAAAAATTTGCTATATTTAGAACTCTAATAAGCTGACACAGTAAAAAGCTATCTTGTCTAACACTAAAATGCCCATAGCAAAGATCTTAAGAATCAAGACATTTAATGAGCAACTACTATCCTACAACGGGAAGATTTTAAAAAATCTATATAAGGAAAAGCATAATCCAAAACAATGAGACGAGACATGAATCAAAAAGTCAAAATTCTATAAAACCTTGAAGGCTACTCTATGAACGATCATACAACTCCTTCAAGCTGCTAAGTACTCTCAAAGACGATCGTATTTCGAACTTAGCAGCAACTCACAACATATAATCAACTACATCTTGTTGTCTTAGTGACTTTATTCAAAGTATAAGTTACTTGAAGATATTTAAGTGATCTGGACTAAGTGTCCTTACTTTTCAAGTATAAGTAACTTGAAGAGATTTAAGTGATCTGGACTAAGTATTTTTGTATACCGAGATAAAGTGACTCGAATGAACCTTAGTGGTTTAGTTGTAATTAATCTCTGTGATCAATATCCTTAGTGTATTCCCTATTCATTGAGTAGCAGAGTGGAGTATGAGTTATTACGTCTCTGAACCACTTAAAATTTGTAGTTTCATTTTTTTTTTCTACATTTAATTTCTGCCTTATATTTACTTATGATTGTGCGTGCTTCATATTTTCAAGTTCCAAATCTCATAACTATATTTGATAAAACCTTATATCTAAAGGGGATTTTAAAATTATATTCCGTTATGCATAACTGAACTTGTTTTACAAATTATCAATTAACATTAAACTTCATAAAACCAAAAGTTTTTTAAAAGACCTATTTAACACCCCCCCCCCCCTTTGTAGTTCTTTTTTATGCCTCTAAGATATAACAAATGGTATTAGAGCTTTATATAGCTTAATCGCTTGAGTAGATCTATGACACTTAATAAAACTAATTCTAAGCTTGAAGGTGGAAATAAGCCACCACTCCTTAATATAGAAAAATTTGCGAATTGGAAAGTTCTTATACAGGCCTACATAGATGTAATTGATGATGAGTTGTTCAGTATAGTTATAAATGGTCCTTATGTTCCTACCAAGATAGTTCCAACTCCTGATGATCCCAACAAAATGGCAGTTAAGCACAAAAAAGAATGAACTGAAAATGAGAAGAGGTTAGTGCAGTTGGATAAGAGAACTAAGAAAATCCTATTCATGACTCTTGAAGATGAACTTTTTCAAAATGTGGTGAACTGCACTACAACTAATGAAGTTTGGGAAGCTCTGCTTGTGATGCATGAATGTGTTGAAGAAGTAAGGGAGAACAAACAGTCCCTGCTGACTAAAAAGTACGAAATGTTCAATCACATACCTAGAGAAAATATCACAACAACTTATGAAAGGTTCAACATTCTCCTCAACAACTTAAGAGCTTATGGTAAGGTCTACGCCAATAAAGACCTTAACATAAAGTTTATGAGAGCATTACCAATCAAATGGGATGCAAAAATAATAGCAATCAGAGAATCCAAGAATCTATATGAAATGACTGTTCAGAAGCCCTATGAAAATTTGCTTACATATGAGCTAAAGCTTAATCAAAGAGCATAAACAATCTCTTAAGGAAAGAAAAAAGATAAAGGTGTAGCTCTTAAGGCCACTAAAGCTTCATCTAAAGCCACAGTTGAAGCGAACTTTGATGAGGAAAATGAAGAAAGTGATGATGAGGATGTTGCTCTCCTAACAAAAAGATTAAAGAAATTTATGAGAAAGAATAACAACAGAAGGCCTAAATGGAATTACACCAAGGAAAACTATAATAAAGATCAAGAAAAAGATCTCTATTATAACTGCAAAAAGCCAGGCCATTACATAGCTGAATGCAATAAACTTCTAAAAGAAGAGGTAAAGAAAGATAAGAAGAAGCCCTACTCAAAGAAATAGTTCAAAAATTACAACAAGCTACACAAAAGGGCAATGGATTTTTTATAGAGGGTTCATTGAGTGATTTTGAAAATGACACTAGTACATAAATAAGTAATGATAAAGAATCTCGAATAGCCAATCTATGCCTGATGGCTTAGTGTGATGTCGCAAGCACCCAAAAATAAAATCTTACTTTGAAAAAATAAATATGTAGTAGTGCAAGTAAGAGTCGATCTCACAGAGAATGATTAATTTAATTTTATGTTTTTGCAAACAAAAATTGAGGGATTTTGTAATTAAAGAAATAGTTTAACTAAAATTAACTAAAATAAATATGCAAGAAGTAAATAAGAAGAAAAAACCTTGGTTTAAGTCAACATCCACCATCAAGAATTTACAACTGATCACTGATGCAAAAAATAAATCAATTCATATTTTAAATATTCAACGTGGAATAATTACTTCCATTCGAATAATTTTCCTATCTCTCCTTAATTTTAGTTAAGCAGAAACAAGCGATCTAAATAACTCTTACTACTAAATAATCTCAGACAAGCGCTAAAGATTTAACCGAGTAGCAGCATAAAGAAATAAAGAGATCGTTAAACTAAACAACACAATTCAAGCGTCTGCATTTAATTTAGATGAATATTCTTCCTAAGATAAAATAATATTTTGATAAGCAAAATAATTATTAATCTTAGTTGCTTCGCAAATTAAAGTGACCAAACAATTACGGATTTGATATTTAATTTAGCAGTAGATTTCAACGAATAATAAACTAGTATGCATCCTAGCAATTAAACGAATTAATCATAAAATTAAACACAGAAAAATATTCAATACTCAAAATATAAATTGAACGATTAAAATAAATTAGATCTCACAGTGTATAAATCTTGATGGCTTCAATCACTTAAACCAAGAAAAATAAATTAACTACTCATAATAGTAGAGAGTATCAAAGAATAGAAGAAAGAATTTTTATTCTAATAGAAAAGTTGTATGTTACAATGTGTCTCAAGCCCTCTATTTATAGGCTCCATAATCCTCCTAACCCTAGTAGGAATTACACTTTCCAAACCCTAATAGGATTTAAAATACAAATAAAAATAAAAGAAAAAGAAAAAGAATTATTATCCTAACCCTAGTTGGAATTAAAATCCAATTTGGAATCAAAAAGTAGCAAAAATTCGCGAATAATTCCGTTTCTGGCAATTAACGCGCAGCCAAACACGCCCTTCTCCCCTTGACCGGTCAACACGTCAGCAGTCGCGCATTGCGCGCGGCACAGAAGCCTAAACGACGTCGTTTTTATTTCTGTTTGCTCTGCGCGCATTGCGCGGACTGTTCTTCCGCGTCTGCTGCCAAAACGTCGTCGTTCTAACTCCACATTCCATTCCATCCGCGCGCATTGTGCGGGAGCCAACTTCTCCGAAATTTACGGAAATGCCACCGAGCGGTTTATTTACCTAAATGCCATTTAACTTTTGCTGAATTTACAGATTTGCCCCAAAACTTTAATTTTCCTACAAAATAAAATATAAAATAATTAAAAATAAATTAAAATAATATAAAAATACTAAAAATCCCAAAAACACATAATAATAAATAAAACACCTAAAACACTAAAAATAAATAAAAACACATAAATAAAAAGAAATATAAAAATATTATAAAATTACCTAAATTAACATAAATTAACTAAAATCCTATAAAACCTATTAAAACCAAAATAAGCTAAATAATTAAATATTTAAGCATACAATAAATATAAAAACTAAGTATTAGAAAATAAAAATAGCATATAATTTAACCCTATCATGGCTATAGAAGAAAACTCCAACAGACCTATCGATCGTAGAGAGAAAGACATAAATGAGGTATTTGATTTCAACTCTCCTAATGTTGATATTAGTGATCTAAGAACTGTTCTGTACGATATAACATCTAATCTACATAAATACATGAAGTGGTTCAGGGTTCTATCAAAAGATTATTCTCTTTATCTAAACTTGAAGCTGAAAATAATCAATTAAGGCAGATAACTGACATAAATGCTCAGAGATAATCTGCTTTAGTCTATAAGATAAGGAAACTAGAAAAGGCAATCTCTATATGGAATAGATCTACCTCATCTATGGACAGTCTGATGACAAGTTAGAAAGTGATTTCTAATAGATATGGTTTAGGGTTTGAAGTCTCAACTTCACTTCCAAATGTGGAAAAATGTTTGGAAACTAACAATAACAAAGTCTCTTATCTCAATAGAGAAATTATATTTGTGAAATCCACAGATACAACTAAACCTACCAATATAAGTTGTTCATTCTCTGAAGATCAAGTTTTTGTACATAAAAATAACAGATCACATAATGGTCTAGGATTTCTAACATCATAGAGTAAAATAGATTCTACGTTTGTACCTCGAAGGATCGTAAGGTTAGGCAAGACTAACTATACGAACCAACCAGGTCCAGATCGTAGCTTTGATTTTTCCTTATGAAACTTCAAAATTGTAGACTAGTATGGCAGTAAGGTTTGACTAAGGAAAAAGTATAACCCACATGTATTTCAAGTGAGAAGATATCCACACACACACACACACACATGTAATATCTTAAATGCTTTAATTGTCATGAATTTGGGCATATAGCTGCATTTTGTTCTGTATATCATCAATCCAAAGTCAAAAAAATGCGGGTTCCTAAGGAAACTAACAAAGCTGGACCCAAACAAGTATGGTTATCAAAATGAATAATGATTATCTTTACAGGGTTCAAGGTCCACTAAATCCATATGGTATCTTGACAGTGGATGCTTAAGGCATATGACTGGTAACAAAACTCTCATATTTGATTTCAAAGCTAAAGATGAACCAATAGTAATATTTGGAGATAATAACTCTAGAAAAACTAAAGGTTATAGATTAGTTAAAAATGGTGTTGTTTCTTTCAACAAAATAGCCTATGTTAAAGGACTAAAGTACAATCTGCTAAGTATAAACCAACTCCATGACAAGGGCCACTAAGTCATATTTCTCAGCAATCAATGTCAAGTTTGAGACTTGGAAATAAACTCAGTGAAGTTAACTGGATCAAGAGAAGAAAATATTTATGTAGTCAACCTTTCAAAACTCAACTCCTCAATAGCAACTTATTTCTTAGCCAAAGCTTCAAAAGATGTCAGCTGACTGTGGCACATAAGGTTATCTTATCTAAACTTCAAGAGTATGTAAAAATTGACTTCAAAGAGTTAGTCAAAGGATTGCCCAAACTAGATTTTGCCAAAGATCATGTAAAGCCTGTCAACTTAGGAAACAAACCACAAGTTCATTCAAAATTAAAAAGGCAAACTCAAATGAAAAGTCTTTACAGTTGCTGCATATGACTTTGTTTGAACCAGTTCCAATAACAAGTCTTGGAGAAAAGAATTATACACTAGTAGTAATAGATGGCTACACCAGATTCACTTGAGTTTTCTTTTTAAGCTCAAAAGATGAAACCAGCTCACAGCTTATCAATCTCTTTAAGCTTATCATGAATGAGAAGGGTGAGAAAATCAAGTTAATACGAAGTAATCATAGTCGAGAATTTGATTACTCTGAGATGAACAACTTTTGTGAAGCTAATGGAATCAAGTATAACTTTTTAGCCCCAAGAACTCCACTGCATAATGGAGTTGCAGAAAGAAGAAACAAAACATTGATTAAAGCAGAGAGAAGTCTTCTTATAGCAGCACATCTTCCTGAGTACTTCTGAGCTGAAGTAGTAAACACTGCTTGCCACACACAAAATAGATCATTGATCCATCCTTTACACAAAAAGACACCATACTAGCTATGAAAAGGAAGAAAGCCAAACATAAGTCACTTTCATGCATTTGGTTGTACTTACTATATTTTAAATAATGGAAAGAAATATCTGACAAAGTTTTAGCCTAAAGTTGATGACAGAATATTTCTTGGATACTCCATGGAAAGCAAGGCTTATAGAGTATTCAACGAAAATTCAATGACTGTTGAAATCTCTATTCATGTCACTTTTTGATTAAACTGATCAAAGTGAACCAAGTAAAGCTGCTTAACTTGAAGAGTCATACTCTCAAATCATTCAGTAGGAAAGACACGCGATCGTAGATGATGAAATTATTGAATCGGACCCCACGATCGTGATGCCAGATAAGGAGATCATAGAAACTGCAACACTTTAAATAGAAACCTTATAAGTTGATGAAGCTCCTGATCCAGGATCTAATCTTGAAGAACTTAGACAAGAAGGCACAAACACGAACATCTTTACAGGAAGAAGATGGCCCAAGAATCACACTCAAGATCTAACCATTGGTGATCCTAATGCTAAAATTAGAACTAAATTAGCCATTTAAAATGAATGTCTCTATCTCAGCTTTCTAGCTCAAATGGAACCCAAGAATATTGAAGAAGCACTTGAAGATTCAAGATGAATTGAAGCTATGTAAGAAGAACTAAATCATTTTGAAAGACATAGAGTATGGAGACTAGTTCCAAGACCTGACAATCATAATGTTCTGAACTTTCGAGATAGTTGTAGTCCGACTTTATATGAATAAATGAAGATTGAATTGGATCTTACATGTGTTATGGAATCTTCATTAATGTTTATTTTTGTGTTTCGATTCGAGTATCCAATTTTAGCACTTAAAAGGAGAATAAAAGTTTTTTTTTTGAAAATTGAAAATAAGTTAAACCCTAAACCCTAACCCTAAGGGCTAAACCCTAGGAATTAACCTAGGTGCTCGAGGTAAACGTGTATGTTGTATTGATGTTCCATTTCAAGATTTATCATTCCCAAGTTTTGAAAAAACGTAATGATCAATAAAAAAATTTCTCGAAAAAGCGTGCCGAAAATAGAACAGAATAGGGATAAGACGAAAAAGATTTGTTTTCGTCTTTCTGATCGTCTAACTATTTTTCGAGAAATGTTGTCAAAAATACTATTCACTAAAAAATGTGTCAAGTCTGTTGAACTTTTCACTTCATAGAATAGTGTTTATATAGAACAAAACTTAGCAATGTCAGACTTTTAATCAGTAAAGGTCAATTAAATCAGAAGACTTAAAAATAAACTAACTTGGTTATATAAATGAACAAGAAGACAAACTAATGTAGTTAAACCGTATTATACTAAAATTATACATAAATTATATGAAAATTATACGAAAATTATATAAAAAAATAATACGAAGAAAATACGAATGATGTAAGCATGATACAATGATGGTGCAAGCCCTAAAAGAATATTCTAAGAATATCCTTTACTTAGCTATAAAGTATTGTAACAAAGACTAAAATACCCTATAGGTTGATTTTCCTATAAATAACAAGCTTAGTTCATCTTTCTCCCATTCATTTTCCAAGCAAAAGTAAGAGCAAAAAGACTCTCTATAAATATTCTACATAGTTATAATTCAAGTGTTCACAAATTACAAAGAAATAATTAAAACTTGCAATAATAAAAGGTACGATCCAGTCTACAGCCTTTAGTCATAATCAAATATTCAAATATTCAAATATAATACCAATGGTCATGATCATACCAGTCTACGCCTTTGTTAATAATCATACCAACAACAGTTCTTCTTTGCCCCAAGCCAAAGAGAACATTCACCACATGCCCTAAAAGACACACAACAATTATATTGTCTTTATCCTATCATCTGTGTCCCAGGCTACAGATATTCACAATAACTTGATCCTTGATGATTAGAATAACAACAAATATATAAGTGATAAATAGAATAACATGATACTTTGTCCCGAGTCAAATAATATCCAAATTGTCAACATGATGTGGACTCAAATTCAAGAATGATATCAAGATCTACAGTTTAGAATAACGGTCAAAGTTTAATAGAAAGATTAAGAAAAATAGGAATGTTCA
This sequence comes from Hedera helix, assembly GCA_947179155.2. Lineage (NCBI taxonomy): Eukaryota > Viridiplantae > Streptophyta > Magnoliopsida > Apiales > Araliaceae > Hedera > Hedera helix. Next base: position 26,044,013 of record OX359270.1, read on the forward strand.
ATTGAAATAATATTAAATGAAGTGCAAACTATAAAGGAACATATAATCATTTTAGAAAATTTTACCAAATAGTATTTACCATAGTACGTTTAAAAGTATGAAAAGAATGATATCAATTACCTTAACACGTGACTGAATATTGATTTAAATGAAGTTGATCAACCTATATATTTATAATTTAATTAGTAACTACTATATATAATTTCATGGTATATACAAATTTGTATGAAATCATCAAAAGTGATTTGATAGAATAAAGTATGATAACTTCAATATAGTTTTTAAAAGAAAATAATATTTTAAAATAAATCTTCTAAAAGAAGAGTCTTCTAAATGAAGATTTATAAACACCGTGTGATGTGTGTTGTTGCTTATATAACTTTTATAAAAAGACTTACTTGAACAGTACTCGTACACTTACAGATCTTCACAAATACTCAAAATGGCTTTAGCACACTCAAAGAGAACTTACACAAAGTAATATTTAGATAGTGAAAGAAAGAATAAGCAATGAAGTTTATGAAAAATCCTTAAGTTATGACCTCTATTTATAGCCAAAAATCTTATCATAATCCAAGATTTTCTAGGTTAATCCAGACCGTACATTTCAAGATAATATTTAATCCATACCACTCATTTCATTTTTTAAAATTTCTTTAATCTAAATCATTCATTTAAAGATCATCTTTAATCTACATCGTTCATTTCAAATTCTATAATTATTACATTATCTTTAATCTATACCATTCATTTCAGATTTTTTTTAATCTATATCATTCATTTAATAAAATAATTAACTTTATATATAAAATAACTAACTTTATATATAAACAACTAACTTTATATATAAAACAAATAACTTTATATAAATATCATAATAAAATAATTTACTTTACATAATTTATATAAAGTAAAAAGCTTTATATAATTTATTATAATAAAAATAAATAACTTTATCAATTCAATTATTCAACAATAATTCACAATTATTCATTATTATGACTAATTGTTATAAATGCAATGTAATTGATTTTTCGAGTTAGATACTCACAATATTAGCAAAAAAGTCAACTAATAATAGAATACAACAGTTTAATCAACATCATAATAAAGATAACACTAATGCAGAAAATAAGTAAAAGAAAGAGCACGTTACTGTGTAATGACAATTATTGCAGTAATGTGAATTACTGTGCATATGCTACTGTGACAATTACTGTGAATTACTGTGCATATGCTACTGTGACAATTACAGTAATCCAATAATATGAATTATTATGCATGTGACAATTATTGGTTCAATAAAGTCAATATTATATAATAGCCACTTTATCAGTTCAATAATATAAAACACTGTACAATACCGTGTGCTACTGTACAATACCGTGTGTTACTGTGTAATACCGTATATTACTATTTCTTTACCACCGGGTATTATAATAGTTAAAAGTGATAGTACCATTGACTATTTTTATTTTAAAAAGTTGCTTATGTTATTTTCTATATCCGACAATATTTCGTTGTGGGGGTCCACCAATATTTGGTTATTTCGGCGTCGTCGTACGAATCGAATATTTTCCGATAGAACGAATATTTTTCGACAAAACGAATATTCTCCGACAAGATAAAATTTGCTCAAAATATTTTTAAATTTTTACTTTTGTCAATTTATTCACTTACTGTTTCAAAAGAAAATATATAAAGAAAATTAAATTTGTATTTCATAAAAGTCGGGGTCTTACAACCTTCCCTACCTATGAAATTTCGTCCCTAAAATTGACGTACCTGGTATTTCGAAGAGGTAAGGATACTTAGATTTCATTTCATATTCTAGTTCATAGGTCATTTCCTCAGTATATTGGTTCCTCTATAAAACCTTGACTTGAGGTATAACCTTTGAGTATAGGATCTGCTCTTTCTTATCTAAGATCTTGACAGGTACCTCATCATACGTTAAATCATCTGCTATAACGTCTGACCCTAACTCAATAATGTGATTTGAATCCTTCACATATTTACGTAGCATGGATATATGAAAAGCGCTATGAATACGAGACATGCTTGGTGGTAAGGCTAATCTGTAAGCCACGGATCCTACTCGGTCTAGAATTTCAAATAGGCCAATAAATCGAGGGTTGAACTTTCCTCTCCTTTTGAATCTCGTAACTCCCTTCCATGGAAAAACACGTAAGAATACATGGTCTCCGACATTGAAACTTTCATCCTTTCCATGAAGATTAGCATAACTATTTTATCATTCTTGTGCGGTTTGTATTTGTTGTCGAATTGTTTGGATCTTTTCTATTGTTAAGCATACCAACTCAAGTCCCAATAATTTTTCTTCTCCTACCTCATTCCAACATACTGGAGAGCGACACTTTCGTCTATACAAGGCCTCAAATGGAGTCATGCCTATACTTGCTTAGTAACTATTGTTGTAAGAGAATTCAACCAATGACAAGTACTTGTCCCAACTTCCCTTGAAGTCTAGTACGCAGAGTCTCAAAAGATCTTCAAGAGTCTGGATCGTCCTTTCAGATTGTCCGTCCGTTTGAGGATGGTATGCAGAACTAAATCGTAGCTCGGTGCCAATAGCTTTCTGTCGACTGATCCAAAAGCGTGAAGTGAATTTAGGATCTCGATCAAAAACTATAAAAACTAGCATGCCATGCAATCTTATAATATCATTTACCTATATACCAACAAAATGCTCAAGTGAAAAGTTTTCTCTTATAGGCAAGAAATGAGCAGACTTGGTCAATTATCTACGATGACCCAAATCGCATCAAAGTCTTGAGAAACTTTGGAAAGACCCCATCACGAAGTCCATAGTGATGTGTTCCCACTTCCATTCTAGAACTTCGAGTGATTGCAATGGACCCTTAGGCACTTAATGCTCTACATTGACACGTTAACAAGTTAAACACCTTGAGATAAACTCTGGAATCTCCCTCTTCATATTGTTCCACAAAAATATATGTCGAAGGTCAGGATACATTTTGGAACCTGCTAGGTGGATTGTAAACGGTGTGTCGAAGTATTCATTTCTCATCGATTTTTTCTTCCGAAATAGCACCTTCTTATACTTTTTTCATCATGTTCATCAGTTCTAGATCAGAAGCTTGATCAGCTTTAATTTTATCAATTAAAGTCGGTTCTACTTGTATGTGTGCAATCTTCTTGTGGGTCCCTGGTGTCTTTAACTCTATCTCCATCTCGTGTAAGTCGTACAAAATGCATTTTTGTGTAGTCAGCATTGTACTTGTGCTTGCATAAGATCTTCTGCTTAATGCGTCAGCTACAACGTTTGCTTTTCTTGGGTGATGCTGGATAGTGTGGTTGTAATCATTTAAAAGTTGAAGCCAACGTCGTTGCCGCATGTTGACTTCCTTCTGGGTGAAGAAATACTTGAGGCTTTTGTGATCTGTAAAGATTTTCACTTTCTCCTCGTACAAGTAATTCCTCCAGATCTTCAATGCGAAAAAGACCGCTACCAACTCTAAATCACGAGTAGGATAATTTTTCTCATAATCTTTAAGCTTACGAGAGGCATAGGCTATAACTTTTCCATGTTGCATAAGTACATAGCCTAGACCTTTGCTTGAAGCATCGTTGTAGGTAACAAATTCTCTCGATCCTGAGGGTATAGTCAGAACAGGAGCTGAAATAAGTCTCTTCTTAAGTTCTTGAAATTTTTTCTCACATTCCTCGTTCCATACAAATTTTGTGTTTTTTCGAGTCAACTGAGTTAATGGAGTGACGATTCGAGAAAATCCTTCTACGAATCTTCAATAATAACTAGCTAAGTCTAGAAAACTTTGGACTTCAGTTATTGACCGAGGTTACTCCCAATTTAATATTGCTTCAATCTTTGCATGATCAACTGATATTCCATGACTAGAAATCACATGCCTAAGGAACGTGACTTTCTCAAGCCAAAACTCACACTTTTTCAGCTTGGCATATAACTTGTTCTCACGTAACTTTTAGAGTATTCATCTCAGGTGTTGTTCATGATCCTCACGACTCTTAGAGTATATGAGAATGTCATCAATAAAGACACCCACAAAATGATCCAAATATTCTTTGAATATCCGGTTCATCATATCCATGAAAGCTACAGGAGCATTGGTTAGTCCAAAAGGCATGACTAAAAACACATAATGCCCGTAGCGAGTTCTAAAAACAACCTTTGGAATGTCATCATCTTTAACTTTTAATTGATGATATCCAGAGCGAAGATTAATCTTTGAAAAATATTGAGCACCCTGCAATTGATCAAACATGTCATCAATTCGAGGTAATCGGTACTTATTTTTTATGTTGACATGATTCAACTCTTGGTAGTCAATCCACAATCTCATACTCCTGTCCTTCTTCTTGACAAAAAGAACAGGGACAAACCAAGGCGATGCACTTGACCGAATGAAACCAGTATCTAACAATTCCTGTAGTTGGACCTTTAACTCTTGAAGTTCAATAGGAGTCATTCGGTATGTGGCTTTGGAAATAGGCTTAGTACCGGGTTCAAGATCAATACAGAATTCAATTTCACGGTTTGGGGGTAAGCCAGGAAGTTCATCGAGAAAAACATTCGAAAACTCATTAGATAACAAAATTTAACTTATGTAGGACACACTAGTGACGTAATCTATTCGTCTCTCTTCGCCTACTTCTACCCTATATCTCCATTAAAGATCATATCCCTAAGTTCGAATACCACATGTGAAGCCCCCAAATCTGGGCCTACATAGCCCAATTTGAGACGCCAAAAATACACAGTATCTAATACAAACAGTACATAGTATAAAAATACATAACTCAATAATACACAACTAAGTCTTCACTATTATTGGCACACTATATACAACATGTGAAGACTACTACAACTATCTCTCGGACCTTCACTCCATTCTCCGGCTAGACCTAACTATTCTATCATTTCCTAAGAACAATGAAACAAAAAGAAAGTATGAGCTCAAATAGCCCAGTAAAGAAATATCATGACTAAGATAACAATGAGTAAATTATCATTAGCCTTCAACAGTTGAGTTCTTAATAGAATATAATAAGCAAGAAGTTATAGATCAATAATAACAGCAAAATGAGCAATCTATTAGAAGAATCATGTAGACTATGATGTCCACTAGCTCATCTTTTTCATAAAATATCATCAACTTTTATTATCTAAAATACCACTAGTCATGATATTATAAATTTACAGTTCCTAATTATAATCATGTAAGTCAACAATTCATCTTTGCACTACGGACCAAAGATATTCAAATATAACACCAATGGTTATTATCATACCAGTCTATAGTCTTTGGTCATAATCATACCAGCAACAGTTCTTCTTTGCCCCAAGCCAAATAGAACATTCACCACGTGCCCTAAAAGAGTCTTCTAAAGGAAGATTTATAAATACCGTGTGATGTGTGTGGTTGCTTATATAACTTTTATAAAAAGACTTACATGAACAATACTCGTACACTTACAGATCTTCACAAATACTCAAGATGGCTTTAGCACACTCAAAGAGAACTTACACAAAGTAATATTTAGAAAGTGAAAGAAAGAATAAGTAAGAAAGTTTATGAAAAATCATTAAGTTAAGTCATTTATTTATAGTCAAAAATCTTATTATAATCCAAGATTTTCTAATTTAATTCAAACTGTATATTTCAAGATAATATTTAATCCATACCACTCATTTCATCTTTTAAGATTTCATTGATCTAAACCATTCATTTAAAGATCATCTTTAATCTACACCGTTCATTTTAAATTCTATAATTATTACATTATCTTTAATCTATACCATTCATTTCATATTTTTTTTATTCTATACCATTCATATAATAAAACAATTAACTTTATATATAAAATAACTAACTTTATATATAAAACAACTAACTTTATATATAAATCAATTAACTTTATATATAAAACAAATAACTTTTCATAATATATCATAATAAAATAATTTACTTTACATAATTTATATAAAGTAAATAACTTCATATAATTTATTATAATAAAAACAAATAAATATATATAATTTATTATAATAAAAACAAACTTTTTCAATTCAATTATTCAACAACTATTCATTATTATGGTTAATTGTTATAAATGCAGTGTAGTTGGCTTTCTAAGTTAGATACTCACAATACTAGTAGAAAAATCAACTAATAATGGAATACAACAGTTTAATCAACATTATAATAGAGATAACAATAATACAAAAAATAAATAAAAGAAAGAGCACGTTGCTGTGTAATGATAATTATTCATTCAGTAATGTGAATTATTGTGTATATGCTACTGTGACAATTATCAGTACAATAATATGAATTATTGTGCATGTGACAATTATTGGTTCAATAAAGTCAATATTGTACAATAGCCACTTTATCAATTCAATAATATGAAATACTGTGCAATACCGTGTGCTACTGTGCAATACTGTATGTTACTGTGTAATACCGTATATTACTATTTCTTTACCATCAAGTATTATAACAGTTAAAAGTGATAGTACCGTTAACTATTTTTATTTTAAAAAGTAATGTCATTTTCTATATCCGACAATATTTCGTTGTGGGGGTCCATCAATATTTGGTTATTTTGGTGCCGTCGTACAAATCGAATATTTTTCGACAGAACGAATATTCCCCAACAACATAAAATTTGTACAAAATATTTCTTATTTTTCACTTTTGTCAATTTATTCACTTACCATTTCAGAAGAAAATATATAAAGAAAAATTAAATTTGTATTTCATAAAAGTTGCGGTCTTACGCATAGTTTATAACTAAAGTTCAAGAACGCTAGTCGTAGCCATGCACGATTTTTTGTTCTCCGTGTTCTTCAGGCATCTTGAGCAATAGTTATAAAATGTTATAAATCAAAATACAAGCCTTTATAGTGACCAGATTTTGTTAAGTTTAAAGTGTCATAATTACATATGTAAGTAGTTATAATGCTCAAATTATTTCAAGTACGAAATTCAAAAGCTTAAGAACATAAGTTGTAGTCATGTACGATTTTTTGTTCTCCGTGCTCTTAATTTGTTCTTGAACAAAAGTCATTAATCTTTCTATGAGATGTTTATGATTTATGATTTTTATGTTATGAAGTATTATTGAGTCTTATAACTTGATATCTTAAGTAATTAAAGCTAATGGTACCATGTTTCACATGGTTAACCTAAAAGATTTTAATCTAAGCATGCTCATTGACTATTTTTATAAATTTTCAAAAACTAAAAATTAGAATCTGCCTTCACAATCTAAAATAAAGTTATAGATCATGAAACTATAAGAAATTTAGATTCAAGAATAACTCAAAAATATTTTCGTATGACAAAGTTATGGCTGTTACCATAAAAGAGGTCGAAGTTGAAATTTTTAAGGGACCATTCAGATATTAGGGCTTAAAAATATGATTTTTAGTTCGCTACTTAACCAAATGATTCCCTTAATAAAAATAGTCTATTTGCGTTATAACAACACTTATTCAACCCATGCTTTGTTTTATTAAACCAAGTTGTCTTGGGGCGATCCTGACATATGAAGTAAACTTAGATGAACGAATATGTAGTAATGTTCATGATTAGTCCAGTATAGTGTATGTTATGCATAACATAAGATGTCATTAGGTTCTATATCCACGGTTTATGGTTCTAAGTCAAAAAATAAACGAACAGTTCAAGGTCTAATCTCCACTCAGTCTTGCTGTGTTAAAACATTGTTGATATCAGTTGTTGTGCTATGAATCTTTACAATTCATATTAGTGTGAGTTCACTTATATGCTATGTGTTTAGACTTGCTGAGTTTTTGTATGCTCACCTTTGTAAATAAACCTAAATTGTAGACAAACTCTAAAGCTCCGGCTTAAAGAAGAAAGGAAAGAAGAAATACTTAAACTAGTTTACATGTTTTATTAACGACTTGTCTTTTTGATTAAAGTCTTGATGACTTGTGTAATATGAACAAGCACACCATGTAAACGAATATTATATTAATATTATCATGTTTCTCATATTCTCTTGTTATGTCTTTACTTTTATAAGACTTAAAATTGTTAAAAATTAACATAGTATTGATATGAACTACTTATCAGAATGAAGATGGTAAATAACATTTGTGAGTACTGTAAGCATCCGAGACAGGACTAATCGATGTGAAATAGTCCAATTCATCATTAGGTTCCTCAGACCCAAGTTACAAGCTTGTTATTACTAGTCTGAATGTCAGATAAGTAGAAGTATTGACGTGAAGAGATATCACTATAACCAAATGTATTTCGAGTGAGGGTTTTAACTAGTTTGGTATGTTCTGTATGAAAAGAGAATTTTTCACCGGACAAAGATACAAACACTTGTCACGGATAAAGATGCAAACATTTATCATAGATGAAGACAAAAATATTTATCGCGAGATTCTCTATTCCCAAGAACCGTCCGAATGATTTAATGTCGTGAATCTTAGAATATGTAAAGTTATAGAATATCTGAATCTTAAGAATAAAATGTAAGAAATAAGTATTAAGTCACTTGCATCGATTATAAGGACTTAATATGAAATAATAAAAGATCATTGGGAATTAAGATGAGAACTTTATTTATGAATAAAGGAAATCATCTATTAACCTAATGATTTAATAGTTATAGTAAGCACCAAATCAGCTATAGAAAGTATAGTGATTTAGGAGCGTCACAGGTTGGTATCAGAACTGTAGATTGTAGCTCTAAAGTAATGAATACTTTAGGATATGATCTGATGGATTAAGCTAAATAAACTTGTGTGAAGAGTTTATAGACAATTAAAATATGTTAATAAATCTTAATTACATAAAAGACATTATGTGAAAGAAATATACTAATTAAATTCGAATTCTTTTTGTAGAATGGTGGTGTCCTGTCGCAGTCTAACCAAAAATAAAATATTATTTTGAAAAAATATTAATGTAATAGGCCAAGTAAGAGTCGATTCCATAGAGAATGATTAATATAATTTTATGCAATGTAAACCAAAATTAGGGGGTTTTAATTAAAGAAATAATTTAAATAACGTTAACTAAAATAAACAAATATGCAAGTAATTTAATGAAATAAATCAAAAGAGCAAACCTTGGTTTAAGTTAATATCTACCATCAAGAATTTACAACTTATTATTGCAAGTCTAAATCAATTAATATTTTGAATATTCACCGTAGAAATAACTACTTGCATGTGAAATAATTTTTCTCCTCTCTCTTTAATTTTACTTAAGTAAAATCACTTGATCTAAATAACTTTTAATATTAAACAACCTCTGACATTTGCTAAAGATTTAATTTAATAGTAACTTAAAAAATTAGAGAGATCGTTGAATGGGATGCTGTCGCAAGCACCCAAAAATAAAATCTTACTTTTGAAAAATATTAATGTAGTAGTGTAAGCAAGAGTCGATTCCACAGAGAATGATTAATTTAATTTTATGTTTTTGTAAACCAGAATTGGGGGGTTTTGAATTAATTATTTAACTAATTAAAATTCAAACAAATAAAATTGAATAATAAATAAATATGGGAAAAATTAATTAAAACAAACTTCAGTTCCTTAGTTCAGTATCCCCTTCTTTTAATCAACAAATTAATCAAGTTATTATTATCTTTTCCTTCAATTGAAATTAATAATCTTAGATAACCGACAATCGCCAAGCTACCCGAAATCCTCCTTAAATTATAAATCTAATGCAGCGATCGCTCACAAAAGACCCTAACTATCATACAACCTAGAACTATCAGTCTAGATTTAATATAACAGTTGCATTAAAAATTAGAAAATTAGATTATTCCAAGTAATAATCATAACATCGCAGATTATTTAATTTACCATCTTAATTGCTACTTATGATAAGATAAAATATCGTTTGCTTAATATCAAATCTTAATCTAGCATATGATAAATTATTGATCAACTTAACAGGCCCTTTATCAAATTAATCAAGCAAATATCATAAAACAATTAAAACATATTATTAAGAATAAATCTCATTCATGAAGGAATAGATTATAAAACTCAATTAAAACATCAATTAAAAAGAAGGTTCAACATCCCTTTAGAACTGAAAATAAAAACTTAGTCTGACATCCTTCAAAATAATCTCCACTAGTTGAAAAGCTCTCTCCAAGAAATTAGAAGAAAGATCTCCCAAAAACTTACAATGAATAATGAGATATTAACCCTCTATTTATAGGCCTCTAACCTGTCCAAACCCTAATAGGATTTACAATTAAAAATAAAGAAAAAATAAAATAATTATTATCCTAACCCTAGTTGAAATTAAAATCCAATTTGGAATCAAAAAGTAACAAAAATTTTGAAAAATCCCGTTTCTGCTCCATTTCCGCTTGCTAAACACGCCCTAAAGCCACAGTTGACCTGGTCAACGCGCGTCCGCATTGGATGACGTCAGCTTGCACCTCTGCGCATTGCGCGATTTCCTATCTGCAGTTCAATACGGTGTCGTTCTAGATTCGCGCCCCTGCATCAACAGTTTCCTCGCGCGCATTGCGCTGTCTGCCACCCGAAAATTACCAAATTGCCATTTAACTTTTGCAGAATTTACAGATTTGCCCCCAAACTTATTTTTCCTACAAAATAAAATATAAAATAATTAAAAATAAATAAAAATAATATAAAAATACTAAAAACAATAAAAACACATAATAATAAATAAAATTCCTAAAATACTAAAAATAAATAAAAACACATAAAAAAAAGAAATATAAAAATACTATAAAATTACCTAAATTAACATAAATTAACTAAAATCCTATAAAACTCATTAAAACCAAAATAAGCTAAATAATTAAACATTTAAGCACACAATAAATATAAAAACTAAGTATTAGGGAATAAAAATATTGTATAATTTAACACTATCAAATACCCCCACACTTAGCTTTTGCTCGTCCTCGGGCAAAACAAAAATAAAAATAAAATAAATCAAACTAGCCCAACAGACTAAAGCGACTCAACTAACCTGACATACCGACTCAAACAACTCAACTATTTACATGAGCAATAAATTAATAAGAACTTCACATCAACCTCAAATATTATAATCAACAACTCTTAGAAAATTTAAAAATAATACATCATCCAAAATGTTAACTTAATTATTAATTCTACTTTATTCTTAATCCTTCATGTGTGTGTGTGTGTGAAAATCCATATATATCAAACTAATAAATATTTAGATCAATTCATCTAATCAAATACATCATAAAATATATTAAAATTCTATACATTTATTTTCACATCACTTTCTATTTAATACAGATAAATACAAACTAGAAGATCAAAAAGGTTTTATATATTTTAACCACACTAGGATTTAACTTTAATCGCATACCTTTCCAAGTATTATTAAAATCCGCTAGCAAGACTTTTCCTTCTTTTTTTTCATTTTTTTTTCACGGTGAGTGCATTTTATGCTCTATCTCACCAGCGAGTGTGTTTTACGCTCCTTCTCGCTGCATGTGTTTATGAGTGAGTGCGTTTTACGCTCCATCTTAACCCACCACATGAAAATTGTTTCACTTCTTTTTTTTCTGGGTAAGGTCAATCTAATAATCCCATAAAAATTACCTTAATCATTTCTCCACATTATATTTACCTTATATTCGCTTCAAGTAATGTTTAAATAAGATATAGAATTAAAAACATATCTTATTAGCTTTTAACCATATAAATTTTCTCCAAATTAAAATTAGTTCAAATATATGGATATGTGCAAATAATAAAATAAAAGATTTCAAACAAAGTACTGACCAACAAAAATGTCAAAATTCAGATTACGCAAAATTTATTAATTTTTCAAGAGTTATTAAATAAAAATCAAAATTTTATCATCGATTAAAAATTCAAATTCAAATCAAAATATTACTCAACTGACTCAATCCTAAAAAAAAAACTATCCCATTTTTGTAGGCAACACGGTTACACTTAGCACGTGCAACAAGCCTTTAAACCCCAAGGTTGCCCCAAGTTGACAAGTTTTGTCTCGTGAGGGTTTGCAGTGAATTTACCCACAAAATTCTAAAATTTAAAATTTTTAAAATTCCCTAAAAATAAAACTAAAAATAAATCTAATTTTTTTTAAAAAAAAAATAAACAAATTTTAAAATTCCCTAAAAATAAAATAAGTATCCTAAATCCCTTCCCCCACACTTAAAATTTACATTGTCCCCAATGTAAACTATAATACAAAGAAATAGGCACAAATAACTATAAAAAGAAAAAGGAAAAGAAATGCAAATCTGATTTCTTGGGTTGCCTCCTAAACAACGCCTTTATTTATTGTCATTGGCTCGACAGCAGGCCAAAGTACTACGTCACTCCTACTTCATGAATTTTCAGTATTCCGTCCATCACGTTATTATTCATCAGTAGATTTAATCTTGCTTGCACGTGATATGAACGTTTTACTCTCTCTTCAACGAATATATATTTAATATGATTGGAAAGAGTCTTTATATTCGGAATGAGATCCTACAAAACAAAAGATAGGAAATTTTCGTGAGTAGCATGTAATGGAATGGAAATAATTGATTGACTATCTAAAATCATTGGCAAAGAATTGAATGTAGCTTCAGCGTCCTTCAAATCTTGTTTTAGCTTAATTTCTTCTTCCTCCTCTAACTTCAAACTGTTTGTACTTGCATCCTCTAAATTCTTTTTATCTATTTCTCCAAAAATTCTCTCCACCTTAGACATGACATTACCATAAAGAACATCATTTTCTTCATTGATACTGTCCGTTTTTGTACTGATGTTGTCTGTTTCCTCTTGCATCGGCGATTGAAGGAATGACCTTTGAGAATCTAGTTGACCAATTGTAGTAGCAAGCTGACTTATTTGATTCTCCAAATTATATAAGGAAGTTTTTGTCTCTTGTTGGAATTGTTGTGCTTGAGTCATGAAAGCTTTAAACATGTCTTCTAAAGACATATCAGAACTAGACGATTGGTCATGTTGTTGTTGGAGATATGGTTGCATGTACTGTGAATTATTTGGAAAGTTTTGGTTTTCATGACAATTCACTGGTGAATTCTCATAGCTGAAATTATGATGATCCCTCCATCCTGAATTATACGTGTTTGAATAGGAATTATATCTACTTTCTAATTGACCAAATAAACCACCAGCTGCATTAACTTGTTCATAGGACTCCTCTCGAAGCATTAGGCATAAATCAATTGGGTGTCCTATTACCGCACAAATCCTACACGTACCTACAGCCATTTGATAAACAAAAGAAGTTAGACTATCAGTTTGTTGCTCATGAGAAGAAATATTTACCTCATTAACATAATCGGGCATGTCTTCCATCTTTAATCGGCAAAACTCAATTAAACTATGAAAAACTATAAAAATAAAATCTAAGAAAAATTACTAAATTAAAATAAAATTTACAAAAACACAAAAATAAATTAAAATCACTCCCCGGCAACGGCGCCAAAATTTGGGATACTATCGAAGGCACCCAAAAATAAAATCTTACTTTTGAAAAATATTAATGTAGTAGTGTAAGCAAGAGTCGATCCCACAAAGAATGATTAATTTAATTTTATGTTTTCGTAAACCAAAATTGGGGGGTTTTGAATTAATTATTTAACTAATTAAAATTCAAACAAATAAAACTGAATAATAAATAAAGATGGGAAAAATTAATTAAAATAAACTTCAGTTCCTTAGTTCAGTATCCCATTCTTTTAATCAACAAATTAATCAAGTTATTATTATCTTTTCCTTCAATTGAAATTAATAATCCTAGATAACCGACAATCGTCAAGCTACCCGAAATCCTCCTTAAATTATAAATCTAATGCAGCGATCGCTCACAAAAGACCCTAACTATCATACAACCTAGAACTATCAATCTAGATTTAATATAACAATTGCATTAAAAATTAGAAAATTAGATTATTCCAAGCAATAATCATAACATCGCAGATTATTTAACTTGCCATCTTAATAATCATAACAATATTCAAAAGTTTGTCCGCAATCAAATATTATTTATTGCTACTTATGATCAGATAAAATATTGTTTGCTTAATATCAAATCTTAATTAAGCATATAATAAATTATTGATCAACTTAACAGGCCCTTATCAAATTAATCAAGCAAATATCATAAAATAATTAAAACAGATTATCAAGAATAAATCTCATGCATGAAGGAATAGATTATAAAACTCAATTAAAATATCAATTAAAAATAAGGTTCAACATCCCTTTATAACTGAAAATAAAAACTTAGCCTGACATCCTTCAAAATAATCTCCACTAGTTGAAAAACTCTCTCCAAGAAATTAGAAAAAAGATCTCACAAAAACTTACAATGAATAATGAGAGATTGACCCTCTATTTATAGGCCTCTAACTTGTCCAAACCCTAATAGAATTTATAATTAAAAATAAAAATAAAAATAATTATTATTATCCTAACCCTAGTTGGAATTAAAATCCAATTTCGAATAAAAAAGTAGCAAAAATTTCAAAAAAATCCCGTTTCTGCTCCATTTTCGCTTGCCAAACATGCCCTAACGCCACAGTTGACCCGGTCAACGCGCGTCCGCGTTGGATGACGTCAGCATGCACCTCCGCGCATTGCGCGGTTTCCTATCTACAGTTCAATACGGCGTCGTTCCAGATCTGTGCCCCTGCATCAACAGTTTCCTCGCTCGCATTGCGCGGTCTGCCACCCGGAAATTACCAAATTGCCATTTAACTTTTGCATAATTTACAGATTTGCCCCCAAGCTTATTTTTCCTACAAAATAAAATATAAAATAAATAAAAATACTAAAAACAATAAAAACACATAATAATAAATAAAATTCCTAAAATACCAAAAATAAATAAAAACACATAAATAAAAAGAAATATAAAATTACCTAAATTAACATAAATTAACTAAAATCCTATAAAACCTATTAAAACCAAAATAAGCTAAATAATTAAACATTTAAGCACACAATAAATATAAAAACTAAGTATTAGAGAATAAAAATATCGTATAATTTAACCGTATCATTGAAATAAATAACATAAGCCACTCGTTTGCATTTAATTTAGAAGAATATTCTTCTTAAGATATAATAATCTTTTGATCTACAAAAAATTTATTAAACTTAGTTGCTTCACCAATAGCAATAGATTAATGTAAATAATAAACTAGCAGGCATCCCTAGTAATTAAATAAATCAATCATAAAAATTAAACACAGAAGAATATTCAATACTCAAAATAAAAATTGAACAATTAAAATAAATTAGATCTCACAGTATGTTAATCTCGATGGCTTCAGTCACTTAAACCAGGAAAAATAATCTAGCCACACAGCTATGAAACGCACCAAAGAATAATATAGCGAATTTTCTAGCAAAATGTATTCTTCATTGTGTCTAACATCCTCTATTTATAGGCCACATAATCCTCCTAACCATAATAAAAATTATAATTTTTAAACTCTTTTTAAAATATAAATAAAATAAATATAAATTTCTTATTTATTTTTTCTTTTCCAATATGCTAAAGGAATCTTTAATTTATTTGTTTCCATTTTATTTTTCTTTACTCCACAAGAACCCACACGAAATTAACTATGATGAAGGACATGCATGTGTCTAGGACCTATTCTATGAAAAGTGAAAAGAAAATTTGCTGAGCCGCCTAGTCACGCATATTGACGTCACCATCCCACGATGACTCGCCCGTGTATGACGTGTTGTTTTTCATCTAAATGCCCAACCGCGCATAGTGCATTTTCTACTTGTTGCTAATCCAAACGCTAAATGGTGTTGTGCCTTGCATAGCTGTTTCACCCTTTAGCACGCATGGCGCGTCCATCCCTTGCAGTTTAATTACATAATTGCCATCAGATTTTAATTTTCCTAGAAAATAAATAAAAATAATAAAAATGCATAAAATTAAATAAATTACCTAAATCGCTAAAAATACTTAAAAATTCACAAATAATTAAACCTAAAAAAACATAATAAATATGCATAAAATCTACTTACCAAATACCCCCACACTTAAATTTTTGTTTGTCCTCAGGCAAAACGAGAATAAAAACTATAAAAATAAAACTCTACTAAATAAATCAACTAACTCAAGCAACAAATCAATATGAATTCAACATTAGCACCATTAAAGATTTTATAAATGAAAATTCAAAGAAAATTTCAAAATCATGTAAAGTCTAAAAAAAAATCTCTCTTTTTTTATCACCATGTATTTATATTTTTTTGTTCTTTTTTTCTTCTAAATGAGTGCATTTAATGCTCCATCTCACTAGCGAATGCTTCTTACGCTTCATCCCGCTTTAATTTGCATACTTGACTTGTGCAATGTCTAATTTTCTTAGGTTTTTCAGAGTTACTCATGTAATGAGCGTTTGACCAATGACTTCCAAACCATTTGGCTTTAGGGCACTAGGGGTAAAGATACCCCTAAGTATCTATTAACTCGAGTAATAAAGGCCACAATATATATATATATATATATATATATATATATATATATATATATATATATATATTTTATTATATTTCCCTCTCAATCCTCCAATCATATTTTTACCATATTACACTTCAAAGCGTGATTAAAATAAGTTACAGAAAAAATTAGTATCTTCCATAACAATTCAATCAAATAAACTTTTTCTAAGTTAAAACAAGCTCAACAAATACAGATATGTGCATATAAATTTAAAAGATCTCAAACAAAATAATAACTGACAAATAATTAAAATTTAGACTAAGAATTTTTTTATCTTTTTTCTAAAATTATTAAATTAAAATTAAATTTTTTATCATTGGCTAAAACTTTAAAATCCAATTAATTCATTGCTCAAGCGACATAACCTACAAAAAAATTAATTACCCAATTTTCGAAGGAAAACACGGTTGCACTTAGCATGTGCAACAAACCTTTAAACCCAAAGGTTACCCCGAATGGACAAGTTTTGTTTCGTGAGGGTTCGTAATGAATATACCCACAAAATTTAAAAATTCAAAATTTTTAAAATTGCCTATTTTTTTTTTCAAAATATGACCTAAAAATTAAAAATATCAAAAATATTAAATCTCTTTCCCCACACTTAAAATTTATATTGTCCCCAATGTAAAGTAAAATGCAAAGAAAAGACTTCCCCCACACTTAAAATTTATATTGTCCCCAATGTAAAGTAGAGTGCATAGAAAAGACACAAATAACTAAAATATAAATGCAAAAATAAAAAGAAAGAAAATTATACTCCCATTGGGTTACGTCCCAAGCAGCACATTTGTTTATTATCATTGACTCAACAATATGCTTCCTTTTTCCAGTAGTATAAATCGGCTCCTCAAGGACCAAATTAGTTACATCTTCTTTTTAAAAATTCTCATGAAAATTTTTAAGTCTATGCCATTCATGTTGAGTACTTTAGAAGTTTCTAAACTTTGAATTTCAACTGCACCATGAGGAAAAATATTAGTAACAATAAAAGGTCCAACCTAACAAGAACGTAACTTACCTAGAAACAACCAGAGTTGAGATTGGTAAAAAATGACTTTTTAACCAATTTTAAATTCTTTTCTAGAGATCATCTTGTTATGAAAAACCTTTGTTTTCTCCTTGTAAATCCCTGCACTCTTATAAGCATCATTGAGAATTTTCTCTAACTCTTGTAATTACAACTTCCTATGTTATCCACTTTTACTCATCTTCATGTAGAAACTCTTAATAGCCCAATAAGCCATGTGTTCCAACTCAATAGGTAAGTGACACAGATTCTCAAATACCAATCTATAAGGTGACATACCAATAGGTGTCTTATAAGTTATCCTATACCCCCACAAAGCATCATCCAATCTCAAACTCCAATCTTTTATGCTCGGATTGACTGTCTTTTCAAGAATGAACTTGATTTCTCTGTTTGACCCTTCCGATTGTCCATTAGTTTGCGGATGATATGCAGTTGACACCTTATGAGCTACGGTATTTTTCCAGCAAAGCTTCCATGGTTCATTTGCAAAAATGAGTGCATCGATCACTTATTAGAGCTTTTGGAACTCCAAACCTGGAAAATATATTAGTATGAAGAAAATCTGTAACCACTTTAGAATCGTCAGTCTTGGTGGCTTTAGCTTCCACCCATTTCAAAACATAATCGACAACAAGTAAAATATAGACATAACCAAAAGATACAGGAAAAGGTCCTATAAAATCAATAAAAATTTCATAAAATAGTAGTGGGGGTTTGCAATATTTCTGTTCGTTGGGATTTATTACCTGTCTTTTGGCAATTATAGCACGACTTGTAAAAGAAATACGAATCTTGGAATAGAGATGGAAAATAAAAATCACAGTCAAGCACTTTTCTAGTTATGCTCTTAGATCCAAAGTGAACTCTACAAGCATATGAATGGAAAAAAAAATTGTGAATATAATTAATTTTAATTTCAGGAATGCACCTTCTAATCACTTGGTCTGCACAATGCTTCCATAAGTAGGGATCATCCCACACATAGTACTTTGCATCAGTCTTGATTTTATCCCTTTGGGCTTTAAACAAATCAGGAGTTAAAATGTTAGTAATCAAATAATTGACTATATTAGCATACCAAGGTAATTTTTATATGCAGAGAATAATTGTTCATCAGGAAATGTCTCTTGCAAATGAAGCTCATCCTTCACATTAGCTAAACGACTTAAATGATTCGCAACATTATTTTTAGTTCCTCTTTTTTCTTTAATCTCCAAAATTGAATTCGTTTAAGAGAAGTATCTGTAAGACCCCGAATTTTATGAAATATAAAAATTAATTTTTCTTCATATATATTTTTCCTGAAACAGTAAGTGGTTAAATTAACGAAATTGAAAGTTAAGGATGTTATGTGTAAATTTTATTTTGTCGGACAATATTCGTTTTGTCGGGGAATATTCGTTTTGTCGGGGAATATTCGGGCCGTACGACGGCGCGAAATAACTAATTATTGGTGGACCCCACAACGGAATATTTGTCGGATATAGAAAACGACAGAAGTAACCTTTTTAAATAAAAATAGTCAACGGTGTTAACTGTTAAAATACCGGTGATAAAAGAATAGTAGCATACGGTAATTTATGGTATTTTCTGTAGCACACGGTACTCTACAGTAGCACGCGGTATTGCACAGTGTCTCATACTATTGTTCTGATAATTGACACCGTAACTGTTACGCATCATTTCATCAATAATTGTCACTGCATAATATTTTATGTTATCAATTCAATAATTGTTGTTACACAGTATTTTGCATTATTGATTTAATAATTGTCATTACACTGTATTTTATATCATTGAGTCAATAATTGTTGCTGCACTGTTTTTAAAATTATTGAACCTAATAATTGTCACAGTTGCAAATATACTGTAATTTATATTATTAAATTAATAATAATCTGTAACGTGTTTATTACATTATTGTTGTAGCATTATTTCATTTTATATGTTGGACCCACAGGAAAAATAAAAAATTTTATTTTTCAAAAGTTACTATTCACTCCCGGAATTTACTATTCATTCCCGGAAAAGTTACTATTCACTGACGGAAGTTACTGTTCATCTCGGGAAAGTTACTGTTCATCTGCCGACAAAAGTTACTGTTCATTACTGTTCATTTTTTGAAAATTTTAAAGTTACTGTGCAAAGTTACTGTGCAAGTATTGAAAATTTTTAAAAACGTTTGCGCAGCCTCTGCTGAATTTTTTTTTTAGTTCACCTACCACGCATAGTAACCTCTTTTCTCCTATAAATAGCTTGTTCAGCTGAATAGAAAAATCACACCTAAAATATAAAAATTTTCTATAAGAATTTTATGAGTTTTCTCTGAGAATAGTAAGGCTATTTTGAGTGTTTGAAAGCCAAAAGGAGTGCAGGATTTTTTTCAAGTAAGTCTTTTATTAAAGAGTAGTAATTTTATAAATTTCTATTTTTCACGGTATTCACAAATCTTCCTTTAGAAGACTCTTCTTTGAGAAGATTCATTTTTAAAAGCTTTCTTTGGAAGATTTATTTTGGAATATTATTTTTAAAACTATTTTAAAGTTGGTATTTTATACTACAAAAATTATGTTAAATATATATAATTTTGATAGTTCATAATATATGAGTTATCATACACTTTGAAGTTTACATGTTGTAATTACTAATTTTATTATAAATATATAGGTTGATCAATCTCATTTAAATCAATATCCAGTCACGTGTTAAGGTAAGAAATGTCATTTTTTTACACTCTTGAACTTGCTACGGTAAGGGATATTATTTTCTTTCATACTCCTGAATCGAAACTTATTATGGAACTATTGCTTCTATAATTCCTGAAAATATTATATGATCCATAATAGTTGAACTTCATTATTTCAACTGAACCTTCCTATTTTCTGAATCTTTCTATTGAACTGTAACCGTTATTCTGAACTGAGAATCTTGAATAACATTTTTAAATTTCACTCCACATCATGTTGACAATTTGGACATTATTTGAATCTGCACAAAGTAAACTTCCGATACTTATTGTTTATCCTGTTTCTTCTGTTCATCAATTGTATCACTATTATTTGTACTAATCATCAAGAATCAAGCTGTTGTGAATATCTGTGGCCGGGGGCACAGATGTGATATATTTGTTGAACAGATGATAGGTTAAAGGCGATATATTAGGTTAAAGGCGATACATCTGTTCGGTGTCTTTTATGGCACGTGGTGAAAGTTCTCTTTGGCCCGTAGTGCATAGATGAACTGTTATTTGGTATGATTATGACCAAAGGCTGAATCTGGTATAATCATGACCGCTGGTGTTATATTGAATGTTCTCTTTGGCCCGTAATGCATAGATGAACTGTTGATTTGCATGATTATGACCAGGAACTGTGAATTTGTATTATCTTGACTAATGGTATTTCAGATGATAAAAGTTGATGATGTTTTTACGAAAAAGAGAAGCGCGTGGACATTATAGTCTACATTATTCTTCTAATAGATTGCTCATTCCACTGCTATTATTGATCTGAACATTGTTTAAGAATTTAACTACAGTTTTTGATATAAACCTTGTAGTCTATTGTATTCTATCAAGAACTCAACTGTTGAAGGCTAATGATAATTTATTCGTCATTATCTTAGTCATGATATTTCTTACTGGGCTATTTGAGCTCACCCTTTCTTTTGTTCCATTGTTTTTCAACAGGAGATGAAAACGTAACGGGGTCTAGCCGGGGGATGGAGTGAGAGTCCGAAGAATAGTTATCCTAGTCTTCACGTGTTGTAAAATAGTGTGGCAATAATAGTGAAGACTTAGTTGTGTATTATTATACACTGTATTGTTGTATGTTGTGCTTTGTTGTAATAATTTTGTTGTAGTCTTTTGACGACTCAAGTTTGGGTTGTGTGGGCCTAAATTTGGGGGCGTCACAGTTGGCATCAGAGCTTAGGGATATGGTCTTTAATGGAGATCTGGGGTTAAAACTAGGAGGGGAGATACGGATAGAATCAGTCACTAGTGTGTCCCACCTAAATTAGATTTTGTTATCTAACGAATCGATTTGAATGTAGGAACATGAAGTGATGAGTCAGTTTGTTTGAACTAACAATTATTTTGTGACCACAGTTTAGTATGACATCTGGAAATCAGGAGGATAACTTTGAAATGCTCGGTACGTCAATTTCGGGGACGAAATTTCATAAGGAGTGGAGGTTGTAAGACCCCGAATTTTATGAAATATAAAAATTAATTTTTCTTCATATATATTTTTCCTGAAACAGTAAGTGGTTAAATTAACGAAATTGAAAGTTAAGGATGTTATGTGTAAATTTTATTTTGTCGGTCAATATTCGTTTTGTCGGGGAATATTCGTTTTGTCGGGGAATATTCGGGCCGTACGACGGCGCCGAAATAACTAATTATTGGTGGACCCCACAACGGAATATTTGTCGGATATAGAAAACGACAGAAGTAACCTTTTTAAATAAAAATAGTCAACGGTGTTAACTGTTAAAATACCGGTGATAAAAGAATAGTAGCATACGGTAATTTATAGTATTTTCTGTAGCACACGGTACTCTACAGTAGCACGCGGTATTGCACAGTGTCTCATACTATTGTTCTGATAATTGACACCGTAACTGTTACGCATCATTTCATCAATAATTGTCACTGCATAATATTTTATGTTATCAATTCAATAATTGTTGTTACACAGTATTTTGCATTATTGATTTAATAATTGTCATTACACTGTATTTTATATCATTGAGTCAATAATTGTTGCTGCACTGTTTTTAAAATTATTGAACCTAATAATTGTCACAGTTGCAAATATACTGTAATTTATATTATTAAATTAATAATAATCTGTAACGTGTTTATTACATTATTGTTGTAGCATTATTTCATTTTATATGTTGGACCCACAGGAAAAATAAAAAAATTTTATTTTTCAAAAGTTACTATTCACTCCCAGAATTTACTATTCATTCCCGGAAAAGTTACTATTCACTGACGGAAGTTACTGTTCATCTCGGGAAAGTTACTGTTCATCTGCCGACAAAAGTTACTGTTCATTACTGTTCATTTTTTGAAAATTTTAAAGTTACTGTGCAAAGTTACTGTGCAAGTATTGAAAATTTTTAAAAACGTTTGCGCAGCCTCTGCTGAATTTTTTTTTTAGTTCACCTACCACGCATAGTAACCTCTTTTCTCCTATAAATAGCTTGTTCAGCTGAATAGAAAAATCACACCTAAAATATAAAATTTTTCTATAAGAATTTTATGAGTTTTCTCTGAGAATAGTAAGGCTATTTTGAGTGTTTGAAAGCCAAAAGGAGTGCAGGATTTTTTTCAAGTAAGTCTTTTATTAAAGAGTAGTAATTTTATAAATTTCTATTTTTCACGGTATTCACAAATCTTCCTTTAGAAGACTCTTCTTTGAGAAGATTCATTTTTAAAAGCTTTCTTTGGAAGATTTATTTTGGAATATTATTTTTAAAACTATTTTAAAGTTGGTATTTTATACTACAAAAATTATGTTAAATATATATAATTTTGATAGTTCATAATATATGAGTTATCATACACTTTGAAGTTTACATGTTGTAATTACTAATTTTATTATAAATATATAGGTTGATCAATCTCATTTAAATCAATATCCAGTCACGTGTTAAGGTAAGAAATGTCATTTTTTTACACTCTTGAACTTGCTACGGTAAGGGATATTATTTTCTTTCATACTCCTGAATCGAAACTTATTATGGAACTATTGCTTCTATAATTCCTGAAAATATTATATGATCCATAATAGTTGAACTTCATTATTTCAACTGAACCTTCCTATTTTCTGAATCTTTCTATTGAACTGTAACCGTTATTCTGAACTGAGAATCTTGAATAACATTTTTAAATTTCACTCCACATCATGTTGACAATTTGGACATTATTTGAATCTGCACAAAGTAAACTTCCGATACTTATTATTTATCCTGTTTCTTCTGTTCATCAATTGTATCACTATTATTTGTACTAATCATCAAGAATCAAGCTGTTGTGAATATCTGTGGCCGGGGGCACAGATGTGATATATTTGTTGAACAGATGATAGGTTAAAGGCGATATATTAGGTTAAAGGCGATACATCTGTTCGGTGTCTTTTATGGCACGTGGTGAAAGTTCTCTTTGGTCCGTAGTGCATAGATGAACTGTTGTTTGGTATGATTATGACCAAAGGCTGAATCTGGTATAATCATGACCGTTGTTGTTATATTGAAAGTTCTCTTTGGCCCGTAGTGCATAGATGAACTGTTGTTTGGTATGATTATGACCAAAGGCTGAATCTGGTATAATCATGACCGCTGGTGTTATATTGAATGTTCTCTTTGGCCCGTAATGCATAGATGAACTGTTGATTTGCATGATTATGACCAGGAACTGTGAATTTGTATTATCTTGACTAATGGTATTTCAGATGATAAAAGTTGATGATGTTTTTACGAAAAAGAGAAGCGCGTGGACATTATAGTCTACATTATTCTTCTAATAGATTGCTCATTCCGCTGCTATTATTGATCTGAACATTGTTTAAGAATTTAACTACAGTTTTTGATATAAACCTTGTAGTCTATTGTATTCTATCAAGAACTCAACTGTTGAAGGCTAATGATAATTTATTCGTCATTATCTTAGTCATGATATTTCTTACTGGGCTATTTGAGCTCACCCTTTCTTTTGTTCCATTGTTTTTCAACAGGAGATGAAAACGTAATGGGGTCTAGCCGGGGGATGGAGTGAGAGTCCGAAGAATAGTTATCCTAGTCTTCACGTGTTGTAAAATAGTGTGGCAATAATAATGAAGACTTAGTTGTGTATTATTATACACTGTATTGTTGTATGTTGTGCTTTGTTGTAATAATTTTGTTGTAGTCTTTTGACGACTCAAGTTTGGGCTGTGTGGGCCTAAATTTGGGGGCGTCACTGTATCTATCTTATCAACCTTGGTTTTGCCTCTTTCTTTGTCATCAAATAACGAAGAGCTGCATGATCAGAGTAAACAATAACTTTAGTACCAAGCAAATAAGATCAAAAAATTTTTAAAGCAAAAACAACAGCTAAGAGTTCTTTTTTAGCGGTAGAATAATTTTCCTGGGCATCGTTCAAAGTCCTTGAAGCATAATAAATAACATAAGATGCTCTTCCAACTCTTTGACCCAAAATAACTCATACTGCATAATTACTCACGTCGCACATAATCTCGAAAGGCATGTTCTAATCTGGAGGTTGGATAACTTGAGTAGAAGTCAAAAATTCCTTCAACTTATCAAACACTTTATTACACTCCTTGTCAAAATTAAAATCTAAATCCTTTTGTAGCAACTAGCATAAGGGTGATGCTATCTTGAAAAAATCCTTTATGAATCTACGATAGAAACCTGCATGTCCAAGAAAAGAACACACTTTTCGCACACTAGTGGCAAAAGGTAGAGATTGAATAATATCAATTTTTTTTTTATCTATTTCAATTCCCATAGATGAAATAACATGACCCAAAACTTTACTTTGTTCAACCATAAAATGATATTTTTCAGAATTTAACATAAGGTTAATTTATATGCATCTTTGAAGAATAAGTGTAAGGTTATGCAAAAAGTTATCAAAAGAATCTCCATGAACTGTGAAATCATCCATAAAGACTTACATGATATGCTCAATATAATCAAAAAATATGCTAACCATACACCTTTGAAAAGTAGTTGGGGCATTACAAAGTCTAAACGACATGCGATGATATGCAAAAGTTCTAAATGGGCATGTGTATGCTTTCTTTTCTTGATCCTCCGGAGAAATTGCAATTTGGAAATAACCTGAATAACCATCAAGAAAATAATAGTAAGAATGACCAACTAATCGTTCAAGCATTTGATCAATGAAAGGTAAAGAAAAGTAGTCCTTATGGGTTATAACATTTAATTTTTTATAGTCTATACAAATCCGCCATCCATTTTGAACACGGGTGAGAATTAACTCATCATTCTAATTTTTTACCACAGTTATTCCTATCTTTTTAGGAACCATTTGAACTAGGCTAACCCAATTGCTATCCGAAATAAGGTAAATCATGCCAACTTTAAGAAGCTTTTGAATTTCTTTCTTCACATCATCCATCATAGGTGAATTTAGTATTCTTTATAGTTGACGGGTAGGTTTCGCTCCTTCTTAAGTAATATACAATGTATACATGTAGACGAGATTATTTATTTAATATCAAAAATCGTTCAACCAATGGCCATCTTATGCTCATTGAGAACTTTCACGAGTTTGTCCACTTGTAATGCACTAAGTTGAGTGGAGATGATCACTGGCAACGTCTTTTCTTTTCCAAAAAACACTTACTTAAGATGATCAAGAAGAGTTTTCAATTATGGAATGGGTGCCTGCACAACAGAAGGTAAATATTTTTCGTTAGAGACTGGTAAATCAATATAAGGAGCATTACCTATCTTCGAAAAACCATTTAAAGCTGCAACAGTTTCCTTCAATTTGGTAGTTAAGGCTAAATTCTTTTCCTCCTCAAGATTCTTACTGATTGTCATTTTCTAACTCATCACTTCCATCAAGTTCAAAGACTTTCTGTGCTCACGAGTCAATCGCATCAATAGAATAAACAGGGTTATCATCATTAGGATATTGCACGGCATCATAAATATTAAACTTAACAATTTTGCCATCAAATTTCATTATAAGTATACCACTATGAACATCTATATTAGTCCTGGATGTCTTTAAGAAGGGTCTTCCTAACAAAATAGGAGCATTTTTGATCACCATTCTCCATATCAAGCACATAAAAATTAGTAAAAAAAAATCAAATTATTTATTTTCACAATAACATCCGCTACTACACCTCTAGGATAAGCATTAGATCTGTTAGTTAATTGAATCACAGTACCAATTTTATTCAAATGTTCAAGTTTTAAATAAATATATATATATAATATGACATAATATTAATAGATGCTCCTAAGTCTAACATGGTCTTTTCAAATCTAGTGTCACCTATCTTGCAAAGGATAGTAAACATTCCTAGATCTTAGCACTTGGTAAGGAGTTTTCTTTGAATTACTATAGACACGTTCTTTCCCACTTTTACCTTTTCATATCTCTTAAGTTCTTGTTTCCTCTTGTGTGTACACAATTCTTTCAAAAATCTAGCATAGTGAGGTACTTGTTTAATAACATATAACAATGAAACATTTACCTCGCATTTATGAAAAGTTTCATATAAATATGATTTTTTTCTCATATTTCCTTTTTTCTGTTATTGCAAGAGGAAAATGTGGAACCGGTTTATAGTCAGAAATAGGTGAAAATTTCAGTAACTCCGAGAGGTTTCATTCTCGTGCATACCACAAGAAATTCTTTTAAGTGTTTGTGAGGATCTTCACCTGTAAGACCATGAAAAGTAGACAAAAGATGTATTAAACCAAACTTTAGTTTAAAGGAAGTATTAATATCTAAATTAGGAAAATTTATGCATAAAGGTTGCTGGTTCAAATCAAGCGCCGCAAGCTCCTTCAAAGTTCGATTTACAGCCATAATGTCCTTTTTTTTCAAGATTTGTCTGACCTTTTTCCTTAATCTGCACAAAATTCTTTCGATTTCTAGATCAAACCTCAAATCACTTTGATTAGTAGATCGAGTTATGGTCATAAACAATCAAGGGAATTCAAATAAACTAGGAAAAATAACTACAAAAAATGTACTAAAACAAAATAAGGATCACAAAAAAAATATAAAAAAAATCACTATCTGGCAACGGCGCCAAAATTTGGTGTGCTATCGCAGGCACCCAAAAATAAAATCTTACTTTGAAAAAATATTAATATAGCAGGGCAACTAAGAGTCGATCCCACATAGAATAATTAATTTAATTTTATGCAATGTAAACTAAAATTAGGGGTTTTTAATTAAAGAAATAATTTAAATAACATTAACTAAAATAAACAAATATGCAAGTAATTTAATGAAATAAATAAAAAGAATAAGCTTTATTTTAAGTTAACATCCACCATCAAGAATTTATAACTGATCATTGACGCAAGTATAAATCAATTAATATTTTGAATAATCACCGTAAGAATAACTACTCGCAGGTGGAATAATTTTTCTCTTCACTCCTTAATTTTAGTTAAGTAGAATCACTTGATCTAAATAACATTACTATTAAACAACCTTCGGCACTTGCTAAAGATTTAATTTAATAGCAGCTTGAAGAATTAAAGAGATCGTTGAACTAAATAACATAAGTCACTCGTTTTAATTTAATTTAGATAAATATTCTTCCTAAGATATAATAACCTTTTGATCTATAAAATAATTATTAAACTTAGTTACTTTACCAATAGTAATAGATTAATGCAACTAATAAACTAGTAGGCCTCCCTAGAAATTAAATAATTAAATCATAAAAATTAAGTATAGAAGAATATTTAATATTCAAAATATAAATTGAATAATTAAAATAAATTAAATCTCTCAGTGTATTAATCTTGATGACTTCAGTCACTTAAACTAAGAAAAATAATCTAGCCACGCATAGCTATGAAAATCACTAAAGAATAATAGAGAGAATTTTCTAGCAAAAGGTATTCTCCATTATGTCTATGTTTCCTCTAATTATAGGTTACATAATCCTCACAACCGTAATAAGAATTATAATTTTTAAACCCTAATAGGATTTAAAATAAAATAAAATAAATATAAAATTCCTATTTATTTTTCCTTTTTCAAATTACTAAAGGATTCTTTAATTTATTTGTTTCCTTTTTATTCTGTTTTGCTCCACAAGACCCCACACGGAATTAACTATGCTAAAGGACATGTATGCGCCTGGGACCTATTCCATGAAAAGTGAAAAGAAAATCTGCTGAGCCGCTTGGTCATATATACTGATGTCACCATCCTACAATGACCCGCCCGCATAGCGCATTGCTTTTCATCTAAATGCCCAACCGTGCATGGCACATTCTCTGCTTGTTGCTAATCCAAACGCCAAACGCCGTCATGCCTTGCCCAACTGCTTCACCCTTTAGCACGCATGACGTGTCCATCCCTTGAAGTTTAATTATGGAATTGTCATCATATTTCAATTTTCCTACAAAATAAAATTAAATAAAAATAAAAATAATAAAAATGCATAAAATTAAATAAATTATCTAAAACACTAAAAATACTTAAAAATTCACAAATAATTAAGCCTAAAAATAACTAATAAATAGACATAAAATCACCTTATCAAATGACAAGTCTTAATGGACTAGACATTATTGAAGCCATTGCTCAAGTCATGGGCAATGAAAGTGATCTTAGCCAGTACTTCAGTGATGATTCCATAAATGAGGAGCCTAACAAAGACTAGAACTCCAAGATGTCAGTGAGGTAATGGTTACTCCCTAGGATAATCAAATTATCCTAGTAAAGGGGGATGATGATGAAGATGTTTTCGACTTGCCGACTTACGATGAAATAATCGCGGAGTTGGAAGAAGATGCAGCTGAAATGTTAGCATATGGGGCTACTTGTGCATCATACTTCGATCTCCATGAAAAAGTAAATAAATTCCATGCACCAAGTGGAGATATGGGGTATGACATCAACAGATCCGTGGTGACTAGCATGATCCACAAGACTTTTAAGAAGGCTAGGAAGTTATAGCCGGAATCTAAAGATGTGTAATATATTAGTATGCTTTAAATGTTTTAAATTAACATTTTTATTTTTATAAGGAATGTTAATAGTTGTAAAGTGATTTTAATCACTCGAATAGTATAATGTGAAAATTAATATATAAAAGTTTGTTAAGAAATATGTCTCGCAATTATTAATACTTTCATATTTACACTTGCTTTTCTTTTATTTGGAGAAATGGCACCACCAAAAACAAGGGCAAAAGACACGACACCTCTAAGTAGTAGTAGTAGTAGTGAAAGCGTAGGGCAGATACTACGTACAATTTCGACTCCTGATCCTATGCAATAGTTTATTAATATGTTATTAGGGGCGTTAGACAATCGAGTATCAAACAATGTTGCTCCACCACCACCTCAGCCATAGTCACAATCCCAACCTCAAAAGTTTCATTTGAAGACTTTAAAAATGTAGGTCCTCCCGAATTTAAGGGAACCGCTAAGCCTATAGAGGCTCAATGTTGGGTAAAAGAAGTAGAGAAAGCCTTTGATCTAGCAAAGGTTGATGACAACAAGAAAATTAAGTTTCATGCCAACCTAATGAAAGGAGAAGCCAACTTTTGGGGGAGGCAAATCAAGCCTGAGTAAGTGAAGGTGTTATACCATGAGAAAAGTTCAAGGAGATTTTCTTTGAGAACTATTTCCCTAAAAGTATGCAAAACCATACGGAGGTACAATTTTTAAATTTAAAACAAGGGGTCATGACTGTGCCCCAATATGCCTCCAAATTTAATGAATTCGCTCGTTTCATCGCTCCCAAATAAGTGGGATACGGAAGAGCGTAAGGCAAGGAGGTTTGAGGAGGGTTTGAAACCCTGGATATATAATAAGGTCGCTATGTTGCAAATTGAGAATTACTCCCAAATTCTTAAGAAGACTATCATTGTCGAGGGCAGCAGCGAAGCCATAGCAAAATTTAATAAAGATAAAAATAGTAAGAAAGTAAATGAGGAAGGGAATAATAATAAAGGAGAAAATGGTAGAGGAAATAATAAAAGAAAGTACCATGGTGGGAGAAACTCCCAAAAGGAAGGGAAGAATAAAAAGAAAATGATAGAACTCTGTACAATATGTGGTAAAAGCCACCTAGGGGTATGTTTAAGGGGAAAGAAGTTTTGCTACAATTGCAAGCAAAAGGGACATCT
Organism: Hedera helix; assembly: GCA_947179155.2. NCBI lineage: Eukaryota > Viridiplantae > Streptophyta > Magnoliopsida > Apiales > Araliaceae > Hedera > Hedera helix. Next base: position 26,074,492 of record OX359270.1, read on the forward strand.
AACAACCAGTTGCCCTAACCCTAAGAAGGACACTTGCTTCAACTATAGAGCCACGGGACATCAAGCAAAGATGTGTCCCAAAAAGGGAGGAAACGCTAGAGGGGATAATGTCAACAAATCTACCCCAACAACTACATTGGGACATCCAACAGCTAGGACATTCAACATGTCCATGGGAGATGTAGTAGCATCTCAAGATGTCATGTCAGGTATAGTTACGATCAACAGTATAAATGCTTATGTGCTATTTGACTCGGGTGTTACTTGTTCATTTATTTTGCATGAATTTGCTAAGAAACTAAACGTGCTTAGAGAACTGTTGGAAAGTCTCTTAATAATAGAAATTACTAATAAAGAAGTAATACCTGTTAATAAAATACTCAAAGGTTTTTACATAGTGATCAAGGGCCATGAGTTAAGAGTCGATGTTATTCCAATCTAATTAAGGGAATTTGATCTAATTCTAGGCATGGATTGGTTAACCAATCACCAAGAAATAATCAATTGCCAACAAAAGTCTATAAACCTTTTAACGATGTCAAAGTCAAAGGTAGTCTTCAAAGGAAGCCAGTCACCGAGGAAATCCCGATGCCTAATTGCAAACCAAGCAAAGGGATTACTTTAGAAGAGATGTCAAGGTTATTTGGCATATATCGTAGACACCCAACAAAAAGTTAGATATAGATCAAATACCTGTGGTTAGAAAGTCTCAGAATGTCTTTCCCGATGATCTACCTGATCTTCCACCTGATAAGGAGATTGAGTTCGTCATTGACTTAGCTCTTGGAACCATACCTATTTCAAAGGCTCCTTATAGAATAACGCTTATGGAGTTGAAGGAGTTGATAATACAGTTGCAAGAACTGTTGGACATGAAATACATTTAACCAAGTATTTCTCCATGGGGAGCATCAATGTTATTTTTCAAGAGAAAAGATGGAACTTTAAGATTATGTGTTGATTATCGTGAACTCAATAAATTAACTATAAAGAATAAGTATCCATTACCTAAGATTGATAACTTGTTTGACCAACTCAAAGGAGCAGAGTACTTTTCTAAGAATGATCTACGGTCAGGTTACCAGAAGTTGAAGCTTAGAAAGGAAAATATGTCAAAGACAACGTTTCGAACACGTTATGAGCATTACGAGTTTTTGGTAATGTCCTTTGGATTAATGAATGCACTAGCAGAATTCATGGACTTGATGAATAGGATTTTTAGGTCATATCTAGACAAGTACGTAGTGGTGTTCATCGATGATATCTTAATATACTCGAAAACACTGGAAGAATATGTTGAACACTTGAGAAATATACTAGAAATCCTACGACAGGAACAACTCTATGCCAAATTTTTAAAATATGAGTTCTGGCTAGAAAAGGTTCAGTTCTTAGGTCATGTGGTTGACAAGAATGAAATTTTAGTGGATCCATCAAAGATACAAGCAGTGATGAGCTGGGAACAACCAAAGTTAACAACTGAAGTGAGAAGTTTCTTTGCTTTAGTGGGGGTACTATAGATGTTTCATTAAAGATTTTTCAAAGATAGCAACCCTATTAACCAACTTAACCAGGAAGACCATGAAGTATGTTTGGACAGAGAAAAGTGAAAAAAGCTTTCAAGAGCTAAAAATGAGACTAAGTGAGGCACTAGTATTATCTTTATCGGATAATAGTGGAGGTCTTATAGTCTACAGTGATGCTTCACATAAAGAATTAGGTTGTGTTTTAATACACCATGGCAAAGTAATAGCTTATGCTTCGCTATAGCTAAAGGATTATGAGTTAAGGTATCCTACTCACGATTTAGAATTAGCGACGGTAGTATTTTCTTTAAAGATATGGAGGCATTACTTATATGGAGAGAAGTGTGAGATTTATACTGATCACAAAAGTTTGAAGTATATTTTCACACAACGAGAGTTGAATATGAGGCAAAGACAATGACTGAAATTGATAAAGGATTATGATTGTGAGATTCTATATCATCCAGAAAAAGCCAACGTAGTTGCAGATGCTTTGAGTATAAAGAATCAAGCGAAACTAAATGTGTTATCAACTCAGGATGAGTTACTTAAAGAATTTGCTAGACTTGACATAGAGGTGAGAGTTTCTTCAATTTCGACGGGAAAATTATTTGTAATGAAGGATCACTCAACCTTGGTGGATAAAATCAAGGAAATTCAAGAGAAGAATGGAGATTGTGAGAAGATGAAGAGGTCAATTGAAGTGGTAAATGGAAAGTTCAAGATCGACAAATAGGGAATCATTATATTTGAATCTTGGATTTGGATTCCTTCAGTTCAAGAGCTCAAGAAAAAGATCATATCAGAAGCACATAGTACTAAGTTTTCAATACACTTTGGCAGTACCAAAATGTACAAAGACGTAAGTCAAAATATTTGGTGGATCGTTAGTAGATGCTTAACATGTCAACAAGTCAAGGCTGAGCATCAAAGACCAAGTGGGCTATTACAACCGTTAGAAATTTCAGAGTGGAAATGAGAGCATATTACAATGAATTTTGTAGTAGGTCTTCCATTCACACAGGAAGGTCATGATGCTATTTGGGTAATATTGGATCAACTAACCAAGTCTGCTCACTTTTTACTAATCAAGGTCATGTTCATCTTAGACTGGCTAGCTAAGTTATTTATCAGGAGGTTATTTCTAGATACGATGTACCAGTTTTAATTGTATCTAATCGAGATCCACTGTTCACATCAAACTTCTAAAAAAGTCTTCAAGAATATCTAGACACACAGTGGAGAATGAATACTGCTTATCACCCACAAACTGATGGTCAAAGTGAAAGGACTATCCAAACTTTAGAGGATATGTTTAGAGCTTGTATGATGGATTTTGAGGGAAGTTGGGAAGATCACTTACCTCTGATGGAATTCTCTTACAACAATAGTTATCATGCTAGTATAGGAATTCCATCATATGAAGTGATGTATGGAAGGAAGTGTAGAACACCTATGTGTTGGGATGAAATCAGTGGACGAAAGATGCTTGGGCCATAATTGGTTCAACAAATAGCAGAGGTAGTTCAAATAATTCAACTGAGGTTATGAACTGCTCAAGAAAGACAGAAGAGATATGCCAACCTACATTGATAAAAAAGAGATTTTGAAGTCGGTAGTCATATTTTTTTGAAAGTATCTCCCTAGAAATGGAAGATTCGTTTTGGAAAAAAAGGAAAATTGAGTCTAGGGTTTATAGGACCATTCGAGATCTTGAGAAGAATAGGTGAGATAGCTTATGAAATAGTTTTACCTCTAGAACTAGAACATATAAATAATATATTTCATGTTTTAGTATTGCATCCCTATAAATCAAACTACAAGCATGTCATCAGTTATGAACGAATCCAGATCAAGAATGATCTAAGTTATGAGGAGATTCCTATTAAGATTGTTGATAGGAAGGAATAAGTCATAAGAAACAAGGTCATACGTTCAGTCAAAGTCATATGGAGGAATCAATTCGTCAAAGAACCAACGTGGGAATTAGAAGAAAAAATGAAGATAGAATATCTACATTTATTTTCTTAATTGTTCAAGTTAATTTTAGGGACAAAATTCTTTAAGGATGGGTGAATGTAATGTTACGAACTTTCAAGATAACTGTAGTTTGACTTTATATGAATAAATAAAGATTGAATTACATCTTACATATGTTATGAAATCTTCATTAATGTTTATTTTTGTGTTTCGGTTCAAATATCCAACTTTAGCACTTAAAAGGAGAATAAAAAAATTTTTGAAAACTAAAAATAAGTTAAACCCTAACCCTAAGGGCTAAACCTTAGGAATTAACCTAGGCCCTTGAGGTAAATGTGTACATTGTATTGATGTTCCGTTTCAAGATTCATCATTCTCACGCTTTGAAAACACATAATGATCAATAAAAGTTTTTCTCAAAAAACGTGCCGAGAATAGGACGAAATAGGGATAAGACAAAAAAGATTATTTTTTTTTGCCTTTTTGGTCGTCTAACCATTTTTTGAGAAATGTCGTCAAAAATACTATTCACCAAAAAAGTTTCAAGTCTGTTGGACTTTTCACTTTACAGAATAGTATTTATACGGAACAAAACTCAGTCATGCCAAAATTTTAATCAATAAAGGTCAATTAAACCAGAAGACTTAAAAATGAACTAACTTGGTTAGAAATTGACTAGAAGACTAACTGATTTAGTTAAACCATATTATACAAAAATTATACAGAAATTATACGAAAAGAATACAGAAAGAAAATGTGGATAATGTAAGCATGATGCAATGATGATGCAAGCCCTAAAAGTATATTCCAAGAATATCCTTTACTTGGCTATGAAGTATTGTAACAAAGGCTAAAATATCCTAGCTTTGGTTTTCCTGTAAATAGCAAGCTTAGTTCATCTTTCTCCCATTCATTTTCCAAGCAAAAGCAAGAGCACAAATACTCTCTATAAATATTTTACATAGTTATAATTCAAGTGTTTATAAATTACAAAGAAATAATTAAAACTTATAATAACAAAAGGTACGATCCTTAGTTGTTGTAATATTCGATTTTCTTTCATCTTTAGTTTAAAAAGCTCAAGAACGCGAGTCGTAGCCATGTACGATATTTTGTTCTCCACATTCTTCACGTGTTCTTAAGCATTTCTTCATTTTATAGTAGTTATAATGTCGAATTTCATTTCATAGTTTATAACTAAAGTTAAAGAACATAAGTTATAGCCATATATGATTTTTCATTTTCCCTGTTCTTCTTACGTCTTGAGCAATAGTTATAAAATATTATAAATCAAAATACAAGCTATTATAATAACCAGATTTTGTCAAGTTTAAAGTGTCATAATTACATATATAAGCAGTTATAATGCTCAAATTATTTCAAGTATGAAATCCTATAGCAACCCGGAATATTTTAATATAGAGAAATAAAATTATTGGCAGTAATTGTAAATTTCTGGGCGATTAATTAAATCAGTGTATGATGGCTTTGGTTTATTTAATTATGTGTTGAGATAATTAAAGGAATTGAAGGAAGCTTCAATTAATGGGTGGATTAAATTAATGGACAAACCTAGGTTCTATAATATCAAAGTTTGATAGGGTAAATGTGCTATGTGATTATTTAATTAAATAGCTAGCGAGTTAAATTGGATGGTGTAAATTAATGTGGTTATTAATTAATGAGAATGTGTAAACATCAATAATGTTATATTTATTTCCAGTTGGAAAGTTATTAATAATGGGGTATTAATATTTTATATTTCCACTAGGGAAATAATAATTTGAAATCATCAAATTGATTTATTTAAAATAAATCCAATCCTCGTGGATTTTAAATTTGGACATGCAATTAATGAAATTGGATCTAAATTGGTAATCACGAGAGGTAATTTTAAGTAAAGAGTATCAGGAAATCTACATATATATATATATATATATATATTTCCTTTCTATTTTTCTCGAGCCGCTGAGATGTGATAGTATAGCTATGTAGGCTTCAGGCGTATTAATTCAGTCGACAGAGGAAAGAGGGAAGAGTTCCTTATATACACAAGCCTTGCAAGCCTTCATATATTATTTTCTCTGAATTTTTCTACACCTACCGAACAAGCTGTGAGTATAGAGAGAAACCAGCGGTTGAAGAATAGCAAGGAAGGAAATCATCTAAGCCGGCTAACATCAGTTGCTAGCAGCGTTGGAGGTAAACCGAAACCTTTTCATTTCTTTTTCCTTCTTGCATTATCTCAGTAGCTTCAATGGCTAGGGTTTCATATATTTCTCAATATAGGATTTAAACGGTTAGTTTTCCTTGCTAAATCCATGTCCATATATGTATGTATATGTTTTGGGTGTTGAGAAGGAAACGATTTCATGAATGGCCGAGCAATCGGAGCTGGAAAATAAATTTTCTGAAGAAAAAAAATTGAGTCTGTGAAGCAGGGCGCCTAAGCGTCGTATGGCCTAGGTGCATAAGCGTCGTAGCCTGTTAATTTTTGGGCACCTAAGCGCCGAAAGAGGAAGGCGCCTAAACGCCGTGTGCTATGTAATTTCGGGCGCCTAAGCGCTAGCTGGCTGTTCATTTCGGGAGCCTAAGCGCCAAAGGTTTAAGGCGCCTAAGCGTCGTGTCCCTTTGCATTTCAAGCACCTAGGCGCTGCTGCTGTGCTGGCTTGTCCACGAGTCGGGTCGGGCCGTGGGTCAAGGTTCAGTTCGATTCGTTTATTAAACGGTTCGTTTATTAAACGGGTCGTGTGATGTTTTAAATATTAATATTAATATAATTAATATGAGACCCAAATAAAATAATTATTTATTATTTAAATAAACTTTAAATGATAAATAAGGTGAATGAATAATATTTAAGGGAATAAATTATTATTTAAATAAAATAATAATTAACAATGATCTTTTATTTATTATTTAATTGTTATTAAATAATGAATAAAGGTAATTAATTATTTATTACTTAATAATAAATAAAGCAAATAAGTTCATCGATGGTTATTAAGTTGTTGGATAAAGTTCATAAAATAATTATTTATTATTTAATCATTATTAAATAATAAATAAGGGTTATTTAATTAAAGGATAGTATAGATAATTAATTAATTATTATTAAATAATAATTAAGAATGGTTAAAATTATTAAACTAATTACTTATTACTAATTGAGACTGAGGTAATATGTAAGGTGGATATATTTAATTAATTGTTGTTTAATGGGATTTAAAAAATAAATAAAGGGACGGGGGTTGTAAACTTATTATTTAATTAACATTAAATAATAAGTATAATTCATAAATTAATTTGGGATTAAATTATGGTTTAATTGTAATTAAAACAAGGTACTTAATTAATTATTGTACAATAATAATTAAGGTAAGTTATATTCAATAATGAATAAGGATAATTAATTATTTAATTATTATTTAAGGGATATTAAATAATAATTAAAGGATGATAAATATAATAATGTAATTATTTATTTTAAATAAATAAGGGTGTCTAATTATTTAATTATTATTTAAGGGGTATTAAATAATAATTAAAGGGGGATAAAGGAAATGATAATTGTTATTTAATAAATATTAAATAATAAATGGGGGTAATAAATTGAGAAATGATTATGAAATTGTTATTCAATAATCATTAAAGGAATTGAAGATAATTAATTAATTATTATTTAAATGATATTAAATAATAATTAAAGTAAATTAAGGTTAATGAGATAATTGTTATGTAATGTTAAATAACAAGTAGAGTTAATTGAGTTAATTATTTATTTAATTAATAGTAAATAAATAATGTGAATGAATTAAGATCAAGGAAATAATTGTTTATGTGAAGATAAATAAACAAGTAAGGGTAAGTGGGTTAATTATTTATTTAATTAATATTAAATAAATAAGGAAAATGACTTAAGGATAATAAAGTGAGTAAACAATTTGCGTGTAATTGATGGAGTCTTTAATTATTATCAAGGTTGTAAATTATCATTAAATGATTTATAATTAATGGTATGTAGTTAAATATTATTACTGGATTAATAATATTGGTAATTGGACGAATATTGTTAAGGGTTTAATAATATTAGTAACCAATCAAGGTGTTGTTCAGTATTTGAGTAACGTTTGTAATTTAGTGATGTATTATTAATGTCTAATAATACTGATCGGTAATTTTAAATATTATCCAAGGAGGATAATATTGTCTAATAAATTCTGAGTTAATAAATAGAAACTTTTATGTGGTAGAGTCAATTCTTTTGTGAATAGCAGCTAAGTTCCTATGTATTTTACTAATTGCCAGATAAGCATATTAGGTCTTCCAAAGGCGAAAATTTGATTCGTATGAGCGTTAATGATGGAACGTAGACTTCAGACTAGTAGCGTAAGTTAATGCACATATTAGACAAGTCTTTCAGTAATATGTGTTATCCCTGCAAGTTTTTCAGTGCTATGTGTTATTTGCATAAAGTATTCTGTGTGCACTTGTTTATGGGCTAACTGATCCTAAATGTGCATGTGTACAGTCATATGTTATTAATAGCTGATATATGAATGCTATGAGTTGAGATATGTTATATGAGATATATAACCTCGAAATATTGGCATGCATGATAAACATGTGTAAATTATATAAATGAAAAGCATGATAAGCATGATGCCTATGTAAATGCCAAGCATGGAGCATAAAGCATAAATTAAATGTAACCTACGTGTTATGTGTTTAGCTGTTGGACTTACTGAGTCGTCGTGCTCATTCTTGCTATTATAAACATTTTCAGCGAGGGGCGAAGAGTTTGAAGATCCCGGTAATCGCAAAGAAGATGTGAGAAGTTTATTTCATTAATAAAGGTTGTCACTAGAGCTGCTTAAAGTTTAAGTTGTAATTGTTGGGAATAATTACCGTTAGGTATCATTCCAGATTTTAAAGCCTTGTAATAAGAGTGAAAGGCAATTGCTTATTGATGCGAGTGTTAATGTTTTGTCAACTCGTGTAGTTAAAAGCAATTAGTAAATAGTCGAAACGACTTATTGTTAGATTGTGGGTGTTATTTGCTCACAATGGGAGTAATACACTAGGTCATAAAAATATAAATGATCTAAGTTGTAGGATTTATGTAAAGATTGCGATTCTGAGGCAAGATAAAGTAAATGTTATAAAATTTTAAATTTACTGAGTTTTTCAACAGCATGCCTTTATTTAAATGTTGTGGAGTTTATTCGTTGACGAGCGGGAGTCACAGTGGTGTCAGGTGATTTCCCTCTGGGGCGTCACAAATCCAAAAGCTCAAGAACATAAGTCGTAGCTATGTACGATATTTTTTCGTTATCTGCGTTCTTCATGTGTTTTTTAAGAAAAGTCATGAATCTTTCTGTGAGAAGGTTTATGATTTATTATTTTTATGTTATGAAGTATTATTGAGTCTTATAACATGATATCTTAAGTAATTAAAGCTAATAGTACCATGTTTCACATGGTTAACCTAAAAGATCTTGATCCAAGCATGTTCACTGACTATTTTTACAAATTTTTTTGAAGAATTAAAATCATAATCTACCTTAAGAATCTGAACTAAAGTTATAGATCATGAAATTTTAAGTAATTTAGACTCAAGAATCACTCAAAAATATTTTCGTATGACAAAGTTATGGCTATTACCATAAAAAAGGTCGAAGCTGAAAATTTTAGGGGACCATTTAATGGGCTTAAAAATATGATTTTGAGTTCGCTAATTAATCAAATGATTTCACTAATGAAAATAGTCTATTTGATTAATAACAACACTTATTCAAAGGTAAAATTCGATAAACTAACGTTCGGATACGAGTAACCTTTATATAGGCTTCTAAACATTTTATCGGAAAAACCCTAATTTAGTTTCAAGGCAAATTTTTTGTCATTAACCTTTGTTTACTTGCTTTCTATGTGATTTATACATCTTGCACAAACAACGTGTTATAAACCTTTGATATGAAATTTATTGCTTCTTGTTTCGGCATAACTTGAGAAATGAAATGTTCTTTCATGATATATTTCAAACCATGCTTTATTTTATCAAACCAAGTTGTCTTAGAGCGATCCTGACATGTGAAGTAAACTGAGATGAACAAATATGTATCAGTGTTCATTATTAGTCCAATGTAGTGTATGTTATGCTTAACACATGATGTCGTTAGGTTGATCCCCTTTCTATATCCACGGTATATGGTTCAAAGTCGAAAGACTAATGAACAGTTCAAGGTCTAACCACCACTCAGTTTTACTATGTTAAAACATTATTGATATTAATTATTGTGCTATGAATCTTTACAATCCATATCGGTGTGAGTTCACTTATATGCTATGTGTTTAGACTTGCTGAGCTTTTGTATGCTCACCCTTGCAAATAAACATAAATTGCAGACAAACCCAAGAGCTTCAGCTCAAAGAAGAAAGGAAAGAATAAATACTTAGACTAGTTTAAATGTTTTATTAACTACTTGTCTTTTTATTTAAAGTCGTGATAATTTATGTAATATGAACAGGCACACCATGTATCCAAATATTATTTTAATATTATCGTGTTTCTCACATTCTCTTATCATTCTCTTATTATGTTAAAAATTAACATAGTATTGATATGATCTACTTATCAGAATGAAGATGGTAAATAATATTTGTGAGTAATGTAAGCATCTGAGACATAACTAATTAATGTGAATGGTCAAATTCATCGTTAGGTTCCTCGAACCCAAGTATAATCTTATTATTACTATTCTGAATATCAAATAAGTAGGAGTATTGATGTGAAGAGATATCACTATAACCAAATGTGTTTCGAGTGAGGGTTTTAACTATTTTGGTATGTTCTGTACGGAAAGAGAATTTTGCATCGGATAAATATACAAACATTTGTCACAGATAAAGATACAAACATTTATCACGAATGAATATACAAACATTCATCGCGAGATTCTCTATTCCCAAGAACCATCTAAATGATTTAATGTCGTGAATCTTGGAATATGTAAAGTTATAAAATATCTGAATCTTAAGGATAAAATGTAAGAAATAAGTATTAAGTCACTTGCATCGATTACAAGGACTTAGTATGAAATAATGAAAGATCCTTGGGAATTAAGATGAGAACTTTATTTATAAATAAAGAGAATTATCTATTAACCTAATGATTTAACATTTATAGTGAACACCAAATAAGCTATAGAAAGTATAGTGATTTGGGAGTGTCACAACAATCATCCAAGCTGGAAGAACAACATAAAACAAGGCTAGGCTGGTTATTAAAGGATATTAACAAGAAGAAGGAACTGATTATGATGAGACCTTTGCACCAGTTGCAAGATTAGAGGCATTCAGAATGTTTTTAGCTTATGCAGCCCACGTGAAGTTTAAAGTTTTTCAAATGGATGTTAAGAGCGTATTCCTAAATGGATAACTACAAGAAGAAGTCTTTGCAGAACAACTCTCAGGTTTTTTCATTCCAACTCTATCAAATCATGTTAATAAATTGGATAAAGCACTGTATAGATTAAAACAAGCATCTAGAGCATGGAATGAAACACTCACCACCTTTTAAATTAAAAATGGATTCACTAGAGGCAGGGTAGACACAACTTTATTACTTAAAAATCACAAAGATAAAACCTTATTAGTTCAAATTTATGTAAATGATATCATATTTTTTTCCTACTGATGAAAAATTATGTGAGAGATTTGTCAAGTTAATGCAGAGTAAATTTGAGATTAGTATGATGGGGGAATTAACCTTCTTCCTTAGACTTCAAGTTAGACAAACTAAAGATGAAATCTTCATAATTCAAGCCAAGTACTCAAGGATTTACTCAAAAAGTATGGCTTAGAATCATTTACTCCCATGAAAACTCTTATGGCCTCTGCAACTAAACTTGACAAAGATGAATAAGGTAAAAGTATTGATGTCACTCAATACAAAAGTATGATTGAATCTCTCATGTACTTAACTGCTAGTAGACTAGATATATTATTTTTTACTTGTATTTGTGCTAGATTTCAATCTGATCTTAAGGAATCTCACTTAATTGCTGTTAAAAAGATCTTCAGATATCTTAAGGGTACTCCTTATTTGGGATTATGGTATCTTAAGGAGTCTCCCTTTGATCTAATTGGTTATTTAGATGTTATTTTACTGGATGTAAGATTGATAGAAAAAGCACCAGTGGGGAATGTCAAATGATTGAAAACAAACTTGTTTCATAGTTGAACAAGAAGAAAAACTATGTGTCCATTTCAACTGCAGAAGCTGAGTACATTGTTGTTGGTAGCTGTTGTGCTCATATTTTGTGGATGGAGAATCAATTAGCTGACTATGGGTTGGAATTCAAATATGTCCTTATATTTTTATGATAATACTTGTGTTATTTCAATTACACATAATTCTGTCGTGCATTCTAGAACTAAGTATATAGACATCAGATATTATTTTATAAGAGATCATATGCAAAATGGGAACATATCTTTACATTTTATATCTATTGAAAATTAACTTGCAAATGTGTTTACTAAATCCTTGGATGAATCCAGATTCTATAAATTAATTAGTGAGTTTGGCATGTTAAATTTACAAGCCTAAATTATATGCTCTAGATATTGCTAATAGTGCAGGTAGCTATTGATCGTAGTATGGAAAAGTATGTAGAGCAAACAGTGGATCGTATAATAAACTATAAATCGTAGAGAGCACAAATCATCGTAAGAAGAGTTCACTTCGTAAATCTTAAATCGCATAGTAATCAACAAAAAGTTACCATACGAATAGAAGATGCTGAAAAGGTTATCACCAAGCGCGTGTCATTTACTGTCAAAGAAAGCAAGTAATTAGGCAAAGTTACTACGTTATAATTATAATTGATGCCATTTATTATCTGACACATGTCCCACTCATGCAAAATATAGGGAAGTTTCTTTAAAGTTCTTTTAAAATTTCATTTTGCACTTTACTACTCATAAACTTACGTCTAAGCCCTAGAATTAAAATTCTCATTCAATCTAGAAGATTTGAGCACTCTATTGTTCATTTTAGTTCGATTTCAAGTTAAAATGGTAGGTTACCAAGTTATTGTTGGAAATCAACTATGTTTTAAGAAGTTCGATATAGCAGAAAAGAAATTCAGAGATCTTTTTTCTCTTATTCAAAAGGCGGGATTTAGAGAAATTTTGGAAGCTAACACTAAGATCTACACCAAGTATGTTGAAGAACTTTATGTTAATGCTATTATTGATGACAATGTTCTTACAATGAAAGGTGAAAGGTCACTCTCTAAAGATCATTGTGGAAGAGCTAAACCACTACATGGGTTTTGTAAATAAAGGTATTACTTCTTTTGATAATGTAGATGGTGAAGGAAGCATGACGTTGATGAAATACTAAAAGAATCCTCAACTCAAGGGAATGAAAAAGAATGAGTTCCCCCTAAAATACGAGCTCTTGACTAATATCATTGGAAAATGTATTATGTGCAAAGACTCTACACATGATTCGGTCAATGAAATACAACTAAAAATCATGACTAATGGAGATAAAATTTAGTTCTATTATGATGAAGTGGATAGCTAAATGGGTAAAGGACAATGCAAAAAGAAAACCAACCTCTAAAATGTATTATAGGTGAATTCTGAGCTATGTTTTGAAAAAGAGGATGAAGAAATTGATTGGAGATGATGAAGCTGAGTCTTTGAATGTCAACAAGAAGATTACTCCAAAGTTGTTTGAGAATTGGAAGAAGAATCCAATTGAACTGCATCATTCTAAGATATTTAAAGGAAGTGAACACACCATCAGTGAGGTTTAGAAACCATTTAGAGTTCAAGCCAAAAGGAAGGTATCTAAGATCCAAGAAGATGAGTCTTAAGGATCTACTACACCTCAAGCCTCTAAACAAGAACCCCTAAAGAGGAAGAAGAATGTTCCATTTGATTATGGAGAAACTCAAGATGACCTTGCCCCAATCTCTCAAATTATAAAGAAGAAGAAAGGTTTGAGAACCAAGAGACAAAGAAGAACCTCTAATCTTGAAGAGCAATATGGAGAGTCGATCGTAAAGAAGACTCCGATCATGGAGTAGACTCCGATCATTGAACTGCAAAATATAGTTGATGAAGAGATAGCTGAGAAGACTTCTGAGCCTAAGCCTTAAGATGTTGAAAAGATGGATGAAAAGGCACCTGGGCTTGAGCCTCCAGCTGAGGAAGAAATGGTTGTGAAGGATACAGGTCCTAAGCCAAAGAAACTGAGAAAAAAATTAAAGAAAATGGTGGGAAAAAAGAAGAAAAAAAAAGAAGACAGAAACAAGAAGCAAGAGATGAGAAGATCTTGCCACTCTGTTTGATGACTCCTTGAAGATTACCAAGATAATCACTAAGGTCACTAAAGAGATCAACAAAAGTACTAAGCCAATGGTAGTAAAGCCAGAGGATCCAGACTCTGAAGGGGAGCCTTTGTCTGCTAATCAAGGACCTCCTTAAGCTGCACCAGCACCACTAGGACCCATAACTCTAATTATACTTGAAGGATTAGAGGATCCAAATGCACGCTTGCCTAACAAGATCATTGGATCAAGAGCTGGGAAAATGCATGTTATGGGGATTATTGCAGATGAGTTATTTGAAGGCTTCATAAACCTAGATTTGGACAAAAAAACCACATTGTGCGATCCAAAAAGTGAACAACTTCTCTACTTTCTGCCTTTAATACTGATGTTGAAATCCTTGACCTTGAGAAGTCACACTTTCATGAAATGGAGCTACTCTACCTTTCCAAATCTGAAGCTTGTATCACAAACCTTCCCAAGGGTAATCTCTTATACTACTAAACTTTTGTGAAATGAACCGTTTAAATCTTTCTACCATTTCTATGATAATGTAAGCCGTATTCTAATTTTATTCTTCTGTATTGAACCTTCATGCTTGTCTTGCTATGACGAGACTCTACGATCTCAGAGCAATGTTCAGATATTTCATATTTTTCTGTTGACTCATCAATCTTATTAACTCTAGACCATACAATTGATATCCAAACCACTTCTCCTATACATACAATGTTGGTCGTATAGTCTTAAAACCCTACGATCGATGACCAGTCTTCTCCCTCTCCAATTGAATAATTCCTATGCCCCTCGATTATTGAAGACACACCCCCAACTTCTATTGTTCATAAATTTTCAAACTCTCCCTCTCTTGTAAATATTTCATCTCTGATTAGAACCCATAAAAATTCTTCGATCTCTTCCCAAGACAATGAAAACCCTATTACTTCCTCAGCCCTTCCGTCAGATATACCATCTTTATCCCAACATAAGTACTTTAACCTAACTCTTGCAATGATAGATACTCCTCAACCTGACACTTTTGGACAAGCACCACTCCTGAATAAAATCCTAGACCGAGTTTATGTGATTCCATCCAAGGATCAAATTGTTGATCTCATGGCTCTTGTGTCTGCATATATAAGTCAAGATCTTAAAGACAACACCAATAAACTCTGGGACAGTGTGAACAAAATAACATCTGTTGTAGAAAAAGTCCCTAGAGAAATGGGAAAAGAGTTCGCAAAGCAATTACGTATGATGTTCCATGATATAGTGGACGGTCTTCATAATAGAGATCAAATATTCTTCAAGCAAATCTTATAGCAAAAAGAAGTCGTTCTAGAAATGTAGAAAACTCATGACACGCTCATTGAGCTTTTGTCCAACAAAATCATTACTTTTAGCACCTGTCTCACAGAAAACAGAATGAAAGTGGAAAAATAAATGATGCAAACTGACCAAGACCTTGCAACCACCAACAATGCAATGGATATGGTTCAACAACAGAAAGAAGAAACAAATAAGAGGTGGCAGGAGAACAAAAATGATATTGACCCCTCTCACCACCAATTGGAAGAACTTGTTCTTGGAGTTAAATAGTTGTTATAGGATGTGTCTCTCCTGTTTGATGACAAAAGGGGGGGGGGGGGGGAGAAAAGTGGTAACAAAAAAGGTAACCAAAGTCAGGGGGGGCAGAGAAATCAAGATGAAAGAAGAACACGAAATTCATCTCCTCCATTTTCTCAAGCTTTACCAATGGAATGGCAATCATCTTCTCAAATAGGATCATGGAAAACTGTGACCAACTCTGGTGTGAAACTACCAAATGATGATCTTATGTTTGTTAACGAAATGTCTCAAGGTGTTTACATTTTTGGAGAACAATAATTCAATATGCTTGATCTTAGTCCAAAATGCACAATTGAAGAAATTGCTGAATTGAGAATAAGAGAAGAAGAAGGAAGAGAGATCTATAATCGTAAAGTTGAAGCTAAAAAAAGAGACCATCCCTACAGGAAAAGAGGAAGAAGATAAGTGAAATTATAAACTTTAAAATTTTAAGCTTGTACTGATTTTTAATAGTAATGAATTCATGCTTTTGATATACCAATACTGTTTCTCACTGTATTCTAAGTCATGTTTAATTTCGTATAGCCTTGCACTAGTAAATTGATGATTTGATTTAAAACTATTGGTTTAGTCATCATCAAATAGGGAGAAATTGTTAGTGTCTGCATGATTAAATTTAATGATGACATAATTATGATTGATTATTGTATATTTGTAAAAAAATAGCTTTTGTAAAGTCCTTAGTTGATTCGTATTGCAAGGACTTAATTTAGAAAATATCAAACTTGTTAGATTGATCTTCTGGAAAAAAATTGTTGTATAGAGTATGGAACTTAAGAAGATCATATAACAACAACAGATTTTATTAAAAGAAGACCAAATCATGGACCCAAGTCTAAATCGTATTGCAAGCCCAATAGTATTGCAAGTCAAAATCGTATTAAAAATTTAAGATTGCATAGTTCAAGCTGAATCTTATTGCAAGCCTCAGATCGTATTGCTACATCATAATCGTACTCCAAACCCAGTTTGCATTTGAAGCTTTTAACGTACTGCAAATCTCTATTATACAATCAGTTCATTTCATAGAGTGAAAGCTGTTAGGTTACTGAGAATAGATATGTCTCAGATTGAAGAGCACGATGCGATCTTTCCAAGTTAAGGTTAAAATCTAGACATCATAGCTATTTGTATCTACTGACTAATTTGACGTTGAAAAGTCAGTCAAAAAGTTGCTATATTCGGAACTCTAATAAGCTGACATGGCATTTAATGAGCAACGAATATATCTTGCAATAGGAAGATTTCAAGAAATCTATATAAGGAATAGCAGAATCCAAACAATGAGGTGAGACACGGATCAAAAAGTCAAAACTTTGTAAAATGTTGAAGGCTACTCTACGAAAGATCAAACAACTCCTTCAGGCTGCTAAGTACTCTAAAAGAATATCGTATTACAAACGTAGCAGCAACTTACAACTTCTAATTAACTACATCTTGTTGTCTTAGTGACTTCATTCCAAGTCTAAGTGACTCGAAGAGATCTAAGTGATCTGGACTAAGTGTCTTTGTATACCGAGACTAAGTGACTCGAAGGAACCTTAGTGGTTCAGTTGTAGCTGATCTTTGTAATCAATATCCTTAGTGGATTCCTTACTCGGGGAGTAGAAGAATGGAGTAGGAGTTATTACATCTCCGAACCACTTAAAATTTGTTGTCTCATTTTTACTTTCTATCTTATATTTAATTGCGATTGTGTGTTCTTCATATTTTCAAGTTCTAAATCTCAGAAGTATCTTTGATAAAACCTTGTATCTAAAAGGGATTTTAAAAGTATATTCCGTTGTGCATAACTGACTTTTTTTTACAAATTATCAATTAACATTAAACTTCATAAAACCAAAATTTTTTGAAAAGACCTATTCAACTCCCCTCCCCTTCTAAATCTTTTTTTTGCCTTTGGGATACAACATTAACCCTACCTGATCAACTTATATGATCACTATATATGCCCTCATGCACCTCCTGAAAGGGTATACAATACCTCCAAAGGAACTAGATAATTCAACAATGGTGTCGAATACACCTGCCAATAAAGATCCCCATCAATAAGATAGAAGTAAACACTCTCATCCAGTATTTTATCCTCTTAGCTTATAGTTTATCAGAAGGTGGTTTCCCATCGACCAGGTACTCTAAGACGTAGTTAGCCAATAATTTGACCTCTCTATGCAATTCACTTCATTCCTTAAAATACTTAGCTCATTCAGTACTTCCAAGTATACCGACCACCAAAAGAATTATCCTGAGTAGAAGCTAACTTTGGCAATGCATCAGCCGCTGTATTATCAACTCGATCAATGTTCTGGAGAGAGTAAGATTTAAAATGCTACAACAACACTATAACTTCAGACAGATACTTCAACATCCCCCCCCCCCCCTGAGCTTTATATTCGCCTTGTATCTACCTCATCACCAATTGGGAATCATTGAATATTAAAATATGTCGTACCTCCGTGATCTTTGCCAGCCTTAGTCCCGCCAAGATTGTTTCATCCTCAGCTTCATTATTCGTCACTTTAAATTTAAAACTTGAATCCCTCCGGACTTGCCAAACTAATTCCAGCACCACTTGAATCAGTAGTCGATAATCTATCCACATATAAAGTCTAAGAAGTTGGAGAAACTTGTTACCCCCCCCCCCCCCAGCTATCATCTCCATAAAAGAATCAACCTTCGGGTCTTCCGCATTCTAACATAAAGTCTACCAACTCCTGACCCTTAATTGATGTTCGGGGCCAATAATCCAATACGAACTAACTAAATTTAAACACCCAGGCCACCATTCTTCCTGACGAGTTTGGCTTATGCAGAACCTTCTTCAGAGGCTAGTTAGTATAAATCACTACTAGCCGACCTTGAAACTAATGTCAGAGTTTTCTACTTACGATCACCAGTGCATAAACACACTTCTCTAAATTCGATTATATTGTCTCAGCATCCCTCAAAGCATGATTGATGTAGTAAACTGAATGCTAACGACCAACTTCCTCCAGAACCAACACTGCCCAACTACCAAGGAAGTAACCACCAAATACAAGTATAAAGGTTCAGATGGCAACGACTTTTGTAACAACAGAGCTGAAGATAAGTACTTCTTTATTCCCTGAAAAGCATCCTCGCACTTTGAAGTCCACTAAAAAAAAATCATTCTTTGGCCCCTTCAAAGTGTCAAAGAACGACAAACACCTCTCTGTCGATTTAGACATGAACCTTCTTAGAGCTGCAGCCCGACCAGTCAACCTCTGAACATCCTTAAATGTTTATAGGGACTTCATATCCAAAATAGCTTTGATCTTCTCCAGCTTAGTTTCAATACCCCTTTTACTGACCATATATCTAAGAAACTTTCCTGATTCCAGTCCAAATGTGCACTTCGTTGGATTAAGCCTCATATTAAAGGGTTAAACCGTTTGAAAACACTCCTCCAAATTTGTAGATGGTCCTGAACTCTTAAGCTTTTTACAATCATGTCATCCACGTACACCTTCATGTTCTTCTCGATCTGCTTTCAAAAGACATGATTCATCATCTACTGATAGGTAGCTCCTGTATTGATTAGCCCGAATGTCATCCTCTTGTACGCATATGTCGCCCGATACTTACTAAAACTGTCTTCGGGATATCCTCCTTAGCCATCAAAATTTGATTATACCCCAAAAACGCATCCAGAAAAATGAGTATTGAATTCCCCGAAGTAGCATCAATCAACTAGTCGATGTGAGGAAGATAATATAAATCTTTAGGACAAGACTTATTAAGATCAATTTAATCAATGCATACAGTTCACTTGTCATTCTTCTTCCTCACCAATACCATGTTCTTCAACCACTTTAGATACTCGATCTCCTTAATTATCCCCGCGTCCAAGAGCTTCGCCACCTCTTCATCAATAATCCTTTGTCATTCAAGTATAAAGATCTGACGCTTCTGATGCACCGACTTTCTTTCAAGATCAATCGATAACCTATAGATAGCTACGTCTTCGGCTATACTTGGCATATCATGAGGTGTCCAGGTGAAGATATCTGTATATGTCCTTAAGAACTCCATTAATCCACTCATGGTGATTTCTTGTAACCTGGCACCTATCCTGACTGTCTTCGAAGTATTTCCAGGAATCAGTTCCACATCCTCTGTCTCTTCGTCCGGTAATGCTAAAGGTTTTATTGCACTTTCGGTAAATGGTTCTACATCCACCATCATTTTATGCTTATGTTTGTTGACGACGTCAAAGTATGTCAATAGCATCTCCAAGCTATATCCATGTTTCCTTTTACTTTTCTACTTCATTCACCGTTAGGAATTTCATTTTGAAGTGAGGAATAGATGTTACCGCCTGAAATGCTGACAGTGTAGTACGCCCCGAGATTGTATTATAGGCTTAATCCTCCTAAACCATGAAGAATTTAACATTGACATATCTCTGCCAAAGGGGTGTGCCTAAGACTACTGGTAATTCTACTATCCCGACCACATGAATTGCATCATTCCCAAATCCATACAGAGGTGACTCCTGACCAACCTCCATCTTAACTTCATCGAGATCCATCCATTGGTAAACGTGGCTATACAGAACGTCCACAGATGACCCATTGTCAATCATAATCCTCATCATGTCCATCGAGTCGACCTATGTTGTTATGACCAAAGCTCCTTCATGTGGCTCAACTGTATTTGGGGGGTAATCCTCATCTGAGAATGAGATTACAGTGTTTGGAAATTACCAATCGGGCTTATATGTTTGCTCTGACAATGCCATCACTATATTTAATATCGACCGACGTCTTTTCCCAGTCTGCTTCTTAACTGTTCCTCTAATGATCACGTCCACAACCCTAATTGGCCTGTCATTCCGATCATCAGCCTGATGCTCTATTCGGGGCTGGTTGTAGGTCAAAGGCTCCCATCCTGTGACATACTAAATAAGTTCTCCATTTTGAACATTCTACTAGATAAACTCTTTCAAATCAGGACACCCCTTTGTATCCCTGGACGCTTGATGATAGTTATAGAATACCCCTTGATTTCCTTTATACCCTTGAGGTCTCGACTTCGGTGGTTTAAAGAATGGTTTTCCCATTATGTGTTCCAGAATCTAAACCCTATACGTGTTCAAAGGTGTGTACACCTTTTCGTCTCGCCTTGGTCGAAAAGATGGTTTGTCTGACTGTGTATTCGACTTCGGGTCAATTCGATCCCACACATCCTGCTGTTTGGCTTCATTAGTCTTTGGACGATCAACTGCCTTTTGGTTTGGATTTAGATTAGTCATGACCTCCTCAATCGCAATAAATTCCTTCGCTTGTTCATACGTATCTGACAAGTCCTTTGGGGGTTTGAGCATAATATCCTTCATTAGCTTTCGAGACTGAGTGATGTCCAAACCCAAAGTGAAAAATCCTAAAGCTTGGGTCATGTTGAGATCTATAATAGTGTTGACGGCCTCCCTGAACCTCTGCACATACTGACTTAAAGTCTCCGTTAGTTTTTGTTTAACTTGCATCAGTGAGGCAGTAAGTTTTCCTCTCCTTTTATTGCTGCCAAATCAATCATGAAATCTATAACATAGCTCCTTCCAAGAATTAATGATGCCCGGTAGAATCGACATCATCCATTTCTTAGCTCCTTGCTTCAGAATAGTAATGAAAATTTAACACATCCCTGCCTCCGAACGGTTGTAGTATATCATGACCTGCTCGTATGAGTGTGTATGGTCGTACAGATCTCCAACCCTAGCATAAATCTCTAAGGGTGGCAACTTCTTCTTAGGGTCCGCCTTCTCCTAATTAATTGCTGTGAAAAAGGTGATTTCGGGTTCAGAGGTTGTGGACCTTACTCCTTTACTGCCAGTCTTCGTTCTAATTCAGTCACTCTTTTCAAAATAGGATCATTATCGTCACACCGAGGTGTCTGATTCCACTGACCTCCATCAAGATTTTCATGTTGAGCCTGCCTTATATCTCCCCTCCTTGTATCATCCTTATCCATGTTAACATGCGGGGACCTGATGCACCTTCTTTGAGATTAGTCTGAGTAAGCAACATCCCTTCCACGTGAAGCCTACCTTTTTTCTCCAACCCTTTTATCATCATCAGCGTGTCTTGTCCTTTCACGACGATCCTTTGAATTACTTATCTGCTGAGATGTTAGAGGATCGTTCACCCATCCTCTCCATTGTCGGCTTTAAGGTGTCACTTCTCGTGATCCCTTTACAGTGCTTACAAGATGTCCACCTTGTTGCAATTCATCTAAGAGCTCTATCCAATCTTGTTGCTAATGACATAAAGCCTCCAATGCTATTTATATCATTTGAATTGTCCGTCTCCTTATGGTCTCACGTTCATCCTGCTTACTTGCCTCCTTGTGTTGACGGACTGGGGTACGAGGATTTCTCTCCTTCCTGTGACGCTCTGAAATTGGCAAATTGGAAGGAGTGAACAATCGACGCCTCAATGGTGCCAACTGTGTTGTTACTGGTCAACGCCTTCCTGTTGATGGACCCAGCTTGTCCAATACTGAACCACCCCCATAGTGTACCATAGGATCCGTCGATGAGCCAGCCTATTCCACTGCCTTCTCGCCTTATCTTGCCATTAACTCCTATTGAAAGATAATAATAAACTGTGATTAAACTCCAAGAGAACTTTGAGAAAAACTGTGATCAAACTCCCTACGATTTATTGAATAGAATTTTATGGGCCCTCCTTCTAGCGCCAAAGTTGTCGCCTAATTTTGTGAGCTCGCCTGAAATCACAAAAAAAAACTCGAACTACATGCACGAGGGAACAGTCACACTGAGAAGAGCTTGACAGCTTGGACCGTCGGGGGATAGCTCCGGTGTGAGAATAAGTACAGATCAAAAGAATTAGAATTAAATTGCTGAAATACAATAAAATTCTGTATATGAAAAGTGTTTGTACCGTGATCATTGCTTATGATTGTATTTATAGTTGTCTTGAATCCACCCGAGACTCATTAGGAATAAAAGTCCTTTTTAGAATCACCTTATAATTGCAATTAATTGTTAAATGTGTCCTTTTCTAATTAAGTCTCCAAATCTCTATAAAATAAAATAAAAACACAATCTAAGATAGTTATGGACTCTCCCATTTTAAAAGTCAAGCCGTCATAGAGATAAGAGTTGGTCAACCACCAAAGTCGGGCCACTAAGAAAGATTGGACTGCACCTTAGTCAGACCCAAACAAATGTATCCTAACAGTAGTTATTGTGAGTTTGTAACAAAATCTCAAGAAATTGGCAACACCCCTCTCTTTTTCTTTATAATATAGATAGATAAACGAACAAGCACTAAATAGAATAGAAATCATATTCCGACAATTATTTTATGTAATTTTTATACATATCTTATACTCTCACAAAAGATGATTCAAAAAAAAAAAAAAATTGTTCCATAAAAGATGTAAGTACACAATTTAAATGTAAAATTTCATGCATCTATTTTACCTTTAATAGTATTATATAGATTTTACTACACTTACATGAAAAAAGAGACAATCTTGTGTAGTAGGTGAAATGAGAATTAATTTATTTTCTCTACTTTACTTTTATTTTCTTAATTCGTGTAAAAAGTACTGTTCTTGAAATGTTTCTTATGAGACGAACGGAATATTAATTCTATACTTTTAAACAATTTCTTATAATCGAAATATGTTTTCCTTATAAATATGCTTTTGAGGATGGAGGAAATATTTAAGACTTCATCATTTCACCTAGTTGTATTCCGTTTAGGAATTTTATTTAGTCTCCCTACCTCTTGTAGCTATACTTCTACTTAAATAAAAACAATAAGGTGTACTTTTATACTTCAATGAACACATTAGGGTCGAACCCAATTAACTATTATAAAGCTACATTTCAATCTTAAGGACTTTTTGACTGTTATTAACTCAAATGTGATATGGTCATATGAAGGACGGATGTTACATCAATAGTAGGGGTGTTCATTTGTTTTGAACCGGATTGGTACTGAATTGAACCGGTACTAAAATTATTTCAATTTTTATACCGGAATCAGTTGGACCGATTCGGTATACCGATAAATCGATTTGGTTCCGGTTTTACCAAAAATTATTATTATTATTATTATTATTAATTTTATTATTATTACTTTTATTATTATTATTATTATTATTATTATTATTATTATTATTATTATTATTATTATTAATTATTTATTATTAATTATAATAATAAAATAATTAAACCGGTACAATCGGTACGTACCAAACCTAAAAGTGGCGAACCGATACCAGAACTGATACCGAACCTATACCGAACCGATCCATTTTATATCAAACCGACCAGTTCGAACCAGTCCGATTAACTCAAAAATCAAAAAAATCAAATTAATTGGACACCCCTAATTAGTAGCATGTGATACTATGTAAAGTTAATATAATCTTAGATTCTCCGTAAACTCTCCCGCGATTATTAGATTAGAAGAATAAATGTAAAAATAGAATGACATTCTTATAGAGTAAAAAATAATTGTGCTTAGTTACTCAATTGAAATAGAATGAACCATTTTCATTCCTTCTAAATTATGAATTTTATTCTTTGAAAGAAAGTATGTAATAACTCATTCCAACTAGAATAAAATGAATCATTTCACTCTTTATTTTATTCTCTTTCTCTATTTCATTTTTGCACTCATTCTATTCCTTCAATCTAAACATATAGTTAGTAATACTGTATAAAGTTAATATAGCCTTCGATTCTCCGTCTTAGACAGTTAACTTTCTAAGATAAGCACTCCCACAACTTCTTAGCGTGGTAGCCAGTTTTGAACTCAAATGTGGTGCTATCATCTCAGAATGGAGAAAAATCAGTATAAAAGCTACAACATGTGGGTGAAACTTATCATTTAATGTGTCAACGTTGACCACCTTGATTTAATTCATTGACCTCAAGTTGAATGAAAACAACATCTCTCCAAGCCCACTCCATAAGTAACCAATTTATAATATTCAAAATTAGACTTGTACAACCTTCGCTCCTCTTTGCAACTGAGATGCTAGATATATAATTCAATATTTATTAATACAAGTCAATGCTTTGGTATTTATTAGTAACGACAAACAACATAATCAATCATCACTATCCTACAATCTTTCATGCAATTTTAAGGATCAATTTATTACTCTCATCCTCAACCGGTATTTGAACGTTTTAGGGATGCCTGATACAAATAAAATACATAACTTCCCATGATATCTTACGGGTTGCGGCATGATATTCACATCATGATGCTAGCTTTCACATTCCATAAGAAATGAAACGAGCAACTACAAGGACGCGACAATACAAACATGGACAACTTGAGCATGAAGTAGTCAACAGTTGTCTCCACTAGATAGCCCAAATAATTACAGAGATGAACAAATTGAAGCTTCCTCCCCATTACGGTTGGGATCCTCCTCAAGGGTCCTCTAAATCTGCATGATTATAAGCAATTGTAGATAGAAAAGTATCCCTATCCTATAATGCAGAATGATGCCACAAGGTGGGAAAAACACAATACCTTCGAGTGTCTCTCATGGGCTCTCAAACCGAACAACTAGACACGTAATATTGTCAGAACTCCCTTTCGCGTAAGCATCTTCTATGAGTTTTCTAGATGCTGCTTCTGCATCAGGTATGTCCTGCACAATAGCCACAGCATCCTGCATCCAAAACAAAGAGCAAAAGTTCAGTACAATATGAGATCATCAAGTATTCCAGTTGGAGTAGTACTCAAAAAAGTGTTCATGAATCGGTGTTCTATTGTCAATGCACACAAAGTTCATAATGCCCATACTGTCAGGAAATTAACCTTAAAAAGGATTAGTCCAACATAAAGAAACTTCTGTACTAGAGTCTAGAGTGGGCAATCTTCTGATAAGTTCTATAGGTGAAACAAATACTCCAGGAGATATGGACTAGCAAAAGATATATATGCAGTCAATGCAGAATGTACACAGAACAAGCCTAATCACAAGTAAGAAGAAAACAAGAAGACATTTTCTAGGACTCTTTCAAGCTAATTAATCTATTTCCACGTCCTGGAGAACAAGTCAAACATATACTCCCTCCGTTCCACAAAGAGAGTTTGTAAATTCGTGAAAATTAAGGATATATTTGTGTTCTATGAATACCCTTAAAATAACAAGGTGCTAGTGTAGTAGGGTCGTATAATAATGAAATTATGATGACAAATTTAAGGATATTGCATTAATATACTACTATCACTAAGAAGTGGACTACTTTTGTGGTACAAACTCTTTTTGTGGAACTGAGGGAGTTTATCAAATTTCCTGGAACTTACATTTAACAAAAATTCTTATTTCATTCTTGTTTCCCATCTCTATTTTCCTGATGATACAATCGTGTTCTTATCAAAGGGGGTTTGAGGTTTAAAAAAATGTTTTTCTATTTAGCAGATTTTCAGTGCCTCTGGGCTTTAAGTCAACCTGGTTAAATGTAGTTTAGCTACGAACAATGTGGAGAATTACACTTCACGTGTGCGCTTCCTTGATGGGTTGAGTGGTGCAGTCTCTTCCCAAGACGAATCTTGCATTTTCACATTAGAATCTACTCTCAATAATTAAGTGATCCCAAGCAAGTTTGGTGTCTCATCAAAATAGGTGGGATGCTAATTCAAGTCCCTCTTCTGTTAGTCCCTGAAAATTCCTCTCTCAAGTTTATACATCTTTTCTCCCTTTGTTAGAAATAAGCTTGGAGATGGCAAATCTATTAACTTTAAGGAGGATGTTTGGTTGGGGGATTTTTAATTCAGTTGCTTTTCGTTGATTATGTTACCAATCTTCTCTCCACAATGTGCCTATGGCAAGATATCTTTTGATCATGGGGATGAAGTACCTTGGAACTTTCATCTGTCATAGTTTGAATGATCGTAAGCTATTGGTTTGGCTTCCCCTCCTCTTACTTGATTCATATTCTATATCCACTTCATCTAATAAGCATCTTTGGACTCTTGATTCATCCGGTGATTCCTCTTGCAAGTTTTTTTTCTCATATTTTGTTGGTCTTAATCTGGAGGAAAGGATTCCAGTGGCTAATTATAATTGGAAGGCAAAAGGTCCCTCTAAAATTAAAACTTTTGTCTCGTCTATTGCTTCAGCTTCAGAGATGCAAACACTAAAAAGTCTTTGTTGGGAATATTCGGCCCATATAAGCTCATCTGAAACCACATCTTGATCCAAAAGGTTAACTTATTAGCTCTATGATCCATTAGAATATATGTCCTCAATTTTTCTACTTATATTTCGATGTGAGACTTTACCATCACGTGGTACCTCAACAGTCTTTTCACCCCAAACGTTAGTGTGATGTGTATGCAATCTAGTTGACGAACTCTTACTTATAACTATATAATCCCAAGGAGTGGAGGTCATGGTGTTAGTTAATTGGAATTTTTGGTGAATGTTAGGATTGTTTAATGCAGGTGAAAAGTTAATTTTTATCAGGTTTCAAGGCTTTGGCAAGAAGATTGATGATAAGTTGTTACGAGCCTTATGGCAGTGTGGTGGCTTTGCTATTTTTTGACATATTTGGACATAGGGGATGCTCCGTCAATTCATGTCTTCTCACCTCTTTAGTACAGGGTCATTTTACCAATCTCTTTATGAACTATACTGGTGGCTTTCCGAAGTCATGTTCATATTTGCATTGAGTGATTTATTTCTTTTCTAAATCTTTTTTTTTTCAAATAAATAAAAATACTTCTTGAATCCCTCGTCTATTTTGCTTATTTGATCTTGTTCATGCTCATTAGAGCTTTTTATCTTGGACAACAAGGATAATATGACTTATATTTCAAACAGTATGACTAGAACCAACTATGAAAATTGATAATCTGCTTAAGAATGGGAGAACCACATGACATTATTTACAAAAATTAGGTCCAAACTCTAAACATATAGGCCCATGTTTTTTTTTTGTCTACCTCCCCCTAAACCGTGGTTACCATAAAATGAAAACACGATAACAAATTATGTTTTGGTACAAACGTTTTAAAACATGATACACTTTCGTTCCGAAATATTAAATGTGGCAATCCAAATTTTATTTTTTTATATAAACTTATATTGCACAAGCATGATTTACAACTTTCCTTTATGATTTACAAATGAGAAATATCCTCTTATATAACCCTTGGGCCAATCAATCAACGACTAAGATCAAATCTAAAGGAAGACTAGAATCCACTATCTAGAATCATCCTCTGAAATATCTAGGATATTTACAAAGTACAGTAATTACATGCGTAAATCTAGAAAACTTTATTATAAACCCTAATATGTAAAAGAAGATTCTAGGGAATGCCATCTAATATAGCCAACTAAGTACCTCGTATGTATCAAGTAAGCGATAACACAGCATAATCTCATTGAAAATGTGCTTGTTGTGACACGTTTAGAAATAACTCAACTAATTTTAACTATATCTCAACTAGTTTTAACTATACCTTTTTAGAAAAAAATTCCTGGCATACCACTTTCTGGATAAATGTATTTTTTATCAACTAAGCGATCCAATAAACTTACCCTAATCACTTCGTACGACAAAAAGTAATTTTTTATTCCCAATTCGTTCCACGTAGCTTATCGAACCACAATTTAGGTGACATTACCCAAACTGAATGTGGTCGGAGGAGATTTTTATGAATACTATTAACATACGTAAAAGTATGGGGAATGGTTAGAGTTCAAAACTACTACGTGGCCCTTATTTCCGCTTGGTAGATAAAAAAAAATCATGCTTTATATCCTCTGAATCACCTAGAGACTCTATGTGATACCCACCAGAGGCTCACTAGGAAAATTATGTAATTCCTATATATGCATCGTTCAAATTCAATTTGAGAAAGTTACTAAAAATTATAAAATAGAAACACAATGAAATTGACAAATCTCATAATATCGAAAGTGTATCACATCAAAATTCAAACGTTTTATTGATGTTTGACATAAAGAAATCAAAATAATGGATATGTCACTACTATTTGAAAGGGGTGACAGGGGTCATCTGATGTGTAAACTGTAAAATAATAAATTTAGAAAAATCTCTTTCATTAGTACCAAACAACTTTCAGGTCTCAGTTGGCAGCTTTGGTCAATCAGTTAACAAATGCTGCTTTTAGAATATAATGTTGTGGCATAGTTGTAGATTAACTATTCATTGTTCTTTTTTGGGTATGTCTATCCATATTTGACCCTCATTTGATAATCCTTTCGTCCCAAGATAAATGTCATGTGCTGGCCTTTATGGTCAAATTGAAATTTTTTACAATTAATAATTAAGCACATATATTTTTATTTTGAAAATCCCAAACCTTGAGAGTAGTCTAATTCTAAATTATAAGTAGTTTGTCTCCATATATATATATATATATATATATATATATATATATATATATATATATATATATATATTAGGACATTGAAAAATTCGTATCCATTCGCATCTATATTCAAAAAAAAAATTGTTGATATTATTCGAATTTGCAACAAAACAAATATATCCATATTCATTTTTAAGATATCCGTAAATAAACGGATACGAATACAAATATAGACGTATTTGTATTCGTTTTATCATCCGACCATAAATATATCCAACAGATAGCGAATATTCGATATCCGATATTCAAATTCGTATTTGTATCCTTATCCAAAATTAGTATATGAATAACTTGTATTTGTGTGTGTATATATACATATATTAATAATTTAATTATCAATCATCATATATTAAATAAATATAATTTTTTCAAATAACATTCCTTACATATATAATAATTAGTTTTTTACTATCATACGAAAATAATATTTAAAATAATCATTTAACAAGAAAACTATATATTACAAGAACAAAATTATAGTTTTATTATTTTGTTACAAATATTTTATTTTCAAAACTTACGTGAGAAAATAAGAGTGAATGATAAATTAATATTATCTTTCATTGAAAATGCGGTTAATTTGATACTTTCTCTAAAATGTTTAAATGTTGATTGATTTTTATTATTGGACGATAACGTGCTTGACAAACTTTAAATGGTGATGAGTAATTATTCAATTTTTTCTTTTAATTTTTGTAAATAATTTGAATAAATTGTTTATTAGGTAACTGATAAACGAATTCAGATACTCAAATATTCGAATAATTTGTTCGTTCGAATAAAATAAATGGAAACAGATATTGTCCATATTCGAATATTATTTCGAATACCGAATACGGATAATATTTTTAAAATCCGCCGAATACCTAATACGAATACGGATATGGTATTAGTTTTTCGGATACGGATGCGGATACTATTGTATACGGATCCGAATATATCTGTTTATAGCCCATATATATATATATATATATATATATTAAAAAATTGCCAATTTGACAATAAAAGTCAATAGAGGATGGAGGGAGTATATATTAAGGGAGATGCTCTTTTTACTGTTGAAACTGTTTTCCACAAGATATACGTGAACAGGAACTCTTTAATCAATATCTGCATAACCAAGTCAACAAAATGGAAATAACAAGTCTCCAAAGGTGTTGTATTCAAGAGGCAGTAAATAGAGTCCACAGAATGCAAAATGCAGACACATGCATAACTAGTCAATGAGAGTTGGGAAAACAGTTGGTCAACCTAGTTATTAAATACAGTTCATATATCCAAATGTGAACAAACAAAGAGACATAAGGCAACCCCTCTTTCAAGGGAACATCTCTTTGCTCAGTGAATCACATGCACTGTTATTTATTTTTTGACAATTATGTAAACCATATGCATTCTTTATTTGACTTTCTGAGGGAAAGGCTTTCCAAGAGACCCTACAATGAGGTCCAAACAAGCATTTCAAGCCTAAAATATTAGGATGATAAGAGTAATTTCATATCATAAAGGATAGGTCATTTGATTGACTTTCTCATAATAATATTCATAAATGTTTGTCTACTACTCATAGGAGAAATAGGAAATTAGTTAGGAAAACATGAGCCCTTCTTTGGAAAAGATTTTCAGATTGGATAAGATTTATGTGGGATGATATGGTACAGTGTGCCATTTGATGTTTAGCCATCTGAGAGGATAGAAAGAACAAATTTACAAGAGAACTATATAGAAGATATAGAGATCGGAAAAAAGTCTCACAAAACCAAAGGCCTCAAACTCATCACTCAAACATTTTCTTACCTTATTTGAAATAACATTCCAAAGTCCGTCACTTGCAATGATTATAAAATCAACACCATCAATTTCTTCTTCCTAAGCATCAGAAAAGAATAAACATGATAGTAAGAGCTAAATGGCCACAATTGATATACAGATAACTCAAAACAGTAAGGTGAAGCTCTTCTATATGGTCTGCATAAGCTGCACCAAAAACATGACTACAGAAAAATACGAGATGAGAATATAGTTCTTGAAGATTTCCTAGAAAATGAATGCGATCAAATTGTCACACAACTTTTATGTCAATATTAATAATGAGTGATAACGGATAAGTATCAACTCGACAGAATAGGAAAACAAAAATCAGATCATGTGCCTCCATATGTGATCTAAAGATGCAAATCTGTCAAATCAAGAATGCCTTCAAAGACGACCTAAATCCTCATTCTTTCAACCCATTTCCAATTCAATATCCAAAATCCTTATGTGAGAGGAATATTTATATTAGTTAGATATGTTGGAAAGGAATGTTTAGTATCTCTATTGCGGATGCAAGAAACATTTGAATGCAGATTACCTGAATTTCTGGGTCAGCCACAACATATGGCTTAAGTAGTTTATCTCCAAATGCGCGAGAAACAGCAAGAACACCACCAACCCGCCATGTTCCTGAAAAATTTCAGCAACTTAATAGAGCTTATAGTGCTAGTCCTTTAACTAGCAACATCATACAGCAATAAAGCTTTAATGTGCAGACTTAGAACAGTGAGGCATACAGCATACCCGCAATACCATGTAGCCATATGTTATAATAAATACTACCAAGAGAAGGAAGTTTCTATCTTTCAGCATTGCACCAAATTAGTCAAATGAAATAAAATTTCAAAGCCTTCAGAAACGATGAACACATAACATCTCTCCATTAATCGACTGAAGGGGAGAAAAGAATATTCTCACAAAACTTAAAGAAAATTGATACCAATGCAACTACACCAAATTCTGCATAATTTTGCTCTTCATTGTATTTGGTCTTTTGTGTCTCATAATCTTCCTCCCTAAATTAATTAAGTAGTTTATTTATTATAATTCATGTACCTAGAGCTGGAAGGTTTATTTATTATAGTTCATGTACCTAGAGCTAGAAGGATGTTCCATGATAGCTATATAAGGGCTAGGCTTGTGAAGTTCAAAACAGATTGAGTTAATTTGAGATTTTACACAAATCAAAGTGTTCTTATTGCCTCTATCTCTTTGGTGGATTTCCATTGAGTGTGAGTGTCTTATCCCGAGTGTTCCCTTGTGTTTCCTTCTCTCTTTTCATCACCCGGTGTCAAAAATTCAGAACCATTATGAGAGATGATGATTGAAAGATTCACCGGAGAATGATAGCATATTAAGTTTAGGTACTCTACAAATAGAATTTCTTTGGGTATTGAATCCACGTAGAATGCCAGGACTTTCAGAGATAGTAATCTCCCTTTTCCATTTCTGTTTTCCCCTCCCTACGAGCACCCATGGGAGTATTAAGGGGGTTATTAGTATAAGATGCCCATAGGGATTGAAGGGAAATTTTGGTATTGCTACCAGAACCTTACTACACAATTAGATAATAACCAAATTAACAATACAAAATTGTCAAAATTGAACTTTGTTGATTCTTGGATACGAAAATTCAAATAGGCTAACATCAAACTCGCATGCCCAATAACCCGTGTGTGTATTAAAATTATATACCAATTCTTGACTCAGAATAATAACGCCAGTTTTTCTCTTGATAATATATAATTTATACAAATATCATAACCTCATCAGATTTTAAGTTGAAATAGAGTTAAAATATGTAATTCTTTACTAAGCATATCAAACAACAGACTGATACCAAATCAGTCAGACATAGAAGCCAAGTCAAAGGCCAGTAAACAGATCAAACCTGCAAATAACTTCTGCAAAAGATATTGCAGTGTATTTGTACGAAATATATAAGTTGATGTTCTGGCTTTCTTCTCATTTATTCATCAATATTATTAAAGATTTTGCTAAAAACTCAAAATGCATGCAAATACTGAACATCTTATACATATAGCTAGTATTGTTTTCGAGGTTGGCATTTTTGAACATTTATAAAGAGAAGCAATGGTAGTAACATGCATATGAAACTCCCTGTCATACTTAGCACAAAAGAATCATATCTACCTCTAATTATAATACTCCCTCCATCCGAAATATAGGATCAAATTTGACTTTTTATAATTAATGTGAGATATTATCTATTCAAAATTGATTTGATTCATTTAAATTTTGAAAACAATAAATCTTGTAATTATTAGTGATTTTTAGATATTTTACAATATTCATAATTGCATTATTTAAAATTAAATGAACATATCAATTTTAAATTTGAAAATATCTAAAATTAACTTCAAAGAGTCAAAATTGATCCTACATTGGAACAGAGGAAGTACATTTTTTTTTCTTCATAAAATCTAACTCTGGTCAATCAATTCCTTCTTGTTTCTTAGTTATTTCTCTCTCTATTTTTATTTCTATTAATAGCGATTCAAATTTTACCACCTCCAGATTCATACTGTTTATTGAAGGAAATAACTAGGCGCAACTCCATCATGGTCAAGCAAAATGTCTCGAGGAAAACTTTAAACTTTGATGCCAAATCAAACTGTAGTTGGAATGGAGGAGTCTACTTGCAGAAGGGATGTATCAAACCAAGTTCCAATTCCATTTGCCTGACGAGTTGAAGGTTTTATCTAATAAATTATTTTACCCACAGATATCAGAAATTTGAGCAAGCAAAAGAGTAGTTCAATTTTTTTATTTTTGGCAAGAGTACAACTAAATTACGAATTCCAAAAAAAAGAACATAATTTTACTCCACGAGGTTTTAAATTGGCAAATTTCATGAAACAAGTCCATTACTGTACAGAATACTTGTGCATCAACCACCATCCTACTGCATAAGCACACCGAACCAAAATACACAACTTATGCATACATATAAGATAGAAAAGATAGATTCTACCTGCCCAAATGATGAAACCACCAGCCTGTTCAATCCTCTCACGTTCATCAGATCTATCAGGTTTGTGATCAATAGACAAAGGTATAGCTGCAAAAATCACAGCAAGAATTACCCAACAGATGGAAAGCTAACATAAATTATGTTAAAGCTTTCGATTTCCCGTTTAAAGAATACCTAACAGTCTAATAGAAGGCTTACGACCATAACAAAGGCTTTTCAGGTATGGTGGAACATCATCATTGCCAATTACAATGCATATCATAGAACACAAATAAGATACGAGAATAAGTGTTCCTGATTAGTGGAGTATGAATTTGTTCTCAATACGCTATGTTTTGAAAAGTACATGAATTTCAGAGTGTAACCCACTTAAGAACTGCCAAAAAAAAGATAGTAATACAGCAAATGAGTCTAGTGACATATTTTCTTTAAGTTAGGTTGATGCTGATTTGTTCCCTTGTATATACGAGTCAAATATACTTCCGTATTTCCAGAGTTTCTAGGCATGGGATGTGTAGGTAGTCCGGAAGCCATATCTTGATCATGTTAGTACTTAATTTTTTTTTATTTGTGTACTTAGAGCACTCAAATAGGTATTTACTAGTCCGACACCTAATTTCTAAAAATGGAGTCCAAAATTACATATTACCTCAACTGTAAAACTGTAAAAAACTTATCAATATGCTTTAGAGAGTTTTTCAATTCTCAACATATCAAAACACAAGGACTTGACTCAAGTTGGTAACTATACCCCTTTGATCATCCAACCAATTTATAGGTAAAAGATCAAGAAGGGGATAATATGTTTCTTTAGCCTAGTGATAATTACAGGTCCATGCATAGGGTGAAGGATTTTATGTCAATTAAACTTTTCATTTTTACTATAGTAAGATGACCAGATGTAATATTCTTCCGAATTTGTTCAACATTTATGAAGGAATTACAGTTATAGCTTCAAACCTTTATAATATTTATTTATTTACTGATTTAAGGTTTTAGATGCCATTAATAGGGTGCGCACATAGAATGAGAATACCACTTGAACATGTAAAGGATGCACTTTAAAAATATTCAAGAATGCAGCTAACCTGAACCAGCTCTAGAAGCTACAACTCTAGAATCTCCCACATTTGCTACAAGCAACCGGTCACCTAGCAGTACAGCAGTTGATGCAGTTGAACCAGCATCTTTTTGTTGGGATTTTTCTTCGTTAAGGTAATCCGCATCTGTCTGACGAAATGATTCAACTGCAGTCAAGATCATCAATCAATTTAAATACAAGAGCAGATATAAAATAGGAATAAAAGTACATCAAAATTCATTAGTTCAGAAAAGTTCATACATATAGCTGACTTGGTATCCTTAATAAAATCTGGATGGCTACTTAGATTTTTAAAAAGGTTGTTCTTAAGGTACTCTGCAGTTCTGGAGCCACCATGACCTGAATTATGCATGATAATACAAATGTTACAGAGAATAAATGAATGAATGAAAAGAATAAAAATCATACTTAATCAGCGTGAACAATAGTTTGAGGCTTAGGTAATTAAGAAATATGAGTCATACCATCAAAAACCCCAAAGAAGGCAACCATCTGACCATCAATTTCTGATATCCTTGTCTCATAGAAATCCTCCATTGACGACCTTTTACCCTTGAAACTGGAATACCCATAGCTGAATTTTGCATTTCGGTTTCCAGTGAGAAAGCTACAAAGAAAAGGAAATGGATTAGCTGTCCGTGAAATTTCTATCGGTTGTAGAACTCTAGAAATATAGAAACTCCAAAAAAATCATTGACAGTGACTTGTAATTGGTGGCCATTTAATTATCACAGCAGGCAAAGGTGGTCTATCCAGATTTTACACATATGTTTCAATCATAATCCAAACAAAAATTACACCAATTTCTATCCAAGAGTAACAATAACATTTCAAAATACCAGCTCATGTATTTTTTTTTTTTCTAAAATTCAGTCATTATGTCTAGCTAGGGTTTGGGTCAAGTTGTTAGGGACTAAATAAATAATGTGGTCCAAATCTAGTCAACCTGATCACTGTTCCAGTATAAAAAGAAAATACTGACATTTTTGCAACAACAAAATGATTTGTCTTTATATCTCCATTTTGATTATGTTGCACAGCCTCAGCCTTCCAATAATTGACCTGTTAGTAGTAGATGCAGATTATTTAGGGAACTTTTGGTTTTTAAAGAATTTGCTTGATGATATTCAGATGTTCATGGAAGGTAAGATAATCCATTAGATGACAGCACAATCTATAAAATGATGATCATTTCTGAGCAACTTCTGGATTATGCCTATTTAGTGCAAATTGAATTATAGCTTTTATTAAGCAGCAACAAACACTAAGGTACCAAACTTATAAGCTGCATCAAACAGGGCCAAGGTATCTTCAATGATAAAAATCTGATTCAAATATATTTCTAGTTCTGAAATTATGCGAGGTATCCTTGGCATTAAAATCGAGTTACACTGGCGGTATTTTTTCTTAATCAATAATGCAAACTCAAGTACTCGACAAAGAGCTGAATGTATCCTTCGTTGACTTGTTTCCAAGTTAGACTCGGAAGGTGATGTAAAGTTCTCGCATTTATCGTAAGCCTCTTTAGCATGAACTTTTGTTTCTTCCGGCCTTTCTTGTCTTTCTTCATTTTTACCTTTTACTAACATGATTTGTTCAGGATGAAAGAATATTGAAGAGAATTTAGTTATATAGCTATTCTTTTTTCTTTTCTTTTTTTTTGCTAATTTAAGATGGAATTTAAACTAAAGCACACTACTTATATAGCTATTCGGTTCCTTTGTTCCCCTAACAGGAATAATTTTTAGGTAAGGCTAGTAGTATGAAGGTTTCTAGGCCCATTTGCTCCTCAAGCTCTCATGTTTCCGCGTCTTTTCCCTAAACTGAACATTATCTCACCTCTATCAATAGATACCAGTCTCTTTTATTCCATATATATAAATAATACTCCATATATATACACACATATGTACATATATATCCAAATTATTTTTGCACATAATAGGATAATAAAAAGAGAAATGGATAACATAGTTGCTCCCAAACAAATTAATGAGCCCCAGCAGCAATCACACAAACAATAATCAATCTATTAAACTACACATAATTATCATCACTATATTTCCGTTACATATAAATAAATGCAATTCCACAAAATAAGGAATTTCACAATTATTGACCAAAAGAAGCAATGCAACATTTATAAATAAAAAAAAATCAAAATGATTAAACAAACAAAATAACAATAAAAATGAAACCAATTATAGCAACAAAAAAAAACGTCAAATTCGGTAATAATTATTGATTGATGATCAATTAGGGAAATCTAAAAAATTGTACCTAATACCACCACCGCTTAAGACGCCACCAGGGTCCTTAGCCGGAGCCAAGATGTTTCGCAGCTGTGGCGGAAGTGTTCGTGTTTCTTCAGCTGTTGAGGGCGGAGGGTCTGCTGCGGAAGGCTGTTGTGGTGTTTGTATGCGAGGTAGCGGAGATCGTATTTGCGGTGTCTCAGCCATTGACGGTGGTAGATTTACGGCATCAGACGTCGGTTCTGGTGGTCGGACGGCCACTTCGGCATCGGCGGGAGGAGTATCGGCCGGATTCTTCCTCAGATTAGAGGCGGAGGACAAAGAATCTTCGTCGTACATGTCTATCGGCCGTTTTGCGCAAACTTTTATGTATTTATTTATATACGGTATCTATAATCTATTTTATCTGAAATGCATACATACGGTATCTATATCTATTATCTGTGTAATGTATTGAGTCTATCCTTCTCAATTACTTTACAAAATTATTTGATATATATATATATATATATATATATTCAAATTATAAAGTGATATGAACTACGTGTTATTTTTTATTATTCAATTCGGTTTTGTTATATCACAATTATTATATTTCTACCTAATGTTAGGTGTCCTCTTTAATTTTAGAATTAATGAAATATTAAAAAATAATAATTTGTTAATGTTTGTTAAAAAAAAAAAAGATCTTTTGCCAACCTTATGTCATTTATAATCATTAAAAATTAGAAATAAATAGATTTGAAAAATATAAAGAAATTCTTAAGCAAATCAAGCCTGAAAACAGTTTTAAACTCAAATAAGGATGTTCGAATATCATTTCGAGACCATTAGTTTTGATCATGTTGAGCGTAATGCTAATTCTATTGCGAAATAACCAATTTTTTAAAAATTAGAACTTTAACCAATTTATTAGTCTTCAGTTATCCATTTAAGTGCAAAAAAAGATCTACATTAAGATGATATTCATAGAGCGGTTATTCTTTCTGTAGTTAATGAGAATAACTTTATTTATATTGAGGTATGCAAAATTTGAATTTGTTAATTCTCTTTAATACTTAAATTCTACTTTGGTACATTAAAATTAAGTGTCTTACATACAATTTTAGCTAATTTTAAATCTATACATTTTTTATATCAGTATAAAGCCTAAAATATAAAAGGTTGTTAATATCTTTTAAAAGTAGGAAAGGTTGTGCTTCTTATGTTTGTGCAATTTATCTGATATATTCTCCATATTGATCTTATATATAGATATAGTGTAATCAACATATGTACTCCTTCTAAGCCAAGCTGAAAAAATTAATTTGTTTTAAATAATGTGTTAATTTTATAATAGTACATAAATGGGTTAGTGTATAATGTCCACTTACATGTGTATTTAATTTGTTAAGTTCATGATACTTAATTCATGTACAAATATTTTGTTTAGTAGTCATTAATCAAGTGACTTTAAAAATGTCATAGGAGTTATATAAATAGTCTTATAAGTGAAATGTAAGTGGAATTAAATGGGTCTAAAGTAATTTATTTTAAATACTCTTTAAATTTTCAAGTTTTTCGCATTTAAAATTTAAACCGCGATATTTTAATTTAAAACATTAAATCTTAGTGTCCCTATATTACTATAAATAAATTTTTCAATCATAGAGTGTAATAATTGATTGAAAGTGAGAATATTTGTGGGTGAGTTCACTTTTCTAAATAATTTTGGATATGCAAAATCACGAACGACAGTGCCGTGGCCAACGACATGGGTGATGGACTTGTCCATCGAGAATTACCTCATTGTCAACGACCTCTTTGGTCGCTTGTACCCTATCTTTTTGTAGTTTGTTTCGATGCGAGACTCGTTAGATTGTTGTAGATATTGGGAATTGTAACAACTAATGACATATGTTGCTTCTCTAATTTGTTAACAAACCCTCAAGCACTAATGACATATGTTGCTTTCTAATTTGTTAACAAACCCTCGAGCGCATGAGAGTGTCATGTGTCACGAATTTTGTAGGCTGTATAAATATGGCATGTGTGTCAAATGTAGAGGTATAGTGAATGTTTCAACTCTATAAACATTAAGGTGGTGTTTGATTTGCCAGAATCACTGGCAGAATAGAATACTCATTTGTCCTGAGTATTCCATTCTGATGTTTGGTAGTCAAAAAATGGTCGGATGGCGATTTAATCGGAAAGCCCATTTAATTGTATATTGGAATTACCATTCCTATGGGAGGGCTTAGGAATTGTGTTTTCGATGGCTAATGGAATGGGGAAAAAAGGCATAAGATTAAAATAGCCTTCAACACAAAAAAAGATAACCCATTCACAACTCCTCTTCAGTACAATAAAAATAATATGTCCTCAAGTCAATCATATTTTATGTGATAAAGTATGTACTTTGTAATTTTATTTATTTATTAATAAAAAATTATTTAAAGCCATTTATTAATCCATGTTTAGTTGTTTGAATTAATTAGTGTGATAAACTCATAGTTTTGAAGCAATACTTTTAGAATCATGAAGAGTGTAACGACCTCGAAATTCGACCAATCTTGTTACCTTAAATTTCTTATTTGTTAATCATTATGTCTCTTACGTCTAAATTTCGGTTCGTTAATAAATCTTTAATCTCCTTATTTAACACATTATTTGACATTACCGTCATCAATTACCAAATTTTCGGTATAATTTTTTTTTTCTCAATTCAATCATTGTATTAAATATTTGAACATTTAAAAAAAAATTAACTTCTCGATCCTAGTCCCTTGATCGTGACCTTTACTTTTTTTCTTTCTATTAACATTATCATAAATCTCAACACTCACAATTTAATATTGTTCATATTCATACAATTTCTCTTTGTTTCATAATTGAATATATAATACCTTTTATCGTAACAATTATCTTGAACAATCACATTTCACATTTTAACTCTATTCATCCTAACCGGATCCAACATATAAGTAAACATATACAAAACATCACTTTAAACTTAGCAACTGTATTCACATTACATTATGATATTGAAATTATAACAATGACATTTACAACCTTTTATGGTAATCTCTCTAACATAATCCGTTATCCCAGAACTTTATTTCTTTACCTACAAAAGTTTATTTTATGCAAGAAATGAGCACAACGGCTTAACAAGTTCAACAGTTTATGTTTCACATAGCACATACCTTAATATGTTCGGTGTGTGTCATACATCATGTGCTTGTGCTTCTACTATAGCAATATATTTCACATCATTGTACAGAGTACACATAATTGTCATATTATCCACGTATCACATAACACATAATTTATATGCATTTAAACAAGTAATAACATATCATAACAGACAGCATTTAACATTAAAGGACTAAAGAACTTGTCTGGATTGCGGAATTAAATAATAAATATCCTTTTATATTGCTCCTCGTACAACCTATGATCATAAAATAATCAAATAATAATTATTCATCTCCTTATGATATTAATTTAATTAATTAATATCATCTATACCGTAATTAACCCTACCCGGCGATTTATTTTAGGGTACCAGGTCAATTAATACTTAATATGGTTAATTATATTAACCTCGTTCCTTAATATATTCATTTAATTTAATATAAAACACATTCACTACGGACAACCCAGCTTATCGGATAAATTTTAACATTTCTGGTTGTCCGAAAATTTTATTTAACCATTTTCTAACTTTTAAACTTAATAGATTAATATTTAAAATATTTAAATATTAATCTCCAATATTTATATTTTTACAAAAATATTAAATTTAATGCCCAAACATCATTTCTATATTTTTAGTATTTTTCTATAATTTTCTATGATTTTTAAATAATTTTTTTAAACATTTATTTCAATTAAAAATCACTTTTGAGGGCATTTTGGTAATTGCCGCGCCCTTAAAGATATAATCGGAATTTCCCAGAAAGTTCAAGGGTATTTTCGTAATTTTCGCGACTTTAGGGACTCATTCGGTATTTTCCAGAAAGACAGAGAGCAAAACCGTAATTTCCTAGGCTAAGGGACACGTTCGGTATTTCTTGAAAAGGGCAGGGGCACGCTGGTAATTTCACCGCCTGCCGTCGGCCGCGCATGGCGCGCAGCCCCCCTTACCGACGCCAAACGGTGTCATATCGATTCACTGTTCGTGATAGTCGCGCATTGCGCGGACGACCGAACTTTCGCGCCCCAAAACGGCGCCGTTTAATACCCGCGTCCAGAAAAAAAATGGCTGCCGCGCAATGCGCGGCAGCCCTTCTTCTTCTTCAGTTTTTTTTTCCACGAACAGGGCACCAACTTAGCCAAAAATTTTCATTTTTGATCAAGTTTTTCCCCACAAAACAACTCTAAAAATCATGTAATTCACACATATATATCCAAAAATTATTTGGAATCATTATTCTATTTATTTTCTATTTTTCCACAAAATTAATTTATCCTCATAAATAATAAATAAACCAAATAAATAATTCTTATCCCTTCCTCAAGCCAAAGAAAACCTCCTTGAAGCTTGTTTCTCATCTCTTGGCAGTCATAGTGGTCGGTGGTGAGTGGTGGCGGTGGTGGCTCTCGGATGAACAAAGAAAGAAAGAGAGTTGGGTTGTGTTTTTATTTGTTTTGCTTTGTTTGCATGCTTGCTTTTTCTTTCTTTTTTTCTATTCTCTTCCTTTACTTTTATAACCAAACATTTAATTCTTTTGGAAATACTCCACAATTCCACCGCCTTATTTCCTTCCCGAAAATTTCGAAAATTTCCACAAATCATGCGTAAACAATTTATTTAATACATTATGTAATTATTTCATGTAATAAATATTTTATATAATATATATAAAATATTTATTTTAATTCACTAAAAATCATAATTTGATTTATAAATAATATCTAGACCTCTTTTAGGTATTTTTCTTGACAAATTTTGCATACGCATAATGACATGCATGTACTTATATGAGGTAATTTATACCTCCAAAATTCATAAAATAATTCACATAACATATAAAAATTATTTTTCGTGATTTTTCACTTCATTATTTGGACAACATGTTACATTAACATGTTCACATTTCCGAAATATTATCCTTCATAAAAATCATAATAATTCCATTATACATAAACATAATTTTTAATAAATTAAAACATTCATTTTTCTTATTTATTTTTCATTTTTATATTTACAATAATTTCTTTATATATAAATTATGTAATTTAATATTATATAATTTATATATTTACATTCTCCTTTCTTAAATAATTTCTTAAATTCCTCCATAATTATCAATTAATCAATAATTTCACATTTATTAACTCTCTCATTATTTTAATTCTCTTATATAAATTATATAATTATCCTTATATAATTTATATAATTATAATTTCCTTTATACATCACTTTAATTTTCTTATATAAATTATATAATTTATTATTATATAATTTGTATAATTACATTTCTTCTCAATCAATTTCTAAATTTCCACCATAATTCTTAATTAAATCTAAAATCAATAATTACAATTTTATTAACTTCCTCATTCGCTTTTCATTTAAAATTGGATTAATTTAATTATTAATCCTTTAATTTTCATAATTAATAACATTTATAATTATCATTTAAACATATATATATATATATATATATATATATATATATATATATATATATATATATATATTCTCAGAGATTAATAAGGAATGAATATGAAAGGTTATTCACCAACAGGCGATAATCCGCGCCGTAAGGTTATTCCCACAAATTAATACATGAAAATAAAAGGCACATCTTATGAGTAAGGAAAAAACAATATTATTTTCGAGAATCAAATAATGATAATCCCTTACCATAGTAAGTTTGAATAATGGAAGATGAAAAAGATGGTATCCCTTACCGTATATATATATCAAATTTCATATATTTCACATTACCACATAACCTCAATTAAATCATAATTTCTGCATTTCCATAACAATTTAATTGTACAATTTATTGTACATTTATCTGAAATTTCTCTTATTCTTAATAAATTGTCTTTAAATAA
This sequence comes from Hedera helix, assembly GCA_947179155.2. Lineage (NCBI taxonomy): Eukaryota > Viridiplantae > Streptophyta > Magnoliopsida > Apiales > Araliaceae > Hedera > Hedera helix. Next base: position 26,117,618 of record OX359270.1, read on the forward strand.
TTTATTTACTTTTCAATTACCTAAATTCAATACCATTTATCATAATCTCTACACAGATTTAATTTACTAATTAAATATCATCACATACCTTAAATCACATAAAATAATAATTAATTTGAACAATCTTGATAATTTAATCAATTAAATTCTCATTTGATATTATTAAAGAAATTCTGAAAATTCGGATCCTCACAAAGAGTTTGTGCTAAAGACATCTAAATTCAAGATAGCTAAAAACTAAAATATTTCTAGTCATAGGATCACTAATATGGGGTTAGTGAATCCGAATAGATTAGTACATACTATGCTTGCTCTGTTAAAAATGATGATTGATCTCATAATCATTTGTGTGGAAACACTAAAACAAGTATGTAGGTGCTTATTAAAGAATAAGTTTACTGAACATGGCTCACTTAAAAAATACCTAATGGAGTTTTACATGCTTATCGATAGGAATTTCTAATGTGATAGTAGTATAAGTGATAATTGGACTTGAAATCATCATAGTGTCTTGTGTATGATAAGTTATACATTGTCATATTTCTTAAGATTATTTGGGTATAACAAATAATATGCTCGAGTATAATAAGTTATACATAGAAGTAGGTGAATGATCAACAAAGAATTTACCACTTATATTAAAGGGAGAGAATGTCATATGCGATTCAATAAATGACAACTCATGAGTCTTTGGACAAAGCGAATTGAAAATTAGAAATGAGTTTCTAATTTACATTAATTAGAGTTGTGCATTTGAGGATTGAAAAACATGTGATCAAATAAATAAGACTTGACATAAATTTCATGTTTTATATTTGATTAGGACATTGTATGGTACAATGATTAAATTGTATGGTAACTATTCACAGAATAGGTTCTTTGTGATCAAATGTTAAAATTCATATTATCCGAAAAGTCGTGAATTGCTAAAGTGGTTTACCCTTATTGTAAAATAAATTTATTTATTTATTTTAAATTAAAGTAGTTTAATTCATAATAAATAATTTAGAATAATTCTAATTTATTTATTCTACAACTGGTATATTATTGAACCTAAAGGGTCATATCATAAAAGGGAAATATTTATTTTAAAAGTAATTGGCTTAATAATAATAAATTAAGTGTATTTAATTTATTGTAGAATAAATTAAATATCTTAATATTTATAATTAAGTATTTTAAAAATACCAATTATAAACTAATTATAAATTAATAAGAGGATTGAATATAGTTCCTAAATAGTTTAGGAATTATTATTATTATTATTATTAATTATTTAGTTCCTAAAAGGTTTAGGAACTAAGTTAATTAGTAGTATGCTTATTATAAATAATTAAGTCCTATTTGGATTAGGAATTACAATTGTTATAATAATAAATTTAGTTCCAAATTAGATTGAGAATTAAAATAAAACCCTATTTTTAAAAAGTTTAGGAGAGTTGCGCAAGTCTATAAATAAGGAGGCCCTTATTATAGACAAGGATTACACAAGTTGAGAGTATTATAGAATACTTCAATTCTCTACATCTAAGGAATTAGAGAGAGAGAGAGAGAGAAATTCAGGGCTAGACATCCAAGATCTAGTAGAATTAAAATTACTTCTTGAATTCATATTCCTCTTAGTGGGCCACTTTTAGAGGCTGCACGCTTGGGTAACTAACGTTGATCTATGGATCTTGAAGAATCGTGAAGGATTTATAGAGGTAAACTAGTAGCTGATTAAAAGTTATTCGTCTACAAAGGTATAACTTTTATCCTTTATCAATTAATAGTTTTGTATAAGGTAAATCTTAGATAATTGCAGATAAATTTTAAGTTTGATTAATGTCATGCTTCAACATTTTATTATAATTTGATTGTATGTCTATGATTTTCTGCAACTAACAATGGCATCAGAGCCAACTTTGTTGTGAATTATTAATTGTTTTGATTCCATATATACACGGTAATATGTTTAGAACAATTTATTTGGACACATTGTTGATATAAAATCATGTTTTGAAGTGAAACATGCAAAAATCGCAAATTTTAGCAAAATTGTGAAATTAATTCTGTAGCTTTTCGTCAAGGCGCAATTTGTAGTTCAAAATTTTTCGCCGAGACACAGTTTTTGAACTAAATTGGTGCGTCGGGGTGAAAAATTGTAAAATTTGATCATTTTTTTTTTGGCAATTTTAAAAATTAAAAATAAATGGTTTATTTTGATGATTTTATAATTAGGAATTAAATAATAGTAGTAACAATAATAATAATAATAATAATAATAATAAGACTCTTCTTATTAATTTATAATTAGTATTTTAAAAATACATAATTATAAATATTAAGCTATTTAATTTATTCTATCATCATAGTATAAATTAAATATACTTAATTTATCATTGCCATTAAGCCAAATACTTCTAAAATAAATATTTTCCCGGTGTGACCCTTTAGATTCTCCATATTAAACCGGTTATAGAATAAATTAATTAGAACAATTCTAATCTCATTTATATAATGAATTAACTATTTAATTTATTTAATAAATAATATTTATTCCACAATAAGGGTAAGTCCCCTTAGCGATCAACGACTTTTCAGATAATATAGATTTCAACATTTGATCATAAAAGAACATTTCAACGAATAGTTATCGTACAGTTCAATCCTTCTACCATACAATGTTCTAATCAAATATATGACATGGAATTACTGTTGATGACTGATTTTTATACCCATTTATTTAATACCTTTGAACTTGATGATAATGTAATTTTTTTAGCATTTTAGTTAGTTTTATATGTTTTTTTGTTATTATTATAAAATATGATATAATATTAGTTTTATATGTGTTATTTGTATTTTAGGTAATTTATATTATATCTATATATTTTATTTATTCTAATTTAATTTTTGTAGACAAATATAGCTGGAAGAGTATTTTGGTAAATCTGCACAGATGCCACCACTGCAGCGGTGCCCTGCTATCCTCGCAACAGTAGTATAATGCAGAATCCAACAGCAGGTTTCACCACCGCGGTGCCCAAAGCTTCTGCCCAAAAAATTATATAGGACCGCCGCAACGCTCCCCTGCTACCGCCGCGACAGTGATACTGTTCATGGTCGGCAGATTCAGCTTTTAAGTTTTTAGCTCTAATGTTAATATCTTTCATTCCTTTTTCATTTGGGGCGAGAGAGAGAGAGACGGGCTTGAGAGAAGATGAGGGAAAGTGGTTTCCCACTATGGGAAACCACCATACCTTTAATTCTTGATCCAAATCTCTCCATTTTTGGAATAAATGGATGAAGAAGATGAAGAGCAACCAAGAAATCTATTGATGGAGCCATGGATACATAAAGCTTTGAGGTTGAGCTTGGATGACAATAAGTGTATCTTCTAACTCTTTATTTGTCTTTGTATTTCGTTGTATGGTGATTCTTATGGATTATGTAATGAATATTGGCTATTCTTCTTACATTGGAATCTAAGTATGCTTTTGAATACAAATAGTTGTTTGAATTGATTCTCTCTCTCTTAATTGGCACCATGGATTGGATTAACATGTTTAATTTTTCATGTATTGATTGCTTGACTTAATAATTAGTTTGGTCGCCTATATGAAATTGACAAATGGATTATAGTGTGTTGAACCAAATGTGATAACATGTGATTGTGCTATTCTACATGGTGGGAGTGCATAGTTTGCATATAGGATAGGAATATACTTGTACGCCATGTGTAATCAGTTAAAAACATGAGCTTCATAACCCTTGTTTATTATAATTCTCATAGAAATATAGTGGATTATTTAGACTTGGGTATGCTTGTATTTCTATCAACAGAGGCGTATAAGTACTATAGTATTCTTGGTTGATCATTCGTTGGTTAAGGCCATATGAGTGGATTATCATGTTTTATGCTGATTGTTAATTGTTTGGTTTTGTAATCACTTTGGTAACTTGTATGAAATCGGAAGAGGGAGTATTAGTTTTGTAGCAAAAATCGCAAATTTTAGCAAAATTGTGAAATTAATTATGTAGCTTTTCGTCAAGGCGCAATTTGTAGTTCAAAATTTTTCGCCGAGACACAATTTTTGAACTAAATTGGTGCGTCGGGGTGAAAAACTGTAAAATTTGATCTTTTTTTTTTTTTTTTTTGCAATTTTAAAAATTAAAAATAAATGGTTTATTTTGATGATTTTATAATTAGGAATTAAATAATAGTAGTAGTAATAATAATAATAATAATAATAATAATAAGACTCTTCTTATTAATTTATAATTAGTATTTTAAAAATACATAATTATAAATATTAAGCTATTTAATTTATTCTATCATCATAGTATAAATTAAATATACTTAATTTATCATTGCCATTAAGCCAAATACTTCTAAAATAAATATTTTCCCGGTGTGACCCTTTAGATTCTCCATATTAAATCGGTTATAGAATAAATTAATTAGAACAATTCTAATCTCATTTATATAATGAATTAACTATTTAATTTATTTAATAAATAATATTTATTCCACAATAAGGGTAAGTCCCCTTAGCGATCAACGACTTTTCAGATAATATATATTTCAACATTTGATCATAAAAGAACATTTCAACGAATAGTTATCGTACAATTCAATCCTTCTACCATACAATGTTCTAATCAAATATAAGACATGGAATTACTGTTGATGACTGGTTTTTATACCCATTTATTTAATACATTTGAACTTGATGAGATTGTAATTTTTTTAGCATTTTAGTTAGTTTTATATGTTTTTCTGTTATTATTGTAAAATATGATGTAATATTAGTTTTATATGTGTTATTTGTATTTTAGGTAATTTATATTATATCTATATATTTTATTTATTCTAATTTAATTTTTGTAGAAAAATATAGCTGGAAGGGTATTTTGGTAAATCTGCACAGATGCCACCACCGCAGCGGTGCCCTGCTATCCTCGCAACAGTAGTACAATGCAGAATCCAACAGTAGGTTTCACCGTCGCGGTGCCCAAAGCTTCTGCCCAAAAAATTATATAGGACCGCCGCAACGCTCCCCTGCTACCGCCACGACAGTGATACTGTTTATGGTCGGCAGATTCAGCTTTTAAGTTTTTAGCTCTAATGTTAATATCTTTCATTCCTTTTTCATTTGGGGCGAGAGAGAGAGAGAGACGGGCTTGAGAGAAGATGAGGGAAAGTGGTTTTCCACCATGGGAAACCACCATACCTTTAATTCTTGATCCAAATCTCTCCATTTTTGGAATAAATGGATGAAGAAGATGAAGAGCAACCAAGAAATCCATTAATGGAGCCATGGATGCATAGAGCTTGGAGGTTGAGCTTGGATGACAATAAGTGTATCTTCTAACTCTTTATTTGTCTTTGTATTTCGTTGTATGGTGATTCTTATGGATTATGTAATGAATATTGGCTATTCTTCTTACATTGGAATCTAAGTATGCTTTTGAATACAAATAGTTGTTTGAATTGATTCTCTCTCTCTTAATTGGCACCATGGATTGGATTAACATGTTTAGTTTTTCATGTATTGATTGCTTGACTTAATAATTAGTTTGGTCGCCTATATGAAATTGACAAATGGATTATAGTGTGCTGAACCAAATGTGATAACATGTGATTGTGCTATTCTACATGGTGGGAGTGCATAGTTTGCATATAGGATAGGAATATACTTGTAGGCCATGTGTAATCAGTTAAAAACATGAGCTTTATAACCCTTGTTTATTATAATTCTCATAGAAATATAGTGGATTATTTAGACTTGGGTATGCTTGTATTGCTATCAACAGAGGCGTATAAGTACTATAGTATTCTTGATTGATCATTCGTTGGTTAAGGCCATATGAGTGGATTATCATGTTTTATGTTGATTGTTAATTGTTTGGTTTTGTAATCACTTTGGTAACTTGTATGAAATCGAAAGAGGGAGTATTAGTTTTGGCCTGAATATGTTAATACATGTTATGTTATTTGGTCTTTGGATTGAATGCATAATTTGTACGTAGGATAGACATATACATACATGCCACATGTAGCCAATGTGAGAATATGTGCTTAGAAACCCTGCTTGTGTTAGTTCTCATAGTAATATAGTGAATTACCTTGCTTGGGTTGCTCTTGTCTGAATTCTGTCAAATGTGATAGGTTTGGATGGGATACGCTTATTTGGCTATCGAAAGATGCCTATAAGTACTATTGTATTCTCGGTTGACAATTTGTCGTGACCGTATAATTGAGAAAGAGTTAAAAGATAAAAATGGCATGTTAGAGGAAATTGTTGGTTTGCAAAAATATGGCATACATATAATCAAATTATATAAGCGCAACGAAAGCAAGAAAAATTAGATTTAAAATTTTTGTACAAACCAATAACCCGGATCTTTCTTATGCGACTATTATTAATTGAGGAAGGATAAAAGAATTTATACCTTTGTAGAACCAAGCTTCCACGGGTATAAGTTCATCTCCCTTTAATCCTTTCACGTTCTTCTTCAAATTCACCGATTAGATTTCACGGATCAATGTTAGCTCCCCAAGTGTGAAGCCTCTAGAGGTGATCCACCAAGAGATTTAGGAATTAAAGAAATGGATTATGGTTTCTCCAAATCATGGGTGACTAGCCCTAATTCTCTCTCTCTCTCCAACTCCTTAGATGTAGAGAATTATGGAGTACTATCTCTATTATAGTAAAAGAGTGTGTAACCTTGATCTATGATAAGACTCCTCTTATTTATAGATCTAGTCAACCCTCCTAAACTATTTAGGATTAGGGTTTTAATTTAATTCCCAATTTAATTAAGAACTAAATTAATTAATTATAATTCCTAAACCATTTAGGAACTTAATTATTTAATAATGAGAGTACTTCTTATTAATTAATTACTAAACCATTTAGTAACTTAATTAATTATTATAATTATAATTCCTAAACTATTTAGGAACTTAATTATTTAATAATAATATTACTACTTATTAATTAATTCCTAAATCATTTAGGAACTAAATAATAATACTAGTAATAATAATAGTAATAATAATAATAATAAGACTCCTCTTAATAATTTATAATTAGTATTTCTAAAATACTAAATTATAAATATTAAGCTATTTAATTTATTCTATCATCATAGTATAAATTAAATATACTTAATTTATTATAACGATTATATCATCCACTTCTAAAATAAATATTACTCTTTTGCGGTGTGACCCTTTAGGTTCTCCATATTAGACCGGTTGTATAATAAATAAATTAGAACAATTCTAATTCATTTATTACGAATTAACTCTTTAATTTAGAATAAATAATTATTCCACAATAAGGGTAAGCCCCCTTAGCGATTAGTCGACTTTCCAGATAATATAGATTTCAACATTTGATCGTAAAAGAACTTTTCAGCAAATAGTTACTGTACAATTCAATCCTTCTACCATACAATGTCCCAATCAAATATAAGACACGAAATTTTTGTCAAGTCTTATTTATTTGATTATATGCATTTCAATTCACAAATACACAACTCTAGTTAATGTAAATTAGAAACTCCTTTTCTAATTTCATTCAACCCTGGCCAGGGATTTCTGAGTTGTCACTTATTGAATCGCATAGGACATTCTCTCCCTTTACTGGAAGTGGTAGATCCTTTGTTGATCATTCACCTATCTCCATGTGTACCTTATTATACCCAAGCATATCCTTTGATATACCAACAGGTCTTAAGGAATATGTCAAAGTATAACTTAGTACACACAAGATACTATGATGATCTCAAGTCCAATGATCACTTGTACGACTATCACATAAGGAACTCCTATTGACAGACAAGTAAAACTCCATTAGGTGTTCCTTGAGCGAGTCACATTCAGTGAACTTTTTCTCTAATAAGCACCTACATACTTGCTTTAGTGTCTCAACACAAATGATTATGAGATCAATCATTATCTTCATAAGAGCAAGCATAGTATGTACCAATCTATCCGGATCTACTAATCCCCTTTTTGGTGATCCAACGATTAGGAACAATTTTAGTTTTGAGCTATCTTGAATTTAGATCTCATTAGCATGATTCTCATCATGGTTCTAAAAGCATTGCTCTGGGTTTATCCATTTGATTAATTCAATTAAATAATCATGAATAAAGAAATGCCTTGATACTTTTATTAATAAATGAACAAGATTACAAAGTATATGCTATCATATCAAATGTGATTGGCTTGAGGGCATGCTACTTTCAGAAATTGTATTCTTAGATTCATTTATCTTAAATTGCTTTCTAGTTTAAATGTTAATTTGCATTATTTTCATTTTCATTTCTTCCATTAAATCAACTATTTGAATTAAGATCGACTTGATGCAATCGATATTTGGAGCTCGTTAGAACTAATCCCTCGTGGGATCGACTTTTACTTTCATTTTATTACTTGTTAACCGTGTATGCTTGCACGCTATTCATTCAAATGAATTCGAGAGTGGAATTTAACTAATAAATAAATAGTTCCAATTTCGACCAACAACTGTCAAGTCTTATTTTATTTGATCATATACATTCCAATTCACAAATGTACAACTCTAATGTAAATTAAAAAATTCATTTCTAATTTTTATTCCACATTAGCCAAGGATTTTTGAGTTGTCATTTATCGAATTACATAGGACATTCTCTTCCTATCTCCATATACAACTTATTATACCCGAACATATCATTTGTTATACCCAAAGAGTCTTAAGGAATATGCCAAAATATAACTTATCATACACAAGGTACTGTGATGATCTTAAGTTCAAGGATAACATGTACTACTATTACTTAAGGAACTCATATTGATAGGCAAGAAAAATTCTATTAGGTGTTCTTTAAGCGAATCACGTTTAGTGAGCTTATTCTCTAATAAGTACCTACATACTTGCTTTAGTGTCTCTACACAAATGATTATAAGATCAATCATCATTTTCGTAAGAGCAAGTATAGTATGACCTAATTATCCAGATTCACTAATCCCTTTTTAGTGATCTCACGATTAGGAACATTTTAGTTTTCGAGTTATAAAGAATTTAGATCTCATTAACATGATCCTTATCATGATTCTAAAAGCATTGCTCAAAACTATGGGTTTATTCATATAATTAAATCAACAAATTAATCATGACTGAAGAAATGCCTTGATACTTTTATTAATAAACGAATAAGATTACAAAATATATACTTATCATATCAAATGTGATTGGCTTGATGGTATACTACTTTCAATCTCCCACTCGCACTAAAGTCAATCGCCCTTGGTAATAACTTTTGAATTGCTGATAAAATACTTTAGTTAATTAATCTGTAATGTTGTTATGAGATTCTACCATTTCTATGGTGTCATTTTCTCTTTCAATGATTCCACTAATCATTCTAAAGTGCTGCAACACATGTTTGGAATTCAGATGAGACTTAGGTTTCTTGGCGAATTAAACTCCTTTAACGCTGTGAACCATTTCAAGTTCTTTAATGAACTTGTTCATCCAAACAATCACATTTGCAGCTTCACTTATAGTTATATACTATGCTTTTGTCACTAAATCAACAACTTTTTGCTGTTTGGAACCTTTTTAATTCACCGCACCATCGTTCAAGGTAAACACATAACCTAAAATGGATTTGTTGTTGTCTTGGTTAGTCTGAAAAAACGAGTATATTAGGCTTTCTAGTTTTAATAGACATACCATTAGAAATGTGTTTCTAATATTCTTCTCTAAAATTGAACTGATATCTTCCTATCACTCATAAACAACATCAGGTCTTAGTAAATGTTATTCCATACATGATATATCCTATAGCTAAATCATCAGGTATCTTTATCATGTAATCTCTCTCTTTGCATGTCTTTGGGGTTAATTTCTTATAGAGATTAACTCATTGGCTCATCAGCATGAGACCTCTTGGAGTTTGGCATGCTAAACTTCTTTAGCATCGAATCAATATAAGTTCCTTGGGTCAAGCTACGAATCATTTATGATCTATCTCTATAGACTTTTATCCCCAATGGAATATTAGGATGCTTCTCCCAAGTCTTTATAGAGAAGTGTTTAGACAACCACATTTTTACTGATTGCAGTATCGGTATGTCATTACTTATCAGTAGTATATCACCATATAATACTAGGAATGTCATAGTTCTCCCACTAACCTTTGTACACACTTGGTTCATCCTCGTTTTTGATAAAATCAAACTCCTTTGATTGTCTCATCAAAACGGATATTTCATCTTCGAGAAACTTGCTTCAATCCATAATTAGATTATTGTAGCTTACATACTTGATTTACTCCATCTTTGGAATTAAAATCCCTCTGACTGTATCATATATACATCCTCTATTGAGTAAGAATGTCTCCACGTTCATTTGCTAGAGCTCATATAATAAGTTGTAACTGCAAGTAAAATACGAATAGATTTAAGCATTTTTACTAATGAAAAATTTCATCATAGCCAACTCCTTAACCTCGTATAAAACTTTATTGCCACTAGTTAGGTCTTATAGGTCTCCACCTTGCCATCTGCTTTAGTCTTTCTATAAGACACATTTCGAATTTCATGGCCAACAGTCATTTCTCTTGAGTCTTTACTCATGCCACATCGTATGTAATTGGATCATCATCCATTATGATGCATACCTCATCATCATCATCATCATCATCTATGGTGAACCTTTTAGGTATCTTCGGTACTAAATAAGATTTACGACTTGGTTATGATACAATAGGTTTATTTACTTGAATAGATTCTTTCACTTGATATGTAGTGCTTTGTGGTTCTTGAACTTCTTCAAGATCTATCTCACTCCCACTAACCCTTTAAGGACAAACTCCTTTTCCTAGAAGGTAACATGTTTCAACAAATATCTTTTAATCAGTAGGATTATAAAAGTGATACTCTAAACTTTCTTTAGGATATCCCACAAGTTTACACTTGTCAAATCTTATCTCTGGCTTTTCATTGTTAAACCTTTTGACATAAGTTAAACAATCTAAAATCTTAACATACTTAAGACTTGGTTTCCTCTATATCCATAACTCATATAGAGTCTTGGGGACAGATTAGAAGGTATCCTATTTAGTAAATATGTTGTTGTTTCTAGAGGATAAACCTAGAAGGATATTAGAAGATAAACTCATCGTGGATCATCACTATGTCCATTGTGAGAAAATACCATTTCGCTTGAGATGATCTAGAAACTTACTGCTTAAGTATTCCCTTTTCGATCTAATTGAAGAACTTTAATATTTTTGACCGTTTGTTTCTATACTTCACTTTTGAATTCTTTGAACCTTTCATACGATTTGGATTTGTATTTCTTCAAATACATATATCAAAATTTAGAATTATCAGTGGAAGTAATGAATAAATACCCTCATCTTGCATTTGTTGTCAAAGGTCCCACACACAACTGTGCGTACCATCTCTAAAAACTCTACAAATCTCTCTCCATATTCACTAAATTGAGATTTAGTCATGTTGTCCATGATACAAGATTCATAAGTTATATTTGATTCATAATCAAAAGGCTCTAAAAGCCCATCTATATGCAACTTGTGTAGTCTTATTTCATTAATATGACCGAATATTCAGTGCGATATGAAGGTATGATTCATATCATCTCTTTACCTTTAGTTTGTTCAATTTGAAATATTTTTTTATGTAAGTCAGGTACACAAAATTCATCAAGTAATCAACCAGTTCTAAATAAAATATTATCATTATAACTAGAACAAAGATTATTTTTTATTATAATGCCTCAACTTTCCTTGTTTGCACATGGAACGTACATAATATTTCTAATAAAAACTGGAACATAGTAACAGCTTACTAACTTAATAGACTTACCTGTAGGCAACGCTAAACTTTAAGTTCATATGACTAATGTAACAATTTTTGCCGCATTCCCCACGCATAGGAGTACTTGTCATTTGTTTAACTTTCTACTTTTGCTTAGTCTCTATAATAACTTGCGTATTTAAGACCACCAGCCGATATCTAATACCCAAGTAGAACTTGACTTATAGAAAGTTCTATTTCATTATGAACAAATCTATATCTGTAGTATAAGCTTTTTCAAGCTTCTTTTGCTTAAGTACTGCAATTCTCTTGCCGTAGTTCTTCTAGTGTCCCAACTTATCCCAATGAAACCAAACTCATTTGTCATCGGAATCACTTTTATTTATGTCCTTTAATTAGTGCCTTTCGTTTGCCTTCTATCCTTTCTGACTCCTAAGAAACACCTTTGGCCATCTTCCTCTGCTTAAAAGACTTGGTCTTTCTTGGAAGAAAAGTGACTTTCAACATACTTCAACATGTTTAGTTAATCAAGTAAACTGACACCTAGCTTACTAATGTTTGAAATTCATAACAAATTGTGAATAGAAGTCAGTGAGTGACTGTAAGATCGAATCTTGACTCAACTCTCCATCATCGATAAAGCCCAATTATCCCAATTGATCATCTTTAGGACATGTGTCATTACTGTAGTGTCATTGGTTATTATAGATTGGAAGAGTTCATTAGATATCTTATATCTAGTTAACCTACTTTGCTCACCATACAACTCATAAAAGTGTATTAGTATAGTATGTGCATCCATTTTCTCGTGTTGACGTTGTAACTCGATACTTATGGATGCGTATATGATGCATTTGAGCCACATTTGTGTCATTTTTCTACTTCATAAGTAGCAATGTCTTCCTTAGAGGCATTGTTTGCAACATTTGCAGTGATAGGCAAATTAAGGACATTTGCTAGTTTTTTTCAGCATTAAGAACTATTCTCAATTTTTTTTAACCAATTAGAACAATTCAGTTTGATTAAATTATTAGCATCTAATATGCTATAAAGTGTTAGTGAATTAAAAGATAACAATATTCTTTAAGTGAATTAATAACAACATTAATATGTATTCATTTTATTAATCACCAAGTTAATTAAGTCTTTATTTAAAATGGTGTCTCCCACTATTTTCATCAAAATATATTACCCTCAATATATAGTACGATAAATCTAGTTAAAGATCTGCTGGTGGGAAAATGATCGTATTTCAAATGTATATAGTCTTGTATGACATAACAAACTATATATAAATAAATAGGAAGACAACTCTTTATCAATTACATCAACATGTAACTCCTTGTATTTTGCCTCTTGGATTATTATAATCATGTGTGACACATCCAAATCAAAATTATCAAAGTTATGTCCAACCTAGCATTTTCATATAAGTGAAGAGAAAAATAATGTCCTTGTATGACACAACAAAACATCATTGCTCAATTACTTTATAAACATCTACTATACAATAAAACAATATCTCAAATAATTAATATAAGCCTTGTATGACACAACAAACTTATAATGATTATTTGATACTTTATCGTTTTACCATGCTAGAAGGCGATATTTGATATTTTATTAATATCTTTGAACGTTATAACTTAATATTATAAACCTTGAGTAGTTTGTTATTAATTATCTTATCTTGTTTAGCACGCACGCGCACACACACACACACACACACACACACACACACACACACACACACATATATATAGAATACTATATTCTACTTGAATTTATTTTTTGGATATATATATATAACACATGTACATATAGAATACTATATTCTACTTTGATTTATTTTTTGGACTTTATTCTAGTTTGATTTATTCAAACCATCAAATAAACCAAAAGGTCAAACATAGGGTGCAAGAATAAATACATAAATGTAACTATTATATTTAACCCGGGCTCCAATACAAACGAGTCTTTAAGCGCTCTTTGTCTTCGACTCTAATTCTTCAAATAAATCTAACTAATCATATTACAAACTATTTTCATAAAATAGAAACTTTGATCAGCAGTCAAGTGAAAGTACATAGGAAAGAGATAGAATTTATATAAAAAAAAAATTAGATAATATGAGATACGCAGACCCCATTTATAAAAACATCCATATAAAACAAATTCAATCATATTAGTAAATATTTCATAATCAATCCCACTTATTATCATATATATCAATAAATAATATTCACCCCATAAATTAAATAAACCATTCTATATATATTGGTATAATTTAATGGGGAATTTAAAGTTGCATGAAATCAAATTTCATGCAACTTTAAATTGCCCATTAAATAAATTTTTTATTTTAATTATAAAATTATTTAAAAATAAACTATTTATTTTTATTAATTTATAATTTTTTAAAAATTTTAAAATCACCTAAAATAAACATTTTATTTTTAATTTTAAAAATCTGCTCAAATTATAAAACTGCCGTTGAAAATCTGTAATTGCAAAAATTAAGAAAATGCCACTCGGCGCCTAGGCGCCCATCTACTGTAGCAGCTTCGTTTTTCACAATTTTTCGATTTTTGATCCTCTTTTTGATCCAAAATTCGATTTTTTGAAATTGTTTTCAAACCTATGATAATATACAACATATTATGCCCAATAAATTATTCTAAACACATACCCATACATATACGGAATCTAAATAATTAATAATTCGCATAAGCTTGACTCTTGATGCCACTGTTAGTTTGGGAAAACATGACATAAATACAATCAAATTGTTATGCGAAACTTATTAATTGAGGAAGGATAAAAGATTTATATCTTTGTAGAATCAAGCTTTCACAGGTATAAGTTTACCCTTCGAATTCATCGATTAGATTCTACAGATCAATGTCATCTAGAGGTGATCTACCAAGAATTAATAAGTATTTAAGAAGTGAATTTTTGTTTCTTCAAACTATGAGTGACTAGCCCTAATTTTCTTTTTCTTCTAGTTATAGATAAAATATGAAGTACTTTCCTAATTCTTATGAAGGAATGCGTAACCCCAATCCATAATAAGACTTATTTTATTAATAGACATGGTCAACCCTCCTAAACTATTTAGGATTAGGGTTTTTAATTAAGTTCATAATCTAATTAAAAACTAAATTAATTTAATATAATAATTATAATTCTTAAACCATTTAGGAACTAAATAATAATAATAATAATAATAATAATAATAATAATAATAATAATAATAATAATAATAATAATAATAATAATAATAATAATAATAATAAGACTCTTCTTATTAATTTATAATTAGTATTTTTAATATACATAATTATAAATATTAAGCTAGTTGATTTATTATATCATCATAGTATAAATTAAATATACTTAATTTATCAATATCATTAAGCCATCCACTTTTAAAATAAATATTTCCCCGGTGTGGCCCTTTAGGTTCACCATATTAAACCGGTTGTAGAATAAATTAATTAGAATTATTCTAATCTTATTTATATAATGAATTAAACTATTTAATTCATTTAATAAATAATATTTATTCCACAATAATGGTATGTCTTCTTAGCGATTAACGACTTTTTAGATAATATAGATTTCAACATTTGATCGTAAAAGAACCTTTCAGCGAATAGTTACCGACAATTCAATCCTTCTACCATACAATATCTCAATCAAATATAAGACGTGAAATTACTGTCAGGTCTTATTTTATTTGATCATATGTATTTCAATTCACAAATGTACAACTCTAATATAAATTAAAAATTCCTTTCTAATTTTCACTTCACATTGGCTAAGGATTTATGGGTTGTCATTTATCGAATTACATATGACATTCTCTTCCTTTACTAGAAGTGGTAGATCATTTGTTGACCATTCACCTACCTCCGTGAGCAACTTATTATACCCGAACATATCCTTTGTTATACCCAAAGAGTCTTAAAGAATATGTCAAAGTATAACTCATCATACACAAGGTACTGTGATAATCTCAAGTCCAAGGATCACATGTACTACTATCACTTAAGGAACTCCTATTGACAGATGAGTAAAACTCCATTAGGTGTTCCTTAAGCGAGTCATATTTAGTGAAGTTATTCTCTAATAAGCACTTATATACTTGCTTTAGTGTCTCTAAACAAATAATTATGAGATCAATCATCCTCTTCGTATAAGCAAGCATAATATGTACTAATCATCCGGATTTACTAATTCCCTTTTTTATGATCCCCTGATTAGAAACATTTTAGTTTTTGAGCTATCAAGAATTTAGATCTCATTAACATGATTCTCTTCATGATTCTAAAAGCATTGCTAAAAAATATGAGTTTATTCATATAATTAATTCAGCCAATTAATCATGAATAAAGAAATGTCTTGATACTTTTATTAATAAACAAATAAGATTACAAAATATATGCTTATCACATCAAATATGATTGACTTGAGGGCATACTACTTTTAGATGAAATATCTATACTTAAAAGAATTTAATGTTGAAAGAGTAAGCACCAGATCCGAAGTAGCAAGTACACGAATTTGGGGGCATTACACCAATTCTTCCAAATATGGTTTTGAAGTCATTGGGCCTCATCCTAGGCTCATAAATAGAGAAATTAACTCAATGCACTACAAAGGTTTTAGAGTCGATCATGGGTTAAGCCTAATTTTTATAAGTATTAACCCTCAAACCTTATATTTACCTAGGATATCATAAAATTGTAGTACAAAAGTTACCCAAGCAAATCTAGCACCAAATTGACAAGAGAGTCTCTTATGCTTCAAATTGACAACTAATTCACATGTATAATAACTAAAGTATAAATAGAAGTAGAGATAGACTAAAAATTAATAAATCTACATTTCTATAACATAATTGAGTACAATTCAAGGATAAATTGAAGAGATTAGAGTCGAAACTTAAAAATTTAAGGAAGAGCAGTGATTGGAATTTGGATGAAGGCTTTATTATTTGGAAATTTACTCTCACTATATCTCTATCTCAATATGAGAAATTCTCTCTCTAAAGGGGAATTTTTGGACCTTTTCTCTCTTGCAAGTAAGCTTTCTTGATGGATGAAAATGAAGGAATAAGGGATTAACTAGCTGAAAATTTTTCATTCGGGGGATGATCTGCCATTAGATGGTGGCTTTGGTCTTAACCACCATCTTGTTAGTGGCTTGGAGCTCATTTCACTAGGTCGCACACATGGAGGTGGTTTGAGATCTTTTCTCTATCCTCATCTCATAGGTTTTAATATTTTTTTTAAGCCCTAAAATGCTGTTTTTCTTTCTCGATTTTCTCTTTTTTGGGGTTTTTCATTATTTCTATGGACAAATGAAAATTTTGGGTGTCTACAATATATATAAGATACAAGTTCAAGTTTATAATTCTGAATGAATATAGATAATAATGTTTGTGCCAAGTTTGATGAATGAGATACATAATAAGAATATATTGTAAAATCGCCACATTTCATCACTACATCAGTAATACAATGCTTAATTTAGTTTGTATAGTTATTTAATACATTACTGAACAACCATGAACAACATTAAATAAACTGA
Organism: Hedera helix; assembly: GCA_947179155.2. Lineage (NCBI taxonomy): Eukaryota > Viridiplantae > Streptophyta > Magnoliopsida > Apiales > Araliaceae > Hedera > Hedera helix. Next base: position 26,135,040 of record OX359270.1, read on the forward strand.
CAAAAAAATCATCATATTTAAGAAATATGATTGTTGTAATTTGATATGTTATAGATTGAAATTATTAAAAATAATGATATTAAAGAATAATCGATTTTCATTATTTGATTTGAGGATCCTCCCTCCATTATCCAGCATCTATATGTTCTCAAATGCGATAAGCAATGCATTATACTTTTTTATGTTAGGTATTTTGTTATAGGTGCATCATTCTTCATTCGATCATAATAATAAAATTAATTGAATTTAATGAATTATTTTTCATCGATTAAATTATGAAATAAATAAAAAATTATATCATTAAGTAATCTGGTTTCTTAATTTGATTTTAATTTTATATATGTAACAACACCAATTAAGGTGATAGAATAGTCAATGGAAGAAAATTGGATTTTATTAATTAATCAAATATTATTAAAGATTTAAGCTACTTAGTCAACATAATATGTATATGTGTATATACAAAAACTATATCATTAAGTAATCTGATTTTCTTAATTTGATTTTAATTTTATATATTTAACAACACCAATTAAGGTGATAGAAGTCAATGGAAGAAAATTGGATTATATTAATTAATCAAATACTATTAAAGATTTAACCTATTTAGTCAGTATATGTGTACATGTGTATTTATACCATCCTTTACATTATATTTTCACATTCTCATATTAGATCTCCAAATCTATGGCAACAAATAGTTAGCCTGGAATTTTGGTAGTATTTCTCTTCTTTTCAATCTTCCTTTGTCTTAGTGCTACTAATGAGTTTTTCTACATTTAATTATCCTTTATTACATTCCATATTGTTTAATACATTTTCTCTATAAAGTTACACTTTATTATATACGTTGATCCTTATATAGTACAAAATGATTTAGAATATATTATTTAAATTTCTTTATCTCAATATACAGTAATTTCTTGAGTTTATTAGTCAAATATTTTTATTATTTGTCCTTAATTTAACTTATTTTCATGTTTAAGCAGAAATTAAAACTGCATATACGTTCTTACCAAATGCAACCACCAAAGGTATAATTACAAACCCAAGAACAATTTTAACGAAGGGCATGAAAGATGGTTTTGCGTTTTGTACACTTGAACCATATTCCCATGGTACATGGTTCTGTTGTCACTTAGGTTTGCCAGGAAAAGGATGTTTTGTTGATTATGATGACTGTGTGAGGTTTTGTACCGATAAAGTCAAGAATTGATTCAACAATTAATGATGAATATTTTTGCGTGCATATCAAATTGGTGTACGAGTGATTATAAATAAAGACATGGATGTTAGATCTAATGATGTAAAGATCGCAATTCAAAGCATTTATTATTTAATCCAGGTTATCACTCTAAATTACTATTATTGTTTAATTTTTGGACAAGTCTACACACATAACAATCAAATACTATATCAAACACGACATCCATATATACCATTAAAAAATGGGGCATGACATGGATTTCAATGTCATACCTCACTTTTTAATGGTATAGATGGATGTAGTATTTGATATAGTTTTTGGTTGTTGTGTGTTTATACTGTTGGAATTTTGCTATAAAAATCATATTTATCTATTTATTTAATGATTATTTATGTTAGACATTTATTTATTAATAAAAATACATCATTCATTATTCAATAAATAGTCATTTATTTTATTTATATAAATCTCCAAATTTGTATATATTATGATTTATGTATATAAATAAGTATTATACACAAAAGATATAAATCATATATAATATATATAAATAAAGATATAATAATTTATAACTTATGATAATTTGGAGATATTATCATGTACATTATAGTGTCTTAATAGAGATGATTTATCTTGATCATGGAAGTTGGACTTTTAACTAAAGTACTAGTGCATTAATGGTGCGCATTAAACGAATCATGTGATAATATTTTATTTATAAAATATTTTCACATAAATACTAATTTGTGAATTTTCTAAATTTTAAAATAATAATGGACTTAATATTGTTATATATATTAATTTAATGTTCCAACGAGTGAAATTACATTGAATTAATTAATACCTCGGAATGTTAATTAATATATTTAATTAATATTAGGAACATTGTTATTGTCAAAATATCTATAAGATTTTTTATAAAATAATTTATTATTGATCATAGAATCTTAGCCAAGTCTTTTAATATTTATTATTAAAAATATTTATTTAATTATTAAATTAATTTATGAGCAAATGAAGATAAATAATGGACTTATGAAATTAGTTTAAATATATCGGGATTATATTTAATTCTAAAATATTTATGTATATTTATAGAGAAAATATTTACAGTTTATTAGTAAAGGGTTTATTTTAATTAATTTTTGGACTGAAATGTAATTATAATTATTTAGTGGAATTAATTGTAATTAATATTTATTTATGCATTATTATTAGATAATAATATCTAAATAAGTATTGGAGTCAAAATATGAATCCCTTAGAATCCCCATCATAGCCTAATATGAATCAGTTTTATAGAAAAGATAAGAATCAATAAGGATATAAATATATCCTTGGTCAAATACGCGAAATAAAATTTTTTCTATCAGAGTAAAAGACCAAATAGCGTATTTTTTTCTTTTTGCCTAGGAAAAAACACGTATTTTTTTTTTCTTTAGAAGAGTATTTTGGAGATCATACTCCAGATTCAGCATAAGGTCATAAGAAGAAGATCTTGAGGATACTAGAGATTATTCGAAGATTTAAAATGTGCTAATCTAATCAAGCATTAGGTAATAATTTGCAGTATATATATATATATATATATATAATTGCTATTTTGTATAAAACTATAAAGATGATCATGTTTTATTAATTTTTTTAAAACTATTTTCAGGGAATTATTCCTACAATTGGTATCAAGAGCCATCTTTATGCTTTTATATGAATAACATGAATGTATATGTGTACAGGTGATTTTTCAAATCTGCTGCTTTAGGGTTTTAATATAGTAATCTTTAAATTTTTGTTATGGAATTAAAGTATGCATGAGATGTATTAAAGTATTCTTTATGATATATAGTTGGATAGGTTATTGTTCTAACTTATGTTTTGTAGAATTGAATGTTACATACTCTCATGGCTATTATAAATGTATGTATTAATTAAGTAGTTTGTGGTTTTATTTTGGGTTGTAAAACTCATGTTGTGATATTTTTTTCGTAGTTTAGATGATATGTAAACTTTTAATGAGTATAAGTTCAATTGATGTAATTATACATAGATTGGGCATACACTTCGTATGAAGTATATGATCTATATGTAATTCTATGCGTTAATAATTTGTAAGCTGTTAAAGAAGATGAACGTGGAGTTTTTCAAAATCCGAGATGGACATAGAGAATAAAGTGTTCGTGTAAAATAGGGATGTTTAAGGAGACTCCTGATGGATCCAAGATTATTATTAGCCATGAGAGTATATTGATTATAATTATCTTGTTATGTGTTACTTGATAATGTGATTATTTATTTGTTATTAAAACATAAATTAAAGCAGCAGAATTGAATTTTAGTTAATTCAAATATTCAGAATATAAAACCCAAATTTTTAAAAAATAAATGGCGAACAGTAGTGCTGCGGTGCTGGCGGTTTATTTTCGATTTTTTTAATAATAATTTTTTTTAAATATATGGACGTAACGAACTTTTGAATTATCTAATTTTCAATAGTTATCTTATGTGAAATATTTTATTTCATGAGTGATATGTGAATAAATAAATAAAATTCAAGTGGGAGAGGGATATAATCTGATGAGTGAGTTTTATACCTGTGAATTAGTACTTTCGGCTTAATGATTTACGATTTTTTGGGAGTTATTTATATGTCTATAAGTGATTTTTTATAGTCTCTGATGTTCTGTTCATTCATTGCAGGATTTTTTTGTTAAAAGGACAAAAATGGTAATTTTGTTGTTGGACCACCACCGCAGTGGTACCCTAGGCCGCTGCAGCGGTCATCCCTGGTGACAACATGTGGGATTTTTCTATTTAACTTAAGTTGCAACATAACCTAATGATATATCTTATTTTTTCAGAGCAGCTATTAATCAATTTTTTAGAGCAAATGAACACTTGTACTTCAAAGATTGGAAAGTAACAAAGTGAAGGGAGTTTGTAGAGATTGGAACTTGTTTTCATTAGGAGTTTCCTTCTTTATCATTTCTTTTCTTATTGTAAATCATTGATGATAAATATTGTTTTAATGATGTGTATTTCAAAAGTTATGAACTAAACTTCCATTCTAAGATCATAATGGATCCCAATGCTTAGTTTCAATTAAATATCCCTCCTTTTAATGATTGTAGATTGAAAATGAATGATTATCATGTTTTATAGTTCATGTATGGATTACTTACCTTGTAAGTAATATGGTGGTGTTTATGATATTAAAAAATGGATTAAATAGCTTGACCTAAATATGATAGCACTTGTAAGATCATTCATCTTAGGATTGAATGCCTAAATTGTATATCGGATATAAATATACTGTTATATCTTATGTAGCCTTATTGAGAATCAGTGTCTATTTCCATCTTGATTAACTAGTATCACATATGAATATAGTGATATGGTTAGTAAGGTGTGAGTCATTTAACTATCAAAAGAGGTTTTTGATTACTTTTATTCTCAGCGTATCATTCGTTTGATCTATTAATTAATAGGAGAGGTGTGAGGTTTTAACAAAGTATTGGGGGAAGTTATGGTCTTAACTTGTCTCGTACTGATAATAGTTGATGTGCTTTATTAATTTTTAAATTCTATTTCTTTAAAAATCACCACCTTTAATCATTGTTTAAATAGGGTTAGATTGATAAAAGTTTAATAATTAAAAATTGTTAGTGTTAACTCCCCGTGGGATTAACATTATTATATACTTTATACTATTTGTGGGCCGTGTATACTTGAACGAGTTTATTAATTGATAAATGGACCAACATAATCCCACAACCTCCATTATATATCTATAGTTATGATAACTAATATATTTCTTATGAAAATATTAGTAATCAAGATGACAAGTATAGATACCCTTATGGGATATGAGTTTATTAAAATAATAGTATAAATATACTTTTTCTACGAAGATATATTTTGAACTATGAATATTTTATAAAGTTTAATATAATGGTAGACACTTGATAGAGAGATTAATAATTTTTCCATACGAAAAAGTAGTTTATTAATACTCTTGAAGGCTTAAAAGATAAAATATAGGTATGCTATTTTCTTTGTTTAAAAGTTAACTAGAAAAGAAAACAATGGTAATTTAAAATAATTGTTCTTCCCTACGGATGGACATTATTTAGTAAAATTAAGATACCTATATTAATGGATTGTTTAAATAATATGTGTTATTTTACTTGATAATGACCATATGAATGATGCATATATGTTTTTATTTCTAGATATCATGTATGCATTCAATCCAATCTCAATTATTCTAAAAGAGAACCAATTGACTAGCCCCAATTATGTTGATTAGAAAAAAAACTTGGACACTTTTCTTACTGCTTAGAATTATAAATTTGTGCTTACTGAACCCTGTCCTGAGACACCTATAGCTAATGCTCCATGTGCTATTAAAGAAGCATATGAAAAAATGGATAAAGGCTTATGAGATGGCTAAATGTTACATCTTTGACTCTTTATCCAATATTTTATAGCATCAACATATGATTGTTTCAATTGCTAAGGCCATTATAGAATCTTTGCATGGAATGTTTGGTGAACATACTCACGCCGTAAGGCAGAGTATAATGAAGTCTCTCATAAAAGAAAAAATTGTTGAAGGAACTCCAGTAGATGAACATTGTCTCAAGTTTATATCTCGCTTTAGCGAATTGGAGGTCCTCGGGGCAAATGTCGATGTGGATACGTAGGTTGACATATTGCAACAGTCATTGCTGGTTACTTTTCAAAATTTTAGTGGTATCTATAATATGGGCCAATTTCATTATACTCTTCTTGAATTAATGAAACAGCTTCAGTCAGCCCAAGATATTCTAGTACCTAAACCAGTTGTCAATGTAGCAGAGGTTAATGTTGCTAAGGCTAAGGCGGATAAGAAAAATAAACTAAACAAAAAGAAAAAGAATGCAAAATTTACTGGTACTGGGGGAGTTGGAAAGAAACAGGGTCAAGGTGAGGTAAAGCCCAAAGAGAAGTGTTTTAACTGTGGTGAAAAGGGACACTAGAAACGTAATTGCTTAGTATACCTTGAGAAAGTGAAAAATAAGAGTAAGTTTCAAACTTTACTACTTGAATCATGTTTATTGGTGATTTTTACAAGATCTTGGTACGTAGGTTCTAGAGCCACTAATTATATTTGCAATAATTTACTAGGGTTCCAAGAGACCAGAAAGCTAAATGAAGGGGAAATTTATTTACAGTTAATATCAAATGCAACAGTTGCAACAGTAGTAGTATGAATAGGTCATTTACAATTTTCTAGTGATAGGAGTTTATATTTGAATAATATATTTTATATACCAAAAACTCATAGGAATTTAATTTCGATTTCTTGTTTATTTAAGAAATGGTACTCCGTGGTTTTTAATAATAAAATTGTTATTAAAAAAAATTCTACTTTTGTTTGTGATGGTACATTATTGGATAACTTATATATTCTCACTCCTATTATAAGAGCATTGCAAAATACTGAAAATGATAATAACATATCTAATAAAAGAAAAGTTTTTTCAACAAATAAACATATTTATGGCACTTAAATTTAGGTCATATTAATCTAAACAGGATCCAAAGACTGGTAAAGAATGGGCCTTTAAGTTTTCTTGAAGTTAATTCTCATCCAGTCTGCAAATCCTGTATAGAGGGTAAAATGACTAAATTACCTTTTAAATCAAAAGGTCATAGAGCCACAAAAAAGTTAAATTTGGTTCAAACTGATGTATATGATACATTGAGAGTGAAAGCTAAAGGAGGTTATCAGTATTTTATCACATCTACTGATAATTACTCAAGATTTGGTTATGTATACCTAATGCATAATAAGTCTGAAGCTTTTGAAAAATTCAAAGAGTTTCTAGCTGAAGTTGAAAAATAAACGGGTAAATACATAAAGATCCTTCGATTTGATCGAGGCGGTGAATACCTTCTTATAGATTTCAAGAATTACATGTCTCAAAATGGAATAGTATCACAGTTGTCTGCACCTGGGACTCCTCAGCAAAATGGTGTAGCAAAAAGAAGAAACAAAACTCTTTTAGATATGGTTAGATCTATGATGAATTATTCTACACTACTTACATCTTTTTGGGGATATGCTTTGCAATCGACTATGTATTTATTGAATATTATTTCTTCTAAATCAGTTCCAAAAATACCATCAGAATTGTGGTTAGGGAGCAAGCCTAGCTTGAAACACATTCATATATAGGGTTACCCTACACATGTGCTGAAAGATAAAATAGATTTAGATAAATTAGGAACAAGATTAGAAGTATGTTTGTTTGTAGGGTATCCAAAAGAGACAAGCGGTTGACTGTTTTATAGTCCAGAAAACCAGAAGATATTTGTGAGTGCAAATGCAGTTTTTTTGGAAGTGGATTATATGATGGAATACAAGTCAAGTAGTAGAATTATTTTAGAGAAAATGTTTGAAAATCCTTCTCCACAATCAGCACTAAAACCTGATAAACAAGTAATTACACCACAAGAAATGACACTTGAATCTTCTAATCAAGGAGAGCCTCGTCGTAGTGGGAGGATTTTTAGACCTATACAAAGGCTTAGACTTTTGGGTGAGTCTACTGAGAATGTCTCAGATGGTCAAGATTCAGATCCCAGTAACTATATTGAGGCAATTGATGATAAAGATGCTAATCTATGACAATAAGCAATGAAATAAGAAATGGACTCTATGTATTTCAATAAAATATAAGAACTTGTAGATGTGCCTAATGGAGTAAAACCTATTGGATGCAAGTGAATCTATAAGAGGAAGACAGGGATGGATGGAAAGGTTCATACTTTTAAAGTTAGGCTTATAGCGGAAAGGTATAATAAAAAAAAGGTATTGACTTCGAGGATACTTTTTCGCCAGTATCAAAGCTTAAATCCATCAAAATTCTTTTATATATTGCTGCACATCTTGACTATAAGTTATGACAAATGGATGACAAGACAACTTTTCTTAATGGCTATCTTAAAGAAGACATTTACATGTCTCAGCTAGATGGTTTTATAGCTGAAGGCCAAGAATGAAAGGTTTGTAAGCTACATAATTTATGGGCTTAAACAAGTATCGAGATCATGGAATGTTAGATTTAATTAAGTAATTCAATCACTTGGATTTGAATAAAATCCTAAAGAGCCATGTATTTATAAAAGACGTGAAGGTAAACTGGCGATATTCTTGGTTTTATATGTAGATGACATCCTATTAATTGATAATGATATAGGAATATTATCTCAGGTTAAATTCTGGTTTTCTAATCATTTTGACATCAAAGATTTAGGAGAGGCTAAATAAATTCTTGGGATCCAAGTTACCAAGGATCGTCAGAAATGAATGTTGTGCCTTTCTCAAGCTGCATATATAGATAAAATTTTGGTTAATTATGTTATGCAGGATTCCAAAAAGGGACTACTTTCTTTTAGACATGGAATCCCTCTTTCTTCAAATCATTGTCCTATAACAAAATTTGAGAAAGAGTGTATAGAAGCAGTTCCTTATGCACCAGCTGTAGGAAACTTAATGCATGTTATGTTGTGTACGACCAGATATCTGTTATGCAGTTGGAATGGTTAACAAATATCAGTCTAATCTAGGATCTAAACACTGGACTACAGTGAAGCATATACTTAAATATTTTTAGAGAACGAGAGATTATATGTTTGTTTATCGCAGTGATGATCTAGTTCCTATTAGATATTTTGATTTAGAATTTATGGGTGACAAAGATGTTAGTTCCCAGAGGCACACAAGTGATCTAGAAGGGGGGGGGGGATTGAATAGATCTCTTAAAAACTTTTTTGTTAACTTCAAAAGTTTATTACCAATTAATGAAGTTAATCAATATTTATTTGCACAACGGAATATTAGTTTGAAAACTCCCCTTAAAGATTTGTAAAGCTTCTCCGTTGAATTAAGACAGTATTGAAGATAGCCACTTGTCAAGTAAACCAATTTTAGCAGTTATATCTATATATATATAACAGAATGTAAATGATACCAGAGAGTTTTAAGTGGTTCGGAGATTGAATAACTCCTACTCCACTCTTCTACTACAACGAGTAGGAAATCCACTAAGAATGGTTCATACAGAACCCTTCAAGCACATCACGCCTGGAAACTCTGGTTCACCAAGAACCCTTCAAACCCAGCAGGTTTGGCTAGTTTAGTCACTAGGACAAGGACACAACTGCCCTCTTCAAGTCCAGCAGACTTGGCTCATTTAGTCACTAAGACAAGGACATAACTGCCCTCTTCAAGTCCAACAGACTTGGCTCCTTGCTTGTTGATAGATGTTGGAGTTGCTACTGAGTTGTACTTTAAGTTCCATTGTCTTTAAATACTCAGTAGCAGGATGTGATCATTCCTGAAATGATATTGAGTTCGGCAATGATGCTTGACTTCTTTATATGCTCAATATCTTCTTGTGATCACCCATTGTGCTGCTAGGCTTTTGAACTTCAGCTCCTTTGGTACTTGATAACTTCTTGAGACGAACTCCTGAGATGACTGTGAAGCTCCTTCCTTTAGGTACTCAGTTGTTCCTTCTTATCATAGACTGTTTATAGCTTCTCGAGATGGGCTTCTGAGATTATTGTAATGCTCCTTCCTTTTGGTACTCAGTTGCTTCCATATCTGTATCAAGTTGGCGTTTAAGCTTCTCTCTACTATGTGCCTAGCAGCTCTGAACACTTCTCTTGTAATAGAGTTATTTCACTCTATGTCTTTATCAATTCAGTATTAGTGTTCTGGTGGATCGTAGAGTGTTCTTCAGCATATTCTTCTTTGTTTTGCTCTACGATCTGTTGTTGTCCAGCATCCTCTCTTTTTGTTTTTCAACAACTACTCCCTTTGTGAATTATCAAAGCCTTTATATCTTTGTTCATATTTTACCGTTGAAAGATCCGTTGGGTTACTTTGGCTTTGTGCAGATCCTTGATATCTTCGACGTTGACTTTTTTGCTGCTTGTGTCAGTTCTTCTTCCCTTTTCTGACATGTTTTGAGATATCAAACTGTAGCTTAGCTTTCTTTGAATTTATAGCCGTTGCACTCCCAGTGTTGTTCAGTAAAGATTATTATATTCTTTGTTAATTAATCTTCTGATCCATCAATAAATACTTTCCTTGACTTTTAGAACAAGCTGTTCTGATGCATTCAGAGATGTCCCATTAGTTTGACTTTATTCACCATTTTCCTGAGTAGTGGGTCCTGACTTATAGTCGTTTAGGCACAAAGTCTTCTGTGACTCTGACATGCATCTGTATCTCAAAAGCACTTAATCTCTTTCGAATCTGGAAGAGAAATACACTCTCTCCTCTCGCACCATATTGCAGTTATGATCCTTTGTTGTTTCTTATATTGAATTCGTAGAGTGATTGTCTGCTCATTTGGATTCTACGAATTCAGCTCCACTCGTTACTTGAAGTATGTCGGGTAAATGGTTGAGTTGGAGCGATCTTCTCTTTTACTCTGCGATCTTGCTATTCTGTTCAGATCGCAGAGTTTGTCTACAGTGCTTTGCTTTATGATTTCGTTCTACGATCTTGTCCCTTTGTTCAAATCGTAGAGTTTGTGAACTGCAGTGCTTCTCAGTGGAATCGTTGAGTTGTTGACTTCGTTGGCACATACTTTATTTCTACTCAACGATTATTCAATGTGTAGAACAATTTTTCGCATTGTCTTGTCATCCTGTTTCACTCTATGATTTCTTCTAACTGTGCAAATAGTGTAGTTCTCGTATGTGCTTGCTCTTCAAGTTTACTCTACGATCTTGCTAGATTGTGTATATCGTAGAGTACATTTCACTTCTGGTTCTGCGTTAATTGCAGGTCTTCTTAGCTGTCTGTTCGACGATCGTAGTGTTATGCTCTACGATTTGTACTTGATCAGTTCTTTAATTTAGCTTGTCTATTTTGTAGACCTCTTGCACATCTGTCTCTCTTTGAAGTCATTTCTTACATTATTACATCATTATATATTGAAGGGACTTTACAGACTCTGTCATACATAAATACAACAATGATTCATTCTTATGCTACTCTGCTTATATCATACTTCTTTTATGCAGAGTGACTCCTACTGAAAGATCAACCTAACATTTCTGATCTTTAAAATTTAAGTCCTTTATACACAAATATCTTTTAAAAGGACTTTACAACATTTGAACCGGATAACTTTCATTTTCTTTTATAAGACAAGATAGTTTTCAGCAAGATCATATTTGTGTTAAACAAGTGTCTGGATTTACAGTATTTAGACATAGGTAAAATATCATACACACATGATCATGTAGACACATAATTTGATTAACATATAATCACTTTGTCACTTAAGCACATAAGCACTTTCAGAGTATCTACGCACATAATCACTCAAGCACATAAGCACATTAACACATAAGCACTTTGTCAGATACACATTGACAATGAACCATGTAAGCAAATTTACCACAATCATTTTTGCACAACAATCATCATCATCAAATCAAAACAACCTTCAACAAAAGATTCTAGAAAGTTAACTTATGGGAAAGAGTTCACTTTAGGTGGTGGAGCTATTAGTTCGAGTAGTGTTAAGCAAAATTGTATTACTAATTTCACTATGAAAGTAGAGTATGTGGCAACTTCAAAATCTTCCAAGAAATCTATATGGTTTCAAAAAAATTTAATGGAATTTGGCGTAGTACTATTAGTTGTTAGTCCAATAGTTATATATTGTGATAATACTGGGCAGTGGCACAATCAAAGGATCATAGAGATCATAAGAAATCGAAGCACATTGAGCACAAATATCATATCATTCGAGAGTATGTGAGATTTCAGGAGCTAAAAATCTAGCAGACCCATTCACAAAAATATTACCTGCTAAAGTTTTTGAGTCACATTTTGATGCGATTGATATTAAATGCAAGACAAATAGGATTTAATAGCAAGTGGAAGATTGTTGGATTTTTGCCATAAAAATCCTATTTATCTACTTATTTAATGATTATTTATGTTGTACATATATTTATTAATAAAAGTACATCATCCGTTATTCCTTAAATGATCATTTATTTTGTTTATATAAATCTCCAAATTTATATATATTATGATTTTTGTGTATTAATAAGTATTATACGCAGAAGATAAAAATCATATGTAATATATAAAAATAAAGATATAATGGCTTATAAACTATGATAATTTGGAGATATTATGCTGTAGGTTTTGGTGCTTTAATAAAGATGATTTATCTTGATCATGGAAGTTGGACTTCTAATTAAAGTACTATTGAATTAATGATGTGAATGAAATGGATCATGTGATAACATTGAGTTAATTAATACCTTGAAATGTTAATTAATATATTTAATTAATATTAGGAATATTATTATTGTCAAAACATCTATAAGATTTTTCATAAGATAATTTATTATTGATCATAGAATCTTGGCTAAGTCTTTTAATATTTATTATTAAAAGGATTGATTTATTTGTTAAAACAATTTAAGATCAAATGAAGATAAATTATAGACTTATGAAATTAGTTTAAATATATCGGGATTATATTTAATTTTAAAATATTTTTGAATATATATAGAGAAAATATTTAAAAAAAATTAGTAAATGATTTATTTTAATTAATTCCTGGACTAAAGTGCAATTATAAAAATTTAGTAGAATTAATTATAATTAATATTTATTTTGTATATTATTATTAGATAATAATATATAAATAAGTATTGGAGTCAAAATAAGAATCCCTTAGGATCCTCATCCTAGCCTAATATGAATTATTTTTATAAGAGAGATAATGATCAATAAAGATATAAATATACCATTGATAAAATACATGAAATAAGATTTTTCCAATCAGAGTAAAAGACCAAATAGCCTATTTTTCCTTTCTACCTAGGAAAGAACATGTAATTGTTTTTTTCAGAAGGGTGTTTTAGAGACCACACTCTAGATTCAGCATAAAGTTATAAGAAGAAAGATCTTGAGGATACTAGAGATTATTCTAAGATTTAAAATGTACTAATCCAACCAAGCACTAGGTAATAATTCGTACTCTAGATACATGGTATATATATAATTGTTTTGTATAAAATCATAAAGATAATTCTGTTTTATTAAATTTTTTAAAATTATTTTTCGGAGAATTTTTCCTAAATATACGTATTCTTAATTTATACTCTATACCATGTTTGGAAATAATTAATTAATCTAAATAAGTTATTTACGAATAAGATAATTGTTAAAATTAGCTTGAAGAATTCTGTTGTGAAAACTAATATGCATTTATTCTAGCTGTATATGTAGCTTACATGGAGAAGAAATTGATGTGCACAACAATTTAATGACTCCATTTCATAAATATTATTCTTGTGAAAATGCAAACATGCATAATTAGATTAATTCGAAATTATACAATAAGAATGTCATTTACAAAAACAAATAACCTTGTTCATCTCTCTCTCTCTCTCTCTCCCAACTCTTTATAAATATATATGAAAATTTCCTTTTTCTTCTACCTTCCAGAAATCAATCTAAGAAATTGGAGAAATTATTTTTAATGCACTGAGTACACACAACTTAACGAGCATATATAATTGGCCTAGGAACTTACATATAAATTTTTTCTTTTTACAAAAAAATTGGAACAAAACCTATACATTCATTCTACTGTACAGTTACAATCCACAACTCAATGATTATAATTGAATGCTGCTCTTTATCAAATTTTTACATATATCATTCAAGAATTTTAATAATTAATCATGTTATATCACTAGATCACAAGTAAACAACATAATGAACAAATTAAATTCAAATAAAATTAAATTTTATTGTAAAGTGTCAGAATTGAAAGTAGAGGCGCATCATTTTTTTGGTGAAAAGACTCAAACAATACAATCTATAAAATTTACATATTGACAAACATACATTTCAATTATTTTATTTTTCTTTATGACTCTAACTTTGCTCTGCACTAAATCCATGAATTCTTTTAAAGCTAAAAGATTTTCACATTTCTCTCACACCGAAATACTATAAATCTAAACATGATATCACCCAAAAACTTGAAATATTAAAACATTTGAAACCCAATAGTCAAAATTAAAGATTCTTCAAATTAAGATCTCATCTTAATTACAGACTTAGACTAGAGACAGTTGACTTCGACCTTCTAACATCCTACTTACTTTTATATTCAAATTCAAATTAATCATATTCAGTTCATAACTCCTCATTTAGTATTATTATAACAAGAAATCCTATTTTTTTAGTAATACGTTTTTGAAATAAACAATTGTAGACACATAAAATTTACACGTATTATTAAATTATGTGACATGAGGGTAACAACATCAAACTACAAATAATTGAGAATATAAAAAAAAATTATGAATCCCAAGAGGATTACTTGGAGGACTCACATAGACCTTGGGGCACCAAAGTGAAAAAAAAGAAGCACAAGAGAAAGGTTAGTGTATGCAAGAAAATAATTTTTTCCACTTTTCTACCTTATAAAAGATCCAAATATGGGTAAATTGGGTACAATTGCAAAGGTCTCTAAAATACATTTCTACATCAGGGTGGCACATTTTTTACTTCTTCACGATTTGAAAGATATGATTGTTTTAGTGCACAAGATCAAAAAAAGAGTGGTCGGGTCCCACAAGGGTGCCTACATGTTGGCGCCAGGGGCGCCAACCTATTTTTGGCTTTTAAGGCCATTTTATTGTAGTTTTTGGATAGGAAAAGAAGGAGAAATGTTTTACCCCAATTTTTTTTTTTTAAATAATGAAATGAGAATAATAAATGAGAAGCGTAATGATAATTTAAATTTTAATGTAAATTAAAATGTTAATGAGAAATGTAAGTAATTCAAGAAGGAAAGAAAGGAAAAGAAGGTAATACATTTAATACATGTAATGCATATAATGTTTACATTTAAGACATGTAATGCATACATGTAATACCTATATATACATGTAATACATATAATACATGTAATGCATATAATGTTTATTTAATTGATTCCCCCATTGGTTCATTAATGAAATTTATATATTAATTCACTAATTAAATAAGTGAATTATTTATATATTATATGAACTTTAAATTCAACATTAAATTATTATTATTACATTGCCACACAAGACTCACTATTCAAGCTATATTAATTCATAATATAAGCTTTAACTTTGATTGCAATTAATAAATCAAAATAATTGATTATTGGGTTTCAAATGTTTTAATATTTTGAGTTTTTGGGTGATATCATGTTTAGATTAATGGTATTTCGGTGTGAGAGAAATGTGAAAATCTTTTAGCTCTAAAAGAATTCATGGATTTGGTGCAGAGCAAAGTAAGAGTCATAAAGAAAAATAAAATCATTGAAATGTATGAAATATGATTTCATATATATATATATGTGTGTGTGTGTGTGTGTGTGTGTGTGTGTGTGTGTGTGTGTGTGTGTACGTTTGAAATGTGTATTAATAGTTAAACAATTTAGTAATTTAATTAGTTTGCATTAACTAAAAAAAATGTGAAGGAAATCCAAAATGGATAATTAAAGATTCTCCAAATTAAGATCTAATGTTAATTACAAACTTAGACTAGAGACATTTAACATCTTAATTACTTTTATATTCAAATTCAAATTAATCAGATTCAGTTTATAACTCCTCATTTAGTATTATAAATGGAGTTATAACAAGAAATTCTATTTTTTTTTTATACTAATAGATTTTCAAAATAAACAAATGTAGAAACCTAAAATTTACACATATTATTAAATTATGTGAGAGGAGAATAATAACATCATACCACAAATAATTGAGAATATAAAAAAAAACCTTATGAAGCATAGGATGATTGCTTGGAGGACACACATGGACATTGGGGCACCAAAGTGAAAAAAAGAAGGATAAGAGAAAGGCTAGCGTGTGCAAGAAAATAGATTTTTCCACTTTTCTACCTCATAAAAGATCCAAATACAGGTAAATTGGGTGCAACTGCGAAGGGCTTAAAAATATCTTTCTAGATTGGGGTGACACGTTTTCTAATTCTTCACAGTTTGAAAAATATGACTGTTTTAGTGCACAATATCAAAATAAGGGTAGTTGGGTCCCATAAGGGCGCCTATACGTTGGCGCCAGGGGCGCTAACTTATTTTTGGCTTTTTAAGGCCATTTTGCTATAGTTTTTGGATAGGAAGGGAAGGAAAAGTGCAATACCCCATAATTTTTCCAATTAATGAATTGAGAATAATAAATGTGAAGCGAATAATGAGAATTTAAATTTTAATATAAATTAAAATGTCAATGAGAAATGTAAGCAATTCAAGAAGGAAATAAAGGAAAAGAAGGTAACACATGGACATGGAAAGGAAGAAGTTATACAGTTCAAAAGTCAAATTAGAGTTCACGAAGGAATTTTAAGAAACAGATTGCACTGTTGCGTCCTAAACTTCGAATATGGTAGATAAAGACTGTAAACACGATATGGTGTGGGGTTGAATTTTTTGGTCAAAATCAATAGTTGACTTTTAAGGTAAAAAGTTAAACTTGGAGTTCAAAGATGAATTTGACGAAACGGACTTCGACTTAGTAAGAAATGACTATAAACATGAAAATTTAACTTTTCGGGTCAAAAAGTCAAATGCAGGTCAAACATACAAAACGATAGCAACTAAGGTGGGGCCCGGGGGCTGGTGTAATATCTCGAATATTTATGAGGATAGTAATTATGGTCTTAAGGGATTAAATAAAGGTTAAGATTTAAAATCTAGTTTTGGTGAATAGAATGCCTAAGAAGCGATTTTCGGGTATATATTGAAGACCTAGTACGACTCAAAAATATCTTATACGATTAGAGGTTAAATTATAACCAAATCTATATGTTATGTGATATAATATATGTGCTATTGTTTTATAAGAAAATAAAAAAAATTCAAAAAATAACGCGAAAATCTCTATTCGAGCTGAAAACACTTTTCACTTATACAACAAAAAGTCAAAAGTACAAAAAGTCAAAATTCAACTTTTATACCTAACTAACTGTAATGATCTAAAATTCTAGAAATGCTTGTAATGTGATCATAAGTGATTAATAAAGAATGATTTATGATCTAATCAATGTGTTATGTGATGCAATTGATGAGTGAGCTTTAAACCTACGAATTGGGTATCTTTAGGCTTAATTATCTGTTACCTTTGAGTATTTTTAGTTCTATTTTACTTATTTTAGTGTTTATTTTGCAGGAAATGGCTTCAAGAGGTTAAATTGGGAAAATCAAGACTCAATGGCATTATTATAATTTCTGGACCATGCAATGCGCTAAGGAGTGATGTCACAATACAACAACTGCACTGGGGCGCAGTCCGATGATTTTTATTGGTCCAGTTCGCTACTTTGCAGATTTTGTATCCAAGTAGGATTTCATGTTGCAGACTTTTAAGAGACTTCTAATAGGGTTATAAGGATATTAGGTAGTAGTACGTGAAAGGAGGAGAGAAGGATTGGTGATCATAATTGGAGGCTAGGGTTTTCAAGTACACAACACAAGAAGATTAACACATCAGATTTGGGAAAGATTACAAAATTTACTATTCTTCTTTTCCCTTTAATCTTTTGTATTTGGTAACTTTGAATGTTGTTAAATTTGTTAATAATGGTTTTCAATATTTTTATGATGAACTATATTTTATATTAGGATTTCAATGAAACATTTTCTTTTGCAATAATTAATTCATCCTTATTTTCAGTTGTTGATCTTGTATTGAGTTGTTTATCATATATTGCGCTTATTCATTAATTGTGAGGCCAACAATTAATCTGATATTTTAGATGGAGTTGAAAAGGGAAATCTAAAATTAGATCTGGGTATGATAATGTATGAACTTGTTAATTCTAATTTGGAATAATATAATAGTACATAGGATGAAAATACATGTGTGTCAAGCGTAACTTTATTGGGAATTTGTGCTTAATGAATCTATTTGAAGTGTTTTGCATGAAAATAATAATATAATTGAAATATGTCTTTTTATTAATTATTGAACAAAGTTAATAAATAAATAGGCATTCTCTGTTAACAACTCATTGGGATTAATGATTTGAAAATAGGGTGAAGAGTTTACTATGATCAATTAGGAAAGTTGATATCCTAAGTTTTAATATCTGATAATAAATTCATGTTAATTAGATCTAATTTATTTTAATTTTAAATACTTTATAATCAAAATTGGTGATCGTTTAAATCAGATTGAATTGATAGGAAATTGGTAATTAGGATAATTATTATTATTTGTTCTTTGTAGGATTGACAACCTTCTTAATACTTTATTACTTGACTGACCGTATATACTTGCACATATTTGTCAATACATAAATCGGACAATAGCAATATATGTGTTATTGAATAATAAAAGAAAAATAACTCAAAAAATACTAATCATGCGAAAAACGCTTTTTATTTTTTTGAAATTTCACATTCTAGTATTGTATTTATACGAGGTATAAATATATTATGTACCCATGTTCATGACGTAACACGGGAGAGATCAGTTCTTTTATATGTTATCATCACCGGTTTGACAATTGATGTGGGGAGTGTTATTGTGGCATTGATTAAGAAGAATTTGAAGGGGGCGACATCAGGAGGACTACCGCATCTGTCCCTTATTATTGCATTATGTAGACGAATTGGAGTAAGGTGGGGGGTGGATGAACTAGTGCAACCACCTACTACTCTCCTCAACCATAATTTGATTTAGCAGTACAAGGTATGGTAGTCCCGAAAATGCTGCCGCAGTAGTGGGTTAAAGAAGAGAGATTCGGAGGTTGGGGCGGCGGATGGATATACAGTTTGATTTGATGGTTAACCTGAATGAGCGTCTCACTGAGCGTCAGGAAGCTATGCACACCTACACTTACATTTGCATTTCAGCATTGGTGGCAATGTTTGCTCAGATGTACCCAACTGCTTAGCCACATCATATCCCACCTCGACAACCACTGCCAGTTGCCTACCATTAGAATCAGATGAAGACAAAGATGCAGAGGAAGCCGCGCGATGATGATTCAGTCAAGCTAGACGTTTGACCAATCAGGGGAGTCATCAGTTCTTTAATGCTTTATTTTTAACAATAAGGGCATTGTCTAATTCAAGTTTGGGGGTGGGGTACACTAAATGTATATAGTGTTGTTAGTATTTGCATAATTGTTTTAGTATTTACATATTTCATGTTATCTTAGGATATTTTTCATGTAGATTGCATATTTTAGTGTTTTCAGTTAAAAAAATAAATCAAAAAAATTAAAAAAATGAAGAAATATTTCCCTTTTTGCATTTAGTTTATTTAATTGCATTCATATATATGAAAAATGAAACAAATTTGCATATTGGAGTAGGTTATTACATATAGGAACATTTGAGCAGTAATTTAATATATGAATTTTGAAGGAAGGCCGATGATAAAAATTTGATTAATTATTTAATAATTCCACTGAGACGGTTAAGGAATAATAAGTCAAAAATTTTAACTGTTTGCTAGTTTTATTGAACTTGAGACCCTTAGATCTTAATTGCACGTATTCAATGTATTAATTTAGTTGGATTTTGATTCAATCTTGTGAATTAGATGCTCATTTAGGATATTAGTAACCTCAATTGCTTGTTGGATCGTGAAAACGTATAAAGAGTAATAATTAATGAATAATTACTTTGATGTCTATCTTAAATGAAATAAAAAGAAAAAGATAAGAAAATTAGACAGATATGAACAGAGTTTGACTAGTTTATTTTTGTGACCTTTGTCATTTGAACAAGTAAGCCTTTTGAGTGTCCTTACACTTAGTGCCCTAAAGCCAACTGGTTTGGGAGTCACTGGTGGAAAGTTCGCTACATGGGTGTTATTGAAAGGCCTAAGAAAAATAAACATTGCATAAGTCAAGAATAAATAAAAAAAAGAAAAAAAATAGCAAGATAGAGCGTAAAATGCACTCGTTAAATAAATAAGAAAAATATAAAATTGTGAAAACAAGTGTATAAAAGGGTAATAAATGTTATATATGAATGGATATATTTTGTTGAGCACTGTGATTCATGGTAGGGATTAGAATTTTAATTGATTTGATATATTGAATTCACACACATATAAAAGGGTCGAGAGTGAGATGATATTGGTGATATGTTAGATTTTTGCCTATGCATGAATTTGAAGTTTTGCAGAGTTATTAGTTAAGAATCTTTGAGGTTGAATTTTTATGAATTATAATGATTTATTGCTCAAGCCATTAGTTGATCATACATATGCATTGATGTGGTTTAGTATAGTTAGTTTTGTTTATTCTCTTTTTGTATTTTGGTTGATGATAAGCAAATTCTTGAGTTTGGGGGTATTTAATAAGTGAGTTTTATACCTATGAATCATGTATTTTTAGGCTTAACTATTTGCAATCTTTGAGTATTTTTAGTTCTATTTTACTTGTTTTAATTTTTATTTTGTAGAAAATGGCTTTAGGAGGTTAAATTAGAAAAATCAAGACTCGATGGCATATTTGTAATTTCTGGACCATGCACTGCATCGGGTTGCGATGTCAGAGCACAAAGACTGCACTGAGACGCAGTCCAACAATTTTTGTTGGGCCAGTTCGCTACTTTGCAGATTTTGTATCCAAGTAGGATTTCATGTTGCAGACTTTTAAGAGACTTCTAATAACATAAGGATACTAGAAAGCAGAACGTGAAAGGAGGAGAGAAGAGTTGGTGATCATTGATAGGGTTAAATTATACGATATTTTTATTCCCTAATACTTAGTTTTTATATTTATTGTGTGTTTAAATATTTAATTATTTAGCTTATTTTGGTTTGAATAGGTTTTATAGGATTTTAGTTAATTTAGGTAATTTTATAGTATGCTTATATTTCTTTTTATTTATGTGATTTTATTTATTTTTAGTATTTTAGGTGTTTTATTTATTATTATGTGTTTTTATTATTTTTATTATTTTTATATTATTTTTAATTATTTTATATTTTATTTTGTAGGAAAAATAAGCTTGGGGGGCAAATCTGTAAATTCTGCAAAGACCGGGGGTAAATCTGTAATTATATGAAAAGTCGACGCCCGCGCATTGCGCGGGGAGTCAGCAGCATGGAGCAAAACGACGTCGTTTTGATTCGCGGCAAACGAAAGGCCCGCACAATGTGCGATTAAGCAGCAGAACAGAGGAAAATCGGAACGACGCCGTTTCACCAGAAGAAGGCTGCCGCGCAATGCGCGGGCTGGCGTGTGCGTCACTGTAGCGAAGGCCTTGTTTGGTTTGCACATAAATTGCCATAAACGAGATTATTTCGCGAATTGAGCATTAATTTGATTTCAAATTGAATTTTAATTTCAATTAGGGTTAGGATAATAATTATTTTATTTTTCTTTTATTTTTATTTGTATTTTAAATCCTATTAGGGTTTGAAAAGTGTACTTCCTACTAGGATTAGGAGGATTTTGTAGCCTATAAATAGAGGGCTTAAGACACAATGTAACATACAACTTTTATTAGAAAAATTCTCTCTTCTATTCTTTAGTGTTTTCTACAACTATGAGTAGCTAAATTATTTTTCTTGGTTTAAGTGATTGAAACCATTAAGATTTATACACTGTGAGATCTAATTTATTTTAATTGTTCAATTTATATTTTGAGTATTGAATATTTTTTTGTGCTTAATTTTATGATTAGTTTGTTTAATTGTTAGGAGTACTACTAGTTTATTATTCATTTTAATCTATTGCTGTTGGTGACACAACTAAGTTTAATAATTGTTTTGCAGATCAAAAGATTATTTTATCTTAGGAAGAATATTCATCTAAATTAAATGCAAACGCGTGGCTTGTGTTGTTTAGTTCAACGATCTCTCTAATTCTTAAAGTTGCTATTAAATTAAATCTTTAGCACGTGTCGGGGGTTGTTTAATAGTAAAGGTAATTTAGAACGCGTGTGTCTACTTATCTAAAATTAAGGAGAGAGGAGAAAAATTATTCCATCTGCGAGTAGTTCTTTCTACGGTGAATGTTTAAAATATGAATTGAGTTATTCTTGCATCAGTGATCAATTGTAAATTCTTGATGGTGGATTTTGACTTAAACCAATGATTTTTCTTCTTATTTATTTCTTGCATATTTTTTTTGTTAATTTTATTTAAATTATTTCTTTAATTAAAACCCCCCCAATTTTGGTTTCCAAAATATAAAATTAAATTAATCATTCTATGTGGGATCGACTCTTGCTTGCACTACTACATTAATATTTTTCCAAAGTAAGATTTTATTTTTGGGTGCCTGCGACAGCACACCAAATTTTGGCGCCGTTGTCGGGGAATGATTTTAATTTATTTTTGTAAACTTTATTTTAATTTAGTAATTTTTCTTAGATTTTTTTTTATTTTTTTTTTATAGTTTTTCATAGTTTAATTGAGTTGTGCAGGTAAGAATGGAAGTCATAGATGATTATGTCAATGAGGTAACTATTTCTTCTCTTGAGCAACAAATTGATACCCTAACTTCTCTTGTTTATCAAATGGTTGCAGGTAATGCGCAACCAGTGGAAGCTTGTAGGATTTGTACGGCTATAGGACATTCAACTAATATGTGCCCCATCCTTCGAGAGAAGTCCTATGAACAAGTCACTATAGCAAGTGGTTTCCCTGGTCAACCCCAATGGCAATATGATCCCTATTCAAAAGTGTATAATTCAGGATGGAGGGATCATCCTAATTTTGGTTATGAGAATCCACAAATGAATCCGTCTGCAAATCAGAATTGCCCAAGTTATCAACAATACCTGCATTCATACCCCCAACAACAACAGGGCCAATCATTTAATTCTGATATGTCTTTAGAAGATATAGTTAAACAACTTAGCACTAACATTTTGCAATTTCAACAGGAAACGAAGGCAAATATACAGAATTTGGAAAAACAAATGGGTCAAATGGCAATCGCACTCAGTCAATTGGAGGAACAAGATTCTGAAAAATTACCTTATCAAACGATGGATAATCTAACGAAGAATACAAGTGCACAGGTGTTAAGAAGTGATAACGATATAGAAGATTCAGAAAAGACAGTCCCTCCATCACCGAAGTAAGATAAAGCAAACAACATCAATGAAGCGGACAATGTTAATATAGACAATGATGTTATTTTTTATGATGACATGCCTAAGGTGGCAGAAGTTGTTGAGGAAATAAATAAGCAAAAGTTAGAGATTGCAATTACCAACAATTTGGAGTTAAAGGAAGAAGAAGCAATTGAGCTGAAACAAGATTTGAAGGAGGATGAAGCTCCATTAAATTCTTTGCCAATGATTTTTGATTATAATCCAATTATTTCCATTCCATTGCTTGTTACTCATAACAAATTTTTATCTTTTATTTTGCAGTAACCCATTCTAAATTTAAAGAATCTTCATAGTCATCTCCAATATTTATTACTTGAAAAGGGAGTTGAACATTCATGTCGAATGTAAATGAGACTGAATCTACCGATGAAGAATAACGTGATGGATGGGGTACTTAAAATTCACGGAATTGGAGTGACGTGATGATTTATCATGTTGTCAAGCCAATGACGATAAACAAATGTGCTGCTTGGGAGGCAACCCAAGGGGAGTATAATTTTCTTTTTATTTGAGTATTTATAGTTTAAGTTATCTGTGCTTTTTCTTTGCATTTTACTTTACATTGGGAACATTGTAAATTTTAAGTGTGGGGGAAGGGATTTAGGATTTTTGTTATTTTTAGGTCATATTTTAAAAATTTTGAAAGTTCGAATTTTATGGGTATATTCACTGCAAACCCTCACGAGACACAACTCGTCCACTTGGGATAACCTTGGGATTTAAAGGCTTGTTGCACATGCTAAGTGTAACCGTGTTTCCTACGAAAATGGGGTAAT
Organism: Hedera helix; assembly: GCA_947179155.2. Taxonomy (NCBI): domain Eukaryota; kingdom Viridiplantae; phylum Streptophyta; class Magnoliopsida; order Apiales; family Araliaceae; genus Hedera; species Hedera helix. The sequence goes on from OX359270.1 coordinate 26,159,219, forward strand.
TTTTTATTTTATTTTTAGGATGTGTTACTTGAGCAATGAGTTAATTTAATTTTAATTTTTAGCCAATGATAAAAAATTTAATTTTTATTTAATAACTCTTGAAAAAATAATAAATTTTTGCTTAGTCTGAATTTTGACGCGTTGTCGATATTTACTTTTCTTGAGATCCTTTAAATTTTTATGCACTTATATCCATTTGTTTGAGTTAGTTTTAATTAAGAGAAAGTTTATATAGTTAAATGCTTATGAAAGATATTTTTGAACTCTATATCTTATTTGATCATTATTCGAAGTGAAATATAAGGCAAAATATAATTTGGAAGAGATGATTTAGGTAATTTTTCTAGGATTGTTAAAAAGAAAAATCTTGTGGTGGGTTGAGATGGAGCGTAAAACGCACTCACTCATAAACACATGAAAAAGTGAGATGGAGCATAAAATGCATTCACTAAAAAAAGAAAAGAAAAGAAAAAAAGAGAGAAAGAAAAATGGGATGAAGCATAAAATGCACCCATTAAAAGAAAAAAAATAAATTTTTTTTTTGAAAAAATGCATATTAATAATCCTAGTGTATATAATTGTTTGAAACCTTTTGATCTTCTGATTTATATTTGTCTAAATTAGCAAAGAGTGATGTGAAAAATAAATATATTGAGTTTTGTTATATATCTTTTATAAGATAATTAATAACCGAAGCTTATCTCAGTTTTAATTAGTTTGATACATTTGGATTCACACACACACAAAAGGTCTTGAGTAAAGTAAAATTGATAAATATGTTGAAGTTCTAGATTTTGCATGATTTTAAAATTTTCTTTGAGTTATTATTTAAAAAATATTTGAGGCTGATGTTGAAATTTATATTGATCTGTTGCTTAATTAAGTTGTTTGGTTATTAGTTTTAATTTTATAGTTTTTGTTCTTGTTTTGCCCGAGGACGAGCAAAAGCTAAGTGTGGGGGTATTTGATAAGGTTAAATTATACGATATTTTTATTCCCTAATATTTAGTTTTTATATTTATTGTGTGCTTAAATGTTTAATTATTTAGCTTATTTTGGTTTTAATAGGTTTTATAGGATTTTAGTTAATTTAAGTAATTTTACAGTATGTTTATATTTCTTTTTATTTATATGTTTTTATTTATTTTTAGTATTTTAGGTATTTTATGTATTATTATGTGTTTTTATTATTTGTATATTATTTTTATTTATTTTTAATTATTTTATATTTTATTTTGTAGGAAAAATAAGCTTGGGGGGCAAATCTATAAATTCTGCAAAGACCGGTTGCAAATTTGTAATTATCGGAAAAGTCGGCGCCCGTGCATTGCGCGGGGAGTTAGTAGCAAGGAGCATAACGACGTCGTTTTGATTCGTGGCAAATGAAAGGCCCGCGCAATGCGCGGCCAAGCAGCAGAACAGAGGAAAATCGGAACGACGCCGTTTCACCAGAAGAAGGCTGCCGCGCAATGCGCGGGCTGGCGTGCGCGTCACTGTAGCGAAGGCCCTGTTTGGTTTGCGCATAAATTGCCAGAAACGAGATTATTTTGCGAATTGAGCATTAATTTGATTTCAAATTGAATTTTAATTTTAATTAGTGTTAGGAAAATAATTATTTTTTTATTATTTATTTTTATTTGTATTTTAAATCCTATTAGGGTTTGAAAAGTGTACTTCCTACTAGGGTTAGGAGGATTTTGTAGCCTATAAATAGAGGGCTTCAGACACAATGTAACATACAACTTTTATTAGAAAAATTCTCTCTTCTATTCTTTAGTGTTTTCTACAACTATGAGTAGCTAAATTATTTTTCTTGGTTTTTGTGATTGAAGCCATCAAGATTTATACACTGTGAGATTTAATTTATTTTAATTGTTCAATTTATATTTTGAGTATTGAATATTTTTCTGTGCTTAATTTTATGATTGGTTTATTTAATTGCTAGGAGTACTACTAGTTTATTATTCATTTTAATCTACTGCTGTTGGTGACGCAACTAAGTTTAATAATTATTTTGCAGATCAAAAGATTATTTTATCTTAGGAAGAATATTCATCTAAATTAAATGCAAACGCGTGACTTGTGTTGTTTAGTTCAACGATCTCTCTAATTCTTAAAGCTGCTATTAAATTAAATCTTTAGCACGTGTCGGGGTTGTTTAATAGTAAGGATAATTTAGAACGCGTGTGTCTACTTATCTAAAATGAAGGAGAGAGGAGAAAAATTATTCCACCTACGAGTAATTCTTTCTACGGTGAATGTTTAAAATATGAATTGAGTTATTCTTGCATCAGTGATCAGTTGTAAATTCTTAATGGTGAATTTTGACTTAAACCAAGGATTTTTCTTCTTATTTATTTCTTGCATATTTTTTTTGTTAATTTTATTTAAATTATTTCTTTAATTAACCCCCCCCCCCCCCCCCCCCGCCGCAATTTTGGTTTACAAAACATAAAATTAAATTAATCATTCTCTGTGGGATCGACTCTTACTTGCACTACTACATTAATATTTTTTCAAAGTAAGATTTTTATTTTTGGGTGCATGCGACAGCACACCAATCATAATTGGAGGGTACAATTTTCTAGTACAGAACACAAGAAGATCAATGCATCAGATTTTGGAAAGATTATAGAATTTAATATTCTTTTTTTCTCTTTTTTCTTTTGTTTTTGATAACTTTTGAATGTTGTTGAATGTTGTTAATTATGGCTTTTAATATTTTTATGACGAACTAAATTTTATATTAGGATTTTAATAGAACCTTTTGTTTTGTGATAATTAATTCATCCTTATTTTTAGTTGTTGATCTTGTATTGAGTTTTATTTTTGTCATATCTTGCGCTTATTCATTAATTTGTGACCAGCAGTTAATTTGATATTTTAGATGGAACCGAAAAAGAAAATCTAAGATTAGATCTGGGTATGATAACGTATGAACTTGTTAATTCTAATTTGGAATAATATAATAGTACATATGATGAAAATACTTATGTACCATATGTAAATTTATTGGGAATTTGTGCTTAATGAATCTATTTTAAGTGTTTTGCATGAAAATAACAATATAACTGAAATAGGTCTTTTTATTAATTATTGAACAAAGTTAAAAAAATAGATAGACATTCTTTGTTAACAACTCATTGGGATTAATGATTTGAAAATAGGGTGAAGATATTATAGTGATCAATTGGGGAAGTTGATACCCTAAGTTTTTAATATGTGATAATCGATTCTTGTTAAGTAGTTCTAATTTATTTTAATTTTAAATACTTTATAATCAAAATTGGTGATCGTTTAAATAAGATTGAATTGATAGGAAATTGGAATTTAGGATAATTATTATTACTTATTCTCTGTGGGATTGACAACCTTTTTACTACTTTATTACTTGATTGACCGTGTATATTTACACGTATTTGTCAATATATAAATCGGGCAACAACAATATATGTGTTATTGAATTTTAAAAGAAAAATATATTTTTGAAAAATACTATTCACACGAAAAATGCTTTTTGTCTTTTCAAAACTTCACATTCCAGCATAGTATTTATACGAGGTATAAATACATTATGTTTATTCAGAAATACCAAAATCTAAAATTGACTAAATACTTAACTAAGTTAGTTGGTATGAAACTAAAAGAGAAACCATAGTTAATAAACCAGTTTGGTTGGGGAGTTAACTAGGTTAACCTAACTAAATAATTCAAGCCCAACTCAATTGGTGTCTTAGGTTGCAGAGATTAAGATTGGCCCAAGACCTAGCCCAATCTAAATTGAAGAAAAATCCAATGTTGAATTAATTAAAAGCCTAACCTAACTTTATGGAGAAGCCCAATGAAATAGGGGAGAGGATCCCAATGATTTGGAATTAAATTGTGGATCAATCCATGTGGCATTGTGTTAGGAGATTGAATGTGTGTGTGTGTGTGTGTGTGTGTGTGTGTGTGTGTGTGTGTGTGTGTGTATTTGGAGAGCCATTGGGGTACCATTTTTGGCAGCCCCCATGAAGTGCAAGTGGGAAGAATTTGTACCATGTTGGGTAGCCCAAGGAAGGGAACAAGAAGAGACTAGTAGGGAGTGTGTAAGGCTTGTGTAAGGATTTTGTATAAGACTAAATTTGAGGGCTCGGAGGGAGCTAGGATGGGAGAGGGCAAATGTTGGGGGAATCCCGATTTTTCGGGTTGAGCCTATTCAGGTCGGATTTGGGTCGGGTCGATTTTTCAAAAATAAATTTTAATTTTTGAGAATCTTGATTTTCATATGTAGATGTTATAAAGTTTCTGAAACATTAAAGGATGTGCAAATACAAATATGTGATTAGACTAAACCAATATGTGGGGTCCATAAGTGACCAATTGATAGATCGACTTATTAAATGTAAGTTGTACGAGAAACGCTAAGTTAATGTTAACTTTAGATGTCGAAAGATGCCATGTTAACCCTATCCGAACTTACTTTTGAAGTTCTTTGAATTATAATTGCATGCCATGTTCGCAAGTGAGTGCTTTTGACAGATTATTCAAACATTGCACTATTTTAAGTTTAAAGTTCGTTATGCATGAACTGTTTTTGTAACGTAAGTCCATGCTATTTATTTCAACTAGACCATTGATATGAGAAATGTTCATGAAACTAGGAAGTAAACTAATAAGAAGTTAGTAGGGTAAATAGGGTTATAACTTGGTTGCATTGTAAACTAAGTTGGAGGAACTAAACTAGGCTAACGAAACTACGTGGTAGCCAGTTATGGAAGGGAAATGGAAGGCATTTAAGTCATTTAAGAATGTTAAAATATTTACATAATATGTAAGTCTAATGAAAGCTATGAATATTTGAGTCATCATTTTATTTTTGGCTCCATTTAAGCGGTGTCTTACATTCGATGGTAAAGGGTGGCCTTTTGCAAGCCAAGCATTGTTAAGAGGGTTTACTAATCAGCAATCAAGTCATTAAACAAGGATCAATTGCATGTAAGAATGATTAATCAAAAGCTAAGCAAAGTTAGTAAGTTAAAACAAATCAAGTGAGTAAGATATTTTCCAAGCCACCTTGCAAGCATTGATGGCATAGGAAACAAGGAGTGGCCAACTATTAGGGGGAAGAAGGACCCTAGGAAGGTCACTTGGAAAGATATTTTGGATAGCAAGCTTGTAGGCTAAGTTTTGGTGGCTTAAAGTATATAATATCCTAACTTATGGAATCCTATAAATAGGCCCTTTAAGACTTCATAAAAACTCACCAATTCACAAGTATTTTAAGAGAAAGAGAAGCTATTATAAGTATTAGAAAGTTATTATTAGTTGTGAGGAATAAGGAAAACAAAAGGTTTGATTATTCAAGACTAGAAAAGCTTTCACTTCAAGAGGTAAAAAAAACATATTGCTATAATTTTAGTTTATATTCTAGAGTAAAATTCATGAATTAATGCATACTTAGATTTGTGATTATGTTATACAATGTTATTGAATCATAAATCATGGTGGCCTAGCTAATTAATACCTGTGGCATCAAGTTTTAGCAATCGAAGCGATGAACTATGAAACCTAGTTGTTATTTGTTCTTATGAGTGATGTGCAATAATGTGTAGATGGAATTGGGTCTTAAACCTCAAGTAAAGATGTAGAAGAAGAAGTTATGAACGTGTAGGAAGAATAATCACGCAAAAAAACGTTGTAGATTAACGAAAAATTAAGTTTGAATCAACTAGGGTCAGATTTCTAAAACATGAAGAACCCTATGGTTTAGGACTCCCCAGCAGTACTGGGCTACCGAGGAATTAAGGTGTTGTAGTGCTGAGCGAGCTCGGCAGATAGCAAATGCGGGTAGCTCGTGAGTTGGGCGACTAGTGCCATGCGACCTATGGGAGTGCCTGAGAGGGCTGGGTTGCCAGCCTGGCCGAGGCTTTGCGACTGCTTGCAGCAATTGCTGGCAGCTTGGGGCCAAAGCTGTGTGGGCTGCGCAATTTTGTGCATGGGCTATCGGAGCTCGGTCGGGACTTTGTGCAGTCCAAGTTTTTGGCATTTTGAGCAAAATAAAAGCTAAGTTTTTCTAAGTCTGGGATAATCGAACAGTGTAAAAATTGCATAAACGAAGTTAGGGACTTGAATTAATTCTAAGTTAAAATAAAATGTAAAGAGTCATATTATGACTAATAATTATGTCGATCTCAAAAATTATGTAGGTTATACAAAGGACACAAAATTATAGTAAACAATAAGAAGCGCATCAGACAAGTCGTTTTACTTTTATGCACTCTGTGAGGATCCAAATTTTCAAAATTATTTAATAAAATTAAATGAGAATTTAATTGATTTAAATTATCAAGATTGTTCAAATTAATTATTATTTTATGTGATTTAAGGTATGTAATGAGATTTAATTAGTAAATTAAATCTGTGCAGAGATTATGATAAATGGAATTGAATTTAAGTAATAAAAAAAAATAAAAAAAAAATTGTTTAAAGACAATTTATTAAGAATAAGAGAAATTTTAATATTGAGAAATTGTTGTGGAGGTACGGAAATTAAATGAGGTTATATGATAATGTAAAATGTATGAATTAAATATGTATATATTTATATATATACATTTGTATATTATATATGTGAACGTTTAATTGATAATCTTAAATTTCATTAATTAAGGAAATAAAGGGATTAATAATTAAATTAATCCAAAATTTAAATAAAAAGTGAATGAGGGAGTTGGTAAAATTGTATGTGTTAATTTTAGAATTTATCAAGAATTTTGGAGGAGGTTTAGAAATTAATTGAAAAGGGAAGGTAATTATATAAATTATATAATAATAAATTATATAATTTATATAAGGAAATTAAAATAATGTGTGAAGAAAATAATAATTATATAAATTATATAAAAATAATTATATAATTTATATAAGAGGATTAAGTAATAAATGTATAATTTTGGTTATATAATTAAGTGATAATTATGAAGGAATTTAGGAAATTATTTAAAAAGGAATAATGTAATTATATAAATTATATAATATTAAATTATATAATTTATATAAGGAAAGTTAATGTGAATATTAAAGAAATGGAATAATAAATAAGAAAAAGGAATGTTTTAAGTTATTAAAAATTATGTTTATGCATAATGGAATTATTATGACCTTTATGAAAAATAATATTTCGGAAACGTGAACACGTTAATGTAATATGTTGTCCAAGTAATGAAGTGAAAAATTACGAAAAATAATTTTTATATGTTATGTGAATTATTTGATGATTTTTGGAGGTAAAAATTTCCTCATATAATTACATGCATGGCGTTATGCGTGTACAAAATTTGTCAAGAAAAATACCCAAAAAAAGTGTTAATATTATTTATAAATCATGATATGATTTTTGGTGAATTAAAATAAATATATTTTTTTATTAAAAGAAAATATTTATTACACGTAATAATTACGTAATGTATTAAAATAAATTTTGTAAGCCAAATTTGGAATGTTCGAGAGAGAGAAAAGTTGATTGGCGTAAGGTTAAGTCGGTGGACTTTTTGATTTCCTCCAAAGTGGCTAAGTGTATTTTTTATAAAAGGAAAAACAAGTAAAAGAAAAGAAATAAGAAAGAAACAAGAAATAGCCAAACACAAATTCTTCTCTCTCCCTTCCACCGAACCACCATCACCGCCACCTTACGCCACCATAGCCATTAAGGAGGGAATTGTTGATGCTATCAAGAGGAAGAAAAAGCTTCAAGGAATGCTTTAGAAGGTATAAAACTTATTTTGAGTAATTTATTTTTGGTATTATGGTGGTAAAATAATTTGTTGAAAAATTAGAAGTTAATTAAGAAAATTATTCTAAATAATTTTAGGATATATATTTATGAATTTTATAATTTTTGGAATGATTATGTTATGAAAATTGTAAAGAAATTTTGGTGTTTTGGGGATTAATTTGTGCATGGCTGGCTACTGTTGCGTAAAAGCTGAAAAAAAAAGAAAAAGGGAGGGCCGCGCATTGCGCGCGGCCATTTTTTTTGCCGAGACCAGGGTAAAACGACGCCGTCTCTGGGGCCGCGAAGTTTGGCCGGCCGCGCAATGCGCGGATGCTCTTTTGGGTCTCCAAACGACGTCGTTTGACGGAGCGGGCGAGGGGTGCTGCCGCGCTACGCGCGGCTGAATTTTGTCCGGAAAAGACGATTATGCCCCTGCCCTTTTGCAGAAATACCGACCGTGTCCCTAAGGGCACGGAAATTACAGAATTGGCCCTGGACTTACCGGAAAATTCCGGTTGTGTCCCTAACGTTGTCGAAATGACGAAAATGACCCTGGGCTTTCCGGGAAATGCCGGATGGGTCCCTAAGGGCGCAGAAATTACCATATTGCCCCCAGAAATTAGTTTTAATTGAAATAAATGTTTAAAAATTGTTTAAAAATCATAGAAAATTATAGAAAAATACGAGAAATATAGAAATGATATTTGGGCATTAAATTTAATATTTTTGATTAAATATTAAATATTGGGGATTAATATTTAAATGTTTAAATATTAATCTAATAAGGTTACCATTTAAAAAATGGTTAAATAAAATTTTTGGGACACCCAGTTATGTTAAAATTATCCGATGAGCCGGGTTGTTCGTATTAGAGGTGTTGAATATTAAGTTAAGCGAATATTTTAAGGAACGAGGTTAATATAATTGGCCATATAAATTAATAATTGGCCTAGAGATGATATTAATTAATTAAATTAATATCACAAGGAGTTAAATAATTATTATTGGATTATTTTATGATCATAGGTGGTTCGAGATAGAGTGTTGGACTATCAATTAATTAATTGGACGCCAGGCAAGTTCTTCAGTCCCTTTTATGTTAAATGTTGGAATGTTATGATATGTAATTCTTGTTTTAACTGCATACAAATTATGTGTTACGTGATACGTGATTAATATGACCACAATGTGTATTTCGTGCAACGATATGAATATATATGAGTTATATGGCTATAGTAGAAGCACAATCACATGATGTATGACACACACCCAGCATGATAAGGTATGTGCTACGTGAAGTATAACTGTTGAACTTGCTGAGCCGTTGTGCTCATTACTTGCTTAATAAACATTTTTGCAGGAAAGAAATGAAATTCAAGAATATCGGATTAATTGTTAAAGATGAATTGTCTAGAAGGTGGGAAAACGTTTTATTATTTTTTATTCAATGTGGATACATGTATTAAGTTTATAATGATGTTTCATATGTACATATATGTCGAATCCAGACAGGATAAGTAAAGTTAAAATTTGAACTGTGGTTGTACTAGATAGTTGTTACGATAGAAATTATTAAATGATTTAATTATGAATTATGAAACGAAAAATGTTGTTTAGAGATATATACAATATTAAACTTTAAATGTTGAGCTTCACGATATTTGTAATAGAAAGAAAAGAGAAAGTAAAGGTTACGATCCCTGGGACTAGGATTGAAATGTAAGAATTTTAAATATCCAAATGTTTTATTGCAACGATTAAGTTGAGAAAAAGGAAAAATTTATACCGAAAATTTGGTAATTGATGATATTGATATTAAATAATGGATTAATTTAGGTGATGAAAGATTTATTAACGGACCGAAATTTGGACGTAATAAAAATAATGTGTATTAAATACAAGATTTAAGGGAATAAAGTGGGTCGAATTTCGGGATCGTTACACACTCCATGTAGTAATGTGCTTTTAAACTATGTAAATTATGTAGTTATTATTCTATGAAATGATTATAGAAATGAGTTAATGCTATTTATTTCTGCTTCACTGGATTATTGGGCAAGTTATCTTACTCTTTTGCACTCCTTGCAACAACGTGCTTTTAAATGTTGAATTTCATTTGATTTATGAAGTTCATTATTATGAAATATTTATTGATATGAGTTAATGCTAATTGATTCGGTGTAACAAGATTTTTGGAGCAAGTTTCCTTAACCATTCAAGTTTACTAAAATTCTACTATTTAATGTAAATTCCTGTGATTGATCTAAGACTTTAATGTTTTTGAAATGTACAAAATGTTCTTAAAACTCATACTTATGGTATGTTCATGACTCAATAGTCATATGATGACTCATACTATAATGGCAAGTTCCTGAACTCATAATGTATTGTAAGTTCGATAAACAAAGGTTGTAGTATATTATCAGACAGTAGCATTGTTGGTAGCATTTAGAAAGTTATGTCAAGAATATGGGTTACTTAATTGCACACCATTAATACAGAAAGCCCATTTTTTTTGGGAACAATCTAGTTATCAGTATATGAGTCTATAATATCTATACTATTGTTTTATGAAAAGAGTTTGCTTAAGAAAGGAGTTAAATGTCATTCAATTCGGCTTAACTCAAATACTAAGGCTTTCCACTTGGAATAATTAGTTGTTGAAATATTGAATTATCATAATTCTTTATTTGAGTTAATAAAAGTTGTAATTCCAATCCAAAAGTAATTTGGTGTGAATTTTAATGTTAAAAATTAATTGAACAAACCCTTATGAAACAAGGGGATATTTGATTATCGATGAAACCGACTATCAAACTTATATGTTATGTGTAATATCCCGGATATTTATGAGATTCAAAAATGGAATCAAACACGATTAAAGGGTTTCCTTCACTTTCTTCCTCGGGCACACATCGCCGTATCATTTGATCAGAACATTGTTTGAATAGGAAGGGTTCATCTTACATATACTACTTTACATTGTACCAGAACTTCTTTTTCTGTTGGTAGTTCATGTCAGGAGGAAGTACACGACTCACAAGGTAGTTCACATAGTTGACTTACCATGGTACCTCCTGCTTGATATAGAATAATTGTTCATTTGGGAAGGACTCATTGATCATCACACCATCTCCGTGCAGTTGTTGAGAAGTTTCCTATCTCTAATCTCTAGATCGAATTCCTGAAGCAGAAGGATCCAACGTATCAGTCTTGGCTTGGCATCCTATTTCGACATGAGATACTTGATGGCTGAATGATTAGTGAAGACTATCACCTTTATTCCAATTAGATAGGCTCAAAACTTGTCAAAAGAGAAGACTACTGCCAAAAGGTCCTTCTCCGTAGTCGTGTAATTCAACTATGCATCCGTTAAAGTTTTGCTAGCATAATAAATCACATGAAATACCTTATCCTTGCGCTGGCCTAAAACCGTGCCAACTGCGAAGTCGCTAACGTCACACATAAGCTCAAACAGAAGATTCCAATCTGGTGTAATTATCACTAGAGCAGATATCAACTTTTTCTTCAAGATCTTAAAAGCTTCAAAACACTCTTCATCAAATCGGAAAGGTACATCCTTCTCAAGTAAAGTGCAAAGCGGCTTTGTTATCCTTGAGAAGTCCTTAATAAATCTTCGGTAGAATCCCGCATGACCAAGGAAGCTGCGGATTCCTTTTACAGATGTTGGAGGTGGAAAGTTTTCAATTGTTTCAATCTTCGCCTTATCCACTTCGATACCATTTGGCAAGACTCGATGCCCCAATATGATCCCCTCTTGCACCATGAAGTGACATTTTTCCCAATTGAGGACCAAATTGGTTTCTACACACCTTTTGAGCACCCGAATCAAATTCTGAAGGCATAGATCAAAGCTATCACCAAAAATCGAGAAATCATCCATAAACACCTCCAAATTTTACTCCACCATATCTAAAAAGATGGCCATCATACATATTTGGAATGTATCCAGTGCATTACAAAGCCCAAAAGACATTCTCCTAAAAGCGAAAGTACCATAGGGGCATGTGAAGGTTGTCTTTTCTTGATCTTCGGGGGCGATGGCGATTTGGTTATACCCCGAATACCCATCCAATAAGCAATAGAATCGATGGCCTGCAAGTCTATCTAACATCTGATTAATAAACGGTAATGGAAAATGATCTTTGCGAGTTGCCTTATTTAATTTTCGGTAGTCCATACATACCCGCCAACCGATCATCGTCCTCGACGGGATTAATTCGTTGTTTTCGTTAAACACCACAATCATGCCACCCTTCTTCGGTACGCATTGCACCGGACTCACCCATAAGCTGTCTGATATGGGGTAAATGATGCCCGCATCCAACCAATTTATGATTTCCTTTTTCACAACTTCCTTCATGATTGGATTTAGCCGTCTTTGTTGTTCTATTATCGGTTTCGCAGTCCCCTCTAGCTGAATTTTATGCATACAAATTGATGGCCTTATTCCCTTTATATCAGCTATGGACCAACCAATTGCGGTGTTGAACTCCTGCAACACTCTCAGTAATTTATCCTCTTGTGACTCATTGAGTGATGCAGAAATAATGACTGGTAGAGTAGAAGACTCACCCAAATAAGAGTACCTCAAATGATTTGGTAATTGCTTCAACTCCAAAACTGGTGGCTCCTTTAATGACGTCTTCGCTCGGGTGATTGGCTTTTTGTCCAGCTCTAAGGACTCATACATCTTTGCAACTTGGAAGTACAGTGATGTTGTATACAAAAATTTCAAATATTCAACACAATCTAGAAAATATACTGAGTTTGGATTAGTCAATGCCTTCTCAAGTGAATCCTCCTGCAAGCTGTCTTCAGAAACCTCATCCACAACAACCTCTAACCAATCAATCTTAAAGCATTCCTCAACCTCATTTGGGAACTTCATGGCTTTGAATACGCTAAATGTTACTTCTTGATTGTGTACCCTTATAGTCAATTCTCCTTTCTGCACATCTATCAGAGTTCTACCCGTAGCCAAAAATGGACGCCCAAGGATGATTGGAATTTCTTTATCTTCTTCATAATCCAACACTATGAAATCTGCAGGAAAGATGAACTTGTCGACCTTTACCAAGATGTCCTCCACTATTCCCTTTGGGTAAGTCAATGAACGATTTGCTAGTTGTAGAGTAACATTAGTTGGCTTAACTTCCTTCAGACCCAACTATTGGTAGATTGATAAGGGCATCAAGTTGATACTCGCCCCCAAATCGTACAAAGCTCTTCCGAAGAATTTGTCTCAAATGGTGCATGGTATTGAAAAGCTATCCAAATCCTTGAGTTTAGGTGGTAGCTTTTTCTATAAGATTGCACTACACTTCTCCATGAGTGCAACTGTTTCAAAGTCCTCAAGCTTTCTTTTCCTTGATAGAATCTCTTTCATGAATTTCACATAGCTTGGCATTTGAGCTAGGGCATCTGCGAATGGTATGTTGATTTGGAGCTTCTTAAACACCTCTAGGAACTTTGTAAACTGCTTATCTTCCCTTACCTTTTGAAGTCTTTGGGGAAAGGGAATCGGTGGTACATAAGGGCTTGGTTTAACTTCGTCAGATTTCTTCTCAACCTTCTCCTTCTTTTTGTCACCTTCCGAACTATCCTCCTTGACTAAATCTTTATCCATGCCAGTGCCCTCCTCATGTGATTGCTTTACTTCCTCCTCTGACTTAGGTTGTTCCAACTCCCTTCCACTCCTCAAAGTAATTGCTTTGCAGTGATCCCTTCTATCTCTTCGTGGATTTAGCTCCATATCACTAGGTAAGGCGCCTTGGGGACGATTGTTCAAAGCATTGGCAAACTGCCCTATTTTTGATTTTCCAAATTTCGAATGGCCACTGACTGACTCTTAATATTCATATACATTTGTGACACGATCTTGTCTTGTGCTTACATCCTTGATTCAGTACCCACCAAAATTTTTGCCAATACCTCTTCTAAATTACTCTGCTTTTCGGCCTGTGGAGGGGGTTGATTGTGGAATTCGGGTGGATTTGCTTGTCTTGGAGCTTTATTTTGTTCTTCATTATCCCTCCAAAAGAAGTTTGAAAGATTCCTCCACCCCGGATTGTAGGTATTAGAGTTGTTGCCGTACTGCTACTGCTGCCTATTGTAATTTCCAACAAACTGAACAGATTCAGTACTGATTGCACACTGGTCTGCTGAGTGATCACCAGCACAAAGTTCACAAACCATGGCCACATTCTGAATGGGCTGCATTGCCATTGTATCAAACCTTTTCGTCAATGTAGCCACTTGTGCTACCAAAGCTATAATTAGACCAACTTCATGAATTCCTGCTGCTCTTGGTTGATGCATCCGTGCTGTTGGCCACTGATAATTGTTGGTAGCCATATTCTCAAGTAGATTATAAGCTTCCTCGCAGTTCTTGCCCATCAGTGCTCCACCTACAACCGCATCTATGCTTGTCCTCACTTGACTGAACAGACCATTGTAGAAGGTCTGCACTTGTAACCACTTGGGTATTCCATGATGGGGACATCTTTATAATAGATCTTTAAATCTTTCCCAAGCTTCGTACAATGACTCGGAGTCTTGCTGAACGAAAGAAGTGATATTGTTCCGCATCTTCGCTGTTTTCGCCGGTGGAAAGAATTTGGCCAGGAACTTTTGTGCCAAATCGTTCCACGTTGTGATGGACCCTGGTGGCAATGAGTGTAACCAGCTTTTGGCTTTATCTCTCAATGTGAATGGGAAAAGCCTCAGTCTTATCGTGTCTTCTATCACCCCATTGTATTTAAAAGTGTCGCATATTTCCAAGAAGCTGAAAATATGGTCGTTGGGGTCATCGTTTGGTAAACCCCTGAACTAGACTGAGTTTTGGATCATTTGAATAGTTCCAGGTTTGATCTCAAAACTAGCTGCTATGATGGCAGGCCTTGTGATGCTGGTCTGAATTTCCATAACCTGCAACATAACGTACTCCCGCAATGATTTCTGATCCTCTTCTGCCATTCTTTCATGGTTGTGCACCGTTTTGTGAATAAAGTTGCGAATTCTTCGAAACCTTCGCTCACTCTCGTCCTCATATTGAACCAATTCCAGACCTTTGGATCTCGTGTGCATACACAAATTAGAGGTACCTAAGCTTTAACACCGGGAAAACGTAGGTTTACGTACTGGTGTGATGTCTCAAGCACCCAAAAATAAAATCTTAATTTGAAAAAATATTAATGTAGTAGTGTAAGCAAGAGTCGATCCCACAGAGAATGATTATTTAATTTTATGTTTTCTCAAACAAAAATTGGGGATTTTTGAATCAAAGAAATAATTTAAATAAAACTAACTAAAATAAATATGCAAGTAATTTATTGAAATAAATGAGAAGAAAAAGCCTCGATTTAAGTTAACATCCACCATCAAGAATTTACAACTGATCACTGATGCAAAAATAAATCAATTAATATTTTAAATATTCAACGTGGAATAATTACTCCCATTCGAATAATTTTTCTATCTCTCCTTAATTTTAGTTAAGCAGAAACAAGCGATCTAAATAACCCTTACTACTAAATAATCTCAGATAAGCGCTAAAGATTTAACCTAGTAGCAGCATAAAGAAATAGAGAGATCGTTGAACTAAACAACATAATCCAAGCGTCTGCATTTAATTTAGATGAATATTCTTCCTAAGATAAAATAATCTTTTGATCTGTAAAATAATTATTAAACTTAGTTGCTTCATAAATTAAAGTGACCAAACAATTACGGATTTGATATTTAATTTAGCAATAGATTTCAAAGAATAATAAACTAGTATGCATCCTAGCAATTAAATGAATTAACCATAAAATTAAACATAAAAAAATATTCTATACTCAAAAATATAAATTGAACAATTAAAATAAATTAAATCTCACAGTGTATAAATCTTGATGGCTTCAATCACTTAAACTGAGAAAAATAATTTAGCTACTCATACTTATAGAGAACACCAAATAATAGAAGAGAGAATTTTTCTTATTAGAAAAGTTGTTTATTACATTGTACCTCAAACCCTCTATTTATAGGCTAAATAATCATCCTAACCCTAATAGGAATTATTATTTCCAAACCCTAATAGGATTTACAATACAAAATAATAAATATAAAATTTTTATTTATTTTTCCATTCCGAATTAATTTTGTATTCTTTAATTTACTGACTGGCGTGCTGGAACCAAAAATCACATGTGGAAGAGTCCAAAACCTGTTGAAAGTTATATGGCAGTAGGACCTATACGGACTACTGGACCCACGCGGAAGAAACCAAAGAAGCCGCCACGCTGCCTGTTCTGCACGACCGCGCATTGCGCGATCTGTTTCTTCATTTCTGCTGAGCGACTGCGCATTGCGCGCGGTCTGATTCCTTCATGAACAAAGCGACGCCATCCCACCTGTTGCTGAGCCTTAAGCTAGCGCGCATGGCACGAGTTCTCAAACTTCCTGATATTTAAGGTTCTGCCACCGAGCGATTTATTTACCATTTTGCCATCCAAGCTTTAATTAATTCCTACAAAATAAAATAAAAATATTAAAAATAATATAAAATTATTAAAAATAATAAAAACACATAATAATAAATAAAACACCTAAAATACTAAAAATACCTAAAAGCTCACAAATAATTAAGTATAAAAATACCTAATAAATTGATATAAAATCGATTTATCAAATACACCCACACTTAACTCTGTGCTTGTCCTCAAGCAAAACAAGAATAAAAACTAAAAAATGAAAACAAAATACTTACTCGAGCAACAAATCAATACAAATTTCAACCTCAGTCTCAAAATTTTTTTTTTTATGATAACTCAAAGAAAATTTCAAAATATGCAAAGATCAAAATTTTAACATATTTATTAATCTTACTTTACTCAATACCTTTCGTGTGTGTGTGAATCCAAATGTATCAAACTAATTAAAACTCAGATAAGCTCCGGTCATTAATTACCTTATAAAAGATATACAACAAAACTCAATATATTTATTTCTCACATTACTCTTTGCTAATATAGACAAATATAAATCAGAAGATCAAAATGTTTCAAACAATTAGGCACACTAGGATTATTAATATCAATTCTTCAAATATTTTTTTATTTTCTTTCCTTTTAATGGGTGCATTTTATGCTTCATCCCACTTTCTTTTTTTTTTTCTTTTCTTTTTTTTTTCTTTTCTTTTTCAGTGAGTGCATTTTATGCTCCATCTCACTTTTTTATGTGTTTATGAGTGAGTGCGTTTTACGCTCCATCTCAACCCACCATATAATTTTTTTTCTTCAATAATAATCCTAGAAAAATTACCTAAATCATCTCCTCCAAATTATATTTTGTCTTATATTTCATTTCAAATAATGATCAAATAAGATATAGAGCTCAACAATATCTTCCATAATCATTTAACTATTTAAACTTTCTCTTAATTAAAACTAGGTCAAACAAATGGATATAAGTGCATAAAAATTTAAAGATCTCAAGCAAAGTAATTATCAATAATAAGTCAAAATTCATACAAAACAAAAATTTATCTCTTTTTCAAAAGTTATTAAATAAAAATCAAGAATTTATCATTGGCTAAAAATTAAAATTCAATTAACTCATTGCTCAAGTGACTCATCCTAAAAATAAAATAAAAAATACCCCATTTTCGTAGGAAATACGGTTACACTTAGCATATGCAACAAGCCTTTAAACCCCAAGGTTATCCCAAGTGGACGAGTTATGTCTCGTGAGGGTTTACAGTGAATTTACCCACAAAATTCAAAATTTTTAAAATTTCCTAAAATTTTCAAAATATGACCTAAAAATAACAAAAATCATAAATCCCTTCCCCCACATTTAAAATTTACATTGTCCCCAATGTAAAATAAAATGCAAAGAAAAAGGCAAAAATAACTAAACTATAAATACTAAAATAAAACGAAAGAAAATTATACTCCCCTTGGGTTGTCTCCCAAGCAGCGTCTTTGTTTATTGTCATTGGCTCGACAGCATGCCTAAACACTACGTCACTCATTCCTCTTGAATTTTGACAATCTCATCCATCTTTACTCCATTTATCATGGTCTTGTTCAAACTCCCTTGCAGTGGATATAAAGGTTCTACTCCCTCTTCAATGAACATACATTCGAGACGATTAGGGAGAAGCTTCAAATCCGGAATGTAATCCTGCAAAACAAAAGGTAAAGATTTCTTGTTAGGAATTGGTAAGTCAAAATATGGATCATTACATGTTTTCGGAGAACCATTCACAGCCGTAATAGTTTTCTTCAAATCAGCACTCAAGACTAACTCCTCTTTCTCTTTCCCAAAACTCTGATTGCGTGTCGTTTTCAATTCACCCTTTCCATCAGTTTTAGAAACTTTTTCTGCTAAAGAATCAATCACATCAATAGAGTAAACAGGATTATGACATTTTATGGCATCAAAAATATTAAACTTAACAATTTCGCCATCGAACTCCATTGTCAGTGTACCACTATGAACATCGATCTTAGTCTTGGAAGTCTTTAAGAAAGGTCTTCCTAACAAAATAGGAGCATTTTGATCACTGTTTTTCATATCAAGCACATAAAAATCAGCAGGAAAAATCAAATTATCTACTTGCACAAGAACATCCTCTACTATACCTTTAGGATAAGTGTTGGACCTATCAGTCAACTGAATCACAGTACCAGTTCTATTCAAAGGTTTAAGTTGCAAAGAAGCATATATGGAATATGGCATGATATTAATAGACGTTCCTAAGTCTAACATGGCTTGTTCAAATCTTGTGTCACCTATCTTGCAAGGGATAGTAAACATTCATAGATCTTGGCACTTTGTAGGGAGTTTTCTTTGAATTACGACAGACACATTATTTCCTACTTGTACCTTTTCATATCTTTTAAGTGCTTGTTTTCTCTTGTGTGTACACAACTCTTTCAGAAATCTAGCAAAGCGAGATACTTGTTTAATAGCATCTAATAACGAAATTTTTATCTCGCATTGATGAAAAGTTTCATATAAATCTGAATCTTTTTCATATTTCCTTTTTTCTGTTAAAGTAAGAGGAAAAGGGGGTACCGGTATATAATCAAATAGAGGTGGAAATTTATGCTTATGAGTACCATTTTTTCCTAGAATACTGTCGTCTGCCTCCTTGTTGTCTGCTTCTATTTTGCTTTGCTCTTTTGGTGCAGAATATATCTTTTCTGGAGTTTCGATCTCTTTACCGCTTCTCAAAGTAATTGCACTGACATTTGCTTTCGGATTCATCATTGTTTGAGAGGGTAATTTTTCAGAATTTTGCGTCTCCAATCTACTGATTACAGTTGCCATTTGTCCCATCTGTGTATTTAAATTCTACATATTTGTCTTCATTTCCTGTTGAAATTGCAAAGTTTTAGTGCTAAGTTGTTTAACTATATCCTCTAAAGACATATGAGAATCAGATGATTGGCTCTGTTGTTTGTTAGGATATGGCTGCTTGTATTGTTGGTAGCTTGAGAAATTTTGAGTCACAAACGGATTCCCTTGGTGATGTCCATAGTCGAAATTAGGATGATCTCTCCAACCTGAGTTGTACATGTTTGAGTAAGGATCATATCTC
The DNA here is from genome assembly GCA_947179155.2 of Hedera helix. Lineage (NCBI taxonomy): Eukaryota > Viridiplantae > Streptophyta > Magnoliopsida > Apiales > Araliaceae > Hedera > Hedera helix. The sequence continues at coordinate 26,178,592 of OX359270.1, forward strand.
TTTTGCGGTTGATCAGGAAAATCACCTACTGCATGCACTTGTTCATGGGACTCCTCTTGAAGAGTAGGGCACATATCTGTTGGATGTCATACGACCGCACAAATTCCACAAGCTTTGACTTGTTGTGTATTACCTACAGCTATTTGACGAACAAAGGAGGTTAGATTATCAATTCGTTGCTCAAGTGACGAAATATTTACCTCATTAACATTCTTGGATGAAAAATGAAGCCTAGTGCCAAATTGTTGGGAATTAGCCGCCATGTTTGCAATCAAGTTCCTTGCAGCTTCGGGCGTTTTGTCCACTAAAGCTCCTCCACTGGCAGCATCGATCATGCTCCTATTAGTAGACATGAGTCCTTCATAGAAGTATTGGATGAGGAGTTGCTAGCTGATTTGATGGTGGGGGCAGCTTGCACATAGTTTCTTGAAACGTTCCCAATATTCGTACAGAGATTCTCCATGGTTCTACCTCACACTACAAATGTCTTTTCTAATATTGGCTGCCCTTGAAGCTGAAAAATATTTCTCCAAGAATAGTCTTTTCATCTCTTCCCATGTGGTGATGCTTCCAGAGGGTAGGTAGTAGAGTCAATCCTTAGCCAAATCCTTCAAGGAAAATGGAAAAACTCTTAGATTGATTTGCTCTTCAGTCACTCCAAAAGGTTTCAAACTTGTGCACACCATATAGAATTCCTTTAAATGTTTGTGAGGATCTTCACCTGCAAGGCCATGAAAATTTATCAATAGATGGATTAGGCCAGATTTCAATTCAAAGGAAGTGTTAGCATCTAAATTTGGAAAAGTTATGCTTAAAGGTTGTTGATTCAAATCAGGGGCTGCAAGCTCTTTCAAAGTTCGATTTCTAGCCATGATTTCCATCTTTAACCTGCACAACTCAAATAGAATATGAAAACTAGAAAAATAAAAAAACTAAGAATAATTACTAAATTAAATAATTATTTACAAAAGCACAAAATTAAATTAAAATCAGTCCCCGGCAACGACGCCAAAATTTGGTGTGATGTCGCAAGCACCCAAAAATAAAATCTTACTTTAGAAAAATATTAATGTAGTAGTGTAAGCAAGAGTCGATCCCACAGAGAATGATTATTTAATTTTATGTTTTCGCAAACAAAAATTGGGGGTTTTTGAATCAAAGAAATAATTTAAATAAAACTAACTAAAATAAATATGCAAGTAATTTATTGAAATAAATGAGAAGAAAAAGCCTTGATTTAAGTTAACATCCACCGTCAAGAATTTACAACTGATCATAAATAACCCTTACTACTAAATAATCTCAGACAAGCGCTAAAAATTTAACCTAGTAGCAGCATAAAGAAATAGAGAGATCGTTGAACTAAACAACACAATCCAAGCGTCTGCATTTAATTTAGATGAATATTCTTCCTAAGATAAAATAATCTTTTGATCTGCAAAATAATTATTCAACTTAGTTGCTTCATAAATTAAAGTGACCAAACAATTACGAATTTGATATTTAATTTAGCAATAGATTTCAAAGAATAATAAACTAGTATGCATCCTAGCAATTAAACGAATTAATCATAAAATTAAACACAGAAAAATATTCAATACTCAAAATATAAATTGAACAATTAAAATAAATTAGATCTCACAGTGTATAAATCTTGATGGCTTTAATCACTTAAACCAAGAAAAAAAATTTAGCTACTCATAATTATAAAGAAAACAAAAGAATAGAAGAGATAATTTTTCTTATTAGAAAAGTTGTTTATTACATTGTACCTCAAGCCCTTTATTTATAGGCTAAATAATCATCCTAACCCTAATAAGAATTATTATTTCCAAACCCTAATAGGATTTACAATACAAAATAATAAAATATAAAATTTTTATTTATTTTTCCGAATTAATTTTGGATTCTTTAATTTACTAACTGGCTTGCTGGAATCGGAAATCACACGTGGAATAGGCCAAAACCTGCTGAAAGTTGTATGGCAGTAGGACCTACACGGACTGCTAGACCCACGTGGAAGAAACCAAAGAAGCCGCCACGCTGCCTATTCTACACGTCCACGCATTGCGCGATCTGTTTCTTCATTTCTGCTGAGCGACCGCGCATTGCGCGTGGTCTGATTCCTTCATGAACAAAGCGACGTCGTCCCACCTGTTACTGAGTCTTAAGCTTGCGAGCATAGCGCGAGTTCTCAAACTTCCTGATATTTAAGGTTCTGCCACCGAGCGATTTATTTACCATTTTGCCATCCAAGCTTTAATTAATTCCTACAAAATAAAAAAAGTATTAAAAATAATATAAAATTATTAAAAATAATAAAAACACATAATAATAAATAAAACACCTAAAATACTAAAAATAACTAAAAGCTCACAAATAATTAAGTATAAAAATACCTAATAAATTGATATAAAATAGACTTATCACGTACGTTAGTGGAATTTTACAGCTTGGTGTCTACGTAATCTGTGTAAACCAAGATAGGCAGGCCAACACTTGGTGCACACGTGATACTAAGATCGCTCCTTTGCAAGAGCATAGACTGTCTTAAATAGATGAAAGCCTACAAAAGCAAAGGAAAACTAAAAAATTAAAATGCTTAAATTTAAACTAAATTGATAAAAACTAATAATAAAATAATTATTAACATCGATCCCCGGCAACGGCGCCAAAAACTTGTTGTCCAATTTATATAATGACAATTCGCGCAAGTATACACGGTCAATCAAGTAATATAGTAGTAAAAAGGATGTCGAACCCACAGGGAATGGATAATAATTATTCTAATTATCACGCAAATAATAATTTAATCTAACTTAAACAATCACCAATTTTAATTGTGAAAATATTAAGTTGGAAGCTAATTATTAAAAATTGAATATCAGATATTTAAAAACTTAGGATTACAACTTCCCCAATTAATCACAATAATCTTTTCATACTATTTCTAATTGATTAATTCTCATGAGTTGTTAACGGAGATTGCCTATCTATTTATTAACTTTGTTCAATAATTAATAAAAAGATTTAATCCAATTACCTTGCTACCATTCGTGCAATATAAACTTGACTAGACTCATTAAGAACAAACTCTCAACCAAGTTACATATGACACATAGATATTTTTATTCTATGCACTATTATGCTATTCTCTTAAAAAGAATCAACAAGTTCATATGTTATTATACCCAAATCTGATCCTATAATCCTTTTCCAATTCCATCTAAGATACCAGATTAATCACTGCGCATGCAATTAATAGATTAAGCCCAAGATATAATAATCAACTCAATAGAATCCTTAACTGAAAATAAGCATGAATTAATTATCGTAAATCAAAAGGTTCTATTGAAATCCTAATTAAACGTTTAGTTCATCATAGTCAAATAGAAAACCATCATCATAAATATAAATAACATTTAAGGGTTCAAGACAGAAAGATGAGGAGAGGAGAAGAATAAAACTCTATAGCCTCTCTAATCCTTGATCTTCAATCTTGATCCTCTTGTGCTCTTCAATTCACGCGTATGGAGATCCTTTTGCTTCTTTCGCCCCTCCCCCCCTTGTAAGTCCCAAGTCTCCATATATATACTAATCATCCCTAAGTAGGGTTTTAAGCATCCAAAATCAATTAGGAAACCAAAATCTTCAGCAAATTACGAAACAGTCTGACCAATCTGCGACACAGCGCTGCCAGCTCTCACCTTAGTACTATTCCAGCGCTGCCAGCTCTGGCCCTTTTTCCAAAAATTACAAAATTGCCATTTAAGCCCCGAACATGCATGTTTTGCCCCTTTTCGCCTTGCTGCAAAAAAAAAAAGCATAAATGCGAATAAAATGTACTAAAAGAACTTAAAGACAACAAAATAAAAAGCTTAAACATATCCAAATCATAGGTATAAAACCTACTCATCAAGAACGTGTAGTGATGTCGTAAGAAGAATGAACATATAAGTCAAGTTTTTCAGTATTATGTGATATTATTACGAATTTGATATGTACAAATTTTTCAAAACTTGTTGTTATGTGTATTGTTATGCTACAATGTGATATTAAATTGTTGATATGAATCTATATTGATTTTATTGGTGTTATGTGAAATCAATGAGTTTACTTATTTATAACGTATGTTAAAAGCATGATTTGAATGCGAGATATACGAATAGAGAAGCATATATAAAATGTCATACAAGGATATATTGTTAAGAATGTATGATGCATGAACTATGTGTTATGTGTTAAACTGTTAGACTTGTTGAGCCGTCATGCTCACTCTTGCTTTAAAACCAACATTTTAGTTAGGTACGGGATGACCAAGATTTTTGGTAAAGAGAAAAGAACAAGCAAAGCATAATGAATTTTTTAGAAGTGATTTATATTTTTATAAGCCTCTTTTTGGGGTAAACAATGTTGTAAGTGGTAAATGTCAGAAATTCTGAAAATGATACAATGATATTTAATTATGATAGGTGTTTGTGCTTAAAACAAGTCTTGATTGTCAAGTATAGAAAAATTGTATAAAAATAATTAAGTGTTGAATTGTGACTCGTTTGTTACTTATAACCTTGTAATTGAGTATATTATAAAGTATATGATCTTGTGATTTAAGAAGAGATATAAAGATTAAGATTATGTGGTAAAGGATTATTTTTTTAAATAAATTTATTGAGTTTTAGCTGCATTCTTACTATTCAATATTGTGATTATTAAAGAGAAGGTTATACATTAACGAGTTCACCTATAGCAAGTATGAGGATTCTCGGGGCGTTATGTATAATATATGGTACAATAGGCTGATCCCCTAAAGTACTTGCAAATAGTGTTTTCAGTATTTGTGATTGGTAAACATTATGTAGGTTTGAGTAGAATAACCGTTAAACCTCGTAAAGAGTTCACAGTACTTTATGACCACTCAACATAAATGTTAAAGATTTAAAATTTAGGAATCCTTTTATATTTTGATTATTCATACTGCTTCACAATTATTTTTTAAAATTGTTAAAGATCTATGAAAGTTTTTTCTTCTATTTGTAAACTATTATTGAAATATTTTTAGACTTGCTGAACAATTTGTGCTCGTTCTTGCAAATATTTTTAATTTATAGCTAAGGAAGAAATACTAGAAGAGTTTAACAATAGAGGAAAGAAAAGTAATTAGATTCAGAAGCATGACTTTGTTATAAGATTATCTTTTTGGAAGTATTGTGTATTTTTAAGTCAGAATTTAGTGTTAGATTGTGAGTTTATGGAATACTCACAATTAATATAATAGAATAAATCATAATGTATATGTTTTTCAAATGTAATTATAAAGCATACGATTCTGGAATAAAGAATAAGGTGTAAAGTTTTGAATAAATGAGTTTTTACCACTTATATTGTTGGTGGATGTCATGGATGATGATGATTACTAAGCACAAGGTCCGCTATGGAAAGCACAGAGATTTTAGGGCATTACACCCGGAACCTACTGGAAGGCTGGTGGATTTCCAACACATGGGAGTTAAAAGGAGGCTTCCTTTGGAAGCCACCAAAGAATTTTTGTGTGAAAGTATTTTTATAACACCAAACTTATATAAGCTCTATTAAAGGTAGTAAAAAGCAAGTTGGTTCTGCCATTTCAGCAACTACACAACAGAATAAGGTAAAGGAAGAGAGAGAGGGCATGAGTTTTCTTACAAGAAGAGGAGGAGAAGCCAAGAAGAAAAGAAAAGGAGCCATGTAGGAAGAAAAGGAAAACTAACAAAGGCATAACCTAAAACCCAGTCCAAATTTTTTGTTTTTCATGTATGGATATTAAGTTTTATAAATTTTATGCGAGGGGGATATGTTTATGCTTATTTGTGATGGATTGAACTTGTATAAACAAAAATTAAACAAGAGAAATCAAGAAATTAAGTAACAAGAATGAAGAATAGAAATATGGAAAAACTATGTTGATACCCTATTTTTGTAAAATCTATATCTCATGATATATAAGGAGTTAAGATGTGATATTTTTGTTTAAAAATTGCTCTTGAAGTCGACTACACATGGAAACAAGAATCACTCACAAATTCATAGTAGATGATTTATTGTGAATTTTCAAATCAAACAAGAGAAAATTGCACTGCTAGAATCTGGAAAATAGATTCTGACATGCTTTTTGAACGAATTTCACAGGATTGCGTGCTCAAAATCAAAACATGGCATAAAAAGAGAAGTTGTATATATGGAAGTTAGCTATGTATATGCACCAAAATCACCGTGAGATTCCTTGTAGATTATTTTTAAAGATTTTTTTAGTGAATCAGGGTGAAAACTGAAAAAATATAATATGTGCACGTTTTTGTAGGAATCATATAAAAAGGAAAATTATAGATAATGAAGTTATCTATTTATCCCTATGAGTTTGACCAATTTCTAAGGAGTATATTAATTTTGCTGAATTATCTAGTAAGGCTAGCCAGAAATTATAACTTTCTAACCTAGCTTATAAATGGTGAGATCTGGAATGATGGGTAAGTGAATTGGAACTAGGGTCTGGATGGTGTTAAATTAGACTTTATAAGGTTTATTTTGAATCAAGAATGTACATAAACAGATAAGTAACGAAGAAGTTACGATTAAAATAAAAACAGTGTTTGTTAAACGTAAAACTGTGAAACTGTGAAACTGTGAAACTTGAGTTTTATAACTCAGTTTGTAATGAAATTTTGGGAGATTATATATTTTGATGTATGGTAGTGTATTTTGACATAAGAAAGAGATTGTCTAAGATTTTAAGAATTTTTGGACGTAACTCCGAATATTGGACATTATTGGAAAAAGTAAACGAGAATGTTAAAATATAATTACAGGAAGTAATTAGTGAAAGTTAATATTATTATTAGAAAATTATTATGTTAACGGAAATTATTCCATGACGTATAGGTGACTCGAATTTGAGTATAGGAGAAAGAAATTTTGGATGTGGATGATGTATGATATATTAAGGCAGATAAGTTCCTAAGACAGGCAAGTTCGACAAATAATGTAGTTTCTTATTTTTGAGCTAAGATATAAGTTTCTGAAACTTCTTATTGATTTAAAATTTGAAATTTATGTGAATTCCTATGATTGAGCTAAGGTTGGAAGTTTTGAGATATTTGCGAGTTCTCGAACTCATATTTTTATGGTAGGTTATTGAACTCTTATTAGTATGGTAAGTTCTTGAACCCATAGTGTTATGGTAAGCTTCTGATGAATTGTTGAACTCATAATACCATGATGACTTCCTGAACTCATATTATTATGGCAGGTTTCTGAACTCATAATTTATGATAAATTTTGTGAACGATACAATATTTCTAAAATTGCAAGCTTCTTAAAGATTCATGAATTTAATTGACCTAAAGAGGATGCCATTTGTTTAGGCTAATCTATTGTAAATTAATTATGATTGTTGATAATATCCAACTCAAGTTATTTTGGTGCGGATTCTAATATTAAGACTGAAGATGAACAACCTTGCGATATATGGAAAAGTTATGCAAAGAATTTTTTACGCCATATAGTGTTTACTTAATGCTTTTAGCCAGGCCATGAGGTGTCGTGTTCAAGCTTCTAGCGTATGAAAGATCTTATGTAAAGTCTTTTAGTCTGTATGACTATAGACTATGTTATAAAGAGTTCATGGTCCTAACAGCCCCTCAGTGATAATTCAAATATTAAGACTATGATGTTGAAGTTCTAATGCTTCTTATTGATTTTGTATAACACATAAAGTTTCTTATGTTGAGAATTTCCTTAACTAGCTATTCATTTGTTCAAAATATATTTATTTATTGATGAGCTTATTCTGACAAGTCACTGTGTACTATAGTGAAGTAACATGTTACAGGTCAACAGAAGTACTGCCAAGCTGATCACCTGCAGTACAATTCGAAAGAAGTCTAGGCCATTATGACTTTTCAAGTAATGAAAGTTGATAAATCTTTCAATTCAAAGATAATGATGTTATTGATTAGTATCTATTTCTTGGAAAGATCCATTTCAGTTTCATACGTGCTGAGCATATTTGATTCTCATTCTTACAAACGTTAACATATTGCAAGAGGACATAATTGATAGGGCTAGAAGGGGATATAAGAAAAAGAGACATTTATGAGAAAAGAGAAGCAAAGCTGTAGAGGTTACATGTTGGTATCAGTGATGAGGTAAAGTGTAAGACCTAAGTTGTGTTCCAAGGATGAGGTTTGTGATATAATGTCTGTAATAGACTAGTTAAACCAATAAAATTATCGGTAGATATTATGAAAAATATGTATCGTGATGCACCAGATCTGTGTAGCGAGTACACAGATTTGTGGGTGTTACAGAGTGATGTCAGAGCTGTAGGTTATAAACCTTAGGTGAGAGTACCTTAGGATACAACCTTATGAAAATTTATGGAGATAATAAGAAGTAAACTCATATAGAGCCTTAAATGATAAGAGATGAACTGAGGAATTTATATTTAAGTAAAGAGGAAGTTAAAGATATTTATGATATTGTGAATAAGGATTCTGTAGTGGAATCTCAAGAAGATTTGGAAGAAAATACAAAGGAAATTCGAAAAAATATCTGAAGAGATGAAAGAGGAATAAAAAGAAGATTAAAAGGTACCTGATTTAGGAAATATAGATGGAAATAGATGATATTATTATGTGAATAGTAAATGTTATGTAGAAAGAAGATGATATTAAGGTATGATGTGTTAGTTATGATGCAAGATATATTTTTATGAAAAGTTCTTGAGATGTTTGATATGTATAACTTAGTAATAACAGAGGAGATAGTTAACAGATCGTATAATGAACTCTAGCAAAGGGCTATCAGAGCGTAAAGTCATATCTGGCAGATGCTTAAGTATAAGTAGATTATTAAGTGATCTTTAAAAGATAGTAAAGTGTAAGCTATTAAGAAAAGAGTTGAAGAGATAGAAAATTTGAGGGAAGTAGAATTTCAGATGAATATATATACAATAAAGTAAAACGATCATAAAGTTAAATGATCGTAGAATGAAACAATTGAAGACGAGACAGATAATTGTAGAGTAAGACGATTGTGGAGTCGATCGTGGAGAAAGATAATCATAGAGTAAGACGATTGAGGAGTCGATCGTGGAGACAGATAATCGTAGAATGAATGAAGAAGAGTAACACAATCGTAAGTTAAGTACGGTCGTAGAGTAAGTTAATCCTGATACGAATGAAGAAGAATGAAATGATTGTAAAGTTAGACATTCGAAACAACAGTGGAAGAGTGAGATAAGTGTTGAATGAAATGATAGTAGAAGAGTAAGATGATAGTAGCATTGAAATGTGTAATAAGACAATCGTAGAGTGAAATGATTGAATAAGAGAAAAAAGATCATTGAGTAAGTGAAGAAGAAAAAGACAATCGTAGCATCAGACAATCGTAGTGTTAATATATTTATGTTGATCTCTACCATCTGAATTTGATGATGACTTAATCATGTATTTATCTTTGCAATATAACTATTAATAATATAACTATTAATATATGCTATATATTAAATAATCAATTAACTATTTTTGTTAATGTTTAATTTCAGTATTGGATAGGTTGAACGATTAATGTATAAGTGTAAAAGAAAAGCAGACAATATTGTATAGTCCTTAAAAGAACAATCATTGTACAAGAATTTAGAGATCAAATTTGTTAGGTTGATTTGAACTATAAAGACCAACTAGTTTGGGATCTAATTTGTTAGGTTGATTCGAAGTACAAAGATAGACTAGTTAGGGATCAAATTTGTTAGGTTGATCCGAAGTACAAAGATAGACTAGTTAGGGATCAAATTTTTAGGTTGATCCGGTTATGTAATAGACTAGGTTGAAAAGCAAAGTAGATTAGAGCATAATCAAAACATAGAAGCATAGCAGAAAGCAAAGGACTGGAAGTTCATAAAGTGGCCTGCAGAACTGCCAAAGTCATAGAGTAAGCAGGATCATTGAGTGAGATACCTGCAGCTTAACACTACGATCCCTGACTCTCAGATCGTCGAGTGCAGAACAAAGACGAATGTCAAGCAGAGCAGAGCAAATCGTCGAGTGCAAAGAAGAGCAGATCGTTGAACAGAACAGAGCTGCAGAGCCAAGGAAAGAATATCATAAGAGACTTTGTGTTGAGCATTAAACCATCAAAGAAGAATGCTTAAGCACAGAACAGGAAAAACAGACTCACTTCAAGGCAGGAGAATAAAATAGGAAATAGAACAAAGGTCATCCCTTAAGATCAGCACAAACATGAAGAGTTTGTAATGTTTAGACAATTCAGTACCACAGAGTAAAGACAAAAGGCTATGGTCATAGAGTGAAGATAAAGACGAATGTCAAGCAGAGCAGAGCAAATCGTCGAGTAGAGCAGAGAAGAATCGTCGAGTGCAAAGAAGAGCAGATCGTTGAACAGAACAGAGCTGCATAGCCAATGAAAGAATATCATAAGAGACTTTGTGTTGAGCAATAAACCATCAAAGAAGAATGCTCAAGCACAGAACAGGAAAAACAGACTTACTTCAAGGCAGGAGAATAAAATAGGAAATAGAACAAAGGTCATCCCTTAAGATCAGCACAAACATGAAGAGTTTGTAATGTTTATACAATTCAGTACCACAGAGTAAAGACAAAAGGCTCTGGTCATAGAGTGAAGATAAAGAGCTCACGATTGTAAAGCAAGTCACAATGCTTAGGATCGCAGAATGGAACAGTATTGAATATCATTAGATTGAGCTGCTTAAGATCGTTGAGTTACATCAGAACACAGTTATATCATAGTGGTTAAGCTACATTAGTGCTACATAACAAAGTGCAGAACAAAGAATTTTAAACGGCATTGATTGACAGAAACGTTGAGCTGCTTTTAACATAACAAAATGAAACAGATAAGATGATTTACTGACCTATGACATATAATTGGGATGTCCTTATCAAGCATTTTCTAGCAAGAAGTAGTCCAGAATAAACTAGCCAAAGAAGATAAAGATCGAATTACTATTCAGCAATGACTAGTTTATCAATTGAAGAGAACACGTGTCATCCACTATAACAGAAGAAGTGCACCTAATATAGATGAACAAAGTGAGTTCACATACTTGTAAATTGCAAGTGTTCTTAAGAGGAAGATGGCTAAGGTAGATGAGCTATAACTTAAATTGGACAAAAGGTTCAAGTTCGCAGTGCTAAAGTCCACATCCTTGTAAACTGCAAGTGTCCTTAAGAGGAAGATGGCTAAGGCAGATGAACTATAACTTGAATTGGACAGAAGGTTCAAGTTCGTAGTGCTAAAGTCTTAGTTCTTTAGTAGTGCAGAGTGAACTAAGCATATCTTGCAAAGTTGAAGAGCTGAATATAGATCAAGGAAAAACCATAAACAAATAGCCTGATTACAAAATTACGAAAGGGTATCTTAAGAGTATTAAGTAACAGAAGGTACAGAACAAGAACACATAGATGTTTATTTTAACTGAATATCTGCGGAGTGATTTCATAGAGTGAAACTCCTAATGCCAACATGTAGCCATTCTGATAAAAAAGATTATCCAACACACCTTCACCTTGACGATCTTTTGAAATGTGTTAGAAGAAAGAAGAATGTCCGATTAGTCAAGTTTCCAACAACTATATTTTAGAAACCAAGTCTATCAAACATACACATCAGATTGACAAAGTTGATAACTTGGGCGGCTACAACAGACTGTTTGACACTATCAGAGAGCAGAAGACTTTTGAAGCAGAAACCAGCCATGTAACAGTAACTTCCAAATGGACATTTTTCTGAAGGAAATCTAAAAATAGATTTCAGATTCAAATGACAAAAAAAAGAGAGAGTTCGATCAATATATAGAGAAAATAGATCAATCAAGAAGAAAAAGACCAAAAAGGTCAGTTAATCTAGAGATGACCGAAGAGATGATTGATTAAGGAAAAAGATAACATCATTAACCCAAAGGCAAAAACACGATAAATTAAAAAAAAAAAAAAAAAAAAAGGTAGGAAAGGTTCAAGTCTTCTACTATAATTAGGATTCAAATATTTATATAATTACTTTTTCTTTTAGAATTAGGAATTTTATTAGGATTTCAAGTAAATCAGGGTTTCTAGATCCTTCCTTGTATTAGTATAATAAGTCTCATGGCTAGTGATACAATTCATTTAATTAATAAGACTTATTTCTTTAAGAGGAAGTATTATTTCTTTTGGTTCTTTAAAACTGTTTGAACTTATCAGATTTATTATGTGGCGTTCATTTTTTGACTTTTCAAGCAACAATCCATAGTTGTTTGTGGCTTCTTGTACCTTACACTTTCGTTTGTACAAAAATTCTTGCTTCATTATAAGCATCGATTCACAGTGTCATTGGTGTTCCACCTATAACTTGTTAGAAAATTATCAATGTGGCATTCACCTCACACATACGTGTCTTCGTGTCTGTCACACCCCCTATTCGGGTACAAGGAAACTATCAACATCTGTAACAACCCATGTTGAAACAAAACAGTGACGCCGAAAGGAAGTATTGTAATGATCATAATTTTCAAAAAATATGATAATGCAATATATGCAAGGAATTATTAATTGAGAAGTTTTTTTTATAAATATGTGTTATATATATATATACTAGGGATAACTCGTGCCTGAAGGCACGCTACAATTAATATAACAGCTGAGTACTGTATTTAATATTTTTAAATTGAAAAATTTAAAACTGTTGTGGCCAACCATTAATACAAAAAGATTAGTACTCAATTCAGTTATAGTTTCTTTTTGAGACAAACATTAGTGTGCTACTCATTCCCAACTTAAAATTAGTTCTTAACAGGTTTAAGCAATTAATTGATTGACGATAGCGGACTTAAATTTGTGTAATATAATATGTTCGAGTATATTACACACATTTCCTTTAATGACAAAACAGAATGAGAAGTTTGGCAGCATTTATTTGCTTCTAGTATACCATCGATCAATATGATCCATAAACAATATTTTCTGTGGAAAAATGGTAGTACTGCAAGCCATTTCGTGAGATCCAATAAGAAAAAAAAAGATGTAAAAATTCAAAAGAAATATTTTTGCATATATACCCAAAAGTATAAAATGAGCTCTCTAAGTCCAAATAAAAAAATATTGTCATTACACCAATTAAATCGCATCACCATAACATTTTTTTCTCTATATTTTTTTTTGAAATTGGACAAAAGATTTTCATAGCATGAGTCAGAACTTACTACAATAGTTACTTTCGATATATCCCGCAAAAACACCAAAGAGATGATACGTAATTATCCGTGTCTAAAGGCACGGTGTAGATTAAAATTTCAAAAATACTCTATTACCTAAAGACTCTTTGCAACATAAAATAACTTACAAATCAATTAGAATGAATCTGAACCGTTCCCGTGATTTTTTGCCCAAATTAATTTGCATGTGTAAATATAACGACCGCAATAACGACCGCAATACCCGACAAACAGAAAAATGACATCAATTCTAAAAAGGTGACTCATGTTGTTTACGTGCAATTTTTTTAATTTATTATTATTATAATAATTATAATAATAATTATTATTATTATTACTACTACTACTATTATTATAATAATAGTAATAATAATAACAATTATTATTATTATTATTTTTTATTTTTATTTTTATTATTACTATTTTTATTATTATTTTATTATTATTATTATTATTATTATATTTATTATTATTATTATTATTATTATTATATTTATTATTATTATTTTATTATTATTATTATTATTATTATTATTATTATTATTATTATTATTATTATTACTATTATATTATTACTATTATTATTATTATATTAATTATTATTATTATTATTATTATTATTATTATTACTATTATTATTACTATTACTAATATTATTATTATTATTATTATATTTATTATTATTATTTTATTATTATTATTATTATTATTGTTATTATTACTATTATTATTATTACTACTATTATTACTATATTATTATTATTATATTAATTATTATTATTATTATTATTATTATTATTATTATTATTATTATTATTATTATATTAATTATTATTATTATTATTATTTTTATTATTATTATTATTATTATTTTTACTACTATTATTATTATTATTATTACTACTACTATATTATTACTATTATTATTATTATCATTAATATTATTATTATTATTTTTATTATTATTATTATTATTATTATTATTATTATTATTATTACTACTACTACTCCTATATTATTACTATTATTATTATTTCTTTTATTATTATTATTATTATTATTTTTATTATTACTATTATTATATTACTTATTAATATTTTTATTATTATTATTATTATTATTATTATTATTATTATTATTACTTTTATTATATTAAATACTATTATTATCCTAGTTATTATTACTTAATTATTATTATTATTATTATTATTATTATTATTATTATTATTATTATTATTATTATTATTATTATTATTATTATTATAGTTTTGAATTTGATTTGGGTGGGAAATGTGAGTGGGTAAATTTTTGAAAGTTAGAATTTGAATTAGGTGGGAGGGAAAATGAGAGATAGATTAGTGACCGTTGGATGTTGAAGCCTTAAAAGATTTTAGACCGTTGGATGTTGAAGCCTAAATTGATTTGAGATCGTTGGATATTGAAGTATTGGGATTGGAACCGCTCTGTTTTATATAATAGATATATATACCTAGGACGTAGAAAATATTACTTCTAAACAGATTTTTGCTAGCTGGTAAGATATATTAAGTATTTTTTATTTTGATATTGAGTATATTAAAGACAGTCAAAATTCAATTCTCAATTTTCTTACTCGAGAGTTTCTTCAAACAGGTTCACCAAAATGAGTGAGAAAGGAGGCAGTAGTAGTCGTGAAAGAGGTAACTCTTTCACTGTTGGCCAGTCCAGTAAACTCAAAGGAACTATGGTTTCTCATCCAGTTAATCCAGTCCCTTCTGTGGACTTAGTAAATCGGTATCATGTTTTTGGGTTAAGTACCAAGGGCTTTTTCTTCAGCCTAGCTAGTAAACCCAAGCCAATTTATTTCTTCGGGCCTTTTGACATTTGTAAATCACAGATCCAATTTAAAACCCAATAGTCAGCCCAATATACCTCTAATTTTGAAGTTAACCTATTTTATATTGAGCCATATATGAAGTCCAAAAATGATACGAACCAACTTGCCTCCCAGTTCTTTCCCCCTAGATGGCATTTTGTCTCATTTGCTCTATACAAGTCACTAACCTATTACAAAGATATATTAATTCAAGCTAAGTCCATTACTATTAAGCCCATTTATGATAGGAAAGATGAGTCCAAAGTCCTCTATTATTCCCTATACATAAAACAGTTATTGTCACAATCATAATGAGGTAAACACCCATCAGATCTCCAGTCACTTGATAATCATAATAACAATTTTTCTTATTACGATTACATTGAAGTTTGGCATAAGGTTTTCTTGTACCAAAATCATTTATTTAGTCATTTGTGGTTCATACAATTTGACCACAAATTTAGGAGTCATATCCCTTTTTGGTTTATTATCTAGTAGATTAGGTATGGTCCTACCAAAGATATATTTTCAGATTTATTCCAGAGTCAAGTAGATCACTTTAGTAAACAACCACTTAATCCTAAATTTGAAGGTATCCCAATACTGGTGCAATTCACTAGTAAATATAAAATCCCTTGAATTTTAAAATGACAGTATAATCTCAAAAAACCTATTGAAACTGTTAACCAAGTCACAGGATCAGCATCCACCATTATTACTCACCATAGTAAAATTGACATTGTAACGACCCCGAAATTCGACCAATCTTATTACCTTAAATTTCTTATTTGTTAATCATTATGTCTCTTACGTCCAAATTTTGGTTCGTTAATAAATCTTTAATCTCCTTATTTAACACATTATTTGACATTACCGTCATCAATTACCAAATTTTCGGTATAAATTTTTTTTTCTCAATTCAATCATTGTATTAAATATTTGAACATTTAAAAAAAACTTAACTTCTCGATCCTAGTCCCTGAATCGTAACCTTTACTTTTTTTCTTTCTATTAATGTTATCATAAATCTCAACACTCACAATTTAATATTGTTCATATTCATACAATTTCTCTTTGTTTCATAATTGAATATATAATACCCTTTATCGTAACAATTATCTTGAATAATCACATTTCACATTTTAACTCTATTCATCCTAACTGGATCCAACATATAAGTAAACATATACAAAACATCACTTTAAACTTAGCAACTGTATTCACATTACATTATAATATTGAAATTATAACAATGACATTTACAACCTTTTATGGTAATCTCTCTAACATAATCCGTTATCCCAGAACTTTATTTCTTTACCTGCAAAAGTTTATTTTATGCAAGGAATGAACACAACGGCTCAGCAAGTTCAACAGCTTATGTTTCACATAGCACATACCTTAATATGCTCGGTGTGTGTCATACATCATGTGCTTGTGCTTCTACTATAGCAATATATTTCACATCATTGTACAGAGTACACATAATTGTCATATTATCCACGTATCACATAACACATAATTTATATGCATTTAAACAAGTATTAGCATATCATAACATACAACATTTAACATTAAAGGACTGAAGAACTTGCCTGTCATCCAATTATTTAATAAATTGATAGCCCAAACCCTTTACTCGATCAACCTATGATCATAAAATAATCAAATAATAATTATTTATCCTCTTATGATATTAATTTAATTAACTAATATCATCTCCGGGCCAATTATCAATTTATATGGTCAATTATATTAACCTCATCTCTCAATACATTAATTTAACTTAATATCAAACACCCTCAATACGGACAACCCGGCTCACCGGATAAAATTTAGCATAATCGGTTGACCGGAAATTTATTTAATCATTTTCTAACTTGTAACTTTACTTGATTAATATTTAAAGTATTTAAATATTAATCTTCAATATTTAATATTCATGCAAAAATATTAAACTTAATGCCCAAACATCATTTCTATATTTTTAGTAATTTTCTATCATTTCGTTTTTATTGCATTTGTTGGGTGGATCTACTGTAGATCCGAAAATATTTGGTGCATTGCTATTTAAATAGTTTGATTTTGTGTATTTTGAAGTTAGATCTAATGTAGTCAATATATGTTGTAGATCTGTGGATTAGGGACGGTTAGGGAGGATTTATTGCGGATGGAATCTCCTCCTAACCTCCCGATGATGTCCTTCTAGTTTATTTTATAGCTTTTACGTATGTAGCGATCGCGATGCACCTTTATGTAAATATGTAAATTTTGGGCCTTAAAACGACATCGAGTCGAAAGTCGGGTTTAAGGCCCCGTGATAGTAAAATATGTGATTGTGGGTGTTCGGGGTTATTTAGACAGCTCACATGCCCATGGGTAGCCCCGACACGTTTTGAATGCTTGTTTTGATTTACGACACAAAAAACGGTTTTCCAAAATAAGGCAAACGATGAAGATTTTCATAAAATCGATCAAATTAGGATATTAGATTCACGAGGTTTAAAATTAAGAGTTGTGGCGAACTTTGATTCCGGTTTGATGAAAAGGCTTCAATTGGTTTTGAAATATCGTAAAAAATGATTTCGTAAAAATAGACAAACGTTTTCGTTAAACTTTGTGCATAGGGTTAAAGAGTTCTAGAAGTTGCCTTCATTTTTTTGAATTTACTGTTAGAAGGCAATGTATAGTCTCGATTCCTATTTGACAAAAGTTTAAAAAATTATTGTTTTCTAAAAATGACATCTAATAAAAAACCTCATCGTTTTCGAAATTAAAATCAATCTTTATTATGAAAAACGAAGCCTTGTCATTTGGGTCAAAAGACGTCTAAACACTTTCCCGACGAAATACGTTTTCCATAAACCAAAGCGATTTTCACGCAAAATTCACCACAACCATCACCTAGGCACGCACTCACACACACGCAACTCACACATTTTTAGGATTTTGAAAGGATAGGAAAACATCGAAATTGCGGTAACCGTGTTTTCACGGAAGTCGGGGGTTGCCTAACACCTTCCCCTCGCTTAAGCAAGCCCCCGAACTCTATGAATCTCGGTTCGCGGACCAATTGAATCGGAGTCACATATGAGCCAGCGATTACGAAAATAAAATTCGGATGAGTTGGTACATCCATTTCAAATATATCAACTGGCGACTCTGGTCAATTGGCTCATTAAAAAATCGACCTTTCGAAACCCCGTCGACACTAAGCCGACCCTTTTCAAAAAATCACATCTTAATCTAAAGGCTAAAATTGGAAAGGGCATTTTAATATTAAAAAACGAAACGACTAAAATCCTAGCGTCGACAATTCCTTTTTCTTATTTATTTTTCACTTTTATATTTACAATAATTTCTTTATATATAAATTATATAATTTAATATAATATAATTTATATATTTACATTCTCCTTTCTTAAATAATTTCTTAAATTCCTCCATAATTATCAATTAATCAATAATTTCACATTTATTAACTCTCTCATTATTTTAATTCTCTTATATAAATTATATAATTATCCTTATATAATTTATATAATTATAATTTCCTTTATACATTACTTTAATTTTCTTATATAAATTATATAATTTATTATTATATAATTTGTATAATTACATTTCTTCTCAATCAATTTCTAAATTTCCACCATAATTCTTAATTAAATCTAAAATTAATAATTACAATTTTATTAACTTCCTCATTCGCTTTTCATTTAAAATTGGATTAATTTAATTATTAATCCCTTAATTTCCATAATTAATAACATTTATAATTATCACTTAAACATATACATTTATATATATATATACCAATGTATATATATACATATCTAATTTCATATATTTCACATTACCACATAACCTCAATTAAATCTTAATTTCTGCATTTCCATAACAATTTAATCTATAATAATTATATTTTATCTCTTTAATATCCATAACTTACATGGATAACCTCATAATGATCATTACTGTCAAATATTCAATTAATAACTTACTCTACAATTTCTTTGATTTCTCATTCTCTGAAATATTTCCTTTCTTTAATCGCACATCTCCTTACTCCATTCGCTTATTTCATACTCTCTATTGCACATCATTTATACTCTGCACATTTATCCTTCTTTTCTTTAATTCACATAAATCTTCTTCATATTTCATAAATCATTCATTAATACCTTTATTATTCAACACTAGACTTTAAATACTAACCTTTACTTAATTCCATTGTAATCCTTATTTGGAATTACTCCAAAAATCCTGGGTGTCACAGACATATTCACCCGCATATTTTTTATAAAATGGTGGGATAAATTTGATATAAACAGAATTGTAGTGCAAGTTCAAAAAGAATTCCCTCCAATTCCAGTCACCCTAATCCAAATTCCTAAAGTCATCCCATTAAAGGATAAAGATCCTATTTTTAGCCCTTCATCTTCCTTTGATATTTCTGCAGTTGTGGGGACCCGAATTTTTGGGATTACTTTAATAATATTAAATAAGAATTTAATTAACAAAATTATCAAGGTTGCTTAAATTATTTATGATTGATATATTTTATGTGATTTAAAGTGTGTGATGAGATTTAATTGGTAAATTAAATCTATACAGAGTTGGTGATAAATTGTGTTAAGTAAACATAATCAAAAAGTAAATAAATTGTTTAATAACAATTTATGAAGAATAAGAGAAATTTCATGAAATTGTACAATTAAATTGTTGATATTTAAAATAATTGTGGATGTGCATAAATTATTATTTAAATGGTGTTACGTCGTAATGTGAGGTATGTGAATTAGATATGTATATATATATATATATATATATATATATATATATATATATATATATATATATATATATATATTTGTATATTTATGTGCATGTTCAATTGTTATATTGATAAATTTTATTGATTATCGAGATAAATGGGTTAATAATTAAATTAATCCAAATTTAAATTAAAAGCTAATGAGGGAGTTAGTAAAATTTTAATTATTGATTATAGAATTAATCAATAATTATGGAGGAAGTTTGGAAATTATTTAAGAAGAAAACGTAATTATATAAATTATATAATTTATATAAGGAAATTAAAGTAAAGTATTAAGAAAATAATAATTATATAAATTATATAAAAATAATTATATAATATATATAAGAAGATTAAATTAATTAAGAAAGAAAATATAATTGAACAAATTCTACAATATTTTATTATATAGTGTGTAATATCCAGGATATTATGACATGTAAAAAGTTTAAATAAATAAAATGTGTGTATTTTAGTTATTTAAATTAAGCAATTAATGTGAATTATGTAAATTAATTATGGATGTATATTTTTATTACGGTTATTAATTTAATGATGTATGCTAATGAAAAGAGGATTAATATTGGAAATTAATCCTGAATTAAATTAAAAGCTAACGAGGTAATTAACGAAGTTAAAAATTATTGATCATGGATTAATTAATAATTATGAGGAATATTTGGAGATTATTAAGAGGGAAATTAATTATATAAAATATATATAGAAATAAATAATATATTTTATATAAGGAAATATAATTAAAGATGGAGGAATTTTGATAAATATATAATTTATATAAGAAAATAAATTATGAAGGAAAAGGTTAATAATTATATAAATTATACGAAATTATATTGTATAGTTTATATAAAATATATGAAATAGTAAAAAGGAATAATTAATCAATATGGATAATTCTTATTTTAATAAAATAATGTATGTTTATGCAAAATAGAATTATTTCTATTTTTATGAGATTTAATATTTTTGTGGGTTAAATATGTAAAAAGAAATTGTTATAATACATAATATATATATATATATATATATATATATATATATATATATATATATATATATATATATATATATATATATATAATAATTAATTTATGTATATATTATGTAGTAATAGAAAATACATGTATGTTTACGTAATGTATATGTAATAAAGTTGAAATGTAGCAAAATTTAATTTATTAAGTTATGCCAATTATTTTATTGATTTTGGAAGTATAAAATACTTCATATAGTTACATGCATGTCCTTATGCGTGTACAAAATTTATCAAGCAATGTACATTAAAAATATGTGAATATTATTTATAAATCATTTTATGAATTTTAGTAAATTAAAATAAATATTTTATATACATTATATAAAATATTTATTACCCGAATTAACTGAGTAAGGTATTAAAAATGTACGTATAAATGGTAAATTTTTCTCACCGACTTAAGTTAAGTCGGTGGAATCAAGGAAAATATTTTAAAACCAAACCAGTTGGGCAAGTTATATATATACGCATAGTAATAATAATAATAATATAACAATACTCAACCACTTATCAAGCAAAACAAACCAAATTACCTTTCTTTATCATCTTCTTCCTTTATCACCACCGTCCGTCACCACTGACCACCAACGCCACCACTAGCAGGAGAGAGAAAGTAATTCTCAGTCATCCGAGTGCCCACAAAGCTTCAAAGGAAGGTATAAAACAAATTATTTGAATTATTAGTGTAATTTTTGGTGATAAATTAATTGTATGAAAAATTCGTAAATAATTATATAATTGTTCTATATGATTTTTAGATGTATATCTATGAATTTTATGATGTTTGGGATAATTTTGTGGTGGAAATAATAACCAAAATGGTATAAAATTTTGAGTTGGTTGGCTACTGTGACGCAGGAAGAAGGAGAAAAAAATTTGACCGCCCGCGCATGGCGCGCGGCCAAAAATTTTTTCCGGCCCAGGAACGAAACGACGTCGTTTCGGGAAGAAAGAATTTGGGCTGCGGCATGCGCGGCTGTTGATCTTCCGGGGCAGGACCAAACGACGTCGTTTGGTGCCGCGGAAGGCTGGGCGCGCGCCATGCGCGACCGACCGGTTTTTCACGAAATTACTATTTTGCCCCCAGTTCCAGTTTTCAGATTAATTACAGAAATGCCATTGGAATTGAATTTAATTAAAATAAATGTTTAAAATTAATAAAAATTATATAAAATCAGAAAAATGTATAAAAATGTTTTATAAATTAAATTTAACAATTTTCCAATTTTGAGGAATAATTCCAATTAATTATTAAATGGTTAATAATGAGAATTAAAAGAACATAATTAGAATTTATAACCAAATTAGGTTATAATTAATTATAAGTACCCATATAGAGTCGATGGGTAGAATAATTAAGTTATGAGTGATATTAATGATATAAATTAATATCGTGGGTTACTAAATTATTATTATTTGATTATGTTATTATTATAGGGTGTTCAAGAAAGGAAAATTTAGCTGTTAACTTAGTAAGCGGATATCGAGGCAAGTTCCTAAACCCTAACTTTGAACCATTAATCATGTGTTAGATATTAAAATAATTATTGAACTCCATTTCCTAAAGTTTCATCATTATTCCATTTTCTCAAATATTGATTTCAGTTGATATTGTGGATTATTTAATGGAAAATCTCTTTTGTTACACACATTTATTTGTAAATGCCATTCATAACGAAACATAATTGTTGGTCAGTGAATTAATAATTATGAGTCTAGACCATTCGTTCGGCTAGACTTTTGGTACAATTAAATTTTAAATTACTCTTTATTGATAAGTGCTGAGCCAAACCAAATTGTTTTGGTGCGGACTCTAAGAAACTGAGGTGAACAATCATGTTTCAAGGAATAAAGTTGTTGAAGGTCTTAAATTTGAAATTCCGTTATATGCGGTAATATGATGTGCACAATCATAGGTACGAGAGGCTGATCACCTCGAGTACGGGCTTAAAGTTTTATGGTCTTTATGACACATACAGGTTATCAATAATATTATTGACTAACCTATGTTCAATGGTATTGTGACCCTCAGTATGATGTTCAATTATCATGTTTCAAAGGATAAATTCCTCAGTTACTTTCATTCTTTGGAAATGAGTTCATATTACGTTGTTATTATAAATTCTTTTTCTCATACTGTTTTGTTATACAATTCATTATACTTGCTGAGCACTTCGGTTGCTCATTCTTGCTTAACTAATGTGACGCAGACAGAGATGTAAAACCTGAAAGTATAAATAAGAAAGACAAGGGCAAAGAAAAGATGACGGATTGAAGAAATGATGAATGTCTCTCGCTAATAGTTTTGAATCTATTTTGTGGCTGTAGATGTGAAACATGTATTATAGTAATGTTGTATGTATATAAAGGTTGATGACCCTGGGAGTTTATTAGACATCTTTTGTAATATGTTGAACCATAATGGGTGTAATATATAATACTTTTGAATTGTGGTAAATGAAGTTAGAATATATGAATCGTGAGCATCAAATTCAGGGTTCAAGGAGTCTGAATTTGATGGCGTCACATAGTGTGTCAAATAGTAAAGAAAATGGAAAGTAAATGAGGAGAATGAGTATTTTTAATTTATTAAATTATGTTTATTGTATAATGGAATTGTTTTCATTTTTATGGGAAATAATACTTTAGAAACGTAAACATGTTGATTAAACATATTGTCCATGTAACGAACTGAAAAAAAAAGGTAAAAAAGTACAAAAAATAAATTTTACAAGTTGTATGTGTTATTTAAGTAATTTTGGAGGTATAAAGTATCTCGTATAATTACATGCATGTCATTATGCGTGTACAAAATTTATCATATATAGTACCTTAAAAAGGTATAAATATTATTTATAAATCATTTTATGAATTTTAGTTAATTAAAATAAATATTTTAAGTACATTACATAAATTATTTATTACACGAAATAACTACGTAATGTATTAAAATATATTTTTATGCTTGATTTTGTGCTAAATCTGGATGGTGTGGCGGTGGATTTGAAAGAGTGTTCCAATTTTAGAAAGTTGATCTCTTAAAAAGCAAATGGAGATAATAAAATAAAATAAAAAAATAAAAAAATAAGCAAGCAATATATGCACAAAACAAAAGCAAAAACAGTCTCTCTCTGTCTTCTTCACCATCAACGCCAACCGGAACCTCCACCAAGGAAGAAAAAAAAAAGAATTTCTTACCAAAATATTTTGTGCAATGTAAGAGGATTTCAAGGCTTATGGAAGGATTTTCAAGTATTACAAAGGTATAAAATTCATTTTTATTGTTCATTTTTATGCATTATGATATTAATTTATTATTTTGTGTACAATTAGCAAATACTTAATATAACTGTTGTTTATCATTTTTGGAAGTATATATGTGGATTATATGATATTTAGAGTAATTATTGTGGGAAAAATTGGATCAAAAACATGAAATTTTGGAATTTACAATGAGCAGTCCCGAACAGGGGCGATTCTGTCCATTTAGGTACAGAATTTGAAATGTTTTCCTTCTACAAAGTTGTAGAGAATTAAATTTTGTGTGGAATAGACTTAAAATTCGTAATTTTTGGATAAACGTGTTAATTACTGTGAATTTCGGAAGATTCAGTAGAATAACACCGAATCTGTCCAGATTCTATCCATTTAGGTACAGAATCTGAAATTTTTTCCTTCTACAAAGTTGTAGAGAATTAAATTTTGTATGAAATGGACTTAAGATTTGTAATTTTCTGATAAACGAGCTAATTTTTATCATATTTGGAAGTTTCAGCACATTAAAAAAAATTAAAATTTAATTATTAAAAATATTTTGTGCTGAAATTATTTCTAGATAGAAATATTGTAATATTATTTCTGATTTTTCTAAAAAAATTGGTGAATTATTGAGGAGCATGGGTAATTATTGTAGTTTATGACTATTTAAAGTTAATGTAAAAATAAGTGAAAATTCATGGAAAAATTCTATGAATGTTGAAAAATTACGGTATTTGGTGATTTTTTTTTTTTTATAATAATATAAGATAAATATTGATGGTGTTTGGGGGATACAAAAGTATGCTGGGTAATTATTTATATTTTTAAAGCTATTAAATAATAGTTTTTTGTATATAAATAATTACAGAAAATTGTCGGATAATCCAGAAGTTTTGATAAATTGGTTGAAAAATCTAGAATAATATTCTAGAGACTTTAGAAGGTTTAGTAGACTCATGAGATGTCGGAATATTATAGATCACATGTTGACTAGCTATTAAATAAGCATAACACTTTTTACATGAGGGTCGAGAATTGACCGAGAAAATTTGTTTATACTTTTAAAGTATGATATTGGTAATTAGTGTTTAGATATCACTGAAATGTGAATTATGAATTTTGAATTAAGGTTTTAGATCCAAACAAGCTGGAGTGACTTAACTCAGTAATTACAAGTTAAGGCGGGACATTGTGATACTCGAGTCAAGTTCTTCAGTACTTGATGTTAATTGTTTATTTGTTACTGTATATTAACTTTTGTTCAAATGTATATAAAATTATGTGTTATGTGATCCATTGTTGATATGACCGCGATGTGTATACGGTGCAATTATGTGATTATATGTGAAGTTGTGCAATATCTTATTTAGGCAATTGTTAATCTGAGTTAGATATGATGTACGTGAAATATATTACTTTCTTAAAAGCACAACACGTGATGTATGACACACATAGAGTGATAGACACATAATTGTGCATTTTAATATTCCCATTTTTATTATTTAATATGTTTATTTAATTTAATTAATACATTTTATTTTGTTTTGCAGGAAATAAATAAATAATTGAAGTTGAGTTAGAAAATGAGTTCTAGAAGCTTGCAAGTTGATTTTTATTTGGACTCCAATAAAGAGTTGGATACCATGTAAAAGTTGAAGTCAAGAAGGAAAGAAGAGTCCAAGTTATTCCAAATTAGATTAGGGTTCAATTTATTTTCTCTATATAAATAGGAGTCTTATTTTAGAGAGTAGGGAAGAATTTATTTTCTTTTCTCTTTTAGTTTCGGTAGGAGTAGGGAGCAATTTATTATTCTTCTTTTCATTCGGCAGCTTAAGAGTAGGAGCAGTGAGTTGTTTTGCTACTTTTATAACAATTGTTCATTAGTTTAATAAAGTTTCTTTTTAATATTATTCTATTAGTTTTTATTTTGTTTCATGTAATTTATATTAGTAGTTTTAAATTTTGTTTTTCTTTATTATGAATTCTATGGCTAGCTAAATTTTTAATATCTAGGATGAAGATGAAATTAAGTATCGCATAATATTATATTCTTTCCGTTCCAATATTAATGTGTAATTATTTATTTCTTCAATCTTACCTTCGCGTATAATTCGTTTTGGTTCTATATTAATTGCGAGGTTTTGATAGGTTATTGTTAAGATATGAGATTTTCATAATTCATGCTTGCTCGATGAAGTTTTGATAAGTTATAGTTAATCCTTAAATTTTCATAATCTATGCTTGCCCATATTAATTATATGAATTACTATTTTTAAGGGAAGGAAAAATAATTAGAAATTAATTAAGGAAATGAAGAATTTAATTATTATGTTAGTATTTAATGAATTCGGATTTCTAGGTAGTTTTTCTCAATATTAGTTTTCGTTATTAATTTTTAATTTGCATTATTTAGTTAATTAATCATCTCCACCACTTTTTTATTTCTAATTTATTTGGAATATAAATTAAGGGAACATTAAAATTAATTTAGTCTCTGTGGTTCGACTTGTACTTGTCCGTTCTTCAATTTGATACTGTGCACTTGCAGTTACTATTTTTTATCACATCAAGTTTTTGGCGCCGTTGCCGGGGACTAGATTTAATTTCTTATTTCTTAATTTTTATTTCTTCAAATTAGTTTTTACCACTAATATTTTTTATTTTTATTTTTCAGGATTACCAAGGCGGATCGAAGGAGCAAAAACATAAATATTTCGTTGCTGCGCTTTCTTGGTACTTCGTATCTCCTTAATTTTTCTTATTTTTTTTTATATAAAATAGAAAAAAAATAGTAGTTTAGTTTATTATTTTTAGTTTAAAAACTAATTCCCGCATTCATGCATTCACTCACGTAGAGCACATCCTACTTAGGTTTTTATTTTTATTTTATTTTATTTTTGTTAAATATAAACTGTGGTGATTCCTGGAGGATTGAGGTACGTCAAATTTCTCATTGTTTCGTAATTCACATAGTTTTAAGACATTTTATATGTTTACAGTTTTTATTTTATTTGTTTATTCTTATTTTTAATTTAACTTTAAGGGCACAAACTATAACAAAATAAGGTGGTAATTTCATCATCCTTCCTTGGCCCACAAACAACCTAACTTTGCATAACCGACTTAATAAAATCAAGTAGACGTTGGTCTCTAAGACTTTTGAGCTCAATTAGGACAAGAAATTCTGAGAGGAGTCTGAATTCCTAATTAATCATATTACAGGTGTCTAGGCAAGTGGTTCAAAAGGTAAACGCCTAAAGGACGCGCGGTTATTTAATTAGTCGCGGTACCCACGGAGAGACTCCCGCCATTCTTACACTTATCTGGCTAGCGGTGTGATTAATTTTGAATTTGGTGGACCTTAAAGAGTAACTTGGAACAGTTAGGAGTTGTTTAGATTTTATTTAGGTTGACCTTAGAAGTAGTTTTTATTTTATTTTATTTTTCTTATTCATTCGTGCTTATCTGCTAAGTAGTATATGCAAAAAGTGTGGGTTAGGGATAAAACATCTCGGTTAGTGAGAAGAATTGATTTTTCAGATTTCACTTTAAAAAACATCACTTCTAAAAACATGGAAGTTGCACAAACTGTTTCTTTGAGAGATCGATGTTATCCTGCCCGCTCTGCCCACCCTTCATGCATCAGTCTACCACCAGTAAATGGTAATAATTTTGAACTAAAACCGCACTTTATAAATATGTTACCTAGGTTTACTGGAATAGAAGATCCATATTTATTCATTCAGGAATTTGAGGAAGTCTGTGCTTTAATGAAAATTCAACAATTGTCTGAAGACTCGATTAGGCTAAGATTTATCACATTTGCTTTAAAAGATAATGCTAAAAAGTGGTTATATAGCCTAGCGAATAATTCCATAACAACCTGGAAGGGATTTGTTGTTACATTTCTAAATAAATATTTTCCAAATCACAAAACTTTCGAGATTAGGACTGCAATTCATCAATTTTACCAACTTGAAAATGAGTCGTTTTGGAAATATTTTGATAGATTTAAAAGTTTGTTATCCTAGTGTCCACACCATGGAATTGAAAAATGGAGATTGTGTCAAATTGCCTACGAAGGTTTAGATTTTTCCACTAAAACGATGTTAGATTTTTCCAAACAATTTATTTACTTTTTCAATTATTTTAAATCCACCCAATTCATCACCATCTTGGTACATATTTAATTTACCAATTAAATTCTTTCACACACTTTAAATCACCTACAACATAACTAATTTAAACAACTTTGATAATTTGATCAATTAAATTCTCATTTAATATTATTAAAGAAATCTTGAAAATTCAGGTTCTCACATTCTTCCCCCCTTAACAGGATTCCGTCCTCGGAATCATAATTGTCATAATATTCATACGTATTTTATTTATAGCACATTACTATACCTTTATCTTGATAAATAATAATTTAATCTATAATAATTATATTTTACCTCTTTAATATCCATAACTTACATGGATAACCTCATAATGGTCATTACTGTCAGAATATTAAATTCATAACTTACTCTACAATTTCTTTGATTTCTCTTTCTCTGAAATATTTTCTTTCTTTAATCGCACATCTCCTTACTCCATTCACTTATTTCATACCCTCTATTGCACATCCTTTATACTCTGCACATTTATCCTTCTTTTCTTTAATTCATATAAATCTTCTTCACATTTCATAAATCATTCCTTAATACCTTTATTATTCAACACTAGACTTTAAATACTAACATTTACTTAATTCCATTGTAATCCTTATTTGGAATTACTCCAAAAATCCTAGGTGTCACATTCACCCCTCCTTCATAAAATTTCGTCCTTGAAATTTCTATGTACTCATACTTCATTTATTTGTAACATACACAATTTCTTTACATTTATTCCACATATCTTTATTTCCTTCCTTTCTCGTAGTTATTGCATATTGCAATTTTCTAATCCATCACATTTCATACTTTCTTTACTTCATAATTATTATTTTCATTATCACTCACAATTAAATAACACTACCCCATCCTACCATCCAATCTTCTTAAGAGTAGAGGAATTCAAAATTTTATTTTGTAAACTTTCATGCTTTGCTGAATGAACACATATCTCGGTTAACAGTATTTCACTCCCAGAGTACCTCATACTGCAACCTACTAAAATAATAAACTTTCATAATAGTCTGAACATGATCCCGGTTTACAGTACTTCGCTTCCCGAGTACCTCATACTGCAAACCCTGACAGTGGATCAGTCTGTCATTAAAATGATGGATGTTTCACCATACAATGCTTGTGTTTCTTATGCCAGGTGACCATTCGATCAACCTGCAATATTCTTAATCTTTTTGTTTATCTCAGCTTTAGAATTCATTCAAAACTAATTTGATTTGGTATAACTTTCAAAGAATACAAATTTAATAAATATATGTTAAAATTTGTCTAGCTGAATCAATTAGCTTAGACTTGTATTTCTTTAACGCTTGTCTAGCCAGACTAATTAGCATAGACTTACTTTTAACAATTTATAACCCGCAAAAATTTTAAAACATTCATTATGTCAAAACTTTTCAAAACATCTAGCCGAGTCAAATGGCATTGACTTATAGCTTTGACATACTTTTATAAATCAAAATCATTTATGACTTCATGTTACCGCATCATTTTGACAGTCCGTTGAGAATTCCGTCGTTAATAATTCTTACACCATACTTTATGGTGTCGAATCATCTTATGACGAAATAGTACCGCACCATCTCAACAACATGTTGAGCATTCCGTCATTCATCACATCTACACCGGGCTAAAAGGTGCATGGATGATTCTTTTGAAATACATTTTGATGTTAAAATATTTTTGTCCAGCCAAAACAAGTAGCATAGACACTTTTTAAATCGTTTAAAATTCATTTGCATTTTCAAAAGCACCTACGTGCCAAATTAGCTTGAGGCCAATTTTTTTTGAAATCTAGCAAAACTAGAAGAATGGGAATATCCTAAATTCCCTAACATTCACCTTTTGCTTCTTCATTACCTAATTATTATATTTATTGCTAGGACTATGATTACCATTACACAAAAATTTTCTAACTACTCCAACATTTCTATAACCCCGTATAGTTCATCAAACTTACCACACATTATGAGTCCAGAAACTTACCACAAGAATATGAGTTTTAAAGCTTGTCCTAGCAATATGTAGTCTAAGAACAAATCAAAGACTATCCATATGCTAAGGGGCTCAAACATACCATACAATTATGAGTCATGGACTTACCATATGCATGAGTTTTAAGAACTCACGCCTAAATTTAATATAATTTATCTATCAAACTGCTAACACGACTCTAACATTTCAATGATTATCACATAGTAACTAAGGAAACACAAATCCCCTGCCCATACAAAGGATTGTGCAACTCAGTCACCACGTGAGTTCTCAATTGAAATTTCGTACCCAATCTTTTTGCCCCCTTATCATAGCATTTTTGTCATTCATGTCTTATCATTCTCTAAATTCTTCTTGTACTATTTCATAGTACCATATCTCTTTATAGCATCAAGCTATACCTTGTTGACCATTAACAGGTCTCTCTGTTATTTCACATTCTCACTTGATCCCATCATGACCTTGCTTTACCATCTATTCCTTATTCGCTTTCCTTATCTTGTGATCGTATCGTAGTATGATCCTCTCACTGTTTCTGATTATATTATTATGATATCTTTCTAGGCTTTTTGAATTACCTTGTCATCTTTATTGCTTAAATCAGGTGTCCCCTGATTTTCTTTGAGATTCATCTTTGAATCATTTCAATTATTCCTTCAGATATGTTCTTAATTGAACTTATAAATTTTCTCAATTCCTTATCTTCATTCGAATTTTTCTTAACATTTCTATCTCTTCCTTATAATCTTATATCTTTCATATTTCCTTCACTTTAGGCAATATCTGTGAACTGTATCTCTTAACTTATATCTTTCTATTTTAATCCCCCTATGTTTATCAAACTTATCACGTATTTGGACTCAGGAACTTACCATAATCCTATGGTTAAGGAGCTTGTCCTAGTCAGGTCATAGTCGCCCATTCGCTAAAGGGGCTCCACCATATAATCATGAGTCACGAGCTTACCATACGCTTGAGTTTTCAGAACACTCAACTATCTTTACTCTTCCTTACCTAGGTTATAGCCTAAGGTATCATTTACCTAAGGTTTATAACCTCTAGCTCTGATACCAACTGTAACGTTTATCCTTCACCCAGCTTTTCAACCTTGCTTAGGACAACACCCAACAGTTGTACCTATCAGCTTGCCACCTGTATTTTAGGAGTCCCCTACGGAGAGTCTGGCTTCGGTGCATTCCCTTAAACCACTAGGACGTCACCAGCAAGAGGCTCAAGGCTCTTTCTTTATGGCTCTGATACCAACTGTAACGACCCCGAAATTCGACCGATCTTATTACCTCAAATTTTGTATTTATTATATATTATCTTTATAACGTCCAAATTTCGGTTCGTTAATAAATCTTTAATGACCTTAATTAATTCATTTATTAACATTATCGTCATCAATTACCAAATTTTCGGTATAATTTTTTTTCTCAATTCAATCATTGTATTAAATATTTTATCATTTAAAAACTTCATTTCTTGATCCTAGTCCCTGGATCGCAACCTTCACTTATTCTTTTCTTTTACCAGTGTCATAAAGCTCAACATTCAAAATTTAATATCATTCATATCTATCCAAATGTTCTTTGTATCATAATTCATAATTAAACATATAATAACTACATTATTCAAAATTCATATTTCAATTCTACCCGTCCTATCCGTACCAAAATTGCATGTATACAAAATATTAATGTCACCTTGACAAATCATCCATATTGAATCATAATATAAACATTTAGTACTAACGTTCACAACCTTTTTGGAAAATCCGTCTCTATATAATCTGATATTCTTGAAATTCTTTTCTTAACCTACAAAAGTTTATTTTAAATAAGTAATGAGCACAACGGCTCAACAAGTTCAACAGTTTATGCGTCACGTAGCACATACCTTAATAAGCTCGGTGTGTGTCATACATCATGTGTTTGTGCTTCTATTATAGTAATATATCTCACATTATTGCACAAAGTACACATAATTGTCATATTATCCACATATCACATAACACATAATTTATATGCATTTAAACAAGTATTAACATATCATAACAGACAACATTTAGCATTAAAGGACTGAAGAACTTGCCTCAATTTACGTTCATTACGTAACACTTACAAACATCCGGCGTATAGTCTTGTTCGTCAATTAACATTTCTTTGATCTTTATCATTCGTCAAATAACCTATATATCATAACTCAGATTATAACAGAATTAATAATCTCGTTCCAGAAATAATATTCTTTTAAATTATTGTACTAAACTTTAATAACGTTGCATTTATCGGAACTTTTTCGTTACTTAACCGCTTACGTTCACTAGTCAGTCAACACACGATCCATAACATCCTAACATCTCACGAGTCTAATAAACCTTCTAAAGTCTCTAGAATATTATTCTAAAATTTTCAACCAATTTTCACATTTATCGGATTATCCGATAATTTTCTGTAATTACTTTTTTATTTATTTATAAAAACTATCATTTAATAGATTTAAAATATAAATAATAATTCAACATACTTTTATATCCTGCAACCACCATCAATATTTTAATCTCTTATTAATATTATTAATCATTTAATAATATTTTAATCATTGATTAAACTCATAAACAATTTAATTTAATTGTTTGTTCATTACTATTTCTTTTATCTTTAACAAACATAAAATGTCATACATATAACATTTTACTAAAAATGACCTAAATACCCTTATAAAATCTGAACATATCATATTAAAGGCCATTTGTCAATAAAATCATATTTACATAATTTTTAATCTTCATTTAACTTAATATACACATTTATTCATAACTCAAACATTTACATGAAAAATACCAACACCATTCAGAAAATTTTATTTTTTGTGAATCATCAATATATGATATCCTTATGAACATATATTTTTCTTGCATTTTTTCAATTTCGTTTACTATTTTTAAAATGGTCCAAAACAGACGAAAATTGTTACATTTATCATATATTATCCTTAAGTCCAAAAATTACGAAATTTTCACAGCAAGCTTATATTATGAACATCTAGTTCCAGTAACAATTTTACAATTTTCTGAGTTACACACAAAGAGTTATTCCCGTTCACTTTTAAAAACACGCTTTCTTATAAAAGCCATAACTTGAGTTCTATACATCCACAATTTACCATATTTGGACGGAAACTTAATAATTCAGCATGTTAACATCCCACAAAATCTCAGAATTTTTAGAGGAAGTAAAGTGGACGAAAATGCCCATGGACCAAACTGGCCAAAACAGTTTTTTTTTATATTATTATTATTATTATTATTATTATTATTATTATTATTATTATTATTATTATTATTATTATTATTATTATTATTGTTTAAGCTTTTCACTATCCAAAATGGTTAGATCTACTCCTAAAACATTCTAAAAATTATCAATAACAATTATTCTAATTATCTCTAATTTTTCACAAAAATAATTTAACTCCATAAATACATAAAAAAAAAATGAACAATTAATTATACATTATACCTCCTTAGTGCGTGGGATTTACTTCTTGAACCTTGATACATCCTTTGATAGCACCAATATTTTGTAAGAATTTTAATCTTCCCAAGTGTGAAGTTTTTCGGATATGGTGGTGTGAAGAAGAGAGAGAATATGTTGTGTATGTTTGTATGCGTATGTGTGTGTATGTTTTGTCCCTTAATCTTTTTCCTTCTTTATTAAATTACAAAACTAATCAAGTTGGACAAAAAAATATTTTCAAGTCCACCGACTTTGACTAATTCCACCGCCTTATACGTGTTTTTGGTAAGCCAAAATTAACCACAAATAATATTTTAATACATTACGTAATTATTTTATGTAATAAATATTTTATATAATGTATATAAAATATTTATTTTAATTCACCAAAAATCATAATATGATTTATAAATAATTTTAATACCTCTTTTGGGTACTTTACTTGACAAATTTTGTACACGCATAATGACATGCATGTAATTACATGAGGTAATTTATACCTCCAAAAATCATAAAATAATTCACATAACATATAAAAATTATTTTTCGTAATTTTTCACTTCGTTACTTGGACAACATGTTACACTAACATGTTCACGTTTTTAAAATATTATCCTTCATAAAAGTCATAATAATTCAATTATACATAAACATAATTTTTAATGAATTAAAACATTCTTTTTTCCTCATTTAATTTCATTTCTTTACATTTCACATTAATTTCTTTATATATAAATTATATAATTTAATATTATATAATTACATTCTCCTTTTAAATAATTTCTTAAATTCCTCCATAATTATTAATTAATTATATAATCAATAATTATGCATTCATTAACTCTCTCATTATTTTAATACTCTTATCTAAATTATATAATTATCCTTATATAATTTATATAATTATAATTTCCTTTATACATCACTTTAATTTTCTTATATAAATTATATAATTTATTATTATATAATTTATATAATTACATTTCTTCTCAATCAATTTCTAAATTTCCACCATAATTCTTAATTAAATCTAAAATCAATAATTACAATTTTATTAACTTGCTCATTCGCTTTTCATTTAAAATTGGATTAATTTAATTATTAATCCCTTAATTTCCATAATTAATAACATTTATAATTATCAATTAAACATATACATTTATATATATATACAAATGTATATATATACATATCTAATTTCATATATTTCACATTACCACATAACCTCAATCAAATTATAATTTCTACATTTACATAACAATTTAATTGTACCTTTACATGGAATTTCTCTTATTCTTCATAAATTATTTCCAAACAATTTATTTACTTTTTCAATTATTTTAAATTAACCCAATTCATCATCATCTTGGTACATATTTAAGTTACCAATTAAATTCTTTTACACACTTTAAATCACCTACAGCATAACTAATTTAAACAACTTTGATAATTTTATCAATTAAATTCTCATTTAATATTATTAAAAAAATCTTGAAAATTCAGGTTCTCACAAAAAGAGTTGAAAAAATAATATATAATGCTTCAATATCCATTGAATAAAAGAAAAATCACACTGAAAAGTATGATGGATGGAAGCAGTTTGACTAGTCTGATTTTTGTGGTCTTTGTTACTCGAGTTAGTAAGCCCTTAGGGGTGTATTTACACCTAGTGCCCTAAAGTCAACTGGTTTGAGAGTCATTGGTAAAACGCTCGTTACATGAGTAACTCTGAAAACTTTAAGAAAAATAGACATTGCACAAGTTAAGAATAAAAAAAAAATTAGAAAAAGAAAAAAATGAGTTTGCTTGATTTTCACGGTAAAAGTCCCTACTAAGAGTTACATCACATACACATGCATACATCACAAAGAATTATTTTTATGAAGGATGGTATTAAGAATGAAGATGGTGTATTTTTGATAAAGTGAAAGTGTGATTTTAAATTTGATCTTGCTTATGTGTAATGCCCATGGATACTTAGAAGTTTTCTTTCGATTTCATAATTGGTTAAACTCAAAAAGATTTTTATTTTATTTTGAATTTTGTGGGTATATTCACTACAAACCCTCATGAGACACAACTCGTCCACTTGGGTTAACCTTAAGGTTTAAAGGCTTGTTGCACATGCAAAGTGTAATCCTGTTTCCTACGAAAATGGGGTAGTTTAGATTTTATTTTGATTTTATTTTTACTCGAGGATGAGTAAAAGCTAGGTATGGGGATATTTTGTGACGCCCCCAAATTCAGGCTCCTAGAACCTCAATTTGGGGTTCACTATTCATAATATCGCATACATTAATCACTACCCAAAATTACCATTAATATACATTACATATGCTAATCTTCAACATAATACAAAATACATCTCTCACACTCCCAGGGTCATTAACCTTTACATACATATAACATTACTAGGATAACATTTCCTATCTAAAGTCACAACATAGATTTAAGACTATCGGCTGGGGACAACACATCAATTTCTTCAGTCCGATATCTTTCCTTTGCCTTTGTCTTTCTTATCTAGACTCTCGGGTTTTACATCATTGTCTGTGACATTTTAAGCAAGTAAAAGTGAGCAACTATAGTGCTCAACAAGTATAATGAACTGAATAACAATGCATTATGGCGATCAGAATTTATATCAACAACGTAACATTAATTCAATTAAAACGAAGGAAAATAATTGCAGGAATTATCTTTTGAAACATTATATAAATGAATTAAACTGAGGGTCACAAGACCGTTGAACATAGGTTAATCAATTTTAATATTGATAACCTGTTTATGTCATAAAGACCATAAAACCTTAAACCCGTACTCGAGGTGATCAGCCTCTCGTACTTATGACTGTGCACATCATATTACCGCATATCGCGGAGGATCGAAATTTAAAGCATCCGACAAGCTATACCCCTGGAATAGGGTTGTTCATCTCAGTTTCTAGGAGTCCGCACCAAAACAATTTGGTTTGGCTCAGCACTAAACAATATAGAGTAATTTGAAATTCAATTATATCAAAAGTCTAGCCGGACAAGTGGCATAGACTTACAACCATCAACTCACTAATCAACAATTATGATTCGTTATGGATGAAGTTTAAGAATGAGTGTGAGTAACAACAGAGTAATTTTTCATTGAACAATTCACAACATCAATCGAATTCAACATTCAAGGAAGTGGAATAATGATAAAACTTGGGAAATAAAGCTCAATAAAGATTTTAACATCTAACATATGATTAATAGTTCAAAGTTAGGGTTTAGGAACTTGCCTCGATGTCCGATTATTAATTTAACGGCTAACTATCCTTTCTTGAGCAACCTATAATAATACCATAATCAAATAATACTAATTTAGTACCCCACGATATTAATTTATATAATTAATATCACTCTCAACCTAATTATTCTACCCATCGACTCTATATGGATATTTATAATTAATTATAACCTAATTTGGTTATTAATTCTAATTATGTTCTTTTAATTCTCATTATTAAACATTTAATAATTAATTGGAATTATTCCTCAAAATTGGAAAATTGTTAAATTTAATTTATAAAACGTTTTTATTCATTTTTCTAATTTTATATAATTTTTAAACATTTATTTTAATTAAATTTAATTCCAATGACATTTCTGTAAATAATCTGAAAACCGGAACCGGGGGTAAAATGGTAATTTCGCGAAAAATCGGTTGGTCGCTAGACCTGGCAAATGGGCCGGGCCATCACTGGGCCGGGCTAAAATGGCCCAACTTTTTATGGGCTGAAAACATGAAGCCCGTAGCCCGCGGGCTTTTTTTTTTTTTTTTTTTTTATAACAATTATGCAATAATTTAAACAAATAATAACTCCAAAAAAATCAATGAATAATGCATAAATATATTATCATCAACTATAGCAATCCAAACCTAACAATTAATATAAAGTTCAGATGAATCAATCAAATATGAAGGATAATAAAGTTCAGATGAATCAAATATGAAGCATAATATATATATATATATATATATATATATATATATATATATATATATATATATATATATATATATATATATATATATATGTGATTCCTTCCTAGAAGAGTGGAAGTACTAGATCTACTACATATATATATATATATGTAGATCACCAGTTCGGAAGGAAGAGCGGAAGCATATATATGTATATATATATATGTGTGTGTGTGTGTAGATCGGAAGGAAGATCGGAACTCGGAAGGAAGAAATCATATATATTTGAATAGAGAAAGAAATAAGAACTTGAATGATCTTGGTAGAGAGAAAGAGAGAACGGGAAGAGAGAGAGAGAGAACGGTAATGGTGTGTACTGATGGTGTAAATGAGTGATGGTTTAATGACTTAAGGAGTTATTTAGAAAGAGTTGAGAAGAATATAAAATTATAACAAATAAGATTCAAGATAAAAATATAAACAACAAACTCTTGTAGCATAGTTGGTTTGATGATTCATTTAGTGGCGAGGAGGTCTAAGGTTCAACTCTCACTGGTAGTTTTGTTTTTCAAAAAAAAAAAAAAATCACGGGCGGGCCGGGCCATTACGGGCCGGGCTAAAAACGGGCCGGGCCAAAATGGCCCAGCTTTCTCTGGGCTGAACAAGTAAAGCCCGTAGCCCAACTTTTTCCGGGCGGGCCGGGCCAGCCCGCGGGCCTGGGCTTTTTTGCCAGGTCTATCGGTCGCGCATGGCGCGCGCCCAGCCTTCCGCGGCACCAAACGACTTCGTTTGGCCCTGCCCCGGAAGATCAACAACCGCACATGGCGCGACCCCCGTCTGGCGTCCCAAAACGACGCCGTTTAATGCCGGCTACAGAAAAAAATTATGGCCGCCGCGCCATGCGCGATTGGCCTTAATTTTTTTTTTCTTCTTCCTGGCGTTAATAGTACCAGCCGGAAGAAATTTTTTCCATTTTTGATCATTATTTACACCACAAAATTATCCCAAACATCACAAAATTTATAGA
Organism: Hedera helix; assembly: GCA_947179155.2. Taxonomy (NCBI): domain Eukaryota; kingdom Viridiplantae; phylum Streptophyta; class Magnoliopsida; order Apiales; family Araliaceae; genus Hedera; species Hedera helix. The sequence continues at coordinate 26,217,520 of OX359270.1, forward strand.
TACACATCTAAAAATTAGATAGAACAATTATATAATTATTTACCAATTTTTCATACAATTAATTTATCACCAAAAATTACACTAATAATTCAAATAATTTATTTTATACCTTCCTTTGAAGCTTTGTGGGCACTCGGATGGCTGAGAATTACTTTCTCTCTCCTGTTAGTGGTGGCGTTGGTGGTCGATGGTGGCGGACGATGGTGATAAATGAAGAGGAGTATTTGTTTGGTTTGGTTATTGTATAGCTATAATAGTGTTATTATTGTTTATTTTATATATATATATATATATATATATATATATATATATATATATATATATATATAATCTAGCCAACATTGAATTATGTTGAAATTCCTCACTTGATTCCACCGACTTAACTTAAGTCGGTGAGAAAGATTTTTCCATGCATGCGTACATTTTAATACATTATGCAATTAATTCGGGTAATAAATATTTTATATAATGTATATAAAATATTTTTTTTAATTTACCAAAATTCATAAAATGATTTATAAATAATATTCACATATTTTTAATGTACATTACTTGATAAATTTTGTACACGCATAAAGACATGTATGTAACTATATGAAGTATTTTATACTTCCAAAATTAATAAAATAATTTGCATAACTTAATAAAATTAATTTTCCTATGTTTCAACTTTATTACATATATATTACGTAAATATACATGTATTTTCTATTATTACATAATATATACATAAATTAATTATTATATATATTATGTATTATAACAATTTCTTTTTACCTATTTAATCCACAAAAATATTAAATCTCATAAAAATAGAAATAATTCTATTTTTCATAAACATACATTATTTTATTAAAATAAGAATTATCCATATTGATTGATTATTCCTTTTTACTATTCCATATATTTTATATAAACTATATAATATAATTTCGTATAATTTATATAATTGTTAACCTTTTCCTTCATAAATTTATTTTCTTATATAAATTATATATTTATCAAAATTCCTCCATCTTTAATTATATTTCCTTATATAAAATATATTATTTTTTTCTATATATACTTTATATAATTAATTTCCCTCTTAATAATTTCCAAATATTCCTCATAATTATTAATTAATCCATGATCAATAATTTTAACTTCGTTAATTACCTCGTTAACTTTTAATTTAATTTAGGATTAATTTTCAATATTAATCATCTTTTCATTAACATACGTCATTAAATTATTAACCATAACAATCAAATATATATATATATCCATAATTAATTTACAAAATTCACATTAATTGCCTAGTTTAAATAATTAACATACACACATTTTATTTATTTAAACTTTTTACACGTCATAATATCCTGGATATTACATTTTTCCCCCTTATAAAAATTCAGTCCTGGAATTTCTACATTAACTATTCAAATAAATGGGGATAATTCTTTCGCATTTTCTCTTATAATTCCTAGGTGGCTTCTTCAACGTTATGATTTCGCCATAGCCCTTTAACAGAAGGAATCACCTTATTTCTTAAGACTTGCTCTTTCCTATCTAATAATTGGACATGAATCTCTTCATAGGTTAAATCCTTCTTTATCTGAATAGGTTCGTAGGCTATAACGTGCTTATAATATGGTTTGTACGGTCGTAGCACTGACACGTGAAAAACATTGTGTATGTGTGCTAACTCTGGAGGTAAAGCCACTTTCCTAACTTTTCTTAATACTTCGAACGGTCCAATAAATCTAGGACTTAATTTGCCTTTCTTTCCGAATCGGATTTTCCCCTTCCATGGAGACACTTTAAGAAACACGTGACTTCCTACCTCAAAATTCTGACTTTGCCTATGCAAATCTGAATACTTTTTCTGTCGATCTTGAGCTGCCACTAACCGGGACCGTATCAACCGGACTGTATCCGCCGTTTGTTGAACCAGTTCGGGTCCTAGCAACTGACGTTCGCCAACTTCATCCCAACACAAAGGGGTTCTGCATTTTCTTCCATATAAAGCTTCATAAGGTGGCATTCCTATACTTGCGTGATAACTGTTGTTATATGCAAATTCCACCAAAGGTAGATGATCATCCTAACTCCCTTTGAAGTCCATAACACAGGCCCGCAACATATCTTCCAAGGTTTGTATCGTTCTTTCGCTTTGACCATCGGTTTGAGGATGGTAAGCCGTACTCAACCTCAATTGTGTTCCTAATCTCTCTTGTAGACTCCTCCAAAAATTTGATGTAAATCGCGGATCACGATCTGACACAATTGACACTGGTACCCCGTGTCGCGATATTACTTCTTTAATGTAGATTCTAGCCAATTGATCCAAATTGTATTTGATCTTAATTGGCAAGAAATGGGCCGACTTTGTTAGTCTATCCACGATCACCCATATAGCATCGTAGCCTTTTTGAGTAGTCGGAAGCCTTACTACAAAATCCATGGTAATATGTTCCCATTTGCATTCTGGAATTTCAAGAGGTTGTAGCAATCCACTTGGCTTCTAATGCTCCGCTTTAATCCGCTGACAGGCCAAGCATCGGCTTACATAATCCGCAATCTCTCGTTTCATGTTTGGCCACCAAAAATACTTTCGTAAATCTTGGTACATTTTCGTACTTCCTGGGTGAATTGAGAATTTTGAATTTTTTGCCTCTTATAATATCTCATCCTTCATTTCAGCTACTGCTAGTATCCAAATTTGTCCCTCAAATTTGAGAATTCCATATCTGAAATTTTACTTCATCACCTGAGGTAATCCTATTCCTTACCTGAATACATTCATCATTGTCTAATTGGGCCTCCTTCACCTTATCTAACAACGTTGGTTGCATCTCTACAACAAATAACATCTCATCTGTTTCAGAGGGGTACTTCACTTCAATCTCCAACTTTGTCATTTCCTGAATTAGTTTATCCTGAACAGTTAATTTCATCAGTTTCTCTCTCTCCTTTCTACTTAACGCATCAGCTACTACATTAGCTTTTCCTGGATGGTAGAGAATTTCACAATCATAGTCCTTTATCAATTCTAGCCACCTCCTTTGATGCATGTTCAATTCCTTTTGTGTGAAGATATACTTCAGACTTTTGTGGTCTGTATATATCTCACATTTCTCCCCATAAAGATAATGTCTCCATATTTTCAATGCAAAGACTACTGTTGCCAATTCCAAATCATGTGTCAGATATCCTTTCTCATAATCCTTCAACTGTCGTGACGCATATGCAATAACCTTACCATTCTGCATAAGCACACAGCCTAACCCTTTATGAGAGGCGTTACTATACACCACAAAATTCCCTGTTTCATCAGGCAAAGTTAACACTGGGGCTTCACTTAACCTTTTCTTTAACTCACAAAAACTTTCCTCACATTTATCTGTCCACACAAATTTTACAGACTTTCTAGTTAAATTGGTTAGCGGAGTTGCTATCTTAGAGAAATTTTGAATAAATCGTCGATAATAACCCGCTAAACCTAAGAAACTTCTCACCTCTGTGGGTGTCTTTGGTTGTTCCCAATTAATTACAGCTTCAACTTTTGCTGGGTCTACAGAAATTCCATCTTTATCAATAACATGACCCAAAAAGTGAACTCTTTCCAACCAGAATTCACACTTCGAGAATTTGGCATATAACTTTTCTTTTCGCAAAGTTTCCAACACTATTTTTAAATGATCTGCATACTCTTCCTGAGACTTAGAATATACCAGGATATCATCTATGAACACCACTACAAATTTATCCAAATAGGGTTTAAAAATCTTATTCATCATATCCATGAATGCCGCTGGTGCATTTGTCAGTCCAAACGGCATAACCAGAAACTCGTAATGACCATAACGAGTTCTGAATGTTGTTTTCGGCACATCCTCCTTTCTTATTTTCAACTGATGATACCCTGACCGAAGATCAATCTTTGAAAAATATTTTGCTCCTTTCAACTGATCAAAAAGATCATCAATCCTTGGTAACGGGTATTTATTCTTGATGGTCATCTTATTTAATTCTCTATAATCGATACACAACCGTAAAGTTCCATCCTTCTTCTTAACAAATAGCACTGGTGCTCCCCATGGAGACACACTTGGCTAAATAAACTTCTTATCTAATAGCTCCTGTAGTTGTTTCATCAACTCTTTCATTTCCACTGGGGCCATTCTATACGGAGCCTTAGATATGGGAGCAGTTCTCGGTGCTAAATCCACCACAAATTCGATTTCCCGATCTGGAGGAAGACCAGGTAAGTCATCCGAAAATACATCGGGAAATTCGTTTACTACCGGTATTTCCCCCATTTTTATCTCCCCTTTCTGGGTATCTATCACATACGCTAAGTATCCTGTGCCTCCTTTCCTTAACGCCTTACTAGCTTGCATGACTGACAGACAACTAAATTGTCTCGGTAATTTGTTACCATAAAATACTATTTTTGACTTTTTAGGGGTCTGTAAAGTTACACACTTCCTTTGACAATCAATCATTACTTTATGGTTATACAACCAGTCCATCCCTAGGATGACATCAAATTCCCCAAGATGTATCGGAATTAAATCCACATATAACTTATGTTTTCTTATCACCATAGGGCAATATTTATGCACATGATTAATATGTATCACCTCTTTATTTGCAATCTCTATATTCAAGGGTTGTTCTAAATTTTCATGAGTTAACCCTAGTCTTCTAGCAAATTCATCAGAAATAAAAGAGCACGTAGCACCCGAATCAAAAAGCACACATGCATTAGTATTGCAAATTGAAATGGTACCTGACCACATCTTTAGACTTCTCCGCATCCTGTACCGTCATGTTAAAGGTTCGAGCAGTAGGACGACCTGGTGGAGTTGGTGCGGGGAGTGTCAGTTTCCCTCCACTTGTTACTTCTATTGTCTTCTTTGGACAGTTTCGAGCAAAATGGTCTGTCGCTCCACAGTTATAACATCCTGTTTTCTTCAATTTTGGGCAATTTGGTGCAATGTTTCCTTCTTGCTGACACTTATAACAGACCTTCTTCCCTTTCAGACAAACCCCAGAATGATTCTTCCCACAGTTGCTACACGGCTTAACTTTCTTCTTTACATCTCCAGATTTGTTTCCGGAGGTGTTGGTACTACCACTCCGCTTTTTCTTGCTAGGAGGGTTGGTACTACTACCACTTCCCCCCTTGGAATCTCCTTCATTCTTTCTTTTCTTTTGCTCTTGATGATATTTCGTAATAGCTTCACTACCTCCCTCGGCTAAAATTGTCTTTTCCAACACATCAGCATATGTTGTTGTCTGAAACATATTTACCTTGCTATAAATCCAGGGCTTCAATCCCTGTTCAAATCTTTTGGCTTTACGCTCTTCTGTACTGACCTGGTATGGGGCAAACCGGGCCAATTCATTAAATTTGGCGGCATACTTAGCTACTGACATGTTATTCTGTTTTAATTCTAAAAACTGAATCTCCAACTTGTTCTGCATACTAGTGGAAAAATAATTTTCGAAAAACAGTTCCTTAAACCTCTTCCAAGGAAATATTTCTCCCGTCTCTCTATTTCGATTTGCTTGCCACCAGTGGGCAGCTTCTTCTTTCATCATGAAGGTTGGAAAAGCAGTCTTCTGCTTCTCAACTACCCAAACCACCTCAAAAACCCTTTCCATCTCCATAATCCAAGTTTGAGCTTCTATAGGGTTTATAGAGCCCTTAAATTCTGGTGGTCCGGCTAGTTTAAAATCTTTAAAATTTGCAAAATTTAGGGGTTGGGTATTCTGTTCAGCAGGAACTGGATTCCTATTTTTCATTGCACCTGCTAGTAAATCTACTAACCTTTGCACTAGATCAACTGGGGCTGTTTTTGGTTCTATTCTTTTATTCGTCCCAGTAACTTCATTCACTGATTCCTCTTGTGCTTTTCTAGCAGGTCTACCTCTTTTTGGCGACATTCTGAAATATGAACTTTATATTATTTTACATTACTATCTTTATAATACAGAATTTAAAACTAGCAATTTATATCAAAACATACTTTATAACACTAGCCTTCAAATATTTACATTAACAGCCAACTATTTTACAAGATACGTACATACCCCAGATCACACATACATCCTAATTACATATCATATCCCTGCTATTTACATCAAAAGTAGGGTTTCATACTATTTATATAAACGTCAATATATACATCAGTATCACACTATCCCACATTCCACGGATTCATTGCTCTTCCCATCGCATCTTCAAATTCTTGTCTTATAATATTGATCGCCACATCACGATCAATGTCTCGCCAATACTGACCTTCCTCTACTCGAAAATATCGAATTCTGTGTTGTTCCCTTTCCGATGCACATTTAAAAGCATACTCCATATCATCTATTCTTACTTGTTTAGCTCTCACCTCGTTTTCTGTGAGGCCTACCTGTCTAGTTGCTCTACCCCAAGCATTCTCAATTCTCGTCCTATCTGCCACCTCTCTATTCAACCTATCAACAAGAATCTGTCTTTCTGTAGATAACTCTTCTATTCTATGTTCGGCTTGGGCTAGTTTATTTACTGCCTCATTTTTCTGTTGGGTGAGGACCAGGAGTTCTTCCTCTCTTTGCTGTGACACAACATTTTGAGCTACAGCTTGGGCTTCTAACTCATATACTTGATGTGTAAGATCGGCCACCTGAATCTCTAAACCATTTATAGTGTTTATGGCATTAGCTATTAACTCTTCATTTGGGTCTAAGTTTTTGGGAGGAGTACCTTCAGAAGACCCTCCTAATCCTTCTTCTTCTTCTTCATTTACTTCCATATGTTCTTCTGGTTCAAAATCTGGTCCATACTCTGACCCTGGCTTAGACACTGGTGGACTAGCAATTACTCGCTCAGGTACTACATATATATCTCTAACCTCTTCTTCTTCAATCCTAGCCCCACTTGGCTCGCCTGCCTCTGTCATCCTATAAAACAACAATACAATAATCCTTTATCAACGTTAATCTAACCATTATATTATAACTTTTTAAATAATACATAATTTATTGACTTTTGAACGTCCTAAATTCCCTACTTCCCCTTTTTCTTAAACTCGATTTGAATTGCGTATTTATGCCTAAAGTTTTTCCTCACCTATAGTCTTAAATCTTTCAGCTCTGATACCACCCTGTGACGCCCCCAAATTCAGGCTCCTAGAACCTCAATTTGGTATTCACTATTCATAATATCGCATACATTAATCACTACCCAGAATTACTATTAATATACGTTACATATGTGTAGACACCCAAATTTTGCACTTCTCTACTAACCCTGGCAGGAGGGCAGAATCGTCATTGGACCCGACGAGCGAAAAGGAAGGTGGATCCCAACACGAAGCCACCCCAACGATTTACGGTCAAAGCCGCCACAACGAACAACGAGCATCAGGTTACTTGAGGCAAGGCAAACAGTTGATACAGAAGAACCTGATTTGAGCACAAAAGACGACAAATGGCCACTACGCTTACAATGTTCGGGGGTCTCGCTCCCCGGTGAGCGAGCGGCTGCCCAGCTCGCCGGTCAGCTGGCGGGGGTGGTAGGGGGCAGCGCCCCCTGGAAGCCAAGCACAACGAGTGATTTATACACCGAGGAACAGCCTTCCAAAATAATACAGCAGAAATTGGCAATTTAAGACCACGTGGCACGGAAATCGAGAAAATCAAGCCAGACAGCCGCAGATGCATCTACGGCCAACGACTTTTGGGCTTTCGCACGGCTCGAGGACGGCACACGGCAGCCGAGGCAACGGCTCAGACGGCCACAGCAGGCAGCCGCAGATGCATCTGCGGCCAGCCGCAGATGCATCTGCGGCTGCCTCCGATCAGCTATAGATCGCCATTTCCATCCGAGAGCGAAAAAAGAAGAAGTTTTGAAGGTTTTTTAGAGAGAGAAAAATGGCGGAAATAGAGAGAGAAACCTTCGGGTTTGTGAGAGAAATGTGAGGATTTGTCTCACTTTGTTCAATCTTCCCACATCATATTGTATCCTACATCCGATTTGAGGGCTAGTGTGTTATATCCATCAATATCAAGACAACAATCTCGATCTCTCTTAGTATTGGTGCATGTTTTGTAGATTTATTAGATTTAATCTTTTATCTTGTTTTAGTGCTTTAATCTTTTGTAAATATTTGTTTATTTGTGCATTTGTTGGGTGGATCTTTTGTGGATCCGAAAATATTTGGTGCATTGCGTTTTAAATAGTTTGATTTAGTGTATTTGGAAGTTAGATCCAATGTAGTTAATATATTGTAGATCTATGGATTAGGGACGGTTAGAGAGGATTTATGGCGGATGAAATCTCCTCCTAACCTCCCGATGATATCCTTTTAGTTTATTTGTTAGCATTTACGTATGTAGCGATGGCGATGCATTTGTACGCTTAAATATGTAATTTTCGGGCCTTAAAGCGATGTCGGATCAAAAATCGGGTTTAAGGCCCCGTGATAATGAAACGTGCGATTGTGGGCGTTTGATGTTATTTAGATGGCTCACATGCCCGTGAATAGCCTCAACGCTATTTTAAATGCTTGATTTTCCTTTTAACGCGAGAAAATGATTTTGGAATAAATAATAAAGCTTTTCATAAAATCAAGCAAATTATGATATTATATCGTTCGTAGGCTAAATAAAATTGTAAGTGTCGGATGAGCTCTATTCCTATTTGACGAAGGGTTTGAAAATATGTTTTACAAAATATCATCGGTTTTATTATCGAAACAAAAAAGCAATAAATATGAACTTTTCGATTAAGTAAAATCCTTCGTGCATAGGGTTAACGAGATTCTGAAGCATTTTCAAAGTAAAGCATTCCAACGACATTCATTTAGGCACACGCGCGCGCGCGCACACACACACACACACACACACACACACACATTCTTAGGATTTTAAAAGGATAGAAAAAAAACATCGAGATTGCGGTAACCGTATTTCACGGAAGTCGGGGGGTGCCTAACACCTTCCCCTCGCTTAAGCAAGCCCCCGAACTCTATGAATCTTGGTTTGCGGACCAATTAACTCGGAGTCACATATGAGCCAGCGATTACGAAAACAAAATTCGGATGAGTTGGTACATCCATTTCAAATATACCAACTGGCGGCTCTGGTCAATTGGCTCATAAAGAAATTTGACATTTCAAAACCCCGTCGACATTAAGCCGACCCTTTTCAAAAGTTACATCTCATTCCAAAGGCTAAAATTGGAAAGGGGACTTTTAATAATAAAAAAAACGAGACGACGAAAATCCCGGCGTCGACAATATGTTAATCTAAAACATAATACAAAATACATCTCTCACACTCCCAAGGTCATTAACCTTTACATACATATAACATTACTAGGATAACATTTCCTATCTAAAGTCACAACATAGATTTAAGACTACCGGCTGGGGACAACACATCAATTTCTTCAGTCCGATATCTTTCCTTTGCCTTTGTCTTTCTTATCTAGACTTTCGGGTTTTACATCTTTGTCTGCGACATTTTAAGCAAGTAAAAGTGAGCAACTATAGTGCTCAGCAAGTATAATGAACTGAATAACAATGCATTATGGGGATCAGAATTTATATCAACAATGTAACATTAATTCAATTAAAACAAAGGAAAATAATTACAGGAATTATCTTTTGAAACATGTTATAAATGACTTAAACTGAGGGTCACAAGACCATTGAACATAGGTTAATCACTTTTAATATTGATAACTCTTTTATGTCATAAAGACCATAAAACCTCAAACCCGTACTCGAGGTGATCAGCCTCTCGTACCTATGACTGTGCACATCATATTACCGCATATCGCGGAGGATCGGAATTTAAAGCATCTGACAAGCTATATCCTTGGAATAGGGTTTTTCATCTCAGTTTCTAGGAGTCCGCACCAAAACAATTTGGTTTGGCTCAGCACTAAACAATATAGAGTAATTTGAAATTCAATTATATCAAAAGTCTAGCCAGACAAGTGGCATAGACTTACAACCATCAACTCACTAATCAACAATTATGATTCGTTATGGATGAAGTTTAAGAATGAGTGTGAGTAACAACAGAGTAATTTTTCATTGAACAATTCACAACATTAATCGAATTCAACATTCAAGGAAGTGGAATAATGATAAAACTTGGGAAATAAAGCTCAATAAAGATTTTAACATATAACATATGATTAATAGTTCAAAGTTAGGGTTTAGGAACTTGCCTCGATGTCCGATTATTAATTTAACGGCTAACTATTCTTTCTTGAGCAACCTATAATAATACCATAATCAAATAATACTAATTTAGTACCCCACGATATTAATTTATATAATTAATATCACTCTCAACCTAATTATTCTACCCATCGGCTTTATATGGGTATTTATAATTAATTATAACCTAATTTGGTTATTAATTCTAATTATGTTATTTTAATTCTCATTATTAAACATTTAATAATTAATTGGAATTATTCCTCAAAATTGGAAAATTGTTAAATTTAATTTATAAAACGTTTTTATACATTTTTTTGATTTTATATAATTTTTATTAATTTTTAAACATTTATTTTAATTAAATTTAATTCCAATGGCATTTCTGTAAATAATCTGAAAACCGGAACCAGGGGCAAAATGGTAATTTCACGAAAAACCGGGTGGTCGCGCATGGCGCGTGCCCAGCCTTCCGCGACACCAAACGACGTCGTTTGGCCCTGCCCCGAAAGATCAACAACCGCACATGGCGCGGGCCCCGTCTGGCGTCCCAAAACGACGCCGTTTAATGCCGGCTACAGAAAAAAATTATGGCCGCCGCGCCATGCACGATTGGCCTTAATTTTTTTTTTCTTCTTCCTGGCGTTAATAGTAGCCAGCCGGAAGAAAATTTTTCCATTTTTGATCATTATTTACACCACAAAATTATCCCAAACATCACAAAATTTATAGATACACATCTAAAAATTAGATAGAACAATTATATAATTATTTACCAATTTTTCATACAATTAATTTATCACCAAAAATTACACTAATAATTCAAATAATTTGTTTTATACCTTCCTTTGAAGCTTTGTGGGCACTCGGATGACTAAGAATTACTTTCTCTCTCCTGTTAGTGGTGGCGTTGGTGGTCGATGGTGGCGGACGATGGTGATAAATGAAGAGGAGTATTTGTTTGGTTTGGTTATTGTATAGCTATAATAGTGTTATTGTTGTTTATTCTATATATATATATATATATATATTCAAATCTAGCAAACATTGAATTATGTTGAAATTCCTCACTTGATTCCACCGACTTAACTTAAGTCGGTGAGAAAGATTTTTCCATGCATGCGTACATTTTAATACATTACGCTATTAATTCGGGTAATAAATATTTTATATAATGTATATAAAATATTTTTTTTAATTTACCAAAATTCATAAAATGATTTATAAATAATATTCACATATTTTTAATGTACATTACTTGATAAATTTTGTACACGCATAAAGACATGCATATAATTATATGAAGTATTTTATACTTCCAAAATTAATAAAATAATTTGCATAACTTAATAAAATTAATTTTCCTATGTTTCAACTTTATTACATATACATTACATAAATATACATGTATTTTCTATTATTACATAATATATACATAAATTAATTATTATATATATTATGTATTATAACAATTTCTTTTTACCTATTTAATCCACAAAAATATTAAATCTCATAAAAATAGAAATAATTCTATTTTGCATAAACATACATTATTTTATTAAAATAAGAATTATCCATATTGATTGATTATTCCTTTTTACTATTCCATATATTTTATATAAACTATACAATATAATTTCGTATAATTTATATAATTGTTAACCTTTTCCTTCATAAATTTATTTTCTTATATAAATTATATATTTATCAAAATTCCTCCATATTTAATTATATTTCCTTATATAAAATATATTGTTTATTTATATATATATTTTATATAATTAATTTCCCTCTTAATAATTTCCAAATATTCCTCGTAATTATTAAATAATTCATGATCAATAATTTTTATCTTCGTTAATTACCTCGTTAACTTTTAATTTAATTTAGGATTAATTTTCAATATTAATCCTCTTTTCATTAACACACGTCATTAAATTATTAACCATAACAATCAAATATATATATATATCCATAATTAATTTACAAAATTCACATTAATTGCCTAGTTTAAATAATTAACATGCACACATTTTATTTATTTAAACTTTTTACACGTCATAATATCCTGGATATTACATATTTGATAGACACATAATTATGCATTTTAATATTCTCATTTTTATTATTTAATATGTTTATTTAATTTAATTGATACATTTTATTTTGTTTTGCAGGAAATAAATAAATAATTGTAGTTGAGTTAGAAAAAGAGTTCTAGAAGCTTGCAAGTTGATTTTTATTTGGACTCTAATAAAGAGTTGGATACCATATAAAAGTTGAAGTCAAGAAGGAAAGAAGAGTCCAAGTTATTCCAAATTAGATTAGGGTTTAATTTATTTTCTCTATAAATAGGAGTCTTATTTTAGAGAGTAGGGAAGAATTTATTTTCTTTTCTCTTTTAGTTTCGGTAGGAGTAGGGAGCAATTTATTATTCTTCTTCTCATCCGGCAGCTTAGGAGTAGGAGTAGGGAGTTGTTTTGCTACTTTTATAACAATTGTTCATTAGTTTAATAAAGTTTCTTTTTAATATTATTCTATTAGTTTTTATTTTGTTTCATGTAATTTATATTAGTAGTTTTAAATTTTGTTTTTCTTTATTAGGAATTCTATGGCTAGCTAAATTTCTAATATCTAGGATGAAGATGAAATTAAGTATCGCATAATATTATATTCTTTCTATTTCGATATTAATGTCTAATTGTTTATTTCTTCAATTTTACCTTCGCGCATAATTCGTTTTGGTTCTAAATTAATTGCGAGGTTTTGATAGGTTATTGTTAAGATATGAGTTTTTCATAATTCATGCTTGTTCGATGAAGTTTTGTTGAGTTATAGTTAATCATTAAATTTTCATAATCTATGCTTGCACATATTAATTATATGAATCACTATTTTTAAGGGAAGAAAAAATAATTAGAAATTAATTAAGGAAAGAAAGAATTTAGTTATTATATTAGGGAACAAACCCTAAAGTTTTAATATCAAAATAATTGATAAGTTTCCTATTAATTAAATATTCAATTAAATTGAATATAATGAGTTAATTAAATATAATAAATTAATTAATATGATTATTAATTAATGTAAATAATGTGAAATATTAATAATAATATTTATTAGTCCATTTAGTAATTTAATACTTATGGGTTAGAATATATAATTATTTATTCAATCTAATTATTTATTTAATCATGGATTGAATAATTAATGTGAAAATTATTAAATTAGCCCAACATGGGTCAATTAGTAGCCCAAGTGTAGAATAATAAAATTTGACAATTTAGTAGCCCAAACAATTTAATAGAAGCCCAATTGGTATCTTAAATTAAAGCTCAATGATTGGCCCACTTGAAAAATACTTAATTAAACTATTAATTATTAAAAAGTAAGCAATGTGACATTAAATTTGGGACAAAAAGATGCTATCAGCCGAGAGTACAAGGAGAGAGAAAATGAGTTGTTTTATTTTCTTTTATTTTTCATTTAATTAAATTAAGGTTGCTTGTTTTATTTTTTGGTACATGGACGCCATTCCTCTTTTCACCAACTAAGTCATTTAACCCATTCCTTGTGTAAGTTGTCATCTATGAGCATGGGCTAAATTATAGATATAATTGTGTATCTATTAAATTTTCAAGTATACTTGAAAATTGGTAAATATTTCACTTCATTATTTTCTCTAAGTTTCAAAAGAGAGAGCTAGAGAGCATTTGAGAGTGGGAGAAAAATTGAGAGAGCAAGAGAAGGAGAAGGAGTTCTAAGATAGTTTATGTCTTCAAGATTCACCACTTATTTTGGGAGAAAAAGAAGGATAGCCATTAAATCAAGGTAATGGTTATTCTAAATCTAATTTTGTTTTAAATTAAATAAACTAACATGTGTATATAAATATGTTAATATAGTTAATAATGTGTGGTGGTAATATTTAGGCTATGCTTGAGTTTAATATGCTTGGTTTGTATTTTGGTATCATTTGTATGCTAAAATATGTGTTTAATAGTGTATAATCAAGTCTTGAAATATATGACCAAAAATATTTTTATAAAACTTAGATTTGATGTTCTAATATTATAGAACATTAAATCATGAGAAAAACAAAGTTTGAATCACTCAAAATGGAGTTATACACAAAAAGTTATGATTTATAGTAGTTTATGTGATGTAGAAATTTTTATAAAAAAATATGCTATTAAATCATGAAAAAATTAATTTTTTCATGTTATAAATTATTATAAGGTGATTGGTAATTTTTTTGGATTTTTATTGAAGAGTTAAAGATTTATTGAAGGTATATTTTTATTTAAAATGTGTGTGCCGGAACACTGTTCACATTCTGTTTGGAATAAAAAAAAAATAACACTGCCGCGCAATGCGCGAAGCACTGTTCACGCTAGACGCGGAGCTAAACGACGTCGTTTGGCATAAGAAAATAAACTACGCCGCGCATTCGCGCGGAAGGCAGCAGAATGGATTTCAAAACGGCACCGTTTTGGGCCGTTCAGTTTATTACGCGCGCCATGCGCGGAAGACATTTCGGGGAAATTACAAAAATGCCCCTCCGTGTTTTTCTCGGCGAAATTACTATTTTGCCCTCGGTTCAGTTTTCAACTTATTTACAGAAATGTCATTCGGGTTTAATTTAATTAATTTAAATATTTAAAAACTAATTTAAAATTATAACAAAAATAATAATAATACAAAAATAATATTGGGGAGAATATTTTTCATTAAGTTTAATATTTAAATATTTTAAATATTAATCTAGTTAACTAATCATAGTTAAGTTAAATAAATTTATTATTTATTTATTATTTTAAATGTTAATAATAAATAAAGGTGATAAATTAGCAATTATTATTTAATTCCTATTAAATAATACTTAAAGAGAGATAAAATTTATAAATTAATTATTTATTATTTCAATATTATTAAATAATAAATAAGGATAATTAGGTAATTAATTATTATTTAATTAGCATTAAATAACGATTAATGAAAATTAAGTTATTAGAGTAATAATTTATTATTTAATTTAAATAATAAATAAGAATGATTTGATTATTATTTAACCTTAAATAATAATTAAAATTAATTAAATAATTAATTATTATTTAATTGACATTAAATAATAGTTAAAGAGGATTAAGATTAGTAAACTATTATTTAATTTCCATAAATTAAATAATACGTAAGGTTAATTACTTAGTTAACTATTGGTTGATTAACATTAAATGAAAGACGGTTAAAATTAAGTTAATAATTATTTATTATTTAATTATAATTAAATAATAAGTAAGTACAATTAGTTATTATTTATTTTAAATAATAACTAGAGTTAATTAATTAATTTCTATTTAATCAATATTAAATAGTAATTAAATAGAGATTGAGTTAATAAAATAAATTGAATTTAATTATACTTTAATTAAACAATGGTAATAAGTTGTTTAAAGGTTTAATAAGTGTCCAACGCTTAAGAAAAATATTTTCTATCTTATTAAATTATTAACCTAATTTGATTGAGGGTCTATAAGGTTAATAATATTATTTCGACTAACGTAAATTATGTGTTAGTACTTATATGATAAATAAGTACCTTAGTGAGCGTATAGTTGTGCAAATACGCCGTACTAATTATTAGACCAACTTTATTAATGTTAGGTCTTTTCAAAGCCAGTTAGTTAAAGCTAGACATATATTGTAGCTGAGCAGACAGGCAAGTTCCTTATCTCTAAACTCATTTCATTGAGCAAATTATTTATTTAAGCTTGAATTGTTATTTCCAAGCATGCTTTGAGTGGTTTAATTACTTTACAATTATTCCACATCGATATTATTGTTATTCGCACTTGTTGCACTTGAGATTGTACAGTCATTGACTTGTACTTAATTACTGTTCTACCGTTTAAAGAACTGTTCAAAGTAGGTCTAAGCCATTGTTCGGCTAGACATTATGTTAAAGATTTTAAAAGCTATCCAAATCATTGAAGATGCGGATTCTTAGAATATTATGAACACCCCTTTATTATAGGGGAGTACCCTGTATCTAATATTAGGTACAAAAATACGGAAATTAAATGTTATGCATACACATATTGTACTGAGGCTGATCCCCTCGGGTACATATTTCTGGCAGTAACCATTGGGTCAACCTGCTATTGACTCCAGTGGATATTTATAGTTCATAGTCTATTTGACTATCCTAATTTTAAAAGCAAATTATTATTCCTGCTTATGTTATTCACATTATTGAATTGTTCAGCTATTCCCTTTCATTCATGATATATTGTTCCTTGTTGTTATTTAAACTTGTTGAGCAAACTAGTTGCTCACTCTTGCTATATCATGAAACCTTATTGCAGTGCAACCCGAGACTTCGGGAAAGAACAAGGGTAAAGGAAAGATGAAGTAATAGACTTCGAGATGCAGCCCTGTAGTTAATTAAATTAACTGTTATGTAATATAAACCCTAAGTACTTTATTAAGGGTATTTGTGTACTTTTGTGTAAGGTTATCGTATCTTGGGACTAGTAACACCTTTTGAATGAACAACATATGTTTATTATTCCGCATTTAGTTATTGTATGTTATTTAGAGGTGAATGTTTGTATTGGATCGTGATGACCGGATCCGGGTATTTGGAACCCGAATTTGGGGGCGTCACATAATCCCCCTCCCTGGACTGATATTCATACTTCAATCGTCTAGGAAGTAAAGAAGCATGTTAAGACACTTTCCTGTCTTGGCATGTCAAATCCTGATGCATTTAAATTATTGAAACTGATGCTTCTGAAATTGGATTAGGAGGTATACTCAAACAAAAGTTAAGCCCCAATTCGCCAGAATAGATTATTTCTTTCTATTCTCGTGCATGTGATAATACACAAGTGAATTATTCTACTACTAAAAAAGAAATTTTATCCTTAGTTTTATGTATTAATAACTTTCAAAGTGATTTATTAAATCAAAAGTTTTTAGTCCGAATTGATTGTAAATCTGCAAAATATATGTTAGAAAAAGATGTAGAAAATATTGCATTTAAATAGATTTTTGCTAGATGACAAGCTATATTAAGTATTTTTGATTTTGATATTGACTATATTAAAGGCAATCAAAATTCAATTCCCTATTTTCTTACTCGAGAGTTTCTTTAAACAGGTTCACCAAAATGAGTGATAAAGGAGACAATAGTAGTCATGAAGAGGTAACTCTTCCACTGTTGGCCAGTCCAGTCAGTCCAATAAACTCAAAGAAACTATGGTTCCTTATCCGGTTAATCCTGTCCCTTCTGTGGACTTAGTAAATCAGTATCATGTATAATTCAACCACTCAGCAAAAGAAGTCAAAAGCATTCAACCACTCAGTATGCTTTCCAGCTGAAAGACACCAATCAGTAAAGATTCCTAGATAATTTTTACTGTTCAAGTTACTTTTGTAAAAGTAAATAGTAAAGTTAATTATTTCTGTACATGTGTTTGTACAGTCTTTTACTTATCTTTTTCTATTTAAGTCTTTAGTTGTTTAAGTTGAAAGGAGGGCTTGTTCTGAAATCTAGTTTTTCTCTCCATTTATTTCTCTCTACCATCTATCTCTATTATTCTCATATTAGTTTAGGATCAATAATGAGTCGAGATTGCTAAGTTCTCGTGTAAGTAAACTTTGAAATCTATTTTCAATTAATATAATTTATGTTTTCAATTATTAAACTGTTTCTATAAATATAAGAGTTATCTTGAGAGTTATACTTCAAGATATTCTCTCTACATTCAATAATACATATAACTTGCATGTGTTTCATTTCAATTTTTTTTATTACTCCATGACTATTACACCTCTTATATGCTTAAGAAATGTGGATTAATAGTTAAACAAACTAATAAATTTAATTAGTTTGAATTAACCAAGAATGGAAAAGGATGGCTAAGTGAATTAATAAATTAAGATTAATGAATTCAAAGTAAATTAAAGCTTACATTATGAATTAATATAGCTTAAATTATTAGCCTTGTGTGGCAATGTGCGAGGCCAAATGAAAGATTGAATTAATATATTCATGGAAGGTATAAGTAATTCACTTATTTTATTAATGAATTAACCTAAGGTATGTTTTTTAATTAACAATCCAATTATGGAATTAATTAAGTCCATTGTATGTATTACATGTATTACATGTAATATATATGTTATGTAACATGACCCAATGATTTATATATTAAGGGTCCATGTAGGATTTAATGTGTAACCAAGTATAAAACATAATTGAAATTAATGTTAGGCCCAATTTTTTAAGGACACTTGCATGCATGGAAATAAGTTGGAAGTCCCAATCTATTTATATAGTTTATTGGTGCCAAGCCCAAGTAATTAATTTAAATTAGTCTAACTGATGATCCAAGATATATTAAAGGCATTAATAATGCAAGTATTGGGTTATTTATATATTGGAATACATAAATATGCACGTATGTATTTATTCTAGTTAGTGGGAAATTAGTTGTTGGACATATATATATATATATATATATATATATATATATATATATATATATATATATATATAATGCAAGTATATGATTTTAGTAGTGGAAATTGAGGTGTACAGTATGCATGAATTTTTAAGGCCTCCTAGTTAGAGTTCTGATAATTTCATTGGTTGGTTTTGATTTAGTGGAAGAAATATATACATATAGATATATGTATAGCTAAACATTCAAGTAATAGAGAAGTTAGTAGAGAATCTTTACATTTTACTTCTTTTGGTTCCATTTCATTTTAGAGAGAAGTGTATTAGTATTTTTTTTTCATTTCCTTTGTCATTTTCACTAAATTAGTAAAGAGAAACTAGCTTGTGAGCTTTGAGAGAGAATGTTCTAGCATAGCATAAGAAGATTGTGATCAATAATTCATCAATGAATAATAAGGAATCCATCTTCAAGTTTCATTAAGGTTTAAAAGTATTTCTAATTCTAAGCCTCAATTATGTTAGTTATATTTTTTTATGTTAATGTATGCTTGGTTATGGGAGTTCAACATGATAAGGATCATGGTGGATCCGAAGATATAAGGATGGTTATTCATGGAGTTGTTGTGATGATTATGTGTATTTGGAGTTGATTAAGTCAAGTTGATTTTGAGTTTTCAAAACATTTAAGAAAATTATGTTTTTAAACTCCATGGTGAGTATGGTATAAATTATGTTTTTAAACTCCATGGTGAGTATTGTATAAACTATGTTTTTAAGTTCCATGGCGAGTATTGTATAAACTATGTTTATTATTTTCTATGATTAATAATGTATAAGTTATGTTATGGACCATAAACAATATATCTTAGATTAATGAGTTATAGAAATAATCTAAGTGAAACGAATGAGAAATGTGATTAACTAGATTGATGATAATGAATGAAGGTTGTAACATTTAAAGTGTTGCGATCATTTTTGATCATGGATTGTGGGTTATAAACATGTTTGAAAAACGTTTGGCTCTTTGATCTATACGATTTCATAAACCCAACAAGCCATGGTCCAAATGTGATTCTTAAATTGGTTATTAGAATATACGTTATGAACGTTGGAAACTAGTACGTTAAAATCAATGAAATCAAAAAAATTAAAAAAATCAGGAAAAGTTCCTTGTTCACTTGCCGCGATCACGCTGCTCCAAGGTGTATTTTTTGGCCCAGTAAAACAGAAAAAAAATATTTTATTAATTTAATATGTGGGTCTGGAGGTAAAAAAAAAAGGTATAAATGATATAAAAAAAAAGTGTTTGAATATTTAGCATATTAGAACGAGATGTAGGGTCCACGAGTGGTTAATTAATAAATAACCATATATAGGTTATACAGGAAGCGATAGATTACGGATAACTGTAACCGATGAGTCAGGATATACGAAGACATACTATTAAGTGTAAAGCGGTGAATGCAAATTCAGGCAAGTCTTTACAATTTGTGTTTTATGTGCAAGTTTCTCAAAAACTGTTTGTATTATGTGCAAGTATTTCAATGTTATGTAAAATTCTAGTAAACTTGTTATGAGTATGAAATCTATGAAAATAATGGGATATTAAACGGTTGATGATTGAAGTTAATTATTCTATGTGAACTTGATAACATGAGAAATATGAGTTATATTATCTGTATAAACGATGATATATGAAGCACGATGAAATAAGAAGCAGGATGAAATGTGCAGTGTGAAGAAGTATGAAGTATGTATGAAATGTGAACAATATGTCAAATGTGAAGTATGTAGAAAATATGATGTATGATAAACATTAAACGTGTATTAGCGATGAAAGATGTATCAAGTGTCCAACATGTTATGTGATAACGGTTAAACTTGTTGAGCAATGTGATTGCTCACTCTTGCTTAATTAAATATTTTTAGCTAAAACTGAGAAATCCAAAGGGATCAGTAAGGGCAAGGGCAAAGAAAAAGGGTTAATAAGTCAAAGCTTATGAAGATTAACTTTTTTTTTAAACTGTATATAGTTAATCAATGTATATCTTTTGTGTTAAGGTTTGTTATGTATTAGTAAGGTTTCAGGAGATATTTGAATCATTCGAAGAATGATTTTGTGTGGGATTGTGAGTCAATTATATATTCATAATTAATGTATTAGATTAAATCATGATTTATATGATTTCATAACATGATGTAATAAATCATAAGATATATGATTTGAAAAGTGATACAAAGTTGTAAAGATTACGATTCTGGAGAAAATAAAAGTTATTAGTTTTTTTAAACAAATTTTTATCAATATTATTGTTGTTGAATGTTGTAATTATTATAAAATGGTTGTACAATAACGCATCAGGTCCGCTATAGCGAGTATAGGGATTTTGGGGGTGTTACAAGTATGACGATGTTCGATATAGGAAATTCACACCCTTAGAGGAGTTATTGGAGAATATTTTGACCTAAATACTGGCATAATAGAAGATTATCAAATTACTTCTACTAGCAAATTCAAAGGGGAGGAGGCATGATCTGGCAAAGAAATGTGCTAACCATTCAGGAGCTCAAGGAAATGATACTCAAGATTACTTGTCTTTGAAGGACAAAAATTAGAATATGATTGATAGCGGAAAAATTATGATCCAACAACTAGATTAACCAAATATGACCACCCTCTACTGATGCATAACAAGTCAAGTGTGAATATGATAGGATTTGAGGACAGTGATATGGACAATAATCGAAAGCACATACAAAGAATTGACTAATTTGTCGAAATAATTTTTTTGAATAATGAGGAAGGCATGGTCCTAAGAAGCGAATTAGAAATGATCAAGCAGTAGATGAACTGACTAGTGGATATAAACATACACCAACATCATGTTACAAGGGGGCTTTTCACTAAGAGTTAATCACATCCATAGAAGGAGATATAACTATAACTAACTGGAAAGTGGAGCTAATTCTAATCAAAGAAAAGATGGGATAAATGAAGCTAAGTGGTGTTGCATCTCAAGAAGTGTTTGGATGTTTATCTACTATGTCTTTAGTTTTTTTTCTGGTCATTTTACTTTTCCAGTTATGTTATGTTATATTTATGTTTGAATCAAAGACTCATATATCTAATAAGATCATATATATGAAACATGATGAGTGATTTATATTTCCCTAACATGAAATTTTTTAGTCCTGTTGATGTGTCTCCAAATTTAAAGAACGATTATGATTTCAGCGTAGAACTAAACTTTGATTTGATGAACATTGAATATGAGGAATTGATTGATGAAGAAGTACCCAAAGAAATCAAAGAGTGGGTTAAAGACAAATCTAAAGCAAACCTAGAACAAACCATAACCATCAATATTGGAACCACTATCGGTCAGTACTCCTCCTATTAGGTATCCTAAAGTTATTGCCATAATGTAGAGAGGTTTTTTATTACCTGATCCCTCCTCTGGGATAACATCATTGGTGAAGGCAATTATGTTTCAAGCATTAATTCATAGGTGTTTGTGCATCTTCAACCCCATCAATCGTTAATTGTACCAAGGTTTTTACTTATATATAAGCAACGGGTTACAATGTCGTTAGTGTTCCACCTTTCAACTAGTGCTAGAATAATTCGGCGATGACCACCTCACGTAAGTGTGTCGTGGAGTCTATCGTTCTAGGGTATCATAGGGATAAATGTTCAATACTAATCCACTATCAATCAATACTCCTCCTAATAAGTATCCTAAAGAGATTGTAGCAATGTGGAGAGGTTTTTTATTACCCAACCTGTGACGCCCCCAAATTCGGGCTCCTTGATCCTCGAATTTGGTGCTCACTGTTCATACATTTTACTTTCATTTACCGCTACTCAAAATTTCTAATAATATATATTACATCCATTCATATTCAAGTTAATACAAAATATACCTACTAAGTCCCCAGGGTCATCAACTTTTACATACATACAACATTACTAAGATAAGTATTCTACATCAACAGCCACAAAATGGATTTAAAACTATCAGTGGGGAACAATTTATCATTTCTTCATTCCTTTGCCTTTGTCTTTCTTATTTATACCTTCAGATTTAACATCTTTGTCTGCGTTATATTAATCAGGCAAGAATGAGCAACTGAAGTGCTCAGCAAGTATAATGAATTGAATAATAATAATAATAATGCAGCATGAGGAAAAAGAATTTATAACAATAACGTAACATGATATCATTTCAAATGGAAGAAAATAACTGAGGAAATTATCTTTTTAAAACATTATAAATGAGAATTATACTGAGGGTCACAAGACCATTGAACATAGGTTAATCAATGGTAACACTAATAACCAGTAGGTGTCATAGAGACCATAAAACCTTAAACCCGTACTCGAGGTGATCGGCCTCTCGTACCTATGATTGTGCACATCATATTACCGCATATCGCGGAGTATCGGAATTTAAAGCATCCGACAAGCCATATCCCCTGAAATAGGGTTGGCTCAGCACTTAAAAATAAAGAGTAATTTGAAATTTAATTGTATCAAAAGTCTAGCCGGACAAATGGCATAGACTCATAATTATCAACTTACTAATCAACAATTATAATTCGTTAAAATTTTCATTTAAGAGTGAATGTGAGTAACAACAGAGATTTTCAATTTTAATTGAATAATTTACAAGATCAATCGAAATCAATATTCAAGAAAGTGGAATAACGATAAAATTTAGAAAATATAACTCAATTGGAATTTTAATATTTAACATATGATAAATGATTCAAGATTAGGGTTTAGAAACTTGCCTCGATGTCCGATTACTAAATTAACAGCTAATTATCCTTTCTTGGACAACCTATAATCATAATATAATCAAATAATAATAATTTAGTAACCTACGATATTAATTTATGTAATTAATATCACTCATAACATAAATATTCTACCCGTCGGATCTATATTAAGGTTTACAATTAATTATAACCTAATTTGGTTATTTAATTTAATCTTGTCCTTTTTATGTCTTCATATATAAAGCACTGAATTATTAATTGGAATTATTCCTCAAAATTATAAAATTGTTAAATTTAATTTATAAATCATTTATATATATTTTATTGATTTTATATAATTTTTATCAATTTTTAAACATTTATTTTAATTAATTAAAATCTGAGTGGCATTTTCGTAATTAGGTGAAAAATTCGAACCGGTGGCAAAATGGTAATTTCCCAGAATTTTTGGTCTGTCACGCATTGCGCGGCCCTGTTCCTCCTTCTCCTCAAACGACGTCGTTTTTCCCACGCCCGTCACAGAAAAGTTGATCGCCGCGCATGGTGCGGCCGAAACGCTTTCCACCCCGAAATGTCGTCGTTTTGTTCCCTGTTCCGGAAAAAAAATTCGTCGCCGCACAATGCGCGGGTGGCCTCAAAATTTTTATTCCTTTTTCTACATTAACAGTAACTCAACACAACCATATTTACACCATTTTTGCTCCCAATTTACACATCATAAATACACTAAACATCATGAAATTCCTAAATACAAATCCAAAAATTATATAGAATAATTATTCTAATTATTTACAAATTTTTCATAAAATTATTTTATCACCAAAATACTAATATAAATCAGATAAAATAATTTTTATACCTTCCCAAAGCTTGAAAGCTTTCCTTTGAAGCTTGTTACACCCTTGATGCACTAAACTTTTTCTTCTCTTAATGGTGGTGGTGGTGCTCGGTAGCAGTGATGGTGATGGTAAGGAAAAGAAATGAGGTGGCTATGTTTGTGTATTTGGTAATTGTTTTTTATTATTATTCTTCCTTAGCTTATCCTTATTTAGACTTTAAGTGGTGTAAATTATGGTTAAATTTCACTCCAAGTCCACCGACTTAGGAGTGGTTTGGGAAAAAAAAATCATGCACAACTCCTTAATTGAATACCTTACGTAGTTATTTCGTGTAATAAATATTTTATATAATGTATATAAAATATTTATTTTAATTTACCAAAATTCATAAAATAATTTATAAATAATATTTATATATTTTTAGGGTACCTTATTTGATAAATTTTGTAGACGCATAATGACATGTATGTAATTATATGAGGTACTTCATCCTTCCAAAATTAATAAAATAATACACATAACTTAATAAAATTAAATTTTTCACGTTTCAACTTTGTTATTTATTCATATTTATTTATTATTCTTTTTCACTATTTCATTTATTTTATATAAACTATACCATACAATATTGTATAATTTATATAATTATTACCTTTTCCTTAAAAAATTTATTTTCTTGTATAAATTATATATTTACTCTCATATAATTTATATAATCATAAATTCCTTTATATTTAATTATATTTCCTTATATAAAATATATAATTTAGTACTATATATTTTATATAATTAATTAGTTACTCTTCTTAACAATTCCCAAAATTTCCCATAATAATTAATTAATCTATAATCAATAATTTTGACCTTGTTAATTCTCTCATTAACTTTTAATTTTATTTAGGATTAATTTTCAATATTAATCCCCTTTTTATTGACACAATTCATTAAATTAGTAACCGTACAATAAAGTGTATATATATATATATATATATATATATATATATATATATATACACACAATTCACATTACCTACCTAATTTAAATAATTAAAATGCACACATTTTATTTATTTAAACTTTTTACACGTTATAATATCCTGGATATTACACAACCCCTCCTCTATGATAGTGTCATCGGTGAAGGCAACGGTGTTTATTGCTAAGATGTGATCCACTATTTGTTTAAAGCAATCTACTAAGACTATCTTAGGTAGATAGGCTTCTCCCACGACCATTAGTAGCACCATTTTATGTTCTTTAGAGGCTAGTACCAGGTTCAAGAAGGAAACTTGTGCATGTGCTTTTCTTCTAACTTTATCTCTATTTTCGGATGCTTCATCTTCTATAGGAATTCTTTGGCTTCACTTTTAAAAATCTCATTTCCCAGTTTTATACCTGATTTCTTGATGAACTTGTTTAGGATGTGGGGTTCTCCATTCTGACCATTGCTACTATATCATCATGCATGGTGCCGTAATTCCACAATACGTTCTTCAAACTCTTAATTTCCATTTGCTTCATAACTTTTATTTGTATAGGGTCTGCCCCTTTTATTTTTACTTTCTCAAAATTTCCCTCATTTTCTTCAAGTTTTATTGTTGCCCTCTGATTACCAAGGGTTCGGTCTTGTTTCCTCTCACAACTGACAATATCGCCACCATCTTTTTAAATTTGACAATATGACGAATGTACTTTCGATTCCTTCTTAGTTCTACTTCCACCTTAATCATGCTCACCCCAGTTCTGTCATACTTTGGGAGCGGGTTAGTGGTAACATTAGGAGCTTCCTCAGTTTGCATTATTATCTCTTTTTGGTGATCAAATCTTGTATAAGATGTTTCAGCACACATCATTCCTTACTTGAATTCCTTGGGGATCTGGAATGGTATGAGAAAATCTTGGTTGGGTCATGGTTCTTTTCATTTAGGTCAGTGGGAGGCAACAATATGTTAATATTTTTTTGAGCCACTAGAAAGGCTAGGATGTTTTTCAGGATATCTCCTAAAGGGGTAAATTTCCTTTTTTATTACCTTATATCTCTTCCTTATTTCTTCTGAGTAGTAGGTTACACTATTATTGGATTGGTTACTTGCTTAGGGTCGGACAATCCCACTTCTTCCTTACAGAATACAGGTATGTATTCCTCCTCTCTCTTGAAGTTCTACTTGGCTGAACTAGTATAGTTCCCCAAAGTGATGTGGTATGCCACAACTTTCAATGCCGTAAAGTCTTCGATCTTCATTATTTGAATGCCAACATCTACTAGGTCTCCTTTCTTAATAACATCAGCGAAGGGTTTGTCAAGGAATTCGATGACCTGAGCACTATAGGGAGCCTCTTGTGTTTCTATGAAAGTTGGGACCATTTCGTCATCATCTATAGTGGACAACATTAATTTCCTCCACCTGTAGGCATATCTCATAAGGTTTCTTGTGAAAGCATCTTCACCCTAGTCATGTAATAACGATTAGGAGCCATTTGTGTTTAGAACCCAAATTGTCCCAAGAATGCATACGTAAGATCCTACCAGCAATGGATCTTAGTGTATCCAGTTTGGTGAACCAATTAGGCTTACCTGGTTAGGCTTCCTTAAAACAGTTGCATTTGAAGTGATTCATTCTCAACGTAAGCACCTAGATCTAGCATATAAATCTTTAGATGGGTGTATAGATCTCCCACTGCGTTATACTTCTCGAACTCTAGGAGTTGAAAACTGACAGGGAATTTGGTTCCCCAAAAGATGCACAACTCAAAAAAAAAATCCCACACCGCCAAATGATCCACTGCCTTTGATTGTTCGAAGGGTATCTTTAAGTTGATGGAGTTTCTTCATGATCAGACCACTCTATTTGTCCTCATTAGGGACAACAATTGCTTTCTTAGAGGAAGGGTTCCACTGGATCCGACTGGTCCACAACCGAGATTCACGAAGTTAGGGGGTTTGCTTACTCGAGGGAAAGGTGTTAGGCATCCTCGACTTCCGTGACTCAGGATTACCTATTTCCTAATCTTTTATCAAGTTTTGAAGAAGTTGCCATAATGGGTGTTGTAAGTGTTTCTTATCTAGGTATCTTGTGTCATTATATAGTTCATGTGTGTTCATTGTCAAGAGTTATATGTGAGTCCATTTTATCCTAATGGGGTTCATATCCCACCCCCAAATCCCTGTACTCGCTACAGTGGACCTGGTGCCGACTGTACAACCTCTCATCTCTTATTTGGCTTAATAAATATATATAACACATATATTTATACCTTCACATTCCTTGGCACCTTTTCATAAAAAAATTAAATTTCCTTCATAAAATTCTTACCTAATTAGAAAACGACAACGCATACAAATTAGATTTACCTGGTAAGTGTAATGTTAGTGCTATATTTCATGTTTTCGATTTAAGTCTGTTTGATGTAGGCGATGATTTAAGGACAAATCCTTTTCAAGAGGAGAGGAATGATGAGGACATGCGGACATGCTTGGCTTGGATGGGATTCAAGGAGTCAAAGCTTGAGGAGATCCAGTTCAAGTTCCTATTGGACCTGTGACGCGAACACGCTCAAAACGATTTAAGGAATGACTTGTCGGATTGATTCAAAAAGTTTGAGCTAAGGAAAGTGCAAGCCTTAAAAGTTAAGAAGAGGATTCAAGGTTAGTTCAAGTGTTTCAAGCATGTACAAATCAAAAGGCAAAAGTTAAACAAAAGTCAACTTTGGAAAACAGGGAGTCTGCCCCCGCCTCAGATTTTGTACTAAGGGAGTTCGCCCCGGCCGTGACCGACAGAAAGGAACACGCCCCAGCATTTTCAGAATTCGCCCCGACGCATTTTGGCTTCGAGGTCATGGTCTCGGCCTTAAGTTTGGCTTACGGGAGTCCACCCTGAGCTTGGTCACAAAATAAGATTTTTACTTTACGCGTTTTTTCTCTCTCCAGATTTTGTCCAATTTAGCTTGGGAATTTTACCTTTTTAGATCAGATTTCTTATGTAATGATGTTCCTACTATTTTAAGGACTAGGAATACATGGAATACTATAAATATGAGTTTATAGCTTTATAATTCATAACTTTTATTCATTATTAATTCAATATATTCTTGAGAGGATTTATTCTTAATTTTTTTGTTCTTTGAGAATTTCTGAGCGTATGTTAGTTATTCTTCAGATTCAATATTGACTTATTATACAATAATTCATAGTTGTTTGTGGCATCTTTTATCGTATCAATCGTTGATTGTATTAAGATCTTGTCTTTTTATAGACAACGGGTTTAGGTGTCGTTGGTGTCCATTCAACGCAAATTTCCTTACACAAGCAATTTTACCAAGGTTCTCGCGTCAATAAAAGTGAAGAATTGAGGTGTTATGCGTGTTACACCATATAACTTGGCTAGAAAACGATTCGAGCAGCGTTCACTTTATTCAAGCGTACTGTGGACCTTATCGAATACACATAATAAGAATATACTGTAAAAGAGCCAATATTTCGTCACTACATTAGTAATGCAATGCTTAATTTAGTTTGTACAGTTATTTAATACCTTACTGAACAACCATGAATAACATTAAATAAATTGATAAAAAAATCATCATATTTAAGTAATATGATTGTCGTAATTTGATCTATTATAGATTGAAATTATTAAAAATAATGATATTAATGAAAAATCTGATTTTTATTATTTGATTTGAGGATTCTCCTTCCATTATTCAGTATCTCTATGTTCTCAAATGAGATAATCAATGCATACTTTTTATTTTAGATATTCTTCTTCATCTGGTCATCATAATATAATTAATTGAATTTAATGAATTATTTTTCATCGATTAAATTATGAAATAAATAAAATTTTATATCATTAAGTAATAAGGTGATATAATAGTCAATGGAAGAAAATCGGATTTTATTAATTAATCACATATTATTTTAGATTTAAGCTACTTAGTCAACATATATGTATATGTGTATATACAAAAACTTTATCATTAAGCAATCCGATTTTCTTAATTTGATTTTTATTTATATATGTAATAACACCACCGATTAAGTTGATAGAAGTCAATGGAAGAAAATTGGATTATAATAATTAATCGCATATTATTAAATATTTAAGTTATTTAGTCAGCATATATGTATATGAGTATATATACCAAGCATCATTTACATTCTATTTCACATTCTCATATTACATCTCCAAATCTATGGCGACAAATAGTCAGCCCGGAGTTTTGGTAGTATTTCTCTTCGTTTCGGTCTTCCTTTGTCTTAGTGCTACTAATGAGCGTGAGTATATCATACACTTTTTTTTCTACCTTTAATTATCATTTATTACATTCCATATTGTTTAATACATTTTCTCTATAAAGTTACACTTTATTATATGAATTGATCCTTATATAGTACAAAATGATTTAGAATAAATTATTTAAATTTCTTTATCTCAATATACAATAATTTCTTGAGTTTATTAGTAAAATACTTTTATTATTTGTCCTTAATTTAACTTATTTTCATCTTTAAGCAGAAATTGAAACTGCACATATGTTCCTACCAGATGCAACCACCAAAGGTATAATTACAAACCCAAGACCTATTTTAACAGAGGGCATGAAAGATGGTTTTGCGTTTTGTACACCTGAATCATATTCCCATGGTACATGGTTCTGTTGTCACTTAGGGTTGCCAGGCAAAGGATGCTTTGTTAATTATGATGATTGTGTGAGGTTATGTACCGATAAAGTTAAGAATTGATTCAACAATTGATGATGAATATTTTTGCGTGCATATCAAATTGGTGTACGATTGATTATAAATAAAGATATGGATGTTAGATCTTACGATGTAAAGATCACAATTGAAAGCATCTATTATTTAATCTAGGTTATCACTCTATATTACTGTTATTGTTTAATTTGTGGACTAGTCTACATACACAACAATCAAACATTACATCTATCTACACTATTAAAAAGTGGGGCATGACATGGATTTCAGTGTCATGTGCCAATTTTTAATGGTGCAGGTGGATGTACTGTTTGATCTAGTATTTGGTTAGTATGTGTTTATACTAATTCCTAATTTTTAATCAATATTATGTTTGGAAATAATTAATTAATATAAATAAGTTATTTATGAATAAGATAATTGTTAAAATTAGCTTGAAGGATTCTGTTGTGAAAACTAATACGCATTTATTCTAGTTATATGTGTAAGAAATTGATGCTCACAACAATTTAATGACTCCATTTTATAAATATTATTCTTGTGAAAAAGTAAACATGCATAATTAGATTAATTCGAAGTTATACAATAAGAATGTCATTTACAAAAACAAACAACTTTGTTCATTTTTCTCTCTCTATCCCAACTCCTTATAAATATATATGAAAATTTCCTTTTTCTTCTACCTTCTAGAACTCAATCTAAGAAATTTGGAGAAATTACTTTTAATACTACAAGTACACGACTTAAAGATCATATATATTTGGCCAAGGAACTTACGTATAATTTTTTTTTTCTAACAAATGAATTGGAACAAAACTAATACATTCATTCTACTATATAGTTATAATCCACAACTCAATGATTATAATTCAATGCTACTCTTTACCAAAGTTTTACATATATCATTCAAGAATTTAATAATTAATCGTGTTATATCACTGGATCACAAGTAAACAACATAATGAACTAACGAAATTCAAATAAAATTAACTTTGCTCTGCAACAAATCCATGAATTCTTTTATAGCTAAATAATTTTCACATTTCTCAAACACCGAAATACCATAAATCTAAACATGATATCACCCAAAAACTCAAAATATTAAAACATTTGAAACCCAATAGTCATATTTAAAGATTCTTCAAATTAAGATCTCATCTTAATTACAAACTTAGACTAGCGACAATTGACTTAGACCCTCTAACATCCCAATTAGTTTTATATTCAAATTAAAATTAATCAGATTCAGTTCATAACTCCTCATTTAGTATTATAAATGGAGTTATAACAAGAAATCCTATTTTTTTCGTAACTGGTTTTCAAAATAAACAATTGTAGACACCTAAAATTGACATGTATTATTAAATTATGTGACAGGAGGGTAATAATTTCAAACCATAAATAATTGAGAATATAAAAAAAATTATGAAGTTCGAGAGGATTGCTTGGAGGACTCACATGGACCTTGGGACACCAAAGTGAAAAAAAAAAAAAAAAAAAAAAAAAAAAGATGAGAGAAAGGATATTGTATGCAAAAAAAATAGTTTTTTTCCACTATTCTACCTCATAAAAGATCCAAATATGGGTAAATTTGGCACAACTGCAAAGGTCTCAAAAATATCTTTCTAGATTGGGGTGACACGTTTTTTTAATTCTTCACGGTTTGAAAGATATGATTGTTTTTTTAGTGCACAAGATGAAAAGAAGAGTAGTTGGATCCCATAGGGGTGCCTACATGTTGGTGTCAAGGGCGCCGACCTATTTTTGGCTTTTTTATGGTCATTTTGTTGTAGTTTTGGAGGGGAAATGAAGGAGAAATGTAATACCCCATATTTTTTTCAAATAATGAAATGAGAAGCGAATAATGAGAATTTAAGTTTTAATGTAAATTAAAACGTCAATGAGAAATGTAAGTAATTCAAGAAGGAAAGAAAAGAAAAGAAGGTAATACATGTAATACATATAATGTTACATAATACCTATATATTACATTTAATACATGTCATACATATAATGTTCATTTATTTGATTCCCCTCATTGGTTCATTAATGAAATACGTATATTAATACACTAATTAAATAAGTGAATTATTTATACATTATATGAACTTTAAATTCAACATTAAATTATTATTATGACATTGTCACACAAGACTCGCCATTTAAGCTATATTAATTCATAATATATGGTTTAACTTTGATTTCAATTCATAAATTAAAATAATTATCCATTTTAGATTTCCTTCTCATTTTTCTTAGTTAATGCAAACTAATTAAATTATTAGTTTGTTTAAATATTAATACATATTTCAAACACACACACATACACATTTAATCATATTTCATACACATCATACTATTCGAATAAAAATTCATTTGATTATTAATGAAAAAATTATTTATAACGCCACACTATAATCTCGGATATTACATTTTCCCCCCTTATAAAGATTTCGTCCCCAAAATCATTAACAAGGTTAAACAAAAAGATGGGTATAATTCTTCTTCATATTTTTCTCGAGCTCCCACGTAGCTTATTCTGCATTGTGGTTTCTCTATACTATCTTTATAGAAGGTATAACTTTATTTCTCAAAATTTGTTCTTTCCTATCAATTATTGGATAAGAACTTCTTCATAAGTTAAATCATTTTCCACTTGTATAGGTTCATAGGCTATCACATGCTTATAATCTGGTTAATATGGCCATAACACTGACACATAAAATACATTGTGGATAGTTCTTTCACTTTGTCCATCTATCTGAGGATGACACGCCGTACTATTCTCAACTGCATTCCCATTCTTTCTTGAAGACTCCTCTAAAAATTTAACATGAAGTGCAGATCCCGATCTGACACAATCGATATCGGCACTCCGTGTCTTGAAACAATTTTCTTAATGCACAACTTGGCCTATTGATCCAAATTAAATATGATATTAATCGGTAAGAAATGTGTTGACTTTGTCAGTCAATCTACTATCACCCATAGTGCATCATAACCTTTCTGAGTAATTGGAAGTACTACCACGAAATCTATCGTAATATGTTTTCACTTCCATTCTAGTATTTCCAGAGGTTGTAATAGACCACTTGATTTCTGATGTTCAGCCTTAATTCTCTAATATGTTAAGCACCTACTAACGCACTCTTTGACTTCTCTTTTAAAATTCGGCCACCAAAAATATTGTCAAAGATCTTAATACATCTTTGTACTTCCAAGATGAATCGAGTATCTCAAACTATAGGCTTCTTGCAATATCTCTTCCATTAAGTTTGGTACTGATGGTACCCATACTTGCTCTTCAAATCTCAGGATTCCATCCTTATCCATTTTGAAATTAACTTCTTCATTCTCAGCTATTTGATATCTTATTCGATTACATTCTTTGTCCTTTTTTTGAGCTTCTTTTACTTTATCCAATAGAGTTAGATGAATCTCCATTGTAAACAACCTTTGCTCCAATTTATTTGGACATCTCACCTCTATCTCCATTCTCCCCATCTCTCTTATCAATTCATCTTGAGTTGTCAGTATTGACAATTTCTCTCAACCTTTCCTACTTAAAGCATCAGCCACTACATTGGCCTTTTCTAGATAATATAGGATTTCACAATTGTAATCCTTTATTAACTCCAACCATATTCTCTATCGCATGTTCAACTCCTTTTATGCGAAGATATACTTCAGACTTTTATGGTTTATATATATCTCATATTCTTCTCTATAAAGATAATGCCTCCAAATTTTCAGACAAAAAACCACCGCTGTCAATTCTAAGTCATGGGTTGAATACCCTTTCTCATAGTCTTTCAATTGTTGTGACATGTACACAATGACCTTATTGTTCTGCATAAGCACACAGTTTAGTCCCTTGTGTGTCGCGTCACTATATACCACAAAATTTCCTATATTATCTTGCAGAGATAACATAGGTGCCTTACTCAACCTCTTTTTCAACTATAGGAAACTTTTCTCACATTTTTCTGACCATACGAACTTCACCGTCTTCCTTGTTAAATCAGTTAACAGTGTCGCTATGTTAGAAAAATCCTAGATAAATCACCTATAGTAACCCGCTAACCCTAAGAAACTTCTCACCTTTGTTTTTATCTTCGACATTTCCTAATTTATTACTACCTCCACCTTCGCAGGATTTACAGAAATTCCCTCATTGTCAATTACTTGTCCCAAAAATTGAATACTCTCTAACCAACATTTACACTTTAAAAACTTCGTGTATAATTTTTCTTTTCTCAGTGTTTTCAACACCACTCTCAAGTGTTTCACGTGTTGTTTTTATGTTTTGGAACAAACCAAAATGTCGTCGATGAATATCACGACAAATTTCTCCAAATATTGTTTGAATATCTTGTTCATCATATCCATGAATGCTACCGGTGCGTTCGTCAATCCAAACGATATCAGCAGGAACTCATAATGCCCATAACGAGTTCTGAATGTTGTCTTTAGTATGTCTTCCTTCCTAACTTTCAACTGATGATATCCAATCCTCGGATCTATATTTGAAAAATACTTCGCTCCTTTCAACTGATCAAAAAGATCGCCAATCCTTGGTAAGGGATACTTATTCTTGATCATAGCTTTATTCAACTCCCTGTAGTAGATACAAAGTCTTAATGATCCTTCCTTCTTCTTGACAAATAATATCGGTGCTCCACATGGGGACACACTCGGTTGGATATACTTCTTATCCAATAACTCCTGTAGTTGAACCCTTAATTCTTTCATTTCTACTAGAGCCATTCTATATGGGGGTTTTAATATAAGGGTTGTCCCTGGTACTAAATCAATCACAAACTCAATCTCCCTGTCTGGAGAAAGACCTGGCAAATCCTCAGGAAACACATCTGTGAATTCCTTAACTATCGGTATCTGTCCCATCTCAACTTTTACCTTTTGTGTATTATGATGTGAGTCAGATACCCTACACATTATTTCTCAACAATTTCTTGGCCTGCATCATCATCAAACAACAAGACTATCTAGGTGACTTGCTACCATAAAATACTACCTTTGACTTCTTTAAAGTCTTAAGGTTCACATTTTTCTTTTGGCAATTTATCATTTCCCCATGGTTATATAACCAATTCATTCCTAATATCACATTGAACTCTCCGAGTCAAATTGGAATTAAATCCACAAGAATTTTGTTAGTTCCCAGAGGCACACAAGTGATCTAGAAGAGGGGGGGGGGGGGGTGAATAGATCTCTTAAAAACTTTTTACTTAAATTAAATAATATTACCAAATAGTTCATTTAATCAAGATTAGTTTGCACAGCGGAATATTAGTTTGAAAACTCCCCTTAAAGATTTGTAAAACTTCTTAGTTGAGTTTAGACTGTATTGAAGATAGCCATTTATCAAGAAAACCAATCATAGTAGTTATATATATATATATATATATATATATATATATATATATATATATATATATATATATATATGACAGAATGTGAATAACTGAATGTAAATGACACCAGAGAGTTTAAGTGGTTCGGAGACTGAATAACTCCTACTCCACTCTTTTACTTCAACGAGTAGGAAATCCACTAAGGATGGCTCATACAGAACCCTTCAAGCCCAGTAGACCTGGAATCTCTGGTTCACTAAGAACCCTTTAAACCCAGCAGGTTTGGCTAGTTTAGTCACTAAGACAAGGACACAAATGCCCTCTTCAAGTCCAGCAGACTTGGTTCCTTTAGTCACTAAGACAAGGACACAACTGCCCTCTTCAAGTTCAGCAGACTTGGCTCCTAATTTGTTGATAGATGTTGGAGTTACTACTGAGTTGTACTTTACGTTCCATTGTCTTTAAATACTCAGTAGCAGGATGTGATCATGCTTGAAATGATATTGAGTTCGACAATGATGCTTGGCTTCTTTATATGCTCAATATCTTCTTGTGATCACCCATTGTGTTGCTAAGCTTTGGCAATTCAGCTCCTTTGGTACTTGATATCTTATCGAGACGAACTTCTGAGATGACTGTGAAGCTCCTTCCTTTTGGTACTCAGTTGTTCTTTCTTATCATTGACAGTTTATAGCTTCTCGAGATGAGCTTCTAAGATGATTGTAAAGCTTCTAAGATGATTGTAAAGCTTCTTCCTTTTTGTACTCAGTCGCTAACATAGCTGTATCAAGTTGGTGTTTAGGCTTCTCTCTATGACTTTCTTAGCAGCTTTGAACACTTATCTTGCAGTAGAGTCATTTCTCTCTATGTCTCTCTCAATTCAGTGTTAGTGTTCTGGTGGATCGTAGAGTGTTCTTCAGCATATTCATTTTTCTTTTCGCTCTACGATCTGTTGTTGTCCACCATCATCTCTTGTATATTCAACAACTCTTTTCTCTGTGAGCATTTATGCTTTTTTATATTTGTGCATATTTTGCTGTTTGAAAAGGTCCATTGGGTTCCTTTGGCTTTGTGCAGATCCTTGATATCTTTGATGTTGACTTTTTGTTGCTTGTGTCAGTGCTTTTTCCTTTTGTTCTGACATATGTTCTATTACATCAAACTGTAGCTCAGCTTTTTGCATTTTTAGCCGTTGCATTTCCAGAGTTGTATATTAAGGATTATTATATATTTAACCTTCTGATCCATCATTAAATATCTTCCTTGACTTTAATAACCAGCTGCTCTATTGCTATCAGAGATGTCCTGTTAGTCTGACTATTTTCACCAGCTTGCTGAGTAGTAGGTCCTGACTTATAGTCGTCTAGTCACAAAGTCTTCTGTGACTCTGACATGCATCTGTTCCTTAACAGCACTTAATCTTTCTTTAATCTGGAAGAGGAATATTCTCTCTTCTCTCACACCATATTGCAGTTCTATTCCTTTACTGCTTCTGATAGTGAATTCGTAGAGTGATTGTTTGTCCATTCAGACTCTTCGAATTCAGCTTCACTCGTTACTAGAAGTATGTCAGGTAAAAGGTTGAGTTGGAACGATCTTCTCTCTTACTCTGCGATCTTGCTATTTTGTTCAGATTGTAGAGTTGCTGACTGCAGTGCTTCTCAGTGGAATCGTTGAGTTGTTGTCTTCGTTAGCACATCCTTTATTTCTGCTCAAATTATACCATGTGTAGAACAATTTTCTGCATTGTCTTATCTTCTGGTTTCACTCTATGATTTCTTCTATCTGTGCAAATCGTAGAGTTCTCGTATGTGCTTGCTCTTCGAATTCACTTTACGATCTTGCCAGATTGTGCATATCGTGGAGTTCATTGCTTCTCTGATTCTACGTTTACTAAAGGCTTGCTTAGCTATCTGTTCGACGATCATAGAGTTCTGCTCTACGTTTTGTACTTGATCAATTCTTCAATTCAGCTTGTATATTCTGTTGAACTCTTGCACAGTTGTCCCTCCTTGATGATCATAGAGTTATCCTGGTATGGAGTCGTATAGTCCACTCTACGAATAGACTGAATCGTTGAGTCTTCTTTGCTTGGAATCGTAGAGTCCATTCTACGATTATATTGACTGAACAAATATAACATAAGATCAACTTAACAGATTTGATCTTTTCTAACTAAGTCCTTGTACATCATTACATTATTACATTAAAAGGACTTTACAAACTTTGTCATACAACAATGATTTAATCTTATATTACTCTGCTTATAATATTTATCTTTAATGCAGAGTAACTTCTACGGAAAGAGCAACCTAACATTTCTGTTCTTTTATCTAAGTCCTTTTTACACATAATTCTTTTCAAAAGGACTTTACAACATTTGAACCTGATAACTTTTACTCTTATTATAAGTAGCATATAGTTTTTAATAAGATCATATTTGTGCTATACAAGTGTGCAAATCACAATATTTGAATCAGGTAATATTTATCATACACACATGATCATGTAGACACATATTTAGATTAACATGTAATCACTTAGTCAATTAACCACATAAGCACTTTAAAACATATACGTTCCTAGGTACGTGCCTAATATAAATTACTTCCTTATTTACGTCTTCTATATTCAAGTGATATTCTAATTTCTCTTGAGGTAAATTTAATCGCTTAGTAAATTTATCATACACAAATGAACAAATAGCACACAAATTAAATAATACACAAGCATTTATATCATTGATCGGGATAATACCTAACACTACGTTTTTTGATTCTAAAGCATCTTACGTCGGCTCGGCGAAACTGGTCCTGTGATAGTCCACTTCTTATTGTTATTATTTCCTTTGTTTCCACTTATCCCTTTCATCAATTTCTTTGGACAATTTCGAGCTAGATGATCTTTTGATCCATACGTAAAACACCCATTCTTCTTTGTGCTAGGGCAATTAAGAGCCATGTGTCCTTCTTGCCTACAATTAAAACACACATTTTTTTTCTTCAAGCATATTCCCGTATGACTCTTTCCACAATTGTTACACGCTTCTATCTTCTTTTTTGAATCCCCTTGTTTGTTTCAAAAATTATTGTTGTTGTTGTTCCACTTTCTCTTGTTAGCATTACTATCATTGGTATTCCCTCCTTTGTTTTCTCCTTCACGTTTCTTTTTCTTTTAATCTTGGCTATATTTAGCAAACGCTGCGCTTCCTCTTTTGGCAATAATCTCCTTCTTCAGCAATGTTGTGATTGAGTTTATCTGAAACATGAAAACTCTGCTGTAGAGCCAGGGCTTCAGTCCTTGCTTGAATATCCTTGATTTTCTCTCATCGGTATTCACTTGATACAGACCAAACCTTGCCAGCTTAATAAACTTTGGGCTAAAAGTAGTATGCAAACAAGCCATATTTCATGTAATATCGCATATACTTTGTAATCTTATTCGTTTATTAATAAAAGTTTAATTATACAAAGGCATTTTTTTTATCCATATTTAATTATTGATATTAATTATGTTAAATCCATAGTTTTTGAGTTGTGCTTTTAGAATCACGATGATGATCATGCTAATGAGATCTAAATTTAAGAAAGATCAAAACTAAAATTGTTCCTAATCGTGGGATCACTAAAAAAGGGATTATTGAATCCGGATAGATTAGTACATACTATACTTGCTCTTATGAAGATGATGATTAATCCCATAATCATTTGTGTAAAGATATTAAAGCAAGTATGTAGGTGCTTATTAGAGAATAAGTTTACTGAACGTAACTTGCTAAATGAATACCTAATGGAGTTTTACTCGCCTGTCAATAGGAATTCCTAATGTGATAGTAGTACAAGTAATCCTTGGACTTGAGACCATCATAGTATCTTGTGTATGGTGAATTATACTTTGACATATTTCTAAGACCTTTAAGGTATATCAAAGGGTATGCTTGTGTATAATAAGTTGTACATGAAGATAGATGAATGGTTAACAAAGAATCTACCACTTCTAATAAAAGGATATAAGTCATATGTGCTTTGATAAATGACAACTCAGCAGTCCTTGGCCAATGTAAAATGAAATTAGAAAAGGAGTTTCGAATTTGCATTATTCAGAGTTGCGCATTTGAAAATCAAAATGCATATGATCAAATAAAATAAGACTTGATAGTAAATCCTAGTGATGTTAATTCTATTTTTGCTATTAATGTCATTGATTCTTTGGTGAAAAAATCCTTCGACCAAATACATAAGGAAATTTTGGAGGATGTTATCTTAAATAGTTTGGAGCTAGAACGAGATGAAGAGATTGAGGACACTTCAGAATTAAGGATACAATAGTTGCACTACATTCTTTATCGAAAATTTTAGAGAAGTCTGCAGTTTCTTCTATTCAAATGCCTGTGTCTCATGAAAAATTATAACCTTATGTTGTGCAGGCTCCTACATTAGAATTAAAGCCTTACCAACACATTTGAAGTATGCATATCTAGGGAAGGAAGACACACTCCAAGTGATTATTGCCAATAATCTGACCAAAGTCCAAGAAGAAAAATTGCTTAGAGTCTTGAGGGACCATATCACAGTCTTTGGTTGGACAATCGCGAATATTAAAGATATAAGTCCGACTATGTATATGCATCGCGTTCTCTTATAAGAAGGAGCTAAGCTGACAAAAGAGGCTCAAATGAGGTTGAATCCACCCATGATGGAGGTGGTGAAAAAAGAGGTTTGGAAATTACATGATGCAGGTATTATTTATGTTATTTCAAACAGTCAATAAGTGAGTTCAATACAGGTAGTTCCAAAGAAATCTGGTATAACTGTCGTTAGGAATGAAAATAATGAGTTAGTGCCTACTCGTATGCAAACAGGATGGATAGTGTGTATTGATTATAGAAAATTGAATGCTGTAACAACAAAGGATTATTTCCCTTTCCCTTTTATTGATCAAATGCTAGAAAGATTAGCTGGTCATACTTATTATTATTTCTTAGATGGTTTTCAGGTTATAACCAAATTGTGATTGCGTGAGAGGAACAGGAAAAAACCACTTTCATTTGTTCGTTCGGCACATTCGCCTATCGAAGAATGTCCTTTGGACTTTGTAATGCCCCAGGTACTTTTCAAAGATGTATGGTGAGTTTATTTTTTGATCTTCTTAAAAACTGCATTGATGTATTTATGGATAACCTCACAATTCATGGTGATTCTTTGGATGCATGCTTAGATAATTTGACTAGTGTGTTAAATAGATGCTTAGAAACTAATCTTGTTCTAAACTGAAAAAAATGTCATTTTATGGTAGAACAAAGTATTGTACTTGGACATGTAGTCTTATAAAAAGGTTTAGAAGTGGATAAAGCTAACATAAAGATTATTGCTACTTCACCTTACCTTGCCAGTATGCAAAAAATTCGTTCTTTTCTTAGTCATGTAGGTTTCTATCGTAGATTTATCAAATGCTTGTCCCATCAGACTTCTCGGTCTTAGCTGAAAATATTTAATTTAAGTAAGGGTGAACAATCACATTGCTCAGCAAGTATAAAAATAGTTTTTAAACCAAAAATATTTTTTTATAGATAGAATAAATATTTTCTAAAAGCATTCAACAGTTGAACAATAACTGTGAAGAACTTTGAATAAACAATTCTAAAAACATTTTATTAATGTTGAAATAATAAACATTGCTGAGGGTCACAAGACCTTGAACTTATTGCGAGGTTAATAAGTATTTCTGTTGCAACCTCTAACAGTCACAATGACTATAAACATTCTTGATTCATACGCTAGGGGATTAGCCTATTGTACTTAAGTATTATGCACAAACATATCAACACATAAGCATAAAACGGAATTATAATGTCTGATAACATTTTTCCCTTTATCAGGGTTGTTCATCTCAGCTTTTCATCATTGGAATCCACACCAAAACATTTAGTTTGTTTTAGCTTTTAAAGAAATAATGGATTCCATAAACATATTCCAGTAATGGTCTAGCTGAATCAAAATATAATAGACTTACATTTTCAAACGGTTTGTATATCAACGAAACTTTAAAACATTTAAACAATTCATTATTTGAACAAATATTTCAAAAGTACATACGTGCGAACATATCATGATTTAACAAATCTATTTATAAGCACAGGCAGAATACTTGCCTGACTCGTTGGCTACGTCTATCCATAATCTATTGTTCGTTGTATAACCTATATAATATAAGGTTATTTATTTATTAACCACTCGTGGACCCCGCATAATGTTTTAATATGCTAATTCCTTATTAACATTTAAGTATTTTAATTCCTAATTTTTTTATATCATTTATACCTTTTTAAACCTAGACTGTAATGCCCCCAAATTTGTGTACTTGCTACAGCGGATCTGGTGCATTACGATACAACTTCTATCTTCATTTTTACCACATTCAACTATAATATAATTAACAAAATCTCGCTTTGATACCAATAAATACAAACATTTGTTTTCATTCCAGAATTCGCTACATTTACCATATATCATTACATTTGTAGATCATCTTGATCTATTCTATACGTCTCAAGTTATATACAATATGTTTCACTTTGTTACATTGATTTAGAGTATTTATGAACTCACAATCTAGAACTAGCTATTCCTTTATACAATATGCTTTGACTACACATCTACCATATATAACATCAACACTCCTCTAGCATCGTTAGAGGCTACGCAAACAAGTTTTCTAATCTTTAACATTACCTTGTATAACTGCTTCGAAGAGATACACCAATATACTAGTTTATTTCCACACCGGGTTTCATCACCAAAAACTCAAACCGCGAGTACTTCAACTTATTATTTGTTCTTCTATTCGTTAGTTTAATGAAATCTCCATAGTTCATAACTTAACTGCAAGTGTTCA
Organism: Hedera helix; assembly: GCA_947179155.2. Classification (NCBI taxonomy): domain Eukaryota; kingdom Viridiplantae; phylum Streptophyta; class Magnoliopsida; order Apiales; family Araliaceae; genus Hedera; species Hedera helix. The sequence goes on from OX359270.1 coordinate 26,259,810, forward strand.
TTTAAAGCAAAGGTGTAATGATTATGAATTTTATATCATATTATAATTAGAATTAATAACTAATTATCAATGAAATAAATTTTGTGTGATGTAATTACGTCTATTAATTGTATTAATTGTATAAATTCATATTTACATCTATTAATTGTATCAAGGTAGTTGAATTAAAGAATGAAGGAACTAATTAAACAAGCCCAAGTCATTGTATGTGCTAGGGTTTGTAGTTACACTAATTCTTATAGAAAAATTAACTATAAAAAGGCAAGCCTAATTAGATTATATAATTAATTTAGGTGAGTTATTAAATTAAACCCAAGTGATTTTAAACTAGTAGCTCAAAGTGACTTACTAGTAGAAAATTAAATGCACCATGAATTGGTAATTAAATGAAGCATAACTAGTAGCCCAACTCTTGATAAATTGCTAGCCCTACAATATTGTAATGTTAGCGCAAATTAATTGATGTTGGGAGCCCAATGGAAATTAAATAATTGAGCCCAAAGGAAATAGAACAATAGACAAAGTGCAGCCCAATAGTTGCAAGTGTGGTGTACGTATGTATATGTATATATATGACCAATTAAGCTATAAAAAGAAAAGCAAAATTAAGGGATAATGGGGGAGGGATCTGGCCACTTAGGGGCCTCACATGGGGTGTAATGCTCCAAACAATTTTTTAAAAAGACCACTCCACAAAACCCTCCGAAATGCATGCTAGTTTCCCTAAATGGTCGATCTTGTATTTGTTAGGTTTAGTGCACAAATTAGCTATGTGTTGAAAAATTAGCAAGCTTAAGTATTCTTACCATTTCCCTATAAATATATTGCATCTTCAAGCTTACAAAGTTTGCTAGATATGTTGTTTGTTCACCAAAGAGAGAAAAAAGACAGTTTCTGTGAGAGCTTTGTGAGAGAAACACTTGAGAGACATTGTGAGCTAGCCATTTCGGGTAGAAATCAAGGGAATAGGTGTATGTCATCTAGTTTCACAACTTATTTTGGTAGGGAAAAAAAAAGAGCATCTAGATTAAGGTTTAAAAGTGTTTTATCTCTAACTCTTAGTTTGTTTTTGTTGTTCATTGTTGTACTGTGAGATTTCCTTGATTGGTTGTGGGAAAACTTTGTGTTATGGAACAATGAAGGGTTAGAAGGTATAAAGGTAAATCTATGTTAGAGCTTATATGTAGATCTATGTGTATATATGTGTTATATGAATTTTTGTAGTAGAAAATATATTTATATGGCTCAAAACCTATTTTAAAACTTTTTGATGGTAGATCTATATTATATATATAGATATATGATTAAACATACTTAATATATGTTTTAATATGCGGGGTATGTTAATGAAAGTAAGAAAAGTGCATATGTATGATTTCTTGTAAAAAAAACCCTAACTAGTTGTGTGTTTTAATGCTTTGTGATATGATTTGTGGAAGTTAATTTTATGAGTTTTATGGCTTGAAAAATAGCTCTAGAAGTTATAAAAATAACATAACTTGAATATTTGAAAAATGTGGTGAAATGTGCAAGTTATGATCTTTGGAGCATAACATGTCATTTTCAAAACCCAAGTCATTCGATCATGATTTTTATGTCAAAAATGATTTCAAAAATGCGATCGATCTTTGAAATTTTGAAGAACATTAAGTTCCGAAATAACAAATCAAATTTGATGTCATTTGGATGTATATAACATATTTCATTGAAGATTAAATCAAAGTATTTCAAGTTGAAAACCTTAAAAAAATTAAAGAGCAATTTCCAAGCAGCCTACGCCGGGGTCGAACGCTGGGGTGTCGTGCCACGCCTAGGCGCCCGATCTGGACGCCAGGGAGCCAACCAATTTTTTTTTTAAAATTGTTTTATTTTTTTTGGAGTCGGGTTAGGTTATATAATTCGGGTCGGGTCAGAAAATAAAAAATTAAATAATATTATTATTAGACAAAATTTAAATAATTTAAATATTATTAAATAAATAATAATATTAGTAAATTAATAAAATATTATTAAATGAATAATCACATTAAAAAATTAATAAAATATTATTAAATGGATAATAATATTAGTAAATAAATAAAATATTATTAAATAATAATAATATTAGAAGATGAATAAAATATTATTAAGTGAATAATAATATTAATAAATGAATAAAATATTATTAAAGGATTAATAATATTAATAAATAAATAAAATATTATTAAATAATTAATAATATTATAAAAGGACTAAAATATTATTAACTGAATAATAATATTAGTAAATGAGTAAAATATTATTAAATGAATAATAACATTAGAAAATCAATAAAATATTATTAAATGAGTAATAATATTAGTAAATAAATAAAATATTATTAAGTGAATAACAATATTAGTAAACGAATAAAATATTATTAAATGGATAATAATATTAATAAATGAATAAAATATAATAATAATAGTAAACAAATAAAATATTATTAAATGAATAATAATATTAGTAAGTGAATAAAATATTATTAAATGATTAATAATATTAGTAGGTGATTAATGTATTATTAAATAGTTAAAATATTATTAAGTGATTAATAATATTAATAATGAACTTAAATATTATTATTTGATTAATAATATTAGACAATGGTTTAAAGAATATTAAATTATTAATATTGATATTATGTGATTAAAATATTATCAAAGAATAATAATATTTTTAAGTGTTTAATGTGTTATTAAATGTTTAATTATGTGATTAAATGTTAAATAAACTAAGGTAAGAAATACAAATATTATTAATATGAATCGGTACATGGGATGCTAATTGGAAAATCAACCTTATTAATGATAGGTCGATCCAAAGGGAGTTAATTTAAATTGCGTAAGCAATATACATTACAGGCAAGTTTTCTATACCCAGACTTGTATTTATTTTGCAAGGTCTCTAAGTAGTTTAATTATTGAAAATTACTCCACATTAATATTGTTTATGTATTCGCACATAGTGCAATTGAAGTTTTAAAGTTAGCTTTGATTTATAAACTGTTTAAGAAATAGTCTTAGCTAATTATATATTTTGACTAGACAATGTATGTATAAATTTATTAAATTGAATACTTTTAAAAACTTATCCAAACCAATAGTTGATGCAAACTCTTATAGTAAGACTGAGAAAGAACAACCCTTAATAGGGGGATTATTATCGACAAACTAAACATGCGCAAGATGTTTGAATGTTATGCATATACATAGGGTACAAGGTGTTGATCCCCTCGAATACCAAAACAATAAATGTCTAATCCACCTTAGTATTTATTCATGGTCCCTAGTGACCACTCAGCACTAAAGACTCAGTCATTTCTTATAATTGAAACTTGATTCTCGTTTTTTCATAATTATTATCTATTATTGAAACATCAGAAATTATTTCTATTCATTCATGATATATCATTCATATATTCAATTTGTTTATTTAAACTTGTTGTGCAAAGTAGTTGCTCACCATTGCTATATCGTGAACTATTTTCAGCTAAGTCTGAGTGCTCCAAGAAAGACAAGGGCAAGGAAAAGGCCAAAAATTAGAATTTCAATTTATGTAATATGTTTTTTATTATTGTAAATCTTTTAGGAACCCTTAAGATATGTATTGATTATGTTAAGTTAGAAGACATTGGGTTATGTATTTACCTTTGTAAAGAACAGTTATGTATTATTCCGCTAGATGAATGAAAATTATGTATTTTGATGTCATTTATGTATTAGATAGTGAGCACCAAACCCGAGGTTATGGAACCCAAATTTGGGAGTGTGAGGATCCGAATTTTCAGGATTTCTTTAATAATTTAAATGAGAATTTAATTGATAAAATTATTAAGATTGTTTAAATTAATTATTATTTTATGTGATTTAATGTATGGGATGAGATTTAATTATTAAATTAAATCTGTACATAGATTATGATGAATGGTATGGAATTAAAGGAATTGAAAAGCAAATAAATTTTTTAAAAATAATTTATTAAGAATAAGAGAAATTTCATGTAAATGTACAATAAATTGTACAATTAAATTATTATGGAAGTGCAGAAATTATGTTTTAAATGAGGTTATATGGAAATGTAAGAAATATGAATTATATATGTATATATATGTGTTTATGCTTAATTGTTATAATTATAAATGTTATTAATTATGAAAATTAAGGGATTAATAATTAAATTAATTCGAAAAATTTATGAAAAGTTAATGAGGATGTTAGTAAAAAGTGTAATTATTGATTTTAAATTAATTATAAATTATGGAGGAAGTTTAGAAATTAATTGAGAAGAAATGTAATTATATAAATTATATAATAATAATTATATAATTTATATAAGGAAATTAAAATATTGTATGAAGGAAATAATAATTATATAAATTATATAAGAATAATTATATAATTTATATAAGAGAATTAAATATAATTAAGGGTGGAAGAAAATTTTATAAATTGTATTTGTGTAAAATGGAAATTATTTAAAAAGGAATAACGTAATTATATAAATTATATAATATTAAATTATATAATTTATATAAGGAAAGTTAATGTGAATATTAAAGAAATTGAATAATAAATAAGAAAAAGAAATGTTTTAAGTTATTAAAAATTATATTTATGTATAATGGAATTATTATGACTTTTATGAAGGATAATATTTTAGAAATGTGAACATGTTAATGTAATATGATGTCCAAATAACGAAGTGAAAAATTATGTAAAATAATTTTTATGAGCTATATGAATTATTTCATGATTTTTAGAGGTATAAATTACCTCATATAATTACATGCATGTCATTATGCGTGTACAGAATTTGTCACGTAAAGTACCCAAAAAGGGTATAAATATTAATAATAAATCATAATATGAATTTGGATAAATTAAAATAAATATTTTATATTTATTATATAAAATATTTATTACACGTAATAACTTTGTAATGTATTAAAACAGCTAAATTGCATGCGTGAATGTTTTAGAACAATCGAGAGATAAGGTTTGGTGGAAGAATAAGTCGGTGGAATTTTTTATTTCAAATGGCTAATTGGTTGTTGCTATATATAAAGAGAAAATAAAGAAACAAAGCAAACAAAGAAAAAGAAAACAAAAGAATAAAATGCATCCTTGCTTTCTCTCTTCCACCCGAGACGCCATAATCACCACCATGCCACCGGAAAACACCATGGCTACCAAGGAGGGAGAGATATTTGATGCCATCCATGGGAGAAACAAGCATTGGAAGGTAGAAAAATTAAATTATTTGATTTATTTGGTTATTTTTGGTAGTAAAATAATTTTGAGAAAAATTAGTAATTAATTAAGAAAATTATTCTAAATAATTTTTAGTGGTATATCTATGAATTTTGTGATTTATGGAATAATTATGTTGTGAAATTGATAATTAAAATAGTTAAAAATTGCTTGGGTGCTGTACTGTTGCTGCGAGAAAAACTGGAAGAAGATGCGCGATAGCCATTTTTTTTGGCAGACGCGGGATAGAAACGACGCCGTTTTGGGGCGCCAAAGTTCGGTCGTCCGCGCAATGCGCGGCTGTCCCCGAACAGTGGCCCAAAGACGCCGTTTTCTGTAAACCGGAGAGGACTGCCGCGCCATGCGCGGCCAAGTTTTTGGCTGAAATTACCGTGTTACCCCTGTCCTTTTTCATAAATACCGAGCGTGTCCTAAAGGCACGGAAATTACAAAATTGCCCTTGGGCTTTCCGAAAAATTCCGGTTGTGTCCCTAAGGGTGCGGAAATGACCAAAATACCCCCAGAAATTTATTTTAATTGAAATAAATGTTTAAAAATCATAGAAAATTATAGAAAAATACTAAAAATATAGAAATGCTATTTGGGCATTAAATTTAATATTTTTGTAAAAATATTAAATATTGGAGATTAATATTTAGATATTTTAAATATTAATCTAATGAGTTTAAAGGTTAGTAAATGGTTAAATAAAATTTTCGGACAACCAAAAATGCTAAAATTTATCCGATAAGCCGGGTTGTCCGTAGGGAATGTATTTGATATTAAGTTAAATTAATATATTAAGGGACGATGTTAATATAATTAACCGTATAAATTGAAAATTAGTCTGGAGATGATATTAATTAAATAAATTAATATCATAAAGAGATAAATAATTATTATTTGATTATTTTATGATCATATGTTGATCGAGTTAAGAGTTTGAGCTATCAATTTAAATAGTTGGATTTCCAGGCAAGTTCTTCAGTCCTTTAAATGTTAAATGTTGTCTGTTATGATATGTTACTATTTGTTCAAATGCATACAAATTATGTGTTATGTGCCACGTGATTAATATGACAACAATGTGTACGTCGTACAACGATATGAATATATATATGTTGCTCAAGTATAGGCACAACACATGATATATGACACACACCGAGCATATTAAGGTATGTGCTACGTGACGCATAAACTGTTGAACTTGCTGAGCCGTTGTGCTCATTACTTGCTTAATAAATATTTTTGCAGGAAAGAAATGAAATTCAAGAATATTGGATTATGTTAGAGATGAATTGCCTAGAAGGTAGAAAACGTGATTGTTATATTCTTAATATTATAATTCAATGTGAGAAATTTGTTAATTTACTTTGATGCATTGTATGTATATATAATTTGAATCTGAATATGTTAGAAGTTCAATTATAAACTGTGATTGATCAGGATAATTGTTATGATAGAAATTATTATATGTTTGATTACGAATGATGCAACAAGGAATATTTGTATGAAAATAAATAACAGTAAATTTTAAATGATGAGCCTTATGATGTGTGTAAAAAGAAAGAAAAAGTTAAGGTTGCGATCCAGGGACTAGGATCCAGAATGTAAGGATTTTAAATATCCAAATATTTTAATACAATGAATGGATTGAATTGAGAAAAAAAAATTATACCGAAAAATTCGATAATTAATAATTTAAAGTCAATTTAAAGGATTAAAGAAGGTGATGAAAGATTTATTAACGGACAGAAATTTGGACACAAGGCAATTGATGTTTAATAAATACAAGATTTAAGAGAATAAAGTGGGTCGAATTTCGGGGTCGTTACAGTTGGTATCAGAGCTAGAGGTTATAAACCTTAGGTAAATGATACCTTAGGCTATAACCTAAGTAAGAAAGTAAGAAAGGGTACGGTTAGTTGAGTGTTCTGAAAACTCAAGCGTATAGTAAGCTCGTGACTCATAATTGTATGGTGGAGCCCCTTTAGCGAATGAGCGACTATGGCCTGACTAGGACAAACTCTTCAAACCATATGATTATGGTAAGTTCCTGAGTCCAAATACGTGATAAGTTTGATGAACATGGGGGATTAAAATAGAAAGATGTAAGTTAAGAAATACAGATCTTAGATAGTGGCTAAAGGAAAGAAAATATGAAGGATATAAGATTATAAGAAAGAGATAAAGATGTTAAGAAATAGTTGAATGAAAGTAATGAATTGAGAAAATTTATAAGTTCAATTAAGAACATAATTGAAAGAATATCTGAAATGATTCAAAAATGAATCTCAAAGATAATCAGGGGACACCTGATTTAAGCAATAAAGATGACAAGGTAATCCAAAACGTATAGGAAGAAATCATAATAATATGATCAAGAACAGCGAGAGGATCGTATTACGATACGATCATGAGATAAGGGAAACGAGTAAGGAATGGATTGTAAAGCAAGGTCATGATGGGATCAAGTGAGAATGTGAAATAATAGAAAGACCTGTTAATGGTCAACAAGGTATAGCTTGATGCTATAAAGAGATATGGTACTATGAAATAGTACAAGAAGAATTCAGAGAATGATGAGACATGAATGACAGAAAGGTTATGATAAGGGGGTAGAAAACTTGGGTACGAAATTTTATTTGAGGACTCATGTGGTGACTGAGTTGCACAATCCTTTGTATGGGCGGGGTATTTGTGTTTACTTAGTTACTATGTGATAATCATTGAAATGTTAGAGTCGCGCTAAGAGTTTCTGATAGATAGATAATATTAAGTTTAGGCACGAGTTCTTAAAACTCATGCATATGGTAAGTCCATGACTCATAATCGTATGGTATGTTTTGAGCCCCTCAGCACATGGATAGTCTTTGATTTGTTCTTAGACTACATATTGCTAGGACAAGCTTTAAAACTCATATTCTTGTGGTAAGTTCCTGGACTCACAATGTGTGGCAAGTTTGATGAACTATACGGGGGTATAGAAAAGTTGGAGTAGTTAGAAATTTTGGTATGATAATTAATAATAGTCCTAGCAATAAAGTTAATAATTAAGTGAAGAAGCAGAAGGTGAATGTTTAGGGAATTTAGGATATTCCCACTCTTCTAGCTATGCTAGACTTCGAAATTTTCGGCCTCAAGTTAATTTGGCACGGGTGTGCTTTGAAAACTACAAAAGAATATTTTTAAGCGATTTAAAAAGTGTCTATGCTACTTGTTTCGGCTATACAAAAATATTTTTACATCAAAATGTATTTCAAACTAATCATCCATACACCTTTTAGCCCGGTGTAGATGTGATGAATGACGGAATGCTCAACGTGATGTTGAGACGGTGCGGTACTATTTCGTCATAAGATGATTCAACACCATAAAGTATGGTTTATGGTGTAGGAATTATTAACGACGAAATTCTCAACGGACTATCAAAATGATGCGGTAATATGAAGTCATAAATGATTTTGATTTATGAAAGTATGTCAAAGCTATAAGTCCTTGCCATTTGACTCGGCTAGACGTTTTAAAAAGTTTTGACATGATGAATATTTTAAAAAATTTATGCGAGTTATAAATTGTTAAAAGTAAGTCTATGCTAATTGATTTAGCTAGAAAAGCGTTGAAGGAATACAAGTCTAAGCTATTTGATTCAGCTAGACAAATTTTGAAATATATTTATTGAATTCGTTTTCTTTGAAAGCTATAACTAAACAAATTTCTTTTGAATGAATTCTAAGGCTGAGATGAACAAAAAGATTAAGAATGTTGCAGGTTGATCGAATGATCACCTGACATAAGAAACACAGTATGGTGAAACATCCATCATTTTAATGACAGATTGATCCACTGTCAGGGTTTGCAGTATGAGGTACTCGGGGAGCGAAGTACTGTAAACCGGGATCATGTTCATAATGTTATGAAAATTCATGGGTTGCAGTATGAGGTACTCTGGGAGTGAAATACTGTTAACCGGGATAAAAGTTCATTCAGCATACTATGAAAAGTTTTATTTTTTCTTCTACTCTTATGAAGATTGGATGGTAGGATGGGGTCGTATTCTTTAATTATTAGTGATAGTGAAAGTAATAATAATTGTGAAGTAAAGAAATTATGAAATGTGATGGATTAGAAAGTTTGCAATATGCAATGACTATGAGAAATGAAGGAAAGAAAGATATATGAAATGAATGCTAAGAAAATGTGTAAGTTGCAAATGAATGAGATATTAATACATAGAAATTTCGAGGACGAAATTTTATGAAGGAGGGGTGAATGTGACACCTAGGATTTTTGAAATAATTTTAAATAAGGATTATGATGAATTAAGTAAATGTTTAAAACCTAGTGTTGAATGATAGAAGTATTAAGGAATGATTTATGGGATGTGAAGAAGAATTATATGAATTAAGAAAAGAAAGATGAATGTGCAGTGTATAAATGAGGTGTAATAGAAAGTATGAAATAAGCGGATTGAGTAAGGGTAAGTATGATTAAAGAAATGAAATTTTTCAGAAATTAGAAGCTATTTTGATAAGTGCGCCAAGAAATGGATTAAAGTTTTATAAAGAAATATGAAATGTAATACTACAAAGAATTGTGAATTAAGTTAAGAATTTAAATATTCTAACAGTTATGCCATTATGGGATTATCCATGTGAATTATGGAAATTAAAGAGGTAAATGTGAATATTATGGATTTAGTTGTTATTTATCAAGATAAAGGTATAGCAAGTTGTTAGAAATAAAATACGTATAAATATTACGGCGATTATGATTCCGAGGAAGGAATCCTGTTAAGAGGGGAAGAATGTGAGGATCCGAATTTTCAGGATTTCTTTAATAATATAAATGAGAATTTAATTGATAAAATTATCAAGATTGTTTAAATTAATTATTATTTTATGTGATTTAATGTATGGGATGAGATTTAATTAGTAAATTAAATCTGTACATAGATTATGATGAATGGTATGGAATTAAAGGAATTGAAAAGCAAATAAATTGTTTAAAAATAATTTATTAAGAATAAGAGAAATTTCATGTAAATGTACAATAAATTGTACAATTAAATTATTATGGAAGTGCAGAAATTATGTTTTAAATGAGGTTATATGGAAATGTAAGAAATATGAATTATATATGTATATATATGTGTTTATGCTTAATTGTTATAATTATAAATGTTATTAATTATGAAAATTAAGGGATTAATAATTAAATTAATCCGAAAAATTTATGAAAAGTTAATGAGGAAGTTAGTAAAAAGTGTAATTATTGATTTTAAATTAATTATAAATTATGGAGGAAGTTTAGAAATTAATTGAGAAGAAATGTAATTATATAAATTATATAATAATAATTATATAATTTATATAAGGAAATTAAAATGTTGTATGAAGGAAATAATAATTATATAAATTATATAAGAATAATTATATAATTTATATAAGAGAATTAAATATACTTAAGGGTGGAAGAAAATTTTATAAATTGTATTTGTGTAAAATGGAAATTATTTAAAAAGGAATAACGTAATTATATAAATTATATAATATTAAATTATATAATTTATATAAGGAAAGTTAATGTGAATATTAAAGAAATTGAATAATAAATAAGAAAAAGGAATGTTTTAAGTTATTAAAAATTATATTTATGTATAATGGAATTATTATGACTTTTATGAAGGATAATATTTTAGAAACGTGAACATGTTAATGTAATATGATGTCTAAATAACGAAGTGAAAAATTATGTAAAATAATTTTTATGAGCTATATGAATCTTTGGGGAGGCTTTTAAGGAATTTTGTTAGGAGAATCTCTCCTTCACTTGGCTCTAGAAAACTCTGGACATTTCTCCAAAATCCTCCATTTTCCTTTTTCTTTAAATGCTAATTTATTACATCATTGCTAGAGAAATAGGCTTAGGTCATCATGCAAGACTTGGGCCATTTCCTGGGCTAAGTTTGGGCTTCTATGTTGGGCTTACTTTAGTTAATGATTGGACTTCATCTTGGACCACATTTAAAGTCTCTACTTTTCTCAAATCCTCCAATATTAGACTAAACATGGCTTAGGGTTAATCAATCACCGAACAAAGCTCCATGTTTTAAGGAAAAAAGATTGCATGAGAGTATTTTAAGGGCTCACATTGCTCTAGGAATTTCACAAGGCTCTAGGAAAGGTCAAAATGGTCATTAGCCATGACTAGACAAGGGCAATTTGGACGATTGCACATTCTCTAGAATTCTCTTAAGGACATATTGGTCATTATTAATTTTCTTTGAGGACATTATAGTCATTTACTAATAAGGACATAATAGTCATTAATAAATTTCTAAAAGGGCAAAATGGTCATTTGACCATTTTCTAGAGAATTCTTTTAAGATACATTAGTCCTTTCTAAATTTCATCAAGGGCATTTTAGTCATTTTTCCATTACTAGAACACTTTCTAACAACTTTTTCAAGGGTATTTTGGTCATTATCAATTTTCATTGAAGGACAAAATCACCTTTTCACTAATCTTGGAGACCCATTAGTTATTAACCATTCTTGGACTACCCATCGGTTATTAACCATTCTTGGATACCCATTGGTTATCAACCATTCATCGGACACATTAGTCATTAATCATTTTCTTGAGGGCAAAAAAGTCATTACCCACGTCATCCTACATTTAACCCAAGTATGGTTAGTTCTTAACCATACTCATATACATATATCATTTTTTCAACATGTACATTTATAATTCTCTACAATTAACGCAAGCATGGTTAAATATTAACCATAGTTACAGTGCACATTAAATTATACATATATTATCCTCCCAAAATATGTTTATTAATTTGACTTCCAAAGTAAGTTCTCAATAGACTTCTTGATACAAGCCTTTAATTAAATAATTTGGGTCTCTTTTTTTATTGGACTTTCTTTATTTAAAATTTTGACCCAATTAATTTTTCCATGCCAAACACATTTTAAACATATTATTGGACTTGTTTAATTTCCATATTTATCCAACGTTCCTAACGTCACTTGAACTAATTCACAAATTATTTAATTGATTTATTTACATACTCCATGAGGCTTAAATTTCATAAATTTTATTAGGCCTCTTGTAATGCTATTTACGGCTTATACATTAACTTGGTTATTTCTAATTACTCAAGTTTTACTTACATTTCCTTCAATTAAATTAATCTTTCTTCACACTTAATCTAATTAATTAATTAAAAAAAAAATTCAAATAACTTTAATTCACTTATTGAATTTTCCTCCCTATTCCCATAATTAAGTTAATTACTTAATTAATTCAAATACTTGATCTCCTCTTAATGCCAACTATTTAAGCTTTGTTAATTAACAACATATGCTTAAATCATATCGCATACAGTTAACGTAATTAGTAAAAGTCTCTAATATTGTCATTCAAGGTTAATAGTCAACTTTATTAATTTAATAACGTAACTTATTCATATATCATATGATTAATTTAAATTAATCAGTCCCCTTAACTTTCATTTTCACTTCTCAGATAATTCGAATTAATTAAATTAATTAGTCTGTTAATCATAATTTTCACATTTCCCACAATATAATACTCATCCATATAAACTGCATCATTTACGTAGAGAGGGTTCCAAAGGAAATTTCTCTCATTAATAATACCTTACGTGATTCTCTAAATCTTTAGATTTCTTCCCTTTATTTTAGGATCCCTTCCTCGGAATCACCATTATCGTACCACTATAATTCTATTTACTTCTCATTCTCACATAATATTCTTCCACCAAAATAATTGCATCAATTCACTTTACCATATGTGTTATATTCTCACTTTGTTTATTCCTCATTTCTATCAAATTCATGGACAAAGTCTATTTTTTAAGCCAAGTGTTATTAGACATGTTCCAGCTCATCACTACCTGTTTATTTCATGTATTAACATTTTCATCACCACCTCTTTTATACATCAATTTTATTTTATAACACATCCTAATATCATATCATTCCATACGGCTACCTGTTTACTTTCTCATTTCCTATAATTATTTCTTATTCCCATTAATTCATGACACAGTCTACATATTAGCGAGTAATCAAAATTCTTTAAAATTAATATTATAGCATTCTTCCTTTTTTTAGTTATTTGACTTTATATAGCACAATTTCATCCATTCTTCATCATCATCTCATTTCTTACTTTTTAGCAATTTTATTATTTTATATATCTAACTTGTAATTTAATCATCTATCGGGTCACTAAAATATACTGCTTCCAAGACTGATCCACAAATCTCCTTTCATAACCTCCTTAGAGCATTTTTTAACAAAAGTATCTCTGTTCCAATTAGATTTAAAAAATTCATTATTCCTCTACGATTTCCTTTCTTCTAAATATAGGTTTTCACATATTGACCTTATCTTTATTTCAATATTTCTTCTTAAATTCCCTTATATAAGGGTTATCAAATACTATTATCACGTTGATCATTTAAAACTCACATTTACCAATTTCATAAATATTCGGGTTATCACAGGGACCCACTTATATAAAATAATAAAATTTTATTTTTCAAATTTCCTGGTATGGCGTTGTCATGCCAAGAACAAGCCTTGGAGTGGCGTGGACCGCACTATCCCATTAGAAATTTTCCAAGTTTTTCTAGTTTTTTTTTATTTTAACCTTTTTGGCATACTAGTTTCATACATACCATTCGTACATTCTAATACTCAATTTAAGTATCACATTACGATGGTGGCTTTGGGCTTAACCACCATCTTGATAGCGGTTTGGAGCTCATTTCCCTAGGTCGCGCACATGGAGGTGGTTTGAGGTCTTTTCTCTATCCTTATCTCTCAGGTTTTTCTATTTTTTTTTTATTTTATGCCTTTGAAATGCTGTTTTTCTTTCTCAATTTTCTCCTTTTTAGGGGTTTTCATTATTTCTGAAGCAAATGCAAAATTTAGGTGTCTACAATATATATAAGATACAAGTTCAAGTTTATAATTCTGAATGAATATAGATAATTATAATGTGTGTGCCAAGTTTGACGAATAAGACTAATGAGCACATGTTTGGCTTAGATGGAATTTAAGGAGTCAAAGCTTAGGGAGATCTAGTTCAAGTTCCTATTGGACCTGTGACATGAGCACAAGAAAAATGATTCAAGGAAGGACTTGTCGAATTTATTCAAGAAGTTTGGGCTAAAGAAAGTGCAAGCCATATAAGTCAAGAAGAGGATTCAAGGTTGGTTCAGGTGTTGTAAGCATGTACGAATCAAAAGGCAAATGTCAAACAAAAGTCAATTTTGGAAAATAGGGAGTTCCCTCGCTACGGACTTTGTACTGAGGGAGTCTGCCCCGGCCGTGACCGGCAAAGAGGAACTTGCCTCAACGGTTTCATAATTCACCCCGACGCTTTGGTTGAGAAGTCATAGCCCCGAGCGTGATTTTATCTTATGGGAGTCTGCCCCAACCATGGTCGCAAAATTAAATTTTTTTACGCGTTTTTTCAGATTTTGTCCTATTTGGATTGGGAATTGTTACCTTTTTAGATAAGATTTCTTATGTAATGATGTTACTATTAGTTTGAGGATTAAGAATACATAGAATACTATAAATATGAGTTTATATATTTGTAATTCAAAACTTTTATTCATTATTCATTTAATATATTCTTGAGAGGATTTATTCTTCATCTTTTGGTTCTTCGAGAATTTTTTAGCGTTTCTTAGTTATTCTTAGGATTCAATATTGACTTATCATACAACAATTCATAGTTGTGTGTGGCGTCTTCTACCGCATTAATTGTCAATTGTATCGAGGTTCTTGTCTCTTTATAAACAATGAGTTTAGGTGTTGTTGGTGTCCATTCAACGCAAATTTTCTCACATAAGTAATTGTACAAAGGTTCTCGCTTCAATATAAGCGACAAATTGAGGTGTTGTGTGTGTTCCACTATATAACTTGGCTAGAAACCATCCTGTCAAGGTTCACTTTACACAAGTGTATCGCGGGCCTTATCAGTTGGCATTAGAGCTACATTCATCTAATGGGTTATTTATCTTTACTTTTCTTGTTCTAGTTTGATTATTTGTTAGTTAAAATTTCATTATTTTCAAGTTTATTTGGTATTAGCAAAATTATTGTGAACTGTAAATTTGAAGGCTTCAATCAAGCGCAATCTACAAAGATCAAAGAATTTCAAGGCGCATTCAAAGGCGAACAACCCGTGAATTTTGTCGATAACACAATTTTCATCTTTCACTATTTAGTTTTTATTGGATTGATAGATACTTTGATTGTGTTCAGTAAATTTGAAAAGAACCTGTAAGAGAGAATATTTGAGTGATAAACGGCAAGAGTGTGAGGCTAATAGAGGGTAAAAGCCTATAGAGTGATACACGAGTGACCATTGTATTGAGCGGAACATGTAAGGGAGTGGTGAGGAATTTTTTTTTACTACTACCCTTTGTTTTGCAGCTTAAAATCATATTTGGTATGAAGGATAAGGGCTTGTTTAGAGAGGGTTCATCTACAGATCAAAGGATGGATATGCTTGAGTTGAAGAAAGTATTGCAACAATTCTACAAAGAGTAGTTCAGATAGAAAATACTCAAAGAGAGAACTCACAGCTTATCACCAGCTCTCAAAAGAAGGAGAATCCTCAATGAAAGATTATCAAAGAGGATGACAAGGAGTCCGTTGGTGGAAAGTATAGTGAAGAGAAAGATTTTGATCCAGATCTTCGAAGGGTGAATTATAATAAGGATCGAAGAGATAATCAAAATCGACGGGATAGAGAAGACCAACGTGACAGAGAAGATAGGAGGGATAGAGGAGTTAGGAATCAGGAAGATGATAATTTGGGTAATATATCTTGAGTGGGATAAGAAGGTGGAATGGGTGTTTGCTTGCCATAACTACTTGGAGCACAAGAAGGTTCAATTGACAGCCACAGAGTTCACTGATTATGTGGTTACTTGGTGGGATCAATTGAAGACTAGTAGGTGAAGATGTGTTGAGCCACAAATTGAGACTTGGGAGGAGATGAAGCGGGTAATGAAGAAGTGATTCGTTCCAAGCCACTACCATAGAGATCTTTATAGAAATCTACAAACACTCAAGTAAGGAAGTAAGAATCTACTACACCCTTAGAGGATGTAAAAGAAGAGATAGAGATTGCAGCGGGCAGGATGTTGGTAACTAGAATAGCTCTTAGCGTGAAATCTAAAGAGGATGATATCATACAGCAAGAGAATATATTCCGTACGAGGTGTTTAAGGGAAAATTTACAGTGTAGTGATTGATGGAAGAAGTTGTACAAATTTTGCGAGCACTCCGACGATCAAGCATCCTCAACATAAAAGTTGTAGTGGCTTAATGATAGTGGAGAAATCAAAGTGACAAGAAAAATCTTAGTGCCATTTAGCACAGGAAAGTACGAAGATGGAGTATTGTTTGATGTGGTTCCGATGCAGGCGGATCATTTGTTACTTGGGAGGCCATAGCAATTTGATCGGCATATTAAGCATGATGGGTTCACAAATAAGTACGCATTCGCCTACAAGAAAAAATCAATGAAGATCAAATGCATTTACAAAAAAGTTGTAGAGAGAGTGAGGAAAAAAGTGAAAAATAAAAGAGTGAAAAAGATTAGGAGAAAAGAAAGTGAGAAAAAATAGAGAAATTAACGAAGTTATTGGCAAAAGAGAGTAACGTGAAGAGGACTTTATTTTTAAAGCAGCCAATAATTGTACTTTTGTACGAAAAGGCATTGAATAATAATATATATAATTAGTCTTTGCCTAATGTTGTTGCATCTCTTTTGCAGTAATATGGTAATGTGTTTCCCGAGAATCTACCAAAAGGTAACCCAATTCAGGAAATAGAACATTAGAATGATTTTATACCCTATACTACCATTCTGAATCGATCGGCTTATAGTAGAAATCCTGAAGAGGCGAATGAGCTACAAAGGTAGGTTGATAAGCTTATGGATAAGGGGTTCGTGAGAGAAAGTATGAGTCCATGAGCAGTTCTAGTAATCTTAGTACCTAAGAAGGATGGGAGATGGCTTATGTGCATAGATTGTCATGCAGTAAATAATATTATGGTAAAATATCGACATCCTATTCCTAGGTTAGATGATATGTTAAATGAATTGCATGGATCTTGCATATTTTCTAAAATTGATTTAAAAAGTGGATATCGTCAAATTCTAATAAAAGAGGGAGATGAGTGGAAAACTGCTTTTAAAACAAAATATGATTTATATGAGTGGTTAGTTGTAACTTTTGGATTAACTAATGCACCTAGTACTTTCATGAGATTAATGAACCATGTTTTACTATATTTCGTTGGTAAATTAGTTGTTGTTTACTTTGATGATATTTTAGTTTATATTAAGAACTTGGATGATCATGTTAAGCATTTAAAATCTGTTTTAGATGTTCTTAAAGAAAAAAAATTATATGCTAACATAGAAAAATGCACATTTTGCACGAATAGAATTGCTTTTCTTAGTTTTGTTGTTACTGCAAAAGGAATTCCAGTGGATGAAGAGAAGATACGTGCAATCCAAGAACGGCCCAGCCCAATAAGAGTGAGTCAAGTGCGAAGTTCTTACAGGCTAGCGAGTTTTTATAGGCGTCTGTAAGAGATTTCAACACTAGTACGACACCGCTTACATAAGTTATCAATAAGAACGTTGGTTTCAAATGGGGAATTGAACAAGAAAAGACTTTTCAATTAATTAAATCTAAATTGACTAACGCATCTTTACTTGCTTTACCTAATTTTCTAAGATGTTTAAACTTGAAAGTGAAGCATCAAGTTTAGTCGTTGGAGCAGTCTTGATGCAAGAAGGCAAATTGGTGGCATACTGTGAGGACCCGAATTTTCGGGATTACTTTAATAATATTAAATAAGAAATTAATTAACAAAAAAATTTAAGGTTGTTAAATTATTTATGATTGATATATTTTATGTGATTTTAAGTGTGTGATGGGATTTAATTGGTAAATTAAATTTGTACAGATATGTTAATAAATTGTGTTGAATTAACATAATTGAAAAATAAATAAATTGTTTAAAAATAATTTATGAAAAATAAGAGAAATTTCATGTAATTGTACAATTAAATTGATAATATTTAAAATAGTTGTGGAGGTGCATAAATTGTTATTTAAATGGTGTTACGTGGTAATGTGAGGTATATGAAGTTGATATATGTAAAGTTGATATATGTATATATATATATATATATATATATATATATATATATATATATATATATATATATATATATATGTGTGTGTGTGTGTGTGTGTGTGTGTGTGTGTGTGTGTGTGTGTTCAATTGTTATATTGATAAAATTTATTGATTATGGAGATAAAGGGATTAATAATTGAATTAATCCAAATTTTAACGAAAAAGTTAAAGAGGGAATTAGTAAAAATTGAAAGTTATTGATTATATAATTAATCTATAATTATGATGAAAGTTTAGAAATTTTAAGAGAAGAAAGTAATTATATAAATTATATAATAATAAATAATGTAATTTATATAAGAAAATTTAAGTAAAATATTAATGAAATAATAATTATATAAATTATATAAGAATAATTATATACTTTATGTAACGACCCCGAAATTCGACCAACTTTATTCTCTTAAATCTTTTATTTATTATACATTATTTTTCTTACGTCCAAATTTTCGTCCGTTAATAAATCTTTAATCCACTTATTTAATCCAATAATTCACTTTACGATCTTCAATTTCAAATTTTTCAGTATAATTTTTTTTTCTCTTCAATCAATGTATTAAAATATTTGGATATTAAAAATCTTTACATTTCGCGTCTAGTCCCTGGATCGCAACCTTTACTTTTTCTTCCTATCATCATTATCGTGAAACTTAATAAAGCTCAACTTTCAAATTCAATGTTGTTTATATCCATTCAATATTCTTTGTTTCATGATCCATCATTTAAACATAGATATATAATCGTCTCTATCATAATAATCATCTTGAACAATTATAGTTCATAATTTAACACTATTCGTCCTATCTGGATCCAACATATATGCATATACAAAATATCAATATAAACTTAACAAATATATTCACATTGAATTATGATGTTGAAAATATAACAATTACGTTTCCAACCTTCTAGGCAATTCATCTCAAACTTAATCCGATATTCCTGAAACTTATTTCTTTACCATGTAAAAGTTTATTTTAAACAAGTAATGAGCACAACGGCTCAGCAAGTTCAACAGTTTATGCGTCACATAGCACATACCTTAATATGCTCGGTGTGTGTCATATATCATGTGCTTGTGCTTCTACTACAGTCATATATCTCAAATTATTGCACAAAGTACACATAGTTGTCATATTAGCCACAGATCACATAACACATAATTTATATGCATTTAAACAAGGAATAACATATCATAACAGACATCATTTAACATTAAGGGACTGAAGAACTTGCTTGTATGTCCAATTAATTAATTGATAGCTCAACACTCTTTCTCGAAAAACCTATGACCATAAAATAATCAAATAATAATTATTCATCTCTTCATGATATTAATTTATTTAATTAATATCATCTCCGGACTAATTTTTAATTTATACGGTTAATTATATTAACATCGTCCCTTTATATATTCATTTAACTTAATATTAAATACCTTCACTGTGGTCAACCCGGCTCATCAGATAACTTTTAGCATATTCAGTTGTCCGGATTTCCATTTATTCATTTTCTAACCTTTAAACTCATTAGATTAATATTTAAAATATTTAAATATTAATCCCCAATATTTAATATTTTTACTAAAATATTAAATTTAATGCACAAACATCATTTCTATATTTTTAGTATTTTTCTATAATTTTCTATGATTTTTTAAACAAATTTTAAACATTTATTTCAATTAAAAATCACTTCTGAGGGCATTTTGGTAATTTTCGCGCCCTTAAGGACATAACCGAATTTTTTCGAAAAGTCCAGGGGCATTTCCGTAATTTACGTGGTTCTAGGGACATGTTCGGTGTTTCTGAGAAAGGCCAAGGGCACTTTAGTAATTTCCGAGCGTCAAGGGACACGCTCGGTATTACCGGAAAAGGGAAGGGGCATAATAGTAATTTCACCATGTGTTGTCGGCCGCGCATTGCGCGCGGCTTCCCCTCACGCCAGCCAAACGACGTCGTTTGGCAACTGTTTCTGAAATTTTCTTCCGCGCATGGCGCCCCCCCCCTTTAGCCCCCAGAAATGACGCCGTTTCATTGCGCGCGTCTGAAAAAATAATGGTTCGCGCAATGCGCGGACCGTCCTTTCCTTCTTCTTTCTTTCCCAGCTGTAAACAGTAGCCAACTTTGCACAATTTCTTCCATTTTGCATATAATTTTCCCAACAAAACAACTCTAAAAATCATATAATTTATAGATATACACTTATAAATTATCTAGAATAATTATTCTAATTATTTAAAATTTTTCCACACACTTTATTTAACAATAAAATCACAAAAATAACTTAAATAAAAATATTTATACCTTCCAAAGAGTTTTCTCTACCCATGTTGGCACCAATAAACTCTTCTCTTGCGGTGGCCATGGAGGTTTCCAGCAAATGTGGTGGTGTTCGGTGGGCGGAGAAGAGAGAGTTGTGAGTGTTGCTTGTTGCTTGTTGCTTCTTTTCTTATTTCTTTTCTCTTTTCCTTTTATTCTTTATTGCTTCCACACACACACACACACACACACACACACACACACACACACACATATATATATATATATATTACCCAAAGCATGCCTAAATAATTTTTAAAACTCCTTTTAAGTCCACCGCCTTAGTTGCCTTCTCGGACGTTCCAAATCAAAAAAATTTCATGCAAATTTATTAATTTAATACTTAACGTAGTCATTACGTGTAATAAATATTTTATAAAATAAATATAAAATATTTATTTTAATTTACCAAAATTCATAACATGATTTATTATTAATTTTAATACCTCTTTTGGGTACTTTACTTGACAAATTTTGTACACGCATAACGTCATGCATGTAATTATATGAGGTAATTTATACCTCCAAAATTCATAAAATAATACATATAACGTATAAAAATTATTTTTCGTAATCTTTCACATTGTTACTTGGACAACATGTTACCCTAACATGTTCACGTTTCCGAAATATTATTATTCATAAAAGTCATAATAATTCTATTATATATAAACATAATTTTTAATAATTTAAAACATTTCTTTTTCCTCATTTATTTTTCCATTTCTTTATCATTTAACATTGACTTCTTTATATATAAATTATATAATTTAATATTATATAATTTATATATTTACATTCTCCTTTCTTAAATTTCCCCATAATCATCAATTAATTGCATAACCAAAATTATACATTTATTAATCATTTAATTAATTTAATCCTCTTATATAAATTATATAATAAGTCTTATATAATTTATATAATTATTTTTTCATTACTCTTTTACTTTAATTTTCTTATATAAATTATATACTTTATTAGTATATAATTTATAAAAAAAATTCCTCCTCTTAAATAATTTCTAAACCTTCACCATAATTATTGATTAATTAAATAATCAATATTTCTAATTTTACCAACTTTCTCATTCACTTTTATTTAACTTTGGATTAATTTAATTATTAATCCCTTAATTCTCATAATTAATGAAATTTATAATTATCACATTTAAACATGCACACATATATATACAAATGTATATATATTCATTTCATATCTAATAACATTATTTAAATAATAATTTCTGCACCTTCACAATAATTTTATTGTACAATTTACTGTACCATTACATCGAATTTCTTTTATTCCTCATAAATTGTTTTTAAACAATTTATTTACTTTTTCAATTATTTTAAATCAACACAATTCATCACCATTTCTACACAGATTTAATTTACGAATTAAATCTCATCCCATACCTTAAATCACATAAAATATCATAAATAATTTAAAGCATCTTGATAATTTTATCAATTAAATTCTCATTTAATATTATTAAAGAAATCCTGAAAATTCGGATCCTCACATTCTTCCTCTCTTAACAGGATTCCGTCCTCGGAATCATAATTATCTTAATAATTATACGTATTTTATTTATAGTACCTTGCAATACCTTTATCTTGGTGAATAACAATTTAAATCCATAATAATCATATTTTATCTCTTTAATATCCATAACTCACATGGATTACCTCATATTGATCATAATTGTCCAACTATTCAACTCTTAACTCAATTCACAATTTCTTTGATTTCTCATTCTCTAAAAATTTCCTTTCTTTAATCATATTTACCCTTACTCAATCCGCTTATTTCAGATTCTCTATTCCACCTTATTGATATTTTACGCATTCATCATTCTTTTCTTAATTCATATAAATCTTCTTCACATTCCATAAATCATTCCTTAATACTTCTATCATTCAACACTAGGTTTTAAACACTAACATTTACTTAATTCATCATAATCCTTATTTAAAATTATTTCAAAAATCCTGGGTGTCACATTCACCCCTCCTTCATAAAATTTTGTCCTCGAAATTTCTATGTACTCGTACTTCACAATTTCTTTACATTTATTCCACATATTTTTATTTCCTTCCTTTCTCGTAGTCATTGTACGTTACAATTTTCTAATCCATCACATGTCATACTTTCTTTACTTCACAATTATTGCTTTCATTATCACTCACATTTAAATAATACTACCCCATCCTACCATCCAATTTTCATAAGAGTAGAGGAAAAATAAAACTTTTCGTAGTATGCTGAATGAACTTTTATCCCGGTTAACAGTATTTCACTCCCAGAGTACCTCATACTGCAACCCATTAAAATAATGAATTTTCATAACATTCTGAACATGATCCCTGTTTACAGTACTTCGCTCCCCGAGTACCTCATACTGCAAACCCTTACAGTGGATCAATCTGTCATTAAAATGATGGATGTTTCACCATACATGTGTTTCTTATGCCAGGTGACTATTTGATCAATCTGCAACATTTTTAATCTTTTTGTTCATCTCAGCCTTGGAATTCATTCGAAGATAATTTAATTAATTATAGCTTTCAAAGAATACGAATTCAATAAACATATTTCAAAATTTGTCTAGCTGAATCAAATAGCTTAGACTTGTATTTCTTCAACACTTGTCTAGCCAGATCAATTAGCATAGACGTTCTTTTAACACCTTATAATCCACAAAAAATTTTAAAACATTCATCATGTCAGGACTTTTCAAAATATATAGCCGAGTCAAATGGCATTGACTTATAGTTCTGACATACCTTCATAAATCAAAATCATTTATGACTTCATGTTACCGCATCATCTTGACAGTACGTTGAGAATTCCGTCGTTAATAATTCCTACACCATACTTCATGGTGTTGAATCATCTTATGACGAAATAGTACCGCACCGTCTCAACAACACGTTGAGCATTCCGTTGTTCATCACATCTAAACCGGGCTAAAAGGTGCATGGATGATTATTCCAAAATACATTTTGATGTTAAAAATATTTTTGTCTAGCTGAAACAAATAGCATAGACACTTTTTTAAATCGCTTAAAAATTCATTGGTATTTTTCAAAGCACATTCGTGCCAAATCAACTTGAGGCAAAAAATTTCGAAGTCTAGCATAGCTAGAAGAGTGGGAATATCCTAAATTCCCTAACATTCACCTTCAGTTGTTTTTTTTTTCACTTAAATATTTAATTTATTGCTAGGACTATTTTCATTTATCATATTAAAATTTTTATCTACCCCAACTTTTCTATACCCCTGTATAGTTCATCAAACTTGCCACACATTATGAGTCTAGAAACTTTCCACAAGAATATGAGTTTAAGAGCTTGTCCTAGCCATATATAGTCTGAGAACAAATCAAAGACTATCCATATGTTGAGGGGCTCAAAACATACCATACGATTATGAGTCATGGACTTACCATATGCATGAGTTTTAAGAACTCGTGCCTAAACTTAATATTACCTATCTATTAAAACTGCTTACGCGACTCTAACATTTCAATGATTATCACATAGTAACTAAGTAAACACAAATCCCCTACCCATACAAAGGATTGTGCAACTCAGTCACCACGTGAGTCCTCAATTGAAATTTTGTACCCAAGCTTCCTGTCCCCTTATCATAACATTTCTGTCATTCATGTCTCATCATTTTCTGAATTCTTCTTGTACTATTTCATAGTACCATATACCTTTTGGACCATTAATAGGTCTCTCTGTTATTTCACAATCTCACTTAATCTCATCATGATCTTGCTTTACAATCTATTCCTTACTTGCTTTTCTGATCGTATCGTAGTACGATCCTCTTACCGTTCCTGATCATGTTATGATGATCTCTTCCTATGCTTTTTAAATTTCTTTGTCATCTTTATTGCTTGAATCAAATGTCCCCTGATTTTCTTTGAGATTCATCTTTGAATCGTTTCAAATATTCTTTAATATACGTTCTTAATTGAACTTATAAATTTTCTCAATTCGTTTTTATTCTAATCTTTCTTAACATCTTTATCTCTTCCTTATAATCTTATATCTTTCATATTTTCTTTACTTTAGTCAATATCTGAGATCTGTATTTCTTAACTTACATCTTTCTATTTTAATCCTCCCCCATGTTCATCAAACTTATCGCGTATTTGGACTCAGGAACTTACCATAATCATATGGTTGAGGAGTTTGTCCTAGTCAGGCCATAGTCGCCCATTCGCTAAAGGGGCTCCACCATATAATCATGAGTCACGAGTTTACCATACGTTTGAGTTTTCAGAACACTTAACTAACCGTACTCTTTCTTACTTTAGTTTATAGTCTAAGGTATCATTTTCCCAAGGGTTATAACTTCTGGCTCTGATACCAACTGTAACGACCCCAAAATTCGCCCAACTTTATTCCCTTAAATCTTGTATTTATTATACATTATTTTTCTTACGACCAAATTTCGGTCCGTTAATAAATCTTTAATCCTCTTATTTAATCCAATAATTCACTTTACGATCTTTAATTACAAATTTTTCAGTATAATTTTTTTTCTCCATTCAATCAATGTATTAAAATATTTGGATATTAAAAATCTTTACATTTCGCGTCTAGTCCCTGGATCGCAACCTTTACTTTTTCTTCCTATCATCATTATCGTGAAACTTAATAAAACTCAACTTTCAAATTCAATGTTGTTTATATCCATTCAATATTCTTTGTTTCATGATTCATCATTTAAACATAGATATATAATCGTCTCTATCATAATAATCATCTTGAACAATTATAGTTCATAATTTAACACTATTCGTCCTATCCGGATCCAACATATATGTACATACAAAATATCAATATAAACTTAACAAATATATTCACATTGAATTACGATGTTGAAAATATAACAATTACGTTTCCAACCTGTAACGACCCCGAAATTCGACTCACTTTATTCCCTTAAATCTTGTATTTAATAAACATTATTTTCTTTACGTCCAAATTTCGGTTCGTTAATAAATCTTTAATCACCTTAATTCATTCATTAATTGATTTTAAAATCATCAATTTCCAAATTTTATGGAATAATTTTTTTCTTCTTTTCTTTTTCTCAATTCAATCATTGTATTAAAATATTTGGATATTTAAAATCCTTACATCTGGATCCTAGTCCCTGGATCGCAACCTTAACTTTTTCTTTCTTTTACACGTATCATAAAATTCATCATTTAAAATTTACTGTTATTTATTTTCATACAAATATTCCTTGTTGCGTCATTTGTAATCAAACATATAATAATTTTTATCGTAACAAATATCCTTATCAATCACAGTTCATAATTGAACTTCTAACATATTCAGATTCAAATTATATATACATACAATTCATCAAAGTAAATTAACAAATTTCTCACATTGAATTATAATATCAACAATATAACAATCACGTTTTCTACCTTCTAGGCAATTCATCTCAACTTAATCCGATATTCCGGAAACTTATTTCTTTATCCTGCAAAAGTTTATTTTAAACAAGTAATGAGCACAACGGCTCAGCAAGTTCAACTGTTTATATTTCACGTAGCACATACCTTACCATGCTTGGTGTGTGTCATATATCATGTTCTTGTGCTTCAAATATAGCAATATATCTCATATCGTTGCACAAAGAACACATTGTGGTCATATTAAACACGTATCACATAGCACATAATTTGTATGCATTTAAAACACGAATTTCATATCATAATAGTTCAACATTTAACATAAAAGGGACTGAAGAACTTGCCTGGCGTCCAGTTACTTAAATGGATAGCTCAAACCCTTAACTCGATCAACCTATGATCATAAAATAATCAAATAATAATTATTTATCTCTTTATGATATTAATTTACTTAATTAATATCATACATACCGTAATTAATCCTACCCGACAATTTATATTAGGGTACCGGGTTAATTATTAACTAATAAGGTTAATTATATATTAACCACGTTCCTTAAAAACATTCATTTAACTTAATATAAACACTTCCACTACGGACAACCCGGCTCATCGGATAAATTTTAGTATATTCGGTTGTCCAAAATTTTCATTTATTCATTTTCTAACCTTTATACTCGTTAGATTAATATTTAAAATATTTAAATATTAATCCCCAATATTTAATATTTTTACAAAAATATTAAATTTAATGCCCAAACATCATTTCTATATTTTTAGTATTTTTCTATAATTTTTAAACAATTTTTAAACATTTATTTCAATTAAAAACAAGTTATGGGGGCATTTTGGTAATTTCCGCGCCTTTAGGGACATAACCGGAATTTTTCGGAAAGTCCAGGGGCATTTTCGTACTTTCAGTGCTTCTAGGGACAAAACCGGAATTTTCCGGAAAGTTTAGGGACATTTCTGTAGTTTTACGCGCTCTAGGGACACGTTCGGCATTACCGCAAAAGAGCAGGGTCAAAAACGTATTTTCAGACAAGAACCTCGGCCGCGCATGGCGCGAACAAACTTCTGGTCGACATAAAACGACGTCGTTTGCTATCCTTCTTCGGAAATTGTCACCGCGCAAGGCGCGACTCCATCTTCAGCCACCAAAACGGCGTCGTTTTATTCCCTGTTCCGCAAAAAAATCCGCGCTGCGCATTGCGCGGCATATCCAGAAAAATTTTCTTCTTGTATTTTCTTCCGACAGTAGCCATCCCAAACCAAAAATATACCATTTTTACTCAAATTTTCTACAACATAATAACTCCAAAAATCACATAATTCATATATATACATCCCAAAATTATTTAGAATAATTATTCTAATTATTTTCTAATTTTCCTCAAAATTATTTTACTACCAAAAATAATAAAATAAAACCAATAATTTAATTTTCTACCTTTCTTGAAGCTTTTCTTCCCTTAATGGCACCCAAAACTTCATCTCTCTTGGTGGTCATGGAGTTTTCCGGCGGTGGCTTGGTGGTGGTGTCGGGTGGAGAAGTGGAGAAAGAAAACAAGTTTTTGTTTTGTTACCTTTTCTTCCTTATTTCTTTCCTTTCTCCTTTTTATTTCTTATTACATCCACATATATACTAAGCATGCATAATTAATTTCTAAAATCCTTCCAAGTCCGCCGCCCAGCCACACAATCGACTTAATAATTCTCGAAAGTTCCAAAAAATTAGCATACAAATTTTATTTAATACATTACGTAAATATTTCGTGTAATAAATATTTTATATAATATATATAAAATATTTATTTTAATTTACCAAAAATCATAACATGATTTATACATAATATTAATACCCCTTTTTGGTATTTTACTTGACAAATTTTGTACACACATAACGCCATGTATGTAATTATATGAGGTAATTTATACCTCCAAAAACCATAAATTAATTCATAAGACATATAAAAATTATTTTTCATAATTTTTCACTACATTACTTGAACATCATATTACACCAACATGTTGACGTTTCTGAAATGTTATCTTTCATAAAAGTCATAATAATTTCATTATACATAAATATAATTTTTAATAACTTAAAACATTCCTTTTTCTTATTTATTATTCAATTTCTTTAATATTTACAATAATTTCTTTATATATAAATTATATAATTTAATATTATATAATTTACATATTTACATTCTCATTTCTTAAATAATTTCTTAAATTCCTCCATAATTATCAATTAATCAATAATTTCACGTTTATTAACTCTCTCATTATTTTAATTCTCTTATATAAATTATATAATTTATCCTTATATAATTTATATAATTATAATTTCCTTTAAACATCACTTTAATTTTCTTATATAATTTATTATTATATAATTTATATAATTACATTTCTTCTCAATCAATTTCTAAATTTTCACCATAATTCAAAAATCAATAATTATAATTTTATTAACTTCCTCATTCGCTTTTCATCTAAAATTGGATTAATTTAATTCTTAATCCCTTTATTCCCGTAATTAATAACATTTATAATTATCAATTAAACATTCACATATATAAATATACATATCAAATTTAATATATTTCACATTACCACGTAACCTCAATTAAATCATAATTTCTGCATTTCCATTTAATTGTACAATTTATTGTACATTTACTTGGAATTTCTCTTATTTTTAATAAATTATTTTTAAATAATTTATTTACTTTTTAATTACTTAAATTCAATACCATTTATCATAATCTCTGCACAGATTTAATTTACTAATTAAATCTCATCACATACCTTAAATCACATAAAATAATAATTAATTTGAACAATCTTGATAATTTAATCAATTAAATTCTCATTTGATATTATTAAAGAAATTCTGAAAATTCGGATCCTCACATTCTTTCCCCCTTAACAGGATTCCGTCCTCGGAATCATAATTGCCGTAATAATCGTACGGATTTTATTTATAGCACCTTGCAATACCTTTATCTTGATAAATCATATTTTATCTCTTTAATATCCATAACTCACATGGATTACCTCTTACTGATCATAACTGTCCAAAAATTCAACTCTTAACTCAATTCACAATTTCTTTGATTTCTCATTCTCTAAAAATTTCTTTTCTTTAATCATATTTACCCTTACTCAATCCGCTTATTTCATATTCTCTATTCCACCTTATTGATACTTTACATATTCATCATTCTTTCCTTAATTCATATAAATCTTCTTCACATTCCCTAAATCATTCCTTAATATTTCTATCATTCAACACTAGATTTTAAACACTAACATTTACTTAATTCATCATAATCCTTATTTAAAATTATTTCAAAAAATCCTGGGTGTCACATTCACCCCTCCTTCATAAAATTTCGTCCTCGAAATTTCTATGTATTAATATCTCATTCATTTGTAACAATTACAATTTCTTTTTACTCATTCCACATATCTTTCTTTCATTCCGTCCTCGTAGTCATTACACATTGTCATTTTTAATCCATCACATTTCATAATTTCTTTACTTCACAATTATTACTTTCATTATCGCTCACTACCCCATCCTACCATCCAATCTTCATAAGAGTAGAGGAAATCAAAATTTTTGTTTTGGAAAACTTTCATGATATGCTGAATGAACATTTATCCCGGTTTACAGTACTTCGCTCCCCGAGTACTTCATACTGCAAACCCTGACAGTGGATCAGCCTGTCATTAAAGTGGTGTATATTTAATCCGTAATTTGGCACGCTAGTAGAACAATCTGTAATGCCAGTGTTTCCTTATGCCAAGTGACCATTTGATCAACCTGCAATATTCTTAATCTCTTTGTTCATCTCAGCATTAGAATTCATTCAAAAGTAATTTGATTTGGTATAACTTTCAAAGAATACGAATTCAATAAATATATTTCAAAATTTGTCTAGCTGAATCAATAGCTCAGACTTATATTTCTTCAATGCTTGTCTAGCTAGATCAATTAGCATAGACTTACTTTTAACAATTTATAATCCGCAGAAATTTTTAAAACATTCATCATGTCAAAACTTTTCAAAACGTCTAGCCGAGTCAAATGGCAATGACTTATAGCTTTGACATACTTTTATAAATCAAAACCATTTATGACTTCATGTTACCGCGTCATCTTGACAGTACGTTGAGGATTCCGTCGTTAATAATTCCTACA
Source organism: Hedera helix (assembly GCA_947179155.2). Taxonomy (NCBI): domain Eukaryota; kingdom Viridiplantae; phylum Streptophyta; class Magnoliopsida; order Apiales; family Araliaceae; genus Hedera; species Hedera helix. The sequence continues at coordinate 26,290,349 of OX359270.1, forward strand.
CCATAAACCATACTTTATGGTGTTGAATCATCTTATAACGAAATAGTACCACACCGTCTCAACAACACGTTGAGCATTCCGTCATTCATCACATCTACACCGGGCTAAAAGGTGCATGGATGATTGTTTTGAAATACATTTCGATGTAAAAACATTTTTGTCTAGCCGAGACAAGTAGCATAGACATTTTTTTACGCTTAAAAATTTCATTTATATTTTTCAAAGCACACACGTGCCAAATCAACTTGAGGCCAAAATTTTCGAAATCTAGCAAAGCTAGAATAGTGGGAATATCCTAAATTCCCTAACATTCACCTTCAGTTTCTTTACTTAATTAATAAATTTATTGCTAGGACTATTATTACCATTATACATAAATTTTCTAACTACTCCAACATTTCTATACCCCCATATAGTTCATCAAACTTACTACACATTATGAGTCCAGAAACTTACCACAAGAATATGAGTTTAGAAGCTTGTCATAGCAATATGTAGTCTGAGAACAAATCAAAGACTATCCATATGTTGAGGGGTTCAAAACATACCATACGATTATGAGTCATGGACTTACCATATGCATGAGTTTTAAGAACTCGTGCCTAAACTTAATATTATCTATCTATTAAACTGCTAGCGCGACTCTAACATTTCAATGATTATCACCTAGTAACTAAGTAAACACGAGTCCCCTACCCATACAAAAGATTGTGCAACTCAGTCACTACGTGAGTCCTCAATTGAAATTTCGTACCCAAACTTTCTGCCCCCTTATCATAACATTTCTGTCATTCATGTCTCATCATTCTCTGAATTCTTCTTGTACTATTTCATAGTACCATATCTCTTTATAGCATTAAGCAATACCTGTTGGACCATTAACAGATCTTTCTGTTATTTCACATTCTCACTTTATCCCGTCATAACCTTTCTTTACAATCTATTTCTTATTCACTTTCTTTATCTTGTGATCATATCGTAGTACGATCCTCTTATTATTCTTGATCATGTTATTATGATCTTTTTCTTATGCTTTTTAGATTACCTTATCATCTTTATTGCTTAAATAAGGTGTCCCCTGATTATCTTTGAGATTCATCTTTGAATCGTTTCATATATTCTTTCAATTATGTTCTTAATTGAACTTATATATTTTCTCAATTCCTTATCTTCATTCAAATCTTTCTTAACATCTTTATCTCTTTCTTCCTTATAATCTTCTATCTTTCATATTTCCTTTACTTTAGCCACTATCTGAGATCTGTATTTCTTAACTTACATCTTTCTATTTTAATCCCCCATGTTCATCAAACTTATCACGTATTTGGACTCAGGAACTTACCATAATCATATGGTTGAGGAGCTTGTCCTAGTCAGGCCATAGTCGCCCATTCGCTAAATGGGGTCCACCATATAATCACGAGTCACGAGTTTACCATACGCTTGAGTTTTCAGAACACTCAACTAACCGTACTCTTTTTTACTTTAGGTTATAACCTAAGGTATCATTTTCCTAAGGTTTATAACCTCTAGCTCTGATACCAACTGTAACGACCCCGAAATTCGACCCACTTTATTCCCTTAAATCTTATATTTAATAAACATTATTTTCTTTACGTCCAAATTTCGGTTCGTTAATAAATCTTTAATCACCTTAATTCATTCATTAATTGGTTTTAAAATCATCAATTTCCAAATTTTACGGAATAATTTTTTTCTTCTTTTCTTTTTCTCAATTCAATCATTGTATTAAAATATATGGATATTTAAAATCCTTACATCTGGATCCTAGTCCCTGGATCGCAACCTTAACTTTTTCTTTCTTTTACACGTATCATAAAACTCATCATTTAAAATTTACTGTTATTTATTTTCATACAAATATTCCTTGTTGCGTCATTCGTAATCAAACATATAATAATTTTTATCGTAACAAATATCCTTATCAATCACAGTTCATAATTGAACTTCTAACATATTCAGATTCAAATTATATATACATACAATTCATCAAAGTAAATTAACAAATTTCTCACATTGAATTATAATATCAACAATATAACAATCACGTTTTCTACCTTCTAGGCAATTCATCTCAACTTAATCCGATATTCCGGAAACTTATTTCTTTATCTTGCAAAAGTTTATTTTAAACAAGTAATGAGCACAACGGCTCAGCAAGTTCAACTGTTTATATTTCACGTAGCACATACCTTACCATGCTTGGTGTGTGTCATATATCATGTGCTTGTGCTTCAAATATAGCAATATATCTCATATCGTTGCACAAAGAACACATTGTGGTCATATTAAACACGTATCACATAGCACATAATTTGTATGCATTTAAAACACGAATTTCATATCATAATAGTTCAACATTTAACATAAAAGGGACTGAAGAACTTGTCTGGCGTCCAGTTACTTAAATGTATAGCTCAAACCCTTAACTCGATCAACCTATGATCATAAAATAATCAAATAATAATTATTTATCTCTTTATGATATTAATTTACTTAATTAATATCATCTATACCGTAATTAATCCTACCCGACAATTTATATTAGGGTACCGGGTTAATTATTAACTAATAAGGTTAATTATATATTAACCACGTTCCTTAAAAACATTCATTTAACTTAATATAAACACTTCCACTACGGACAACCCGGCTCATCGGATAAATTTTAGTATATTCGGTTGTCCAAAATTTTCATTTATTCATTTTCTAACCTTTATACTCGTTAGATTAATATTTAAAATATTTAAATATTAATCCCCAATATTTAATATTTTTACAAAAATATTAAATTTAATGCCAAAACATCATTTCTATATTTTTAGTATTTTTCTATAATTTTCTATAATTTTTAAACAATTTTTAAACATTTATTTCAATTAAAAACAAGTTATGGGGGCATTTTGGTAATTTCCGCGCCTTTAGGGACATAACCGGAATTTTTCGGAAAGTCCAGGGGCATTTTCGTACTTTCAGTGCTTCTAGGGACAAAACCGGAATTTTTCGGAAAGTTTAGGGACATTTCTGTAGTTTTACGCGCTCTAGGGACACGTTCGGCATTACCGCAAAAGAGCAGGGTCAAAAACGTATTTTCAGACAAGAACCTCGGCCGCGCATGGCGCGGACAAACTTTTGGTCGACATAAAACGACGTCGTTTGCTGTCCTTCTTCGGAAATTGTCACCGCGCAAGGCGCGGCTCCATCTTCAGCCACCAAAACGGCGTCGTTTTATTCCCTGTTCCGCAAAAAAATCCGCGCCGCGCATTGCGCGGCATATCCAGAAAAATTTTCTTCTTGTATTTTCTTCCGACAGTAGCCATCCCAAACCAAAAATATACCATTTTTACTCAAATTTTCTACAACATAATAACTCCAAAAATCACATAATTCATATATACACATCCCAAAATTAGTTAGAATAATTATTCTAATTATTTTCTAATTTTCCTCAAAATTATTTTACTACCAAAAATAATAAAATAAAACCAATAATTTAATTTTCTACCTTTCTTGAAGCTTTTCTTCCCTTAATGGCACCCAAAACCTCATCTGTCTTGGTGGTCATGGAGTTTTTCGGCGGTGGCTTGGTGGTGGTGTCGGGTGGAGAAGTGGAGAAAGAAAACAAGTTTTTGTTTTGTTACCTTTTCTTCCTTATTTCTTTCCTTTCTCCTTTTTATTTCTTATTACATCCACATATATACTAAGCATGCATAATTAATTTCTAAAATCCTTCCAAGTCCGCCGCCCAGCCACAGAACCGACTTAATAATTCTCGAAAGTTCCAAAAAATTAGCATACAAATTTTATTTAATACATTACGTAAATATTTCGTGTAATAAATATTTTATATAATATATATAAAATATTTATTTTAATTCACCAAAAATCATAACATGATTTATACATAATATTAATACCCCTTTTTGGTATTTTACTTGACAAATTTTGTACACACATAACGCCATGTATGTAATTATATGAGGTAATTTATACCTCCAAAAACCATAAATTAATTCATAAGACATATAAAATTTATTTTTCATAATTTTTCACTTCATTACTTGAACATCATATTACATCAACATGTTCACGTTTCTGAAATGTTATTGTAGACACCCAAATTTTGCACTTCTCTACTAACCCTGGCAGGAGGGCAAAGTCGTCACTTGACCCGACATGCGAAAAAGGAAGGTGGACCCCAACACAAAGCCACCCCAACGACTTACGGTTAAATCCGCCACAGGAAACAACGAGCATCAGGCAGGGCAAACGACTGATCTAGAAGAACCTGGTTGGATCACCAAAGACGACTAATGGCCACTACGCTTACGATGTTCGGGGGTAGGGGGCAGCGCCCCTTGAAAGCCAGGCACAATTATCAAATTCTATATCAAGTCACAGCCCTCCGAACTAGCCTCCCAGAACAATATGGCACGTTTCCCCGGGATTTCCGGATTGCAAAAATACAACCTTCCAAAATAATACCGCAGAAATTGGCGAATTAAGACCGCGTGGCACAGAAATCGAGAAAAGCAAGCCAGACAGCCGCGGATGCATCTGCGGCCAAACGATTTTCGAGGTTTCGCACGGCTCGAGGAGACGGCACACGACAGCCGAGGAAGCGGCGCAGGCGGCTTGCCGCCCAGCTGCAGATGGATCTGCGGCCAGCCGCAGATGCATCTGCGGCTGCCTGGAAATGGCTATAGATCGCCATTTCCACCCGAGAGCTTGAAAGAAAGAAAAAAAAGAAAGAAAATAGAGAGAGAAAAATGGCGAGAAGGAGAGAGAGAAACCCACGGGTTTGAGAGAAAAAGGGAGGATTCTTCATCTTTTGTTCAATCTTCACTCTATATTGTAGCCTATTTTGATTTCCAAGTGTTAAGGCTTCCGTTTCATCGTTTGAAACGTGAGAAAATCTGAATTTATTGCGTTGTTGGTTTTAATCTAGTTAGATCTAGCTTTCATTTCATCTTATTGTTTAAGTTGTTATAGATCTAATATTTGTGCATTTGTTGGGTGGATCTACTGTTAGATCCGAAAATATTTGGTGCATTGCTATTTAATATAGTTTGATTTGGTATATGTTGAAGTTAGATCCGATGTAGTCGATATATGTTTGGATCTATGGATTAGGGATGGTTAGAGAGGATTTGTTGTGGATAGAATCTCCTCCTAACCTCCCGATGATATCCTTTTAGTTTATTTTATAGTTTTAACGCGTGTAGCGATGGCGATGCATTTGTATTGTAAATATGTAATTTTTGGGCCTTAAAGCGATGTCAGATCGAAAATCGGGTTTAAGGCCCCGTAATAATGAAATGTGCGATTGTGGGCGTTTGGGGTTATTCGGATGGCTTACATGCCCATGGATAGCCCCGACACGTTTTGGGATGTTTGTTTTAATTTACGACACGAAAAACGGTTTTCCAAAATAAGGCAAACGATGAAGATTTTCTAAAAGTGATCAATTTAGGATATTAGATTCACGAGATTTAAAGGTTAAGTGTTTTGGCAAACTTTAATCCATGATTGACGAATAGGCTTTAGTTGGTTTTAAAACGTCACAAAAAACGATTTTGCAAATAAATAAATGTTTTCATTAAACTTTGTGCATAGGGTCAAAGAGTTCTAGAAGTTGCCCTCGTTTTATTTATATTAACTGTTAGAAGGCAATGTATGGTCTCGATTCCTATTTGACAAAAGGTTAAAACTATTGTTTTCTAAAATGACATCTAAATAAAAAATCCTCAACGCTTTCGAAATTAAAATCAATCTTTCTTATAAAAAAACGAAGCCTCGTCATTTGGGTCAAAGAACGTCCAAAACCCTTTCCAGATAAACACTTTTGCCATATAAAATAAAAGCAAACTTGTTATGCAAAACGCACCACAAACGTCCATTTAGGCACACACACACACACACACCTTTTAGGATTTAAAAGGATAAGAAAACATCGAGATTGCGGTAACCGTGTTTCACGGAAGTCGGGGGGTGCCTAACACCTTCCCCTCGCTTAAGCAAGCCCCCGAACTCTATGAATCTCGGTTTGCGGACCAATTAACTCGGAGTCACATATGAGCCAGCGATTACAAAAAACTAAATTCGGATGAGTTGGTACATCCATTTCAAATATACCAACTGGCGACTCTGGTCAATTGGCTCATACAGAAACCGATCTTTCAAAACCCCGTCGACATTAAGCCGACCCTTTTCAAAAATCACATTTAATTCAAAAAGCTAAAATTGGAAAGGGGCATTTTTAATAATAAAAAACGAGACGACGAAAATCCCGGCGTCGACAGTTATCTTTCATAAAAGTCATAATAATTTCATTATACATAAATATAATTTTTAATAACTTAAAACATTCCTTTTTCTTATTTATTATTCAATTTCTTTAATATTTACAATAATTTCTTTTTATATAAATTATATAATTTAATGTTATATAATTTATATATTTACATTCTCATTTCTTAAATAATTTCTTAAATTCCTCCATAATTATCAATTAATCAATAATTTCACATTTATTAACTCTCTCATTATTTTAATTCTCTTATATAAATTATATAATTTATCCTTATATAATTTATATAATTATAATTTCCTTTAAACATCACTTTAATTTTCTTATATAATTTATTATTATATAATTTATATAATTACATTTCTTCTCAATCAATTTCTAAATTTTCACCATAATTCAAAAATCAATAATTATAATTTTATTAACTTCCTCATTCGCTTTTCATCTAAAATTGGATTAATTTAATTATTAATCCCTTTATGCCCGTAATTAATAACATTTATAATTATCAATTAAACATTCACATATATAAATATACATATCAAATTTAATATATTTCACATTACCACGTAACCTCAATTAAATCATAATTTCTGCATTTCCATTTAATTGTACAATTTATTGTACATTTACCTGGAATTTCTCTTATTTTTAATAAATTATTTTTAAACAATTTATTTACTTTTTAATTACTTAAATTCAATACCATTTATCATAATCTCTGCACAGATTTAATTTACTAATTAAATCCCATCACATACCTTAAATCACATAAAATAATAATTAATTTGAACAATCTTGATAATTTAATCAATTAAATTCTCATTTGATATTATTAAAGAAATTCTAAAAATTCGGATCCTCACATTCTTTCCCCCTTAACAGGATTCCGTCCTCGGAATCATAATTGCCGTAATAATCGTACGGATTTTATTTATAGCACCTTGCAATACCTTTATCTTGATAAATCATATTTTATCTCTTTAATATCCATAACTCACATGGATTACCTCTTACTGATCATAACTGTCCAAAAATTCAACTCTTAACTCAATTCACAATTTCTTTGATTTCTCATTCTCTAAAAATTTCTTTTCTTTAATCATATTTACCCTTACTCAATCCGCTTATTTCATATTCTCTATTCCACCTTATTGATACTTTACATATTCATCATTCTTTTCTTAATTCATATAAATCTTCTTCACATTCCCTAAATCATTCATTAATATTTCTATCATTCAACACTAGATTTTAAACACTAACATTTACTTAATTCATCATAATCCTTATTTAAAATTATTTCAAAAAATCCTGGGTGTTTCATTCACCCCTCCTTCATAATCAAATAATAATTATTCATCTCTTTATGATATTAATTTATTTAATTAATATCATCTCCGGACTAATTTTCAATTTATACGGTTAATTATATTAACATCGTCCCTTTATATATTCATTTAACTTAATATTAAATACTTTCACTGCGGTCAACCCGGCTCATCGGATAATTTTAGCATATTCGGTTGTCCGAATTTTCATTTATTAATTTTCTAACCTTTAAACTCATTAGATTAATATTTAAAATATTTAAATATTAATCCCCAATATTTAATATTTTTACTAAAATATTAAATTTAATGCCCAAACATCATTTCTATATTTTTAGTATTTTTATATAATTTTCTATGATTTTTTAAACAATTTTTAAACATTTATTTTAATTAAAAATCACTTCTGAGGGCATTTTGGTAATTTCCACGCCCTTAAGGACACAACCGAAATTTTTCGAAAAGTCCAGGGGCATTTCTTTAATTTCCGTGGTTCTAGGAACATGTTCGGTGTTTCTGAGAAAGGTCAGGGCACTTTAGTAATTTCCGAGCGTCAAGGGACACGCTCGGTATTACCGGAAAAGGGAAGGGGCATAATAGTAATTTCACCATGTGTTGTCGGCCGCGCATTGCGCGCGACTTCCCCTCACGCCAGCCAAACGACGTCGTTTGGCAACTGTTTCTGAAATTTTCTTCCGCGCATGCCACCCCCCCCCTTTAGCCCCCATAAACGACGTTGTTTCATTGCACACGTCTGAAAAAATAATGGTCCGCGCAATGCGCGGACCGTCCTTTCCTTCTTCTTTCTTTCCCAGCTGTAAACAGTAGCCAACTTTGCACAATTTCTTCCATTTTGCATATAATTTTCTCAACAAAACAACTCTAAAAATCATATAATTTACAGATAAACCTATAAATTATCTAGAATAATTATTCTAATTATTTAAAAATTTTCCACACACTTTATTTAACAATAAAATCACAAAAATAACTTAAATAAAAATATTTATACCTTCCAAAGAGTTTTCTCTACCCATGTTGGCACCAATAAACTCTTCTCTTGCGGTGGCCATGGAGTTTCCGATAAAGGTGGTGGTGTTCGGTGGGCGGAGAAGAGAGAGTTGTGAGTGTTGCTTGTTGCTTCTTTTCTTATTTCTTTTCTTTTTTCCTTTTATTCTTTATTTCTTCCACACATATATATAGATATAACCCAAAGCATGCCTAAATAATTTTTAAAACTCCTTTTAAGTCCACCACCTTAGTTGCCTTCTCGGACGTTCCAAATCAGAAAATTTTCATGCAAATTTATTAATTTAATACATTACGTAGTCATTACGTGTAATAAATATTTTATAAAATAAATATAAAATATTTATTTTAATTTACCAAAATTCATAACATGATTTGTTATTAATTTTAATACCTCTTTTGGGTACTTTACTTGACAAATTTTGTACACGCATAACGCCATGCATGTAATTATATGAGGAAATTTATACCTCCAAAATTCATAAAATAATACATATAACGTATAAAAATTATTTTTCGTAATTTTTCACATCGTTACTTGGACAACATGTTACCCTAACATGTTCACGTTTCCGAAATATTATTCTTCATAAAAGTCATAATAATTCCATTATACATAAACATAATTTTTAATAATTTAAAACCTTTCCTTTTCCTCATTTATTTTCCCATTTCTTTACCATTTAACATTGATTTCTTTATATATAAATTATATAATTTAATATTACATAATTTATATATTTACATTCTCCTTTCTTAAATAATTTCTTAAATTTCCCCATAATCATCAATTAATTGCATAACCAAAACTATACATTTATTAATCATTTCATTAATTTAATCCTCTTATATAAATTATATAATAAGTCTTATAAAATTTATATAATTATTTTTCCATTACTCTTTTACTTTAATTTTCTTATATAAATTATATACTTTATTAGTATATAATTTATAAAATTCTTTCCTCCTCTTAAATAATTTTTAAACCTTCACCATAATTATTGATTAATTAAATAATCAATATTTCTAATTTTACCAACTTTCTCATTCACTTTTATTTAACTTTGGATTAATTTAATTCTTAATCCCTTAATTCTCATAATTAATGAAATTTATAATTATCACACTTAAACATGCACACATATATATACAAATGTATATATATATATTCATTTCATATCTAATAACATTATTTAAATAATAATTCCTACACCTTCACAATAATTTTATTGTACAATTTACTGTACCATTACATGAAATTTCTTTTATTCCTCATAAATTATTTTTAAAAAATTTATTTACTTTTTCAATTATTTTAAATCAACACAATTCATCACCATTTCTACACAGATTTAATTTATGAATTAAATCTCATCCCATACCTTAAATCACATAAAATATCATAAATAATTTAAAGCATCTTGATAATTTTATCAATTAAATTCTCATTTAATATTATTAAAGAAATCCTGAAAATTTGGATCCTCACACTTTACATAAGAGGATTCAATTAATTGAGGATGGAAGAAAATAGAAGATAATGAGAAAGTTAATAAAGGTATAATTATTGATTATACCATTAATCAATAATTATGGAGAAATTTTGAAAATTATTTAAAAAGAAGAATGTAATTATATAAATTATATAATAATAAATTATATAATTTATATAAAAAAGTTAAAGTAAATAGTAAGGAAGTAATAATTATATAAATTATATAAAAATAATTATATAATTTATATAAGAAGAGTACATTAATTAAGGAAGGAAATATAATTATATAAATTGTGCAATATTTTATTGTATAGTTTACATAAAGTGTAATGAGTAATGAAGAAAATGAAAAATAAATAAGGAGAATGAATGTTTTAATTTATTAAATTATGTTTATTATATGAAGGAATTGTTTTAATTTTTATGGGAAATAATATTTTAGAAACGTAATTATATTAATTAAACATGTTGTCCATGTAACGAAGTGAAAAAGTGTGAAAATTAATTTTTATAAGTTGTATGTGTTATTTTATTAATTTTGGAGGTATGAAATACCTCATATAATTACATGCATGTCATTATGCGTGTACAAAAATTGTCAAGTAAAGTACCTTAAAAAGGTATAAATATTATTTATAAATCATTTTATGAATTTTGGTAAATTAAAATAAATATTTTATATACATTATATAAAATATTTATTATACGAAATAACTACGTAATGTATTAAAATATTTATTTATGCTTGAATTTTGTGTTAATTCGGATGATAAGGCGGTGGATTTGGAAATTTTTTTAACAACAATTCATTCTTAAGGCTTGTATAAGGAAAGGAAGAAAAAAAAATAATAACAATAACACTACCAACTAACAAAACCATCTCATCTCTTTCTCTCTTTTCTTCCTACCACCACCATCACCGCCACCCGAACCACCATCACCGCCAAGAGAAGAAGAAATTTTTTGGTGCCATCAAGAGGAATAACAAGCTTCATAAGAAATTTTTCAAGTTTTCGAATGTATAACACTATATTATTTGATTTATTTTAGTATTTTTAGTGATAAAATATTTTTGTGAAAAAATAGTAAATAATTAGGAAATTAATCTTTAGAATTTTTTGATGTATATATGTAGATTATATGATTTTTAGAGTAATTATGTTGTGAAAAGTAGGATCAAAAATGGATAAATTTTAATTAGTTGGCTACTGTTTTCGGAAGAAGGAAGAAGAAACTAGGCCCGCCCGCGCAATGCACGACGACCATTTTTTTTCCAGAAGCCTGGACTTATACGACGGCGTATTAGGAACGGAGGGAGAAGCTGCGCAATGCGCGGCTATAATTTTTCCTCTGCCAGGCCAAACGACGCCGTTCGGCGTACGCGATAAAGGTGAGGCTAACGTATGGCACGGGCGAGACTTTTTCTATAATGTCGAACGTGTCCCTGAAGTTGTGGAAATTACGAAAATACCATCAGAAATTATTTTTAATTAAAATAAATGTTTAAAAATTGTTTAAAAATTATAAAAAAATACTAAAAATATAAAAATGATATTTGGGTATTAAATTTAATATTTTTCCAAAATATTAAATATTTGAGATTAATATTTAAATATTTTAAATATCAATCTAGCAAGTTTAAAATTTAGAAAATTGTTAAATGAAAGTCTGGACAACCGAATACGCTAAATTTTATCCGACAAGCCAGGTTGTCCGCATTGAATGTGTTTACATTAATTAAATTAATATATTAGAATGCTAATCAATTATTATTTAATTGATTTACTATAGGTTGTACGAGAAGAATTATAAAATGGTTATTTATTAATTTCGACACCGATGCAAGTTCTTCAGTACTCGATGTTAATTGTTTATCTGTTAGTATATATTAACTTCTGTTCAAATGCATATAAAATTATGTGTTATGTGATTCATTGTTGATATGACCGCTATGTGCCTTCGGTGCAAATATGTGACTATATGTGAAGTTGTTCAATGTTTTATTTAGGTAATTGTTAATTGGAAATAGATATGATGCACATGAGTTATATTGCTTTAGTAGAAACACAACACATGATGTATAACACACTGAGAGCATGTTATGTGCTATGTGCACACTGTTGTACTTGCTGAGCCCTAGTGCTCATTCTTGCATAACATAAATTTTGTAGGTAAAAATGAAACTTCAGATATATTAAATCATGACTAGAGATTATGTGCGACATCAAGGAAAGTTACAAGTGTAATTGCTGTATATATATATATATATATATATATATATATATATATATATATATATATATATATATATATATATATATATATTATTTGTATATAGAAAATGGATATGGTTAAATTAGTGGAATAAGTGGTTATAATTCATGAGTTATATATATGTCGAATTCTGATCGGATAAATAAGGTTTAGTTATGTCTTTTGATTATTCAAGAGTACTTATCATGAAAGAAAAGAAAAGGTAAAGGTTGCGATCCAGGAACTAGGATCGAGATGCTAAGTTTTTAAATGCCAAAATATTTTAATACAATGATTAAAAAAAAATGATACAGAAAAATTTGGTAATTAATGATTGTAAAGTCAATTAATGGTTTAAATAAGGTGATTAAAGATTTATTAATGAACCGAAATTTGGACGTAAGGAAAATAATGCATAATAAACATGAAATTTAAGGTAATAAGGTTTGTCGAATTTCAGGGTCGTTACAGATGGTATCAGAGCTGAAGGTTATAAACTTTGGGTAAATGATACCTTAGGCTATAATCTTAGTAAGAAAGAATAAGGTTAGTTGTGTGTTCTGAAAACCCAAGCTTATAGTAAGCTCGTGACTCATGATTTTATGGTGGAGCCCCTCAGCGAATGGGCGACTATGGCCTGACTAGGACAAGCTCCTTAAGCCATATGATTGTGGTAAGTTCCTGAGCCCAAATACGTGATAAGTTTGATGAACATGGGGGGGGGGGGGGGGGTTAGAGAGCCATAAGTTGAAAGATATAGTTCTCAAACAATGACTAAGGTTAAGGAAATATGAAAGTTATAAGATTTTAAGGAAAAGATAGAGATGTTAAGAAAGAATTGAATGAAGGTAACGAATTAAGAAAATTCATAAGTTCAATTAAGAATATATCTGAAAGAATATTTGAAATGATTCAAAGATGAATCTCAAAGAAAATCAGGGGACACCTGATTCAAGCAATAAAGATGACAAGTTAATCTAAAAAGTATAGAAAGAGATCATAATAACATGATCAGGAATAGTAAGAGGGTCGTACTACGATACGATCACGAGATAAGAAAATCGAATAATGAATAGATTGTAAAGTAAGATCACGATGTGATCCAATGAGACTGTGAAATAACAGAGAGACCTGTTAATGATCCAAAAAGGTATAACTTGATGTTATAAAGAGATATGGTACTATGAAATAGTACGAGATGAACTCAGAGAATGATGAGACATGAATTACAAAAATGTTATGTTCAGGGGACAGAAAACTTGGGTACGAAATTTCAATTGAGAACTCACGTGGCGATTGAGTTACATAAGCCTTTGTATGGGCAGGGGACATGTGTTCACTTAGCTGTCATAGTGATAATCATAGAAATGTTAGAATCGCGCTATCGGTATACATATGTTGAGGAGGTGATTCTTCTTTCATATGTATATTTGATAGATAGATAATATTAAGTTTAGACACGAGTTCTTAAAACTCATGTATATGGTAAGTTCATGACTCATAATCGTATGGTATGTTTTGAGCCCCTCAGCATATGGACAGTCTTTGATGTGTTCTCAAACTACATATTGCTAGGACAAGCTTCTAAACTCATATTCTTGTGGTAAGTTCCTGGACTCATAATGTGTGGTAAGTTTGATGAACTATATGAGGGTATAGAAAAGTTGGAGTAGCCAGAAATTTTAGTATGATAAATAATAATAGTCCTAGCAATAAATACAGTAATTAGGTGAAGAACAGAAGGGGGCGGATGTTTTGAAATTTAGGGTATTTTCACTCTTCTAGCTTTGCTAGACTTTGAAATTTTTGGCCTCAAGCTAACTTCGCACTAATGTGCTTTTAAAAATGCAAATGAATTTTATTATCATGCATGCACGGTAACAAGGGTGTGTGTATTTACGCATCGTTGCCGGTCGCGGTATGATAAAAAAAAACTAAAATAATTATTAATATTTTAAGCGATTTAAAAAGTGTCTATGCTATTTATTTCTGCTAGACAAAAATATTTTGAATATCAAAATATATTTCAAAAGAATCATCAATGCACCTTTTAACCCGGTGTAGATGTGATGAATGACGGAATGCTTAACGTGTTATTGAGACAGTGCGGTACTATGACGTCATAAGATGATTCGGCACCATAAAGTATGGTGTAGGAATTATTAACGACGGAATTCTCAACGTACTATCAAGATGATACGGTAACATGAAGTCATAAATGATTTTGGTTTTATGAAAATACGTAAAAGCTACAAGTTAATGCCATTTGACTCGGCTAGACGTTTTGAAAAGTTTTGGCATGATGGATGTTTTAAAACCTCTGCAGGTTATAAATTGTTAAAAGTAAGTCAATGCTAATTGAACTGGCTAGACAAACGTTGAAGAAATATAAGTCTAAGTTATTTGACTCAGCTAGATAAATTTTGAAATGTATTTATTGAATTCATATTCTTTGAAAGCTATACCCAATCAAATTACTCTTGTATGAATTCTAATGCTGAGATGAACAACCCTATAAAAAGGGACATAGAGAGATTACAGGTATTGCAGGTTGATCGAATGGTCACCTGACATACTAAAACACGGGCATTGCAGACTGATCACCTGACGTGCCAACGTATGGATGAAATATCCATCACTTTAATGACAGATAAATTATCTGTCAGTGGTTTGCAGTATGAGGTACTCTGGGAGCGAAGTACTGTTAAACCGGGATACGTGTTCATTCAACATATTATGAAAGTTTTTCCAAAATAAAAATTTTAAATTCCTCTACTCTTATGAAGGTTGGATGGTAGGATGGTAGGATGGGTAGGATTTTCTAGTTGTGAGCGATAATAAAAGTAGAATTTGTGGAACAAAGAAACTATGAAATGTGATGAATTAGAAAAAAACTACAATGTGCAGTAACCATGAGACAGGAAAGGAAGAAGGATATGTTGGATATGTTACAAAGAGAAATGGAATGTGAAGAAGATTTATAAAAATGAATTAAGAAAAGAAGGTTGAACATGCAAACTAATGTTTATATAAATAATGTGCACTAGAGAATATGAAATAAGTTGATTGAGTAAGGGTAAGTACGATTAAAGAAAATTTTTCAGAAAATGAGAAACTATATTGATAAGTATATCAAGAAATGAGTTAAAGTTTTATTAATAAAATTTTTAGAGGATTGTGAAATGTAATATTACAAAGAAATTGTGAATTGAGTTAAGAATTTAATACTTTGACTAATATGATCATTATGGTGTTATCCATTAAAGATGTGAATTATGGCTATTAAAGAGGTAAGATATGATTATTATGGGGTTTAGTTGTTAATTATCAAGATAAAAATATAGCAAAATGCTATAAATGAAATACGTCAGGTTATTGCGGTAATTGTGATTCCGGGGACGGAATCCTGTTAAGGGGGGAAGAATGTGAGGACCCAAATTTTCGGGATTATTTTAATAATATTAAATAAGAAATTAATTAACAAAAAATTTCAAGGTTGTTAAATTATTTTTGATTGATATATTTTATGTGGTTTTAAGTGTGTGATGGGATTTAATTGGTAAATTAAATCTATACAAAGATGGTAATAAATTGTGAGGATCCGAATTTTCAGGATTTTCTTAATAATAGTAAATGAGAATTTAATTGATAAAATTATCAACGTTGTTTAAATTAATTATTATTTTATGTGATTTAAGGTATGTGATGAGATTTAATTAGTAAATTAAATCTGTATAGAGATCATGACGAATTGTGTTAATTTAAAATAATTGAAAAGTAAATAAATTGTTTAAAAATAATTTATGAAGGATAAGAAATTTTTTAGGTAAATGTACAATAAATTGTACAATTTAATTATTGTGGGAATATAGAAATTATTATGTAAATAGTGTTATGTGGTAATATGGGATGTATGAATTAGATATGAATATATATACATTTGTATATATATGTGTGCATGCTTAATTGATAATTATAAATTTCATTAATTATGGAAATAAAGAGATTAATAATTAAATTAATCCAATTTAAAATAAAAAGGTAATGAGCAAGTTAGTGAAATTATAATTGTTGATTTTAGATTTAATGAAGAATTGTGGAGGAAGTTTAGAAATTAATTGAGAAGAAATGTAATTATATAAATTATATAATAATAAATTATATAATTTATATAAGGAAATTAACATGTTGTATGAAGGAAATAATAATTATATAAGAATAATTATATAATTTATACAAGAGAATTAAATTAATTAAGGATGGAAGAAAATTTTATAAATTGTATTTGTGTAAAATGGAAATTTTTTAAAAAAAGAATAATGTAATTATATAAATTATATAATATTAAATTATATAATTTATATAAGAAAAGTTAATGTGAAGATTAAAGAAATGGAAAAGAAATGAGAAAATGAATGTTTTAATTTAATAAAAATTATGGTTATGTATAATAGAATTTTTATGACTTTTATGAAGGATAATATTTTAAAAACGTGAACATGTTAGTGTAACATGTTGTCCAAGTAACGAAGTGAAAAATTATGAAAAATAATTTTTATATGTTATATGAATTATTTTATGATTTTTGGAGGTAAAAATTTTCTCAAATAATTACATGCATGGCATTATGCGTGTACAAAATTTGTCAAGTAAAGTACCCAAAAAGGGTCTAAATATTATTCATAAATCATATTATGAATTTTGGTAAATTAAAATAAATATTTTGAATTTATTATATAAAATATTTATTACACGAAATAATTACGTAATGTTTTAAAATTTTAAATTTGCATGGGAATTTCCGGAAACTTCTAAATGCTGCGTGAAAGAAATTGGCTAAGGCGGTGGAAATTTATTTATTCCAAAATGGTTCACTTTTGTTGGTTATAAAAAGCAAGCAAAAAGAAAGAAAAAGGAAAAATAAAAGGCAAGAAAAACACACAAAACACTCTCCACTTTTCTTCCTCCTATCGAGAGCCACCGCCACCAACCGTGACCTCCATAGTCACCACTAAGAGATGTGGAACAAGCATCATGGAAGCTTTCTTTGGCTTGAGGAAGGTATAAGAAACTATTTATTTGGTTTATTTATGATTTATGATGATAAATTATTATTGTGGAAAAATAGGAAATAATTAGAATAATTATTCCAAATAATTTTAGAATATATATCTATGAATTTTATCATGTTTAGAATAATTTTGTGGAGAAAAAATTGGAACAAAAATGATAAATTTTGCATGTTGTGTACTGTTGCCAGGCGCGGTATGAAACAGCGTCGTTTTGGAGTAGTAGGGCCGGGCCGCGTAATGCGCGGCTGAAGTTTCCGGAAGAAGGGGCCGAACGACGTCGTTTTGGGACGTCCATGGGTCGGTCCGCGCAATGCGCGACCGATGAATTTTCTGAAATTACGGTTTTGCCCCTCCCCTTTCCGAAAAATACCGAATGTATCCCTAGCTTTGTAAAATGACCGAAATGCCCCTGAACTTTTCGAAAAATGACCAGCGCGTCCCCAAGGCCGCGGAAATTACTAAAATGCCCCCAGAAATTATTTTTAAATGAAATAAATGTTTAAAAATTGTTTAAAAATTATAGAAAATTACTAAAAATATAGAAATGATGTTTGGACATTAAATTTAATATTTTAGTAAAAATATTAAATATTGGGGATTAACATTTAAATATTAATCTAATGAGTTTAAAGGTTAGAAAATGAATAAATGAAAATTCGGACAACCGAATATGCTAAAAGTTATCCGATGAGCCGGGTTGACCGTAGTGAAGGTATTTAATATTAAGTTAAATGAATATATTAAGGGACGATATTAATATAATTAACCGTATAAATTAAAAATTAGTCCGGAGATGATATTAATTAAATAAATTAATATCATAAAGAGATGAATAATTATTATTTGATTATTTTATGGTCATAGGTTGTTCGAGAAAGAGTGTTGAGCTATCATTTAATTAAATAATTGGACGACAGACAAGTTCTTCAGTCCTTTTATGTTAAATGTTAGACTGTTATGATATGTAATTCTTGTTTTAAATGCATACAAATTATGTGTTATGTGATACGTGATTAATATGACCACAATGTGTACTTTGTGCAACGATATGAATATATATATGAGATATATTGTTCAAGTAGAAGCACAACGCGTAATGTATGACACACACAGATCATGTTAAACTATGCGCTACGTGAAGCGTAAACTGTTGAACTTGCTAAGCCATTGTGCTCATTACTTGCTTAATAAACATTTTTGCAGGAAAGAAATGAATTTCAAGAATATCGGATTAATTTAGAGATGAATTGACTAGAAGGTTGTAAACGTTTTGTTATATTTTCCATTCAATGTGGATACATGTGTTAAGTTTATAATGATATTTCGTATGTACATATATGTCGAATCCAGACAGGATAAGTAAAGTTAAATTTTGAACTGTGATTGTACTAGATAGATGTTATGATAGAAATTATTAAATGATTTAATTATGATTTATGAAACGAAAGATGTTGTATGGATATATACAATATTAAATTTTAAATGATGAGCTTTACGATACTTGTAACAGAAAGAAAAAAAAAAGTAAAGGTTGCGATCCAGGGACTAGGATCGAGATATAAGGATTTTACATATTCAAATATTTTAATACAATGATTGAGAAAAAGAAAAATTTATACCGAAAAATTTGGTAATTGATGTTTGTAATGTCAATTAATGGATTAAAGAAGGAGATTAAAGATTTATTAACAAACCGAAATTTGGACGTAAGGAAGATAATGTTTAATAAATATGAAATTTAAGGTAATAAAGATGGTCGAATTTCGGGGACGTTTCATAAATTGTGTTGAATTAACATAATTAAAAAATAAATAAATTATTTAAAAATAATTTATGAAGAATAAGAGAAATTTCATGTAATTGTACAATTAAATTGATAATATTTAAAATAGTTATGGAGGTGCATAAATTGTTATTTAAATGATGTTACGTGGTAATGTGAGGTATATGAAGTTGATATGTGTGTGTGTGTATATATATATATATATATATATATATCTGTGTGTGTGTGTGTGTGTGCATGTTCAATTGTTATATTGATAAATTTTATTGATTATGGA
Source organism: Hedera helix (assembly GCA_947179155.2). NCBI lineage: Eukaryota > Viridiplantae > Streptophyta > Magnoliopsida > Apiales > Araliaceae > Hedera > Hedera helix. The sequence continues at coordinate 26,309,923 of OX359270.1, forward strand.
GATAAAGGGATCAATAATTAAATTAATCCAAAATTTAAGAAAAAGTTAAAGAGGGAATTAGTAAAAATTGAAAGTTATTGATTATATAATTAATCAATAACTATGATGAAAGTTTAGAAATTTTAAGAGGATAAAGTAATTATATAAAATATATAATAATAAATTATGTAATATATAAAAAAATTTAAATAAAATATTAATGAAATAATAATTATATAAATTATATAAGAATAATTATATAATTTACATAAGAGGATTCAATTAATTAAGGATGGAAGAAAATAGAAGATAATGAGAGAGTTAATAAAGGTATAATTATTGATTATATAATTAATCAATAATTAGGGAGAAATTTTGAAAATTATTTAAAAAGAAGAATGTAATTACATAAATTATATAATAATAAATTATATAATTTATATAAGAAAGTTAAAGTAAATAGTAAGGAAGTAATAATTATATAAATTATATAAAAATAACTATATAATTTATATAAGAAGAGTACATTAATTAAGGAAGGAAATATAATTATAAAAATTGTGCAATATTTTATTGTATAGTTTACATAAAGTGTAATGAGTAATGAAGAAAATGAAAAATAAATAAGGAGAATGAATGTTTTAATTTATTAAATTATGTTTATTGTATGAGGGAATTGTTTTAATTTTTATGGGAAATAATATTCTAGAAACGTAATCATGTTAATTAAACATGTTGTCCATGTAACGAAGTGAAAAAGTGTGAAAATTAATTTTTATAAGTTGTATGTGTTATTTTATTAATTTTGGAGGTATGAAATACCTCATATAATTACATGCATGTCATTATGCGTGTACAAAAATTGTCAAGCAAAGTACCTTAAAAAGGTATAAATATTATTTATAAATCATTTTATGAATTTTGGTAAATTAAAATAAATATTTTATATACATTATAAAAAATATTTATTACACGAAATAACTACGTAATGTATTACAATATTTATTTATGCTTGAATTTTGTGTAAATTCGGATGATAAGGCGGTGGACTTGGAGAAAAATTTAACAACAATTCATTCTTAAGGCTTGTATAAGGAAATGAAGAAAAAAAAATAATAATAACAATAACACTACCAACTAACAAAACCATCTCATCTCTTTCTCTCTTTTCTTCCTACCACCACCACCGCCACTCGAACCACCATCACCGCCAAGAGAAGAAGAAATTTTTTGGTGCCATCAAGAGGAACAACAAGCTTCATAAGACGTTTTTCAAGTTTTGGAAGGTATAACACTATCTTATTTGATTTATTTTAGTATTTTTGGCGATAAAATATTTTTGTGAAAAATTAGTAAATAATTAGAAAAATTATTCTTTATAATTTTGTGATGTATATATGTGGATTATATGATTTTTAGAGTAATTATGTTGTGAAAAGTAGGATCAAAAATGGATAAATTTTGCTTGGTTGGCTACTGTTTTAGGAAGAAGGAAGAAGAAACTAGGGCGGCCATTTTTTTTCAGAAGCCGGGAGTTAAACGACGGCGTATTAGGAGCGGAGGGGGAAGCCGTGCAATATGCAGCTGTAATTTTTCCTTTGTCAGGCCAAACGACGCTGTTTGGCGTACGCGGTAAAGGTGAGGCTTGCGCATGGCGCGGGCGAGACTTTTTCTATAATATCGAGCGTGTCCCTGAAATTGTAGAAATTACGAAAATGCCATCAAAAATTATTTTTAATTAACATAAATGTTTAAAAATTATTTAAAAAATATTAAAAAAATACTAAAAATATAAAAATGATATTTGGGCATTAAATTTAATATTTTTCTAAAATATTAAATATTTGTAGCAAGTTTAAATTTTAGAAAATTGTTAAATGATAGTCCGGGTAACCGAATACGCTAAATTTTATCCGACAAGCCGGGTTGTCCGCATTGAATGTGTTTACATTAATTAAATTAATATATTAGAATGCTAATCAATTATTATTTAATTGATTTACTATAGGTTGTACGAGAAGAATTATAAAATGGTTATTTATTAATTCCGACACCGAGGCAAGTTCTTCAGTACTCGATGTTAATTGTTTATCTGTTAGTATATATTAACTTCTGTTCAAATGCATATAAAATTATGTGCTATGTGATTCATTGTTGATATGACTGCTATGTGCCTTCAGTGCAAATATGTGACTATATGTGAAGTTGTTCAATATTTTATTTAGGTAATTGTTAATTGGAAATAGATATGATGCACATGAGTTATATTGCTTTAGTAGAATCACAACACATGATGTATGACACAAACATAACATGTTATGTTATGTGTTATGTGCACACTGTTGAACTTGCTAAGCCCTAGTGCTCATTCTTGCATAACATAAATTTTGCAGGTAAAAATGTAACTTTAGATATATTAAATCATAACTAGAGATTATGTGCGACATCAAGGAAAGTTGTAAATGTAATTGTTGTATATATATATTTTATTTGTATATAGAAACTGGATATGGTTAAATTAATGGAATGAGTGGATATAATTCATGAGTTATATATATGTCGAATTCTGATCGGATAAATAAGGTTTAGTTATGTATTTTGATTATTCAAGAGTACTTATCATGAAAGAAAAGAAAAAGTAAAGGTTGCGATCCAGGGACTAGGATCGAGATGCTAAGTTTTTAAATACCAAAATATTTTAATACAATGATTAAAAAAAATCATACCGAATAATTTGGTAATTAATGATTGTAAAGTCAATTAATGGTTTAAATAAGGTGATTAAAGATTTATTAACGAACCAAAATTTGGACGTAAGGAAAATAATACATAATAAACATAAAATTTAAGGTAATAAGATTTGTCGAATTTCGGGGTCGTTACACATACTTTAGTGAGAAGTTGAGTGGAGTAGTTTTGAACTCTCCTACTTACGACAAGGAATTGTATGCATTGGTTAGAGCCTTGGAGACATGTCAACACTATCTTTGGCCTAAAGAGTTTGTGATTCATACGGATCATGAGTCATTGAAGTATTTAAAGGTTTAAAATAAGTTGAATAAGAAGCATGCACAATGGATGGAGTTCATTGAGAAGTTTCCTTACGTCATTAAGTATAAACAAGGTAAAGAAAACATTGTCGCAGATGCACTTTTGAGGAGGTATGTGTTATTAAATACTCTTGATACGAAATTACATAGTTTTGAGCGAATTAAGGAATTATATATTAATGACCATGATTTTTGGGAAGAGTATAAATTTTATGAAAAGAGTGCAGTAGGTAAGTATTTTAGGCATGATGAATTTTTATTTCTCAAAAATAAATTAGGTATACCTACTTGTTCTTTAAGTGAATTACTTATTAAAGAGTCACATTTGGAAGGTTTAATGGGTCATTTTGGTGTGGATGAGACATTAACTATTTTACACTAGCATTTTTATTGCCCACACATAAGAAGAGATGGAGAAAGAACATGTGATTGATGTATTACGTGTCGTCAAGATAAGTCACGTGTTTAACCCCATGGGTTATATACCTAGCGAGCCTTAGATTGATATTTATATGGATTTTGTATTGAGTTTACCTAGGTCTAAGAGTGGTTATGACTCTATTTTTATGATTGTGGATAAATTTTCTAAAATGACACATTTTATTCCATGTCACAAAACTGATGATGCTTTCAATGTTGCTAATTTGTTCTTTAGAGAGATTGTTAGATTACATGGAATGCCTAAAACAATTGTTTCTGATAGAGATACTAAGTTCTTGAGTTATTATTGAAAAACTTTATGGTGTAAGTTGGTTACTAGATTGTTGTTTTCTACTACTTGTCATCCACAAACTGATGGACAAACATAGGTCATAAATAGAACTTTATCTTCATTGTTAATAGCAATAAATAAAAAAAATATTAAGCATTAGGAAGAATGTTTTACCACATGTTGAGTTTGCTTACAATAGATTTGTTAATTCTGCTACAAAATATTCACCTTTTGAAATTGTATATGGTTTTAATCCTTTAATGTCGTTAGATTGATCACCATTACTTGTTTCTGAATTTACTAACATGGTTGGAAATAAAAAGGATGATTTTGTTAAGCAGATACATGAAAAAGCTAGACTTAACATTAAAAGAAGGATGGAGCAGTACGTTAAACATATGAACAAAGGACGCAAGCAAGTGATCTTTAAGCTTGGTGAATAGGTGTGGCTAAATTTGCGGAAGAAAAGGTTTTAGGCTCAAAGGCGATCAAAATTACTTCCACGATGAGATGGTCATTTTCAAGTGTTGGAGCGCATTAACGACAACATATACAAATTGAATTTAGCTGGTGAGTATAATAATAGTGCTACATTTAATCTTTTTTATTTAAGTCCGTTTGACGGAGACAGTGATTTGAGGACAAATCATTTTCAAGAGGAGAGGAATGTTGAGGACATGCTTGGCCTGGATGGGATTCAAGGAGTCAAAGCTTGGGGAGATCAAGTTTAAGTTCCGATTGGACCTGTGATGCGAGCACAAGCAAAACGATTCAAGGAAGAACTTGTTGGATTGATTCAAGAAGTTTGGGCTAAAGAAAGTGCATGCCATATAAGTCAAGAAGAGGATTCAAGGCTGGTTCAAGTGTTGCAAGCATATATGAATCAAAAGGCAAAAGTCAAACAAAAGTTAACTTTGGAAAACAGGTAATCCACCCCGGCCACGGATTTTATACTAAAGGAGTTCGCCCCGATCGTGATCTACAAAAAGGAACTCACCCTAGTGGTTTCAAAATTCGTCTCGGTGCATTTTAGCTGCTAGGTCATGGCCACAACCATTATTTTATCCTCAGAGAGTCCGCCCCAAGCGTGGTCGTGAAATCAGTTTTTTATTTTTACGCATTTTTTACGATTTTGTCCGATTTGTCTTGGGAATTGTTACCTTTTGAGATAAGATTTCTTATTTAATGATTTTCCTATTAGTTTGAAGATTAAGAATACATAAAATACTATTAATATGAGTTTATAGCTTTGTAATTCATAACTTGTATTCATTATTAATTCAATATATTCTTGAGAGGATTTATTTTTCATCTTTTGGTTTTTTGAGAATTTCTGAGCGTTTTATTAGTTATTCTTGAGATTCAATATTGACTTATCATACAACAATTAATAGTTATGTGTGTCGTCTTCTACCGCATCAATCGTCGATTGTATCGAGGTTCTAGTCTATTTATAGACAAGAGGCTTAGGTGTCGTTGATGTCCATTCAACGTAAATTTTTTTACACAAACAAATGTTCCAAGGTTCTCACAGTGATGTATTGAGGTGTTATGCATGTTACACCATACAAACTGGCCAAAAAATAATCCAGGCAGCGTTCACTTTACGCAAGCGTACCGTGGACCTTAAGAAAGATGCGTAATAAGAATATACTGTAAAAAGCCATTATTTCGTCACTGCATCAGTAATGCAATGCTTAATTTAGTTTGTACAATTATTTAATACATTACTAAACAACCATGAATAACATTAATAAAATTGACAAAAAAATCATTATATTTAAGAAATATGATTGTTGTAATTTGATATGTTATAAATTGATATTATTAAAAATAATGATATTAATTAATAATCTAATTTTCATTATTTGATTTAAGGAACCTCCCTCCATTATCCGGCATCTATATTTTCTCAAATGAGATAAGCAATGCAATATACCTTTTATTTTAGATATTATATCGTGTTGTAGGTGCATTATTCTTCATCTGGTAATCATAATAAAATTAATTGAATTTAATGAATTATTTTTCCTCGATTAAATTATGAAATAAATAAATAATTATATCATTAAGTAATCAGATTTTCTTAATTTGATTTTAATTATATATATGTAACAACACCAATTAAGGTGATAGTATAGTCAATGGAAGAAAACTAGTTTTTATGTGTATATACAAAAAATTTACCATTAAGCAATCTGATTTTCTTAATTTAATTTTAATTTTATATATTTAACAACACCAATTAAGGTGATAGATGTCAACGGAAGAAAATTGGATTATATTAATTAATCAAATATTATTAAAGATTTAAGCTATTTAGTCAACATATATGTACATGTGTATATATACCAAGCATCATTTACATTCTATTTCACATTCTCATATTAGATCTCCAAATCTATGGTGACAAATAGACAGCTTGGAGTTTTGGTAGTATTTCTCTTTAAAAGTAGTATACACACAAGCCAATCATATTTGATATGATGTAGCATGTACTTTGTTTAGTTGTTGAGCAATATCTTTAGAATCATGATGATGATCACGCTAATAAGATCTAAATTCAAGATAGATCAAAACCAAAATTGTTCCTAATCGTAGGATTACTAAAATGGGAATTAGTGAATCCGGATATATTAGTACATGCTATGCTTGTTCTTATGAAGAGGATGATTGATCTCATAATCATTTGTGTACAGACACTAAAGCAAGTATGCAAGTGCTTATTAGAGAATACGTTCACTGAACGTGACTCGCTTAAGGAACATCTAATGGAGTCTTACTTGTCGATCAATAGGAGTTCCTTCTGTGATAGTAGTACAAGTGATCCTTAGACTTAAGATCATCACAGTATCTTGTGTGTGATGAATTATATTTTGACATATATATTCCATAAAATCTTTAGGATGTATCAAAGGGTATGTTCATGTATTATAAGTTGTACACGGGGATCGGTAAATGACCAACAAAGAATCTATCACTTATCATAAAAGAAGAGAATGTTCTATACAATTCGATAAATGACAACTCAATAGTCCTTGGCTAAAGCAGAATGAAAATTAGAAAGTAGTTTTTAATTTACATTAATAAGAGTTATTTGTTTGAGAATCAAAATGCATATAATAAAAAAAAAAAAATAAGACTTGACAGTAATGCCATTTCTTATATTTGATTAGGACATTGTGAGGTAAAATGATTGAATTGTATGGTAACTATTCGCTGAATAGGTTCTTTTGTGATTAAATGTTGAAATCTATATTATCTGAAAAGTCATTGATTGCTAAGGGAGCTTACCCTTATTATGGAATAAATATTATTTATTTAAATAAATAAAATAGTTTAATTTATTTATATAAATAAGATTATAATAGTTTTAATTAATTTATTATATAACCGGTTTAATATGGAAAATCTAAAGGGTCACACAGCAAAAGAAAAATAATTATTTAAGAAGTAAATAACATAATTGTAATAATGAATTAAGTATATTTAATTTATACTATGGGGATAAAATAAATTAAATAGCTTAATATTTATTATTTAGTATTTTAGAAATACTAATTATAAATTAATAAGAGGAGTCTTATAATTGATAATTAAGTTCCTAAATGGTTTAGGAATTGTAATTATTATATTAAATTAATTAAGTTTCTAATTAGATTAGGAGTTCAATTAAAAATCATATTCCTAAATGTGTTAGGAGGGTTGACTATATCTATAAATAAGAAAAGTCTTATTATGGATTAAAGTTACATACTTCCATAAGTTTTGGGAGTGAACTCACAAATTCTTTAGAGAAAGAAAAATTAGGGTTTGTCATCATACACTTCTTGAATCTTTATTCTTCCTTGATGGAAGCTAGTATCTACAAGGGTATAATTCTCTATCTCCTCCTTGTTAATTAGTAATTGCGTATAAAGATCGATCCTAGGATGGTTTGTAAAAGTTTTAAATTCTAATTTTACCATACTTTCGCTGCTGTTATGCAATTTGATTGTGTGTTTATGAATATTACAAACCAACAATGGCATCAAGAGCCAAACTTTATGCGAATTATTAATTATTTTGATTTCATATATGTATGGGTATATGTTTAGAACAGTTTATTGGGCTTAATTTGTTGTATATAATTATTAATAAAGTTGTCGTAATGGATTCAATATATATATTAGTGAAAAGTAAGTCACAAGCTCACAGGTCTTGATTTGGTTACTGAAAGCTCTTTTTGTATAGTGCACAGTTGGCTATGGCGATGGTTTTTTTGGGCTACGACAACGGTTCAACTGTCGCCATAGCCGATTGTGCACTACACAACGGTGTATATACATATTCCCATATGTATATATATAATCATAGCAGCCCACTGTTTTCAGTAAAAGCAATTTTGAGCAGATTTAAAATGATTTATTTAATTCATGAGATGAATATTATTTTCTGATATATATGTTGATACATATGATAATAAATGAGATTGATTATGGACTATTGAGCAATATGTTATTAGATTTAATTAATGTGGATGCATGAATAAATGGGGTCTGCGTACCTCGTCTTATCTAATTTTTCTTATGTATTATTTTATCTCCCTCCTATGTACTTTCCCTTGACTTCTGATCAAGGTTTCTATTTTTATGAAAATAGTTATGTAATATGTTAGTTAGAATTATTTGGAGAATTGTACCAATGATAGGGTTAAATTATATGATATTTTTATTCCCTAATACTAAGTTTTTATATTTATTGTGTGCTTAAATGTTTAATTATTTAGCTTATTTTGGTTTTAATAGGTTTTATAGGGTTTCAGTTAATTTATGTCAATTTAGGTAATTTTATAGTATTTTTATATTTATTTTTAGTGTTTTAGGTCTTTTATTTATTATTATGTGTTTTTAGGATTTTTAGTATTTTTATATTATTTTTATTTATTTTTAATTAATTTATATTTATTTTTGTAGGAAAATTAAAAGTCTGAGGGCATATCTGTAAAATCTGCAAAAACCGAATGGCAAAAATGTAAATTCTGCAAAGACCAGGGGCAAATATGTAATTTTCGAAAAAGTTGCGACCGCGCATTGTGCGCGTTGTGAAGGAGTCAACAGCGGGCAGATCAATACGACGTCGTTTTAAGGCAAACGAAAGGGCCGCGCAATGCGCGGCCAAGCAGCCGCACAGGGACATGAAGAGAAACGACGTCGTTTCGCCAAGAGGGAAGTGTCGCGCAATGCGCGGGAGACTGTGACCGGCATTGTAGCGAGTGATGCATTTGGCTTGCGCGTTAATTGCCAGAAAAAAGATTATTCGCGAATTTTGCTACTTTTTGATTCCAAATTGGATTTTAATTCCAATTAGGGTTAGAATAATAATTATTTTAGTTTTCTTTTATTTTTATTTGTATTTTAAATCCTATTATGGTTTGGAAATATTAAATCCAACTAGGGTTAGGAGGATTTTGGAGCCTATAAATAGAGGGCTTGACACACAATGTAAGATACAACTCTAATTAGAATAAAAATTCTCTCTTCTATTCTTTAGTGTTCTTTACAATTATGAGTAGTTAATTTATTTTCCTTAGTTTAAGTGATTGAAGCCATCAAGATTTATACACTGTGAGATCTAATTTATTTTAATTGTTCAATTTATATTTTGATTATTGAATATTTTTCTGTGCTTAAATTTTATGATTGGTTTGTTTAATTGCTAGGAGTACTACTAGTTTATTATTCATATTAATCTACTACTATTTTTGAAGCAACTAAGTTTAATAATTGTTTTGCAGATCAAAAGATTATTTTATCTTAGGAAGAATATTCATCTAAATTAAATGCAAACAAGTGGCTTGTGTTGTTTAGTTCAACGATCTCTCTAATTCTGTATGCTGCTATTAAATTAAATCTTTAGCAAGTGTCAGAGGTTGTTTAATAGTAAGGGTATTTAGACCAAGTGACTCTACTTATCTAAAATTAAGGAGAGAGGAGAAAATTATTCCACCTGCGAGTAGTTCTTTCTACGATGAATCTTCAAAATATTAATTGATTTATTTTTGCATCAGTGATCAGTTGTAAATTCTTGATGGTAGATATTAACTTAAACCAAGGTTTTTTCTTCTTATTTATTTCTTGCATATGTATTTTAGTTAATTTTATTTAAATTGTTTCTTTAATTAAAAATCCCCCAATCTTAGTTTACGAAAACATAAGATTAAATTAATCATTCTCTGTGGAATCGACTCTTGCTTACACTAATACATTAATATTTTTCAAAAGTAAGATTTTATTTTTGGGTGCTTGCGACATCACACCAAATTTTGGTGCCGTTGCCAGGGAATGATTTTAATTTAATTTTGTGCTTTTGTAAATATGTATTTAATTTAGTAATTTTTTTATTTTTTTAGATTTTATTAGATTTTCATAATTTAATTTAGTTGTGCAGGTTCATGATGGAATTCATGCATGATTATGCCAATGAGGTAACTATTTCTTCTCTTAAGCAACAAATTAATGATCTCACTCCTCTTGTTTATCAAATGGTTGCAAGTAATGCGCAACCAATGGAAGTTTGTAGGATTTATGCAGTGGTAGGACATCCGACTAATATGTGCCCCATTCTTCAAGAGGAGTCCTATGAGCAAGTCAATATAGCAAGTGGTTTCCCTGGTCAACCTCAATGGAGATATGATCCCTATACAAACACGTATAATTATGGATGGAGGGATCATCCTAATTTTAGCTATGAGAATCCACAAATGAATCCGTCTACAAATCAAAAAAATTCAAGTTGTCAACAATACATTCAGCCATATCCCCAAAAACAACAGAGTCAAACAAATACTTCTGATATGTCTTTAGAAGATATGCTTAAATTAATTGAAGCTAACACTTTACAATTTCAACAGGATAATTTGCAATTTCAACAAGACATGCAGGCTCGTATTCAAGAAAATAATGCAATTATTCAGCGTTTAGGTACTCCATTGGGACAAATCGCAATCGATCAATTGGAGGAGCAAAGTTCTGTGGAAGTACCTTCTCAAACGGTGGATAATCTAATGAAGAATACAAGTGCACAAGTGTTAAGAAATGAGAGCGATATAGAAGTTCCAGAAAAGACAGTATCTCCATCACCGAAGCAAGAGCAAGCAAACAACATCAATGAAGCGGACAGTGTTCATATCGACAATGATGTAGACGATGATGTTATTTTTGATGATGACATGTCTACGGTGGCGAAAGTTGTTAAGGAGATAAACAAGGAAAAATTAGATATTGCAATTATCAACAATTTGGAGTTAAAGGAAGAAGAAACAATTGAGCTGAAACCAGATTTGAAGGAGGATGAAGCTCCATTAAATTCTTTGCCAATGATTTTTGATAATAATGTAATTAATTCCATTCCATTGCCTGTTACTCATAACAAATTTTTATCTTTTGTTTTGCAGGATCCCATTCCGAATATAAAGACTCTCTCCAATTATGTTAAATATCTATTCGTTGAAAAGATAGTTGAACGTTCATGTCACGTGCAAGGGAGACTGAATCTACCTATGAAGAATAACGTGATTGATGGGGTACTCAAAATTCATGAAGTTGGAGTGACGTAGTGTTTAAGCACATTGTCAAGCCAAATGACGATAAACAAAGGCGTTGCTTGGGAGGCAACCCAAGAAATCAGATTTGTATTTCTTTTCTTCTTTTTTTTATATTTATTTGTGCCTTTTTCTTTGCATTTTATTTTACGTTGGGAACAATGTAAATTTTAAGTGTGGGGGAAGGGATTTAGGATTTTTGTTACTTTTAGGTTTTTTGTTATTTTTAGGTCATATTTTAAAAATTTTAGTAAATTTTTAAAATTTTGAATTTTGTTGGTAAATTCACTGCAAACCCTCATGAGACACAACTCGTCCACTTGGGTTTAAAAGCTTGTTGCACATGCTAAATGTAATCGTGTTTCCTACGAAAATGGGGTAGTTTTTTATTTTTAGGATGTGTCGCTTGAGCAATGAGTTGATTGAATTTTAATTTTTAGCCAATGATAAAAAAATTTGATTTTTATTTAATAACTCTTGAAAAAATGATAAATTTTTGCTTAGTTTGAATTTTTGACTTATTGTTGGTATTTACTTTGCTTGAGATCTTTTAAATTTTTATGCACTTATATCTATTTGTTTGAACTAGTTTTAATTAAGAGAAAGTTTATATGGTTAAATGCTTATGAAAGATATTTTTGAACTCTATATTTTATTTGATCATTATTTGAAGTGAAATATAAGCAAAATATAATTTGGATGAGATGATTTAGGTAATTTTTCTAGGATTATTATTGAAGGAGAAAAAATTATGTGGTGGGTTGAGATGGAGCATAAGACGCACTCACTCATAAACACATGAAAAACGAGAGGGGGCGTAAAACGCACTCACTGGTGAGATAGAGCATAAAATACACTCACCGTGAAAAAAAATGAAGAAAAAAAAATGGGATGGAGCATAAAATGCACCCATTAAAAAATTAAAAGAAAAAAAAATGAAAAAAAAATTGAAAAAAAATGCATATTAATAATCCTAGTGTATCTAATTGTTTGAAACCTTTTGATCTTCTGATTTATATTTGTCTATATTAGCAAAGAGTGATGTGAAAAATAAGTATATTGAGTTTTGTTGTATGTCTTTTATAAGGTAATTACTAACCTAAACTTATTCGAGTTTTGATTAGTTTGATACATTTGGATTCACACACACACAAAAGATCTTGAGTAAAGTAGAATTGATAAATATGTTAAAATTCTAAATTTTGCATGATTTTGAAATTTTTCTTAAGTTATCATTTGAAAAAAATCTTTGACGTTGATGTTGATATTTATATTGATCTGTTGCTCAAGTAAGTTGTTTGGTTATTAGTTTTAATTTTATAGTTTTTGTTTATGTTTTGCCCGAGGACGAGCAAAAAGCTAAGTGTGGGGGTATTTGATAGGGTTAAATTATATGATATTTTTATTCCCCAATACTTAGTTTTTATATTTATTGTGTACTTAAATGTTTAATTATTTAGCTTATTTTGGTTTTAATAGGTTTTATAGGGTTTTAGTTAATTTATGTCAATTTAGGTAATTTTATAGTATTTTTATATTTATTTTTAGTGTTTTAGGTGTTTTATTTATTATTATGCGTTTTTAGGATTTTTAGTATTTTTATATTATTTTTATTTATTTTTAATTAATTTATATTTATTTTTGTAGGAAAATTAAAAGTCTGAGGGCATATCTGTAAAATCTGCAAAAACCGAATGGCAAAAATGTAAATTCTGCAAAGACCGGGGGCAAATATGTAATTTTCGGAAAAGTTGCGACCGCGCACTGTGCGCGTTGTGAAGGAGTCAACAGCGGGTAGAGCAATACGACGTCGTTTTAAGGCAAACGAAAGGGCCGCACAGCGACACGAAGAGAAACAACGTCGTTTCACCAAGAGGGAAGTGTCGCGCAATGCGCGGGAGACTGTGACCGGCACTGTAGCGAGTGACGCGTTTGGCTTGCGCGTTAATTGCCAGAAAAAAGATTATTCGCGAATTTTGCTACTTTTTGATTCCAAATTGGATTTTAATTCCAATTAGGGTTAGAATAATAATTATTTTAGTTTTCTTTTATTTTTATTTGTATTTTAAATCTTATTAGGGTTTGGAAATAATAAATCCAGCTAGGGTTAGGAGGATTTTGGAGCCTATAAATAGAGGGCTTGACACACAATGTAAGATACAACTCTAATTAGAATAAAAATTCTCTCTTCTATTCTTAAGTGTTCTTTACAATTATGAGTAGTTAATTTATTTTTCTTGGTTTAAGTGATTGAAGCCATCAAGATTTATACACTGTGAGATCTAATTTATTTTAATTGTTCAATTTATATTTTGATTATTGAATATTTTTCTGTGCTTAAATTTTATGATTGGTTTGTTTAATTGCTAGGAGTACTACTAGTTTATTATTCATATTAATCTACTACTATTTTTGAAGCAACTAAGTTTAATAATTGTTTTGCAGATCAAAAGATTATTTTATCTTAGGAAGAATATTCATCTAAATTAAATGCAAACAAGTGGCTTGTGTTGTTTAGTTCAACGATCTCTCTAATTCTTTATGCTGCTATTAAATTAAATCTTTAACAAGTGTCGTAGGTTATTTAATAGTAAGGGTATTTAGACCAAGTGGCTCTACTTATCTAAAATTAAGGAGAGAGGAGAAAAATTATTCTACCTGCGAGTAGTTCTTTCTACGGTGAATCTTCAAAATATTAATTGATTTATTTTTGCATCAGTGATCAGTTGTAAATTCTTGATGGTAGATATTAACTTAAACCAAGGTTTTTTCTTCTTATTTATTTCTTGCATATTTATTTTAGTTAATTTTATTTAAATTGTTTCTTTAATTAAAAACCCCCCAATTTTAGTTTGCGAAAATATAAGATTAAATTAATCATTCTCTGTGGGATCGACTCTTGCTTACACTACTACATTAATATTTTTCAAAAGTAAGATTTTATTTTCGGTGCTTGCGACATCACACCCTTCCCTCTTGGCGAAACGGTGTCGTTTCTCTTCGTGCCGTTGTGCTACTGCTTGGCCGCGCATTGCGCGGGAGGCTGTGACCGGCACTGTAGTGAGTGACGCGTTTGTCTTGAGCGTTAATTGCCAGAAACGGGATTATTTCGCGAATTTTGCTACTTTTTGATTCTAAATTGGATTTAAATTCCAATTAGGGTTTGGATAATAATTATTTTATTTTTCTTTTATTTTTATTTGTATTGTAAATCCTATTAGGGTTTGAACAAGTTAGGAGGTTTATGGAGCCTATAAATAGAGGACTTGAGACACATTGTAAGACACAACTCTCATTAGAATAAAAATTCTCTCTTCTATTCTTTAGTGTTCTCTATTATTATGAGTAGTTAATTTATTTTTCTTGGTTTAAGTGATTGAAGCCATCAAGATTTATACACTGTGAGATCTAATTTATTTTAATTGTTCAATTTATATTTTGAGTATTGAATATTTTTTTGTGCTTAAATTTTATGATTGGTTTGTTTAATTACTAGGAGTACTACTAGTTTATTATTCATATTAATCTACTGCTGTTTATGAAACAACTAAGTTAAACAATTATTTTGCAGATCAAAAGATTATTTTATCTTAGGAAGAATATTCATCAAAATTAAATGTAAACAAGTGGCTTATGTTGTTTAGTTCAACGATTTCTCTAATTCTTTATACTGCTATTAAATTAAATCTTTAGCAAGTGCTGGAGGTTGTTTATTAGTAAAGGTATTTAGACCAAGTGGCTCTACTTATCTAAAATTAAGGAGAGATGAGAAAAATTATTCCACCTACGAGTAGTTCTTTCTACGGTGAATGTTTAAAATATGAAATGATTTATTTTTGCATCAGTGATCAGTTGTAAATTCTTGATGGTGTATGTTGACTTAAACCAAGGTTTTTTCTTCTTATTTATTTCTTGCATATTTATTTTAATTAGTTTTATTTAAATTATTTCTTTAATTACAAAATCCCCCAACTTTTGTTTACGAAAACATAAAATTAAATTAATCATTCTCTGTGGGATCGACTCTTACTTGCACTACTACATATTTATTTTTCCAAAGTAAGATTTTATTTTTGGGTGCCTGCGACATCACACCAAATTTTGGGAGCTAGGAGCGCTTGAAGACCTGTGTGTAATGGAGCCCAGGATTAAATGTAATAGTTGTTAAATCACGGAGCGGTAATTGATTGTCAGAAGAAATGTATACACCTTAAGACACTAAATAAGTCTAAGGTCATATTTTATGGTAGCAAGTCGCCAAGACAATCGTGTTGTTTAACGATGATGCAGGCCAAGAAGTTGTTAAAGAAATGATGTGTAGGATATCTAGCACATATAGTGGATACACAAATGGTGAATCCTGAGATGGGACAAATACCAGTAGTTAAAAAGTTCATGGATGTTTTTCCAGATGAACTGTCAGGTCTTCCGCCAAATAAGGAGCTAGAATTCGTGATTGATTTAGTACCGGAGACAACACCAATATCAAATGCACCATATAGGATGGCTCCGATAGAGATGATGGAGTTAATGGTTCAATTACAAGAATTATTGGATAGGAAGTACATCCAGCCTAGTGTTTCTCCATGAGGAGCACATGTATTGTTTGTAA
This sequence comes from Hedera helix, assembly GCA_947179155.2. Lineage (NCBI taxonomy): Eukaryota > Viridiplantae > Streptophyta > Magnoliopsida > Apiales > Araliaceae > Hedera > Hedera helix. Next base: position 26,325,858 of record OX359270.1, read on the forward strand.
AAAAGAATGATGAATCGATGAAACTTTGTATGGACTATAGAGAGTTGAACAAGGTAATGATTAAGAACCAAGTACCCGTTGCCAAGAATTAACGATCTATTTGATCAACTAAAAGGGGCGAAGTACTTTTCAAAGATTAACTTAAGGACTGGTTATCATCAATTAAAAATAAGAAATGAGGACATATTCAAGACAGCATTCAGAACTTGTTACTGCCATTATGAGTTTCTAGTGATGTCGTTTAGAGTAACAAATGCGCCAACCGTATTTATGGACATGATAAACAGAATATTCAAGTAATATTTGGATAAATTTGTAGTTGTGTTCATTGACGATATTTTGGTTTATTTCAAAACTGAAGAGGAGCAGGCCAAACATTTAAGACTGATGTTGGAGATATTAAGGAGGGATCAGTTGTATGCCAAATTTTCAAAGTGTGAATTTTGGTTTGAGAGAGTTCAATTTCTAGATCATGTTATTATCAAGGAAGGAGTTTCAGTAAACCCTACAAAAATGGAAGCGGTGATTAATTGGGAACAACTAAGGATGCCGACAGAGATTAGGAGTTTCTTAGGATTAGCGGGTTAATATCGGAGATTTATCAAGGACTTCTCAAAGATAGCAACACCATTAACAAATTTGACAAAGAAGACAGTGAAATATATGTGGACGAAGAAGTACAAAGAGAGTTTTCAGGAGTTAAAGAAAAGACTTAGTGAAGCACATGTGTTAACCTTACCAGACGACATGGGAAGGTTTATGGTCTATAGTGATGCATCGCACAAGGGACTAGGTTGTGTGCTTATGCAGAACGACAAGGTCATTACGTATGCGTCAAGACAATTAAAGGATTATGAGAAAGGATACCCTACCCATGATTTGGAGTTGGCAACGGTAGTGTTTGCCCTTAAAATTTGAAGGCATTATTTATATGGAGAAAAATGTGAGATATTCACAGACCATAAAAGTCTGAAATATATCTTCACACAAAAGGAGTTGAACATGAGGTAGAGGAGATGGTTAGAATTGATCAAAGATTATGATTGTGAGATTCTATATTATCCCGGCAAAGTCAACGTGGTAGCAGATGCTCTAAGCAAAAGAACACAGAGAAGTTGTTTGTATTGACAGACCATGAAGAACTAGTAAAAGAAATGACTCGAATGGAGTTAGAGGTAAAAAAATTCAAAGGAGTCGGAAGAAAAATCGACAGAGATGGAAACGTGTCCAACCTTATTAGATAAAGTGAGAGAGACTCAAGACAAAGATGAAGAATGCGATATAATATGGAAGAGAATGACCGATGGAGAAGAGGTCAAGTTCAAAGTAGATAGCAAATGATTGCTTAGATTTGAAAATCATGATTGGGTACCATTAGTGTTTGAATTACGAGAAAATTTTTTATAAGAGACCCATAGTACGAAGATGTATCAAGATTTACGTCAACATTTTTAGTAGCCAAATATGAAAAGAGAGGTTGCAGAATATGTCAGCCAATGCCTAACTTGTTAGAGGGTAAAGGCAGAACATCAGAGACCAAGCGGGTTATTACAGCCGTTAAAGATTCCTTAATGGAAATGGGAGCATATCGCGATGAATTTTATGGTATGACTTCCAGCAACACATAATTGATATGATGTGATATGGGTGATTGTAGATCGACTAACAAAGTTAACGCATTTTTTTCCCAATCAAGATTAAATTCAATTTAGATCAGTTGGCCAAATTGTACATTAAGGATATAGTATTAAGACATAGAGTGTCGGTATTAATTGTGTCAAACAGAGATCCGCGCTTCATATCAAATTTTTGGAAAAGTTTTTAGGAAAGAATGGGGACGCAATTAAGAATGAGTATAGTGTATCATCTGCAGACTGATGAGCAAAGTGAGAGAACAATTCAAACGTTGGAAGATATGCTCAGAGCCCGTGTGATGGATGTCAAGGGCAGTTGGGAGGACCATCTGTCTTTAGTAAAATTTACATACAATAATAGTTACCATCCGAGCATAGGCATGCCGCCTTATAAAGCATTGTATGGGAGGAAATGTAGAACACCTCTATATTGGGATGAAGTAGGAGAACATCGACTGTTGGGGACGGAATTGGTTCAACAGACTGTAAAAATTATCAGAGTAATAAGAGCTCGACTAGTAGCAGCTCAGGACCGACAGAAGAAATATGCAAATCTACACAACAGAAGAGAGATTTTGAAGTAGGAATTTTTGTGTTTATGAAGGTGTCTCCCTAAAAAGGGAAAAGCATATTTGGGAAGAAAGGAAAACTGATTCCAAGGTTCATAGGACCGTTCAAAATATTGAAGAGAGTGGGTGAAGTGGCGTACGAGGTAGCTCTACCTCCTGAACTAGAACATATTCATAATGTGTTTCATATATCAATGTTGCGGTCATACAAGCTTGATTACAAGCATGTCATCTCCTATGAGCCGATTCAAGTTGAGAAAGACTTATCATATGAAAAAATTCCTATCCAAATATTAGATAGGAAAGAACAGTCGCTACGAAATAAGGTTATACATTCTGTCAAAGTGCTTTAGAGGAAGCACACCGCTAAGGAAATTACATGAAAACTTGAAGAAAATATGAGGAATAATTATCCGAATCTTTTTTAGTAGCTTTAAATTTATAATTCCGGGGATGAAATTATTATAAAGGAGGAGAATGTAATAACCACGAATTCTAAGTCCATTGTAATGATGATTATTAAATAGTTATCAATGAATTAAAAATTTTGTATGGATTAATTGTTCAATTACATAATTGAATGAATATATGTATGTATGTGCATATTATGAATCCAATAATGTAGTAAGGTATTAGAGCAAATCTAATTGGATTATATTTTAAGTCCAAATAAATTATTAAACTAGGTTCAATAAAATAAACCTAGTAGTCCATGAACATGGTAAATTTATTGGTCCATGTTATAATTAAACTAACCCAATGCTTATTTTAATTAAATATAGTATGTGTTGGATAAATGTTAGCCCAATAAAATTAATAAATTGAGCCCAAAACAAATTACATGAATAAGCCCAATAGAATTAATTATTATGTCCAAAGTGAAGCCCAAACTAAGTCAAAGATTGGTCAATATATATATAAAGAGGAAAAATAACTCAAAATCGGGTAATAAAAGGCCACTTTGGCTTGCACTTGGGGTCCCCCACATGGGGGTGGCTTGTTGCTCAAAGTTGCTTCATTTGTACACAAAGCTTTAGTGGTTCACCAACTCTAGTCAATCATCTAGTCATTCCATCAAATAGTAAGCTCAATTAGACTTTTAATCAACTAATGTTAGTTGATTAGGAAAGTTAATAAAGGGTTACCAAAGTGTTATAAATAGAATGTTTCACCTATTGGTTATATTAGTTAGTCATTTGCTAGAATCACCAAGAGAGAAAATAGAGAGTTTCCTAGATAGAAAATAGAGAGAACTCTTGTGAGCTTAAGAATTCACCAAGGAAGTTGCTAGATATTATTCAAGATGGAGTCCTTAGCCAAGTTCATCTCAAGAAGAAGAAGAGCATCCAAATCTAGGAGGTTGAAAAGTGTTCTATACCTTCATTATTTCATTTCTATGGTTTATATATATTTTTAATGGTCAAAATATGTTTTTAACGGTTCAAAACCTATTTTGATGTTCTATAATGCTAGATCTTGGATATATATGAAGATTTATGAGATAGTATGTTTAATATGTGTATTTATATGCTTGGTATGAAAATAAGCTGTTGAAATGTGCATATTAAGGTTTACCAGTAAAACCCTAACTAGTTATGTTCTATATATTATGGTAGTTTGAAAGGTATTAGTTGGTTATTTGATTGTGATGACTAAAAAGTTACATTTATGAGTTATAAAAATAACTCAACTTGAATCTCTCAAAAATATGAAAAAATGAAAAAAGTTGTGGCTTTTATCGCAAACTATGTCGTTTTAAAACCCTAGAATGATCGATCTCGAATTTTATGTAAAAAACGTTTTCGAAAACAAGATCGAACCATGAAATGTTGAAAAACAAGAAGCTAAGAAGATAACAAAACTGATTTGGTGTACTTTGGATATATATATATATATATATATATATATATATATATATATATATATATATATATATATATATATGTATTTTATTTTATAAAAGATTGAACCAAAGAAATCAAAGTTGAAAAAATTAGGGTTTTAAAAATAGAACTACCGCCGCAGCGGTAGGTCTCACCGCCGCTGTAACGACCCCGAAATTCGACCAATCTTATTACCTTAAATTTTAAGTTTATTAAACATTATCTTCCTTACGTCCAAATTTCGGTTCGTTAATAAATCTATAATCTCCTTAATTGATCCATTAGCTGATTTCAAAATCATCAAGTACAAATTTTTTGGTATAAATTTTTTTCTTTTTCTCAATTCAATCACTGTATTAAAATATTTGGATATTTAAAATCTTTACATCTGGATCCTAGTCCCTTATCTTATGATCGTATCGTAGTACGATCCTTTCGCTGTTCCTGATCATATTATTATGATCTTTTCCTATACGTTTTGGACTACCTTATTATCTTTATTGCTTAAATCAGGTGTCCCCTGATTATCTTTGAGATTCATCTTTGAATCCATTCAGATATTCTTTCAATTATGTTCTTAATTGAACTTATAAATTTTCTCAATTCATTACTTTCATTCAAATCTTTCTTAACATCTTTATCTCTTTCTAATATTCTTATATCTTTCATAGTTCCTTTACTTTAGCCAATATCTGAGAACATCTTTCTCTACTTATATCTTTCCATTCTAATCCCCCCATGTTCATCAAACTTATCACGTATTTGGGCTCAGGAACTTACCATAATCATATGATTGAGGAGCTTGTCCTAGTCAGGCTATAGTCGCCCATTCGCTAAAGGGGCTCCACCATACAATCATGAGTCACGAGATTACTATACGCTTGGGTTTTCAGAACAGGCAACGATCTTTACTCTTCCTTACTTAAGTTATAGTCTAAGGTATCATTTACCTAAGGTTTATAACCTCTAGCTCTGATACCAACTGTAACGACCCCGAAATTCGACCAATCTTATTACCTTAAATTTTAAGTTTATTAAACATTATCTTCCTTACGTCCAAATTTCGGTTCGTTAATAAATCTTTAATCTCCTTAATTGATCCATTAGCTGATTTCAAAATCTTCAAGTACAAATTTTTCGATATAATTTTTTTTCTTTTTCTCAATTCAATCACTGTATTAAAATATTTAGATATTTAAAATCTTTACATCTGGATCCTAGTCCCTGGATCGTAACCTTTACTTATTCTTTTCTTTCTGTAACCCATATCATAAAGGTCAACATTCAACATTTAATGTCATTTATATCCATACAATATTCTTATGTCGTAATTCATAGTCAGATATATAATAGTCTCTATCATAATATTCATGTTGAACAATTACAGTTCACAATTTAAACTATACTCGTCATATTCGGATCCAACTTATCTCTACATACAGCATATCAATATAACTTTGACAAATTATCCACCCTGAATCATTTAATAATCACATTCACAACCTTTTAGGAAAATCCGTCTTTACATCATCTGATGTTTTTGAAATTTATTTCTTTCCTGCAAAAATGTATATTAAGCAAGTAATGAGCACAACGGCTCAACAAATTCAACAGTTTATGCTTCACGTAGCACATAGTTTAACATGCTCTGTGTGTGTCATTCATTACGTGTTGTGCTTCTACTTGAGCCATATATCTCATATATATATTCATATCGTTGCACAAAGCACACATTGTGGTTATATTAATCACGTATCACATAGCACATAATTTGTATGCATTTAGAACAAGAGTTGCATATCAAAACAATCCAACATTTAACATAAAAAGGACTGAAGAACTTGTCTGGCGTCCAGTTATTAAATTGTTAGCTCAAACCCTTAACTCGATCAACCTATAATCATAAAATAATCAAATAATAATTATTCATCTCTTTATGATATTAATTTATTTAATTAATATCATCTCCGGACTAATTTTCAATTTGTACGGTTAATTATATTAACATCGTCCCTTAATATATTAATTTAACTTAATATCAAATACATTCACTACGGACAACCCAGCTTGTCGGATAAATTTTAGCTTATTCAGTTGTCCAAAATTTCATTTATTCACTTTCTAACCTTTAAACTTAATGGATTAATATTTAAATATTAATCCCCAATATTTAATATTTTTACAAAAATATTAAATTAAATGCCCAAACATCATTTCTATATTTCTAGTATTTTTCTATAAATTTCTATAATTTTTAAAAAAAAATTAAACATTTATTTCAATTAAAAATCATTTTTGGGGGCATTTTGGTAATTTCCGCGCCCATAGGGATATAACCGGAATTTTCCGGAAAGTCCAGGGGCATTTATGTAATTTCCGCAACTCTAGGGGCACATCTGGACTTTCCCGGAAAGATTGAGGGCATAATCGTAATTTTTGAGCGTCTGGGACACGCTCGGTATTTTTCAGAAAAGGCAGGGGCAAACTCGTCATTTCCCGCATTGCGTCGGCCGCGCATTGCGCGGACCGACCCCCGATCGTTCAAAACGACGTCGTTCGCCCCCAATTTCTGGAAACTTCTGTCGCGCCAAGCGCGGCCCCAGATTTCTTATTCCAAAACGACGCCGTTTTGGTCCCTTTTTCCGGAAAACCGCACCGCGTAATGCGCGGCATGCCCAGCAAAAAAAAAATTTCCTCTCTTCCGCGCACAGTATACCAGCCATGCATAAATTTAACCATAAACCCCAAATTTCTTCACAATTTATACAACATAACACATCCAAAAATCATATTATTCATAACTATTCATCCAAAAATTATTTGGAATCATTATTATAATTATTTATAATTTTTTCACAAAATTAATTTAACACTATAATTTCACAAAATAACTTAAATAAAAGATTTTATACCTTCAAAGCTTAGTATTTTCCCCCCTTGATGGCTCCACAAATCTCTCCTTCCTTGGTGGTCATATTTTCCGGTGATGTTTCGATGGTGGTGGTGTTACCGGATGAGAAGAGAGAGAGAGAGAGAGAGAGTTATGTTTGCATGTTTTCTTTTTCTTTTCTTTTCTTTTTCTTTCCTTTCTTTTCTTTCTTTCATTTTTCTTTTTATCCCCCAAAACAACCATCCACGTTGGCCTTATATAAAAAATTTTCACCGCCTTCCAGCCAACTCGAAACTTCCGGATTTTTCCAAAAACTAGCATGCAAATTTTATTTAGTACATTATATAATTATTTTGTATAATAAATATTTTATATAATATATAAAATATTTATCTAATAATAAATTATATAATTTATATAAGAAAATTAATGTGATGTATAAAGGAAATTATAATTATATAAATTATATAAGGAAAATTATATAATTTATATAAGAGAATTAAATTAATTAAGGATGGAAGAAAATTTTATAAGTTGTATTTTGTGTAAAATGGAAATTATTTAAAAAAGGAATAATGTAATTATATAAATTATATAATATTAAATTATATAATTTATATAAAGAAAGTTAATGTGAATATTAAAGAAATTGAATAATAAATAAGAAAAAGGAATGTTTTAAGTTATTAAAAATTATGGTTATGTATAATGGAATTATTATGACTTTTATGAAAAATAATATTTTAGAAACGAGAACATGTTAGTGTAAGGAATGGATTGTAAAGCAAGATCATGATGGGATCAAGTGAAAATGTGAAATAACAGAGAAACCTGTTAATGGTCGAAAAGGCATATTTTAATGTTATAAAGAGATATGGTACTATGAAATAGTACAAGAAGAATTCAGAGAATGATGAGACATGAATGACAGAAAGGTTATGATAAGGGGGTAGAAAACTTGGGTACGAAATTTCATTTGAGGACTCATATGGTGACTGAGTTGCACAATCCTTTGTATGGGCGGGGGATTTGTGTTTACTTAGTTACTATGTGATAATCATTGAAATGTTAGAGTCGCGCTAAGAGTTTTTGATAGGTAATAATATTAAGTTAGACACGAGTTCTTAAAACTTATGCATATGGTAAGTCCATGACTCATAATTGTATGGTATGTTTTGAGCCCCTCAGCATATGGATAGTCTTTGACTTGTTCTTAAACTACGTATTGCTAGGACAAGCTTATAAACTCATTATCTTGTGGTAAGTTCCTGGACTCATAATGTGTGGTAAGTTTGATGAACTATACGGGGGTATAGAAATGTTGGAGTAGTTAGAAAATTTTTGTATAATGGTAATAATAGTCCTAGCAATAGATTTATTAATTAAGTGAAGAAGCATAAGGTGAATGTTTAGGGAATTTAGGATATTCCCACTCTTCTAGCTATGCTAGACTTCAAAATTTTTGACCTCAAGCTAATTTGACACGGGTATGCTTTGAAAAATATAAATGAAAATTTTTAAGCGATTTAAAAAAATGTCTATGCTACTTGTCTCAGCTAGACAAAAATGTTTTTACATCAAAATATATTTCAAAAGAATCATCCATGCACTTTTAGCCCGGTGCAGATGTGATGAATGACGGAATGCTCAACGTGTTGTTGAGACGGTGCGGTACTATTTCGTTATAAGATGATTTAACACCATAAAGTATGGTTTGTGGTGTAGGAATTATTAACGACGGAATCCTCAACGTACTGTCAAGATGACGCGGTAACATGAAGTCATGAATGATTTTGATTTGTGAAGGTATGTCAAAGCTATAAGTCTTTGCCATTTGACTCGGCTAAACTTTTTGAAAAGTTTTGACATGATGCATGTTTTAAAAATAAAAAAATAAAAAAAATAAATTCTGCGGATTATAAAGAGTTAAAAGAAAGTCTATGCTAATTGACCTAGCTAGACAAGCGTTGAAAAATTACAAGTCTAAGCTATTTGATTCAGCTAGACAAATTTTGAAATGTATTGACTTCGTATTCTTTGAAAGTTATAACTAAACAAATTTCTTTTGAATGAATTCTAAGGCTGAGATGAACAAAAAGATTAAGAATATTGTAGGTTGATCGAATGGTCACCTGACATATCAAGACATAGGCATTGCAGACTAATCATCTGGCATGCCACTGTATGGTGAAACATCCATTACTTTAATGACAGATTGATCCACTGTCAGGGTTTGCAGTATGAAGTACTCGGGGAGCGAAGTACTGTAAACCGGGATAAAGGTTCATTCAACGTATCATGAAGTTTTTGTTTTCAAAATGAAAATTTTGAATTCCTCTACTCTTATGAAGATTGGATGGTAGGGTGTGGTAGTATTTTTAATTATAAGCGATAATGAAGGTAATAATTGTGAAGTAAATAAATTATGAAATATGATGGATTAAAAAATTGCAATGGGCAATGATCACGAGAAATGAAGGGAAGAAAGATATGTGGAATCAATGTAAGGAAATTGTGAAGTACGAGTACATAGAAATTTCGAGGACGAAATTTTATGAAGGAGGGGTGAATGTGACACCCAGGATTTTTGAAATAATTTTCAAATAAGGATTATGATGAATTAAGTAAATGTTAGTATTTAAAGCCTAGTGTTGAACGATAAAGGTATGAAGGAATGAATTATGGAATATGAAGAAAATTTATATGAATTAAGGAAAGAATGATAAATGTGTAAAGTATCAATAAGGTAGAATAGAGAATATGAATACGCGGATTGAGTAAGGGTAAATATGATTAAAGAAATAAAATTTTTCGGAGAATGAGAAACTATCTTGATAAGTATATCAAGAAATGAATTAAAGTGTTATTAATAAAATTTTTAGAGAAATATGAAATGTAATATTTCAAAGAAATTGTGAATTGAATATTCTGACAGTAATGACCATTATGAGGTTATCCATGTAAGTTATGGATATTAAAGAAGTAAAATATGATTATTATGGATTGGGTTTATTCAGGAATATAAAAGTATAGCAAGGTGTTATAAATGAAATACGTATGATTATTACGACAATTATGATTCTGAGGACGGAATCCTGTTAAGGGGGGAAGAATGTGAGGATCCGAATTTTCAGGATTTTATTAATAATATTAAATGAGAATTTAATTGATAAAATTATCAAGGTTATTAAATTAATTTTTTTTTTAAGTGTGTGATAAGATTTAATTAGTAAATTAAATCTATACAGAGATCATGACGAATTGTGTTAATTTAAAATAATTGAAAAGTAAATAAATTGTTTAAAAACAATTTATGAAGAATAAGAGAAATTTCTTGTAAAGGCAATAAAATTATTATGAAAATGCAGAAATTATGATTTTAAATGAGGTTATGTGATAATGTGAAAGGTATGAATTAAATATGTATATATTTATATATATACATTTTTATATATATGAGTGTTATGTTTAAGTGATAATTATAAATGTTATTAATTATGAAAATTAAGGGATTAATAATTAAATTAATCCAATTTTAAATGAAAAACGAATGAGGAAGTTAATAAAATTGTAATTATTGATTTTTAGATTTAATTAAGAATTATGGTGGAAATTTAGAATTTGATTGAGAAGAAATGTAATTATATAAATTGTATAATAATAAATTATATAATTTATATAAGAAAATTAATGTGATGTATAAAGGAAATTATAATTATATAAATTATATAAGGAAAATTATATAATTTATATAAGAGAATTAAATTAATTAAGAATGGAAGAAAATTTTATAAGTTGTATTTTGTGTAAAATGGAAATTATTTAAAAAATGAATAATGTAATTATATAAATTATATAATATTAAATTATATAATTTATATAAGGAAAGTTAATGTGAATATTAAAGAAATTGAATAATAAATAAGAAAAAGTAATGTTTTAAGTTATTAAAAATTATGGTTATGTATAATGGAATTATTATGACTTTTATGAAAAATAATATTTTAGAAACGAGAACATGTTAGTGTAACATGTTGTCCAAGTAACGAAGTGAAAAATTGTGAAAAATAATTTTTATAAGGTATATGAATTATTTTATGAATTTTGGAGGTATAAATTACCTCATATAATTACATGCATGTCATTATGCGTGTACAAAATTTGTCAAGTAAAGTACCCAAAAGAGGTATTAAAATTATTTATAAATCATGTTATGATTTTTGGTAAATTAAAATAAATATTTTATATATTATATAAAATATTTATTATACAAAATAATTATATAATGTACTAAATAAAATTTGCATGCTAGTTTTTGGAAAAATTCGGAAGTTTCGAGTTGGCTGGAAGGCGGTGCATTTTTTTTATATAAGGCCAACGTGGATGGTTGTTTTGGGGGATAAAAAGGAAAATGAAAGAAAGAAAAGAAAGGAAAGAAAAAGAAAAGAAAAGAAAAAGAAAACATGCAAACATAACTCTCTCTCTCTCTCTTCTCATCCGGTAACACCACCACCACCGAAACATCACCGGAAAATATGACCATCAAGGAAGGAGAGATTTGTGGAGCCATCAAGGGGGGAAAATACTAAGCTTTGAAGGTATAAAATATTTTATTTAAGTTATTTTGTGAAATTATAGTGTTAAATTAATTTTGTGGAAAAATTATAAATAATTATAATAATGATTCCAAATAATTTTTGGATGAATAGTTATGAATAATATGATTTTTGGATGTGTTATGTTGTAAAAATTGTGAAGAAATTTGGGGTTTTTGGTTAAATTTATGCATGGCTGGTATACTGTGCGCGGAAGAGAGGAAATTTTTTTTTTGCTGGGCATGCCGCGCATTGCGCGGCGCGGTTTTCCGGAAAAAGGGACCAAAACGGCGTCGTTTTGGAATAAGAAATCTGGGGCCGCGCTTGGCGCGGCAGAAGTTTCCGGAAATTGGGGGCGAACGACGTCGTTTGGAACGACGTCGTTTGGAACGACCGGGGGTCGGTCTGCGCAATGCGCGGCCGACGCAATGCGGAAAATGACGAGTTTGCCCCTTCCCTTTCTGAAAAATACCGAGCGTGTCCCAGACGCTCGGAAATTACGATTATGCCCTCAATCTTTCCGGGAAAGTCCGGATATGCCCCTAGAGTTGCAGAAATTACAGAAATGCCCCTGGGCTTTCCGGAAAATTCCGGTTATGTCCCTATGGGCGCGAAATTACCAAAATGCCCCCAGAAATGATTTTTAATTGAAATAAATGTTTAAAAATTGTTTAAAAATTATAGAAAATTATAGAAAAATACTAGAAATATAGAAATGATGTTTGGGCATTTAATTTAATATTTTTGTAAAAATATTAAATATTGGGGATTAATATTTAAATATTAATCCATTAAGTTTAAAGGTTAGAAAGTGAATAAATAAAAATTTGGACAACCGAATAAGCTAAAATTTATCTGATAAGCTGGGTTGTCCGTAGTGAATGTATTTGATATTAAGTTAAATTAATATATTAAGGGACGATGTTAATATAATTAACCGTATAAATTGAAAATTAGTCCGGAGATGATATTAATTAAATAAATTAATATCATAAAGAGATGAATAATTATTATTTGATTATTTTATGATCATAGGTTGATCGAGTTAAGGGTTTGAGCTAACAATTTAAATAACTGGACGCTAGGCAAGTTCTTCAGTCCTTTTTATGTTAAATGTTGGATTGTTTTGATATGCAACTCTTGTTCTAAATGCATACAAATTATGTGCTATGTGATACGTGATTAATATAACCACAATGTGTGCTTTGTGCAACGATATGAATATATATATGAGATATATGGCTCAAGTAGAAGCACAACATGAGACACCCAGGATTTTTGAAATAATATTAAATAAGGATTATGATAAATTGAGTAAAGGTTAGTGTTTAAAACCTAGTGTTGAATAATAAAGGTATTAAGGAATGAATTATGAAATGTGAAGAAGATTTATATGAATTAAGAAAAGAAGGATGAATGTGCAGAGTAGAAATGATGTCCAATAGAGGGTATGAACTAAGTGAATGGAGTAATGTGATGTGCGATTAAAGAAAGGAAGTTTTTTCAAAGAATAAGAAATCAAAGAAATTGTAAAGTAAGTTATGAATTGAATATTCTAACAGATACGATCATTATGGTGTTACTCATGTAAGTTATGGATATCAAAGAGGTAAAATATGATTATTATGGATTTAGTGGTTATTTATTAAGATAAAGGTATATCAATGTGTTATAAATAAAATACGTATGATTATTACGATAATTATGATTCCGAGGACGAAATCCTGTTAAGGGGGAAAGAATGTGAGGATCCGAATTTTTTAGAATTTCTTTAATAAAATTAAATAAGAATTTAATTGATAAAATTATGAAGGTTGTTAAATTAATTATTATTTATGTGATTTAAGGTATGTGAGGATATTTAATTAGTAAATTAAATTTGTACAGAGATCATGACGAATTGTGTTAATTTAAAATAATTGAAAAGTAAATAAATTATTTTAAAATAATTTATAAAGAATAAGAGAAATTTCTTGTAAATGTACAATAAATTGTACAATTAAATTATTGTGAAAACATAGAAATTATGATTTAATTGAGGTTATGTGGTAATGTGAAATATATGAAATTAGATATGTATATATATACATTTGTATATATATATAAATGTATATGTTTAAGTGATAATTATAAATGTTATTAATTATGGAAATAAATGGATTAATAATTAAATTAATCCAATTTTTAAATGAAAAGTGAATGGGGAAGTTAATAAAAATTATAATTATTGATTTTAAATTTAATTAAGAATTATGGAGGAAGTTTAGAAATTAACAGAGAAGAAATGTAATTATATAAATTATATAATAATAATTATATAATTTATATAAGGAAATTAAAGTGATGTATGAAGAAAATTATAATTATATAAATTATATAAGGATAATTATATAAATTATATATGAGAATTAAAATAATAAGAGAGTTAATAAATGTGAAATTATTGATTAATTGATAATTATGGAAGAAATTAAGAAATTATTTAAAAGGAGAATGTAATTATATAAATTATAGAATATTAAATTATATAATTTATATATAAAGAAGTTAATGTGAATAGTAAATAAATTGAATAATAAATAAGAAAAAGGAATGTTTTAAGTTATTAAAAATTATGTTTATGTATAATGAAATTATTATGACTTTTATGAAGAATAATAGTTTGGAAACGCGAACATGTTAGTGTAACATGTTGTCCAAGTAACGGAGTGAAAAATTATGAAAAATAATTTTTATATGTTATATGAATTATTTTGGGATTTTTGGAGGTATAAATTGCCTCATATAATTACATGTATGTTATTATGTGTGTACAAAATTTGTCAAGTAAAGTTCCCAAAAAAGGTATTAATATTACTTATAAATCCTATTATGATTTTTGGTGAATTAAAATAAATATTTTATATATATTATATAAAATATTTATTACATAAAATAATTACGTAATGTATTTAAATTAAACCTTTGCAAGCAATTTTCTTGAAAAATCCAGAAATTTCTTGGCTGCGTGAGAGAGTCGGTGGAATTGTGTGATGGTTTTAAAATAGTTAATTGCTTTTAAGTATAAAAGAAAAGAAAAGGAAGATAAGAAAAAAAAATAAAAAGCAAAAACATGATTGTGTTCTTTCTTTTTCTTCCACCAACCGAGCACCATCACCATGCCACCATCTCCGACCATGCATGCCATAGCCACCAAGAGAGGAGCATAACAAGCTTCATGGGAAGATTTTCAAGCACTTAGAAGGTATAAATCAAATTAATTTGATTTATTTTGGTATTTATGGTATTAAATAAATTTTGTGAAAAATTAGGAAATAATTAGAATAATTATTCCAAATAATTTTTGGAGGAATATCTATGAATTTTTATCATGTTTAGAATACTTTTGTGGTAGAAATTGGGAACAAAATTGGATAATTTGTTCTTGGGTTGGTTACTGCCGCAAGAAAACTGGGAAGAAAAAAAAAAAAAAAGGGGTTGCTCGCGCATTGCGCGACAGCCATTTTTTTTGCAAACGCGGGGGTGTAACGGCGTCGTTTTGGGAGGTGCGCGGAAGAAGCAGCTGCGCAATGCGCGGAGACTGCTGGAAACGGCAGGAAACGACGTCGTTTTGGCGTCGAAAGTGAAGGGCCGCGCGCAATGCGCGGCCGACGACACGCTGGAAATTACCAGCGTGCCCCTGCCCTTTTCGGTTAATACCGGTCGTGTCCTTTGACCACAAAAATTACGGTAATGCCCCTGGACTTTTCGAAAAATCCCGGTCGTGTCCCTAACGTTGCTGAAGTTACGAAAATGCCCCTGGGCTTTTCGAGAAATACCGAATATGTCCCTAAGGGCGCGAAAATTACCAAAATGCCCCCAGAAATGATTTTAATGAAATAAATGTTTAAAAATTGTTTTAAAATCATATAAAATTATAGAAAAATACTAAAAATATAGAAATGATGTTTGGGCATTTAATTTAATATTTTTGTAAAAATATTAAATATTGGGGATTAATATTTAAATATTAATTCATTAAGTTTAAAGGTTAGAAAGTGAATAAATGAAAATTTGGATAACCGAATAAGCTAAAATTTACCCGATGAGCTGGGTTGTCCGTAGTGAATATGTTTGATATTAAGTTATATGAAAATATTAGGGAACGGGGTTAATTTAATTAACCATATTATTTAATAAATGGTCCAGAGATGATATTAATTAATTAAATTAATATCATAAGAGGATAAATAATTATTATTTGATTATTTTATGATCATAGGTTGATCGAGAGAGAGTTTTAAGCTATCAATTAAATAATTGGACAACAGGCAAGTTCTTCAGTCCTTTAATGTTAATTGTTATTTGTTATGATATGTAAATACTTGTGTAAATGCATATAAATTATGTGTTATGTGATCTGTGGTTAACATGACAACTATGTGTACTTTGTGCAATGATGTGGGATATACTGCTATAATAGAAGCACAAGCACATGATGTATGACACACACTGAGGATGTTAAGATATGTGCTACGTGAAATATAAACGGTTGAACTTGCTTAGCCGTTGTGCTAATTACTTGTTTAAAATAAACTTTTGCAGGATAAAGAAATAAGTTTCAGGAATATCGGATTAAGTTGAGATGAATTGCCTAGAAGGTAGAAAACGTGATTGTTATATTGTTAATATTATAATTCAATGTGAGAAATTTATTAATTTACTGTGATAAATTGTATGTATATATAAGTTGAATCTGGATATGATAGAAGTTCATTTATGAACTGTGATTGATCAGGATAATTGTTACGATAGAAACTATTATATGTTTGATTACGAATGACGCAACAAGGAATATTTGTATGAAAATAAATAACAGTAAATTTTAAATGATGAGCTTTATGATACGTGTAAAAGAAAGAAAAAGTTAAGGTTGCGATCCAGGGACTAGGATCCAGATGTAAAGATTTTAAATATCCAAATATTTTAGTACAACGATTGAATCGAGAAAAAGAAAAAAAAATTATATGAGAATTTTGATAATTGATGATTTTAAAATCAATTAATGGATCAATTAAGGTGATTAAAGATTTATTAACGAACCGAAATTTGAACGTAAGGAGGATAATGTTTAATAAATATAAAATTTAAGGTAATAAAGTGGGTCGAATTTCGGGGTTGTTACACAACACGTAATGCATGACACACACAGAGCATGTTAAACTATGTGCTACGTGAAGCATAAACTGTTGAACTTGCTGAGCCGTTGTGCTCATTACTTGCTTAATATACATTTTTGCAGGAAAGAAATAAATTTCAAAAACATCAGATGATGTAAAGACGGATTTTCCTAAAAGGTTGTGAATGTGATTATTAAATGATTCAAGGTGGATAATTTGTCAAAGTTATATTGATATGTTGTATGTACAGATAAGTTGGATCCGAATATGACGAGTATAGTTTAAATTGTGAACTGTAATTGTTCAACATGAATATTATGATAGAGACTATTATATATCTGACAATGAATTACGACATAAGAATATTGTATGGATATAAATGACATTAAATGTTGAATGTTGACCTTTATGATACGGGTTACAGAAAGAAAAGAATAAGTAAAGGTTGTGATCTAGGGACTAGGATCCAGATGTAAAGATTTTAAATATCCAAATATTTTAATACAGTGATTGAATTGAGAAAAAGAAAAAAATTTATACCGAAAAATTTGTACTTGATGATTTTGAAATCAGCTAATGGATCAATTAAGGAGATTAAAGATTTATTAACGAACCAAAATTTGGACGTAAGGAAGATAATGTTTAATAAACTTAAAATTTAAGGTAATAAGATTGGTCGAATTTCGGGGTCGTTACAGCCGCAATGGTGAAGCACTCTGCGACTCATCGCCGCAACGGTGGTCCTCACCACCGCAATAATGGTCCAGAATGTCTGAAAATTAATTGTTTATTAACCGGTTCGAGTCGGGGCAAATAAAACGGGTCGGGTCGGGCCAAATAAAACGGGTCAGGTCGGATCTTTTGAAAATGAAATAAGTCAAAAAATATAATTTTATATAACATTAATATTTAACAAGTTTTTAAATAATAAAATATTATTAAATGATTAATAATATTAAGAAATCAATAAAATATTATTAAATGGATAATAATATTCGAAAAAGAATAAAATATTATTAAATGATTAATAATATTAAGAAATTAATAAAATATTATTAAATGAATAATAATATTAGAAAATAAATAAAATATTATTAAATGAATAATAATATTAGAAATAAATAAAATATTAGTAAATGGTTAATAATATTATAAAGTGAATAAAATATTATTAAATGATTAATAATATTATAAGGTTAATAAAATATTATTAAATGAATATTAATATTAGAAAATAAATAAAATATTATTAAATGATTAATAATATTAAAAAATAAATAAAATATTATTAAGTGATTAATAATGTTATAAGGTTAATAAAATATTATTAAATAATTAATAATATTATGAGGTTAATAAAATATTATTAAATAGTTAATCATATTAGATAGAAGCGTAAACTATATTAAGTGATTAATATAGGTTTTATATGATTTAAAATATTATCAAATGATGATAATATTTTTTAAGTATTTAATATACCCTTAATTATTTAATTATGTGGTTAAGTGTTAGTAAATTAAGATGTACAAAGGTTATTATATGAACCTAGATATGATACTAATTGAAAGATCAACTTGATTAATTGTTAGGTCTATTCAAAGGATATTAAATTGTATTTGTAACGACCCCGAAATTCGACCCACCTTATTACATTAATTTTCATATTTATGAAAACATTATTTTCCTTACGTCCAAATTTCGGTCCGTTAATAAATCTTTCATCACCTAAATTGATCCATTATCTAATTTCAATATCATCAATTACCAAATTTTCAGTATAAATTTTTCTTTTTCTCAATTTAATCATTGTATCAAAACATTTGGATATTTAAAATCCTTACATTTCTATACTAGTCCCATAGATCGCAACCTTAACTTTTTCTTTCTTTTACACATATCATAAAGCTCATTATTTAAAATTTATTGTTATTTATTTACATATAAATATTCCTTGTTGCGTCATTCGTAATCAAACATATAATAATTTCTATCGTACAATTATCCTGATCAATCACAGTTCATAATTGAACTTCTATCATATCCATGTTCAACTTATATATACATACAATTCATCACAGGGATTTAACAAATTTCTCACATTGAATTATAATATTAACAATATAACAACCACGTTTTCTACCTTCTAGGTACTTCATCTCAACTTAATCCGATATTCTTGAAACTTATTTCTTTATCCTGCAAAAGTTTATTTTAAACAAGTAATGAGCACAACGGCTCAACAAGTTCAACAGTTTATATTTCACGTAGCACATACCTTAACATGTTTGGTGTGTGTCATATATCATGTGCTTGTGCTTCAAATATAGCAATATATCTCATATCGTTGCACAAAGAACACATTGTGGTCATATTAAACACGTATCACATAGCACATAATTTGTATGCATTTAAAACAAAAATTTCATATCATAATAGTTCAATATTTAACATAAAAGGGACTGAAGAACTTGCCTGGCGTCCAATTATTTAAATTGATAGTTCAAACCCTTAACTCGATCAACCTATGATCATAAAATAATCAAATAATAATTATTTAACTCCACGTGATATTAATTTAATTAATTAATATCATCTCTAGGCCAAATATTAATTTATATGGCCAATTATATTAATCTCGTTCCTTAAATATTCGTTTAACTTAATATCCAACACCTCTAATACGGACAACCCAGCTCATCGGGTAAAATTTAACATTTTTGGTTGTCCGAAAATTTTATTTAATCATTTTCTAACTTGTAACCTTATTAGATTAATATTTAAACATTTAAACATTAATCCCCAATATTTAATATTTAATCAAAAATATTAAATTTAATGCCCAAATATCATTTCTATATTTTTAGTATTTTTCTATAATTTTCTATGATTTTTAAACAATTTTTAAACATTTATTTTAATTAAAATCACTTCTGGGGGCATTTTGGTAATTTTCGCGCCCTTAGGGACATAACCGGAATTTCCCGGAAAGTCCAGGGGTATTTCTGTCATTTCCGTAACTCTAGGGACATATCCGGAATTTCTCGAAAAGTCCCAGGTCATTACCGTAATTTTACGCACGTTGAGGGGCACGCTCGGCATTACTGGAAAAGGCAGGGGCATAATAGTAATTTCAACATGTGCTGACGGCCGCGTATTGCGCGCGGCTGACCTCACCCCAGCCAAACGACGTCGTTTGGAACCCGTTTCTGGAATGTTCCTACGCGCATCGCGCGGCACCCCTTTCAGCCGCAGAAACGACGTCGTTTCTGGTCGCTGTTCGCGAAAATTGGCTCGCGCAATGCGCGGCCAACTTTTTTCTACTTCCTCCGTTTTCAGCCAAAACAGTACACCACCCTTGCTAAATTTAACCATTTTTGCTCCACTTTTTCCCAACAAAACACTTCCAAAAATTATATAATTCATATATATACATTCTAAAATTATTTAGAATAATTATTTTAATTATTTCCTAATTTTTCACAATAATAAATTAACACCATAAATACCCAAAATAATTCAAAATAAAATTGAATTATACCTCCTTTGGCTTCAAAAATCTTTCCTTTGATGGTATAAATCTCATCTCCCATGGTGGTGGCTATGGTGGTTGCCGGTGGACAAAGTGGCTTGGCATGGTGGTGATTCGGGTGGGAGAAGAAGGGAGTGTATTTGTGTTTTTTTTTTTTTTTTTTTTTCTTTTCTTGTTTCCTTTTCTATTCTTTTCTTCCTTATATATATATATATATATATATATATCTCAAGCCAACTTGGATAAAAATTTCCACCGACTACCGTGAAACTTCCGGATTTTTCAAGAAATGCCGTGCAAAATTTGTAATTTAAATACATTACATAATTATTTTGTGTAATAAATATTTTATGTAACATACATAAAATATTTATTTTAATTCACTAAAAATCATAACATGATTTATGAGTAATATTAATACCTTTTTCAGTATTTTATTTGATAAATTTTGTACACGCTTAATGACGTGCATGTAATTATTTGAGTTAATTTATACCTCCAAAAATCATAAAATAATTCATATAACATATAAAAATTATTTTTCGTAATTTTACACTTCGTTTCTTGGACAACATGTTACATTAACATGTTCACGTTTCTGAAATATTATCCTTCATAAAAGTCATAATAATTCCATTATACATAAATATAATTTTTAATAACTTAAAACATTCCTTTTTCTTATTTATTATTTAATTTCTTTAATATTCATATTAATTTCCTTATATATAAATTATATAATTTAATATTATATAATTTATATAATTACATTCTCCTTTTAAATAATTTCTTAATCTCCTCCAACTTTATTCCATTTAATCACCTTATATAAATTCCATAATTATTCTTATATAATTTATATAATTATTATTTTCTTCATACCTTATTTTAATTTCCTTATATAAATTATATAATAATTATTATATAATTTATATAATTACCTTTCCTTCTCCATTAATTTCTAAACTTCTTCCAAAATTCTTGATAAACTCTAAAATCGATAACTACAATTTTACAAACTTCCTTA
Organism: Hedera helix; assembly: GCA_947179155.2. Classification (NCBI taxonomy): domain Eukaryota; kingdom Viridiplantae; phylum Streptophyta; class Magnoliopsida; order Apiales; family Araliaceae; genus Hedera; species Hedera helix. The sequence goes on from OX359270.1 coordinate 26,347,147, forward strand.
TTAGCTTTCCATAAATTCTTGGATTAATTTAATTATTAATCCCTTAATTTCTAGGAATAATAACATTTATAATTATCAATTAAACATAACGTACATATATATAAAAATGTATATATATATAAATATATACATATTTAATTCATGTCTTTCACATTATCACATATATTCATTTAAAATCATATTTTCTGTATTTTCACAATATTTTAGTTGTACAATTTATTGTGTCCTTACCTGACATTCTTTTATTCCTCATAAATTATTTTTAAACAATTTATTTACATTTCAATTATTTTAATTTCAACACAATTCATCATAATCTCTGCACAGATTTAATTTATTAATTAAATCACATCACATACCTTAATAACATAATATAATAATTAATTTAACAACCTTGATAATTTTATCAATTAAATTCTCATTTAATATTATTAAAGAAATCCTGGAAATTCGGATCCTCACATTCTTCCCCCCTTAACAGGATTCCGTCCTCGGAATCATAATTGTCGTAATATTCATACGTATTTTATTTATAGCATCTTGCTATACCTTTATCTTGCTGAATCACAATTAAATCCATAATAATTATATTTTACCTCTTTAATATTCATAACGTACATGGATAACCTCATAAAATCATAATTGTCAGAATATTCAATTCTTATTTCAATTCATAATTCTTTTGTAATATTGCATTTCACAATTCTTTAAAATTTTATTAATAATCCTTTAATTCATTTCTTGATATACTTATCAAGATTGTTTTTCATTCTCAGAAAAATGTCATTTCTTTAATCATACGTAACCTTACTCAATCTACCTATTTCATACTTTGCACCTTCATCCTCTTCTTCTTAATTCATATAAATCTTCTTCACATTTCATAATTCATTTCTTAATACCTTTATCATTCAACACTAGGTTCTATATGTTAACTTAATTCATCATAATCTTTATTTAAAATTATTCTAAAATTCTGGGTGTCACATTCACCCCTTCTTCATAAAATTTCGTCCTCGAAATTTCATGTACTCATACTTTATTCATTTGTAACTTACACATTTCCTTTGTATTTATTTCACAAATTTTTCTTCCCTTCATTTCTTGTAATCATTGCTCATTGCAATTTTCTAATCCATCCCATCTCATAATTTCTTTCCTTTACAATTATTGCATCCATTATCATTCACACTTAAATAATATTATCCCATCCTACCATCCCATCTTCATAAGAGTAGAGGAATTCAAAATTTTATTTAGGAAAAACTTTCATACTATGCTGAATGAACATTTATCCCGGTTTAACAGTACTTCGCTCCCCGAGTACTTCATACTGCAAACCCTGACAGTGGATTAATCTGTCATTAAAGTGATGGATGTTTCACCATACATTGGCACGCCAGATGATCAATCTGCAATGCCTGTGTCTTGCTATGCCAGGTGACCATTCGATCAACCTGCAATAGTCTTAATCGTTTTGTTCATCTCAGCCATAGAATTCATTCAAAAGTAATTTGATTGGGTATAATTTTCAAAGAATAGGAATTCAATATATTTCAAAATTCGTCTAGCTGAATCAATAGCTCAGACTTCTATTTCTTCAACGCTTGTCTAGCCAGATCAATTAGCATAGACTTACTTTTAATAATTTATAATTCACAGAAATTTTTAAAACATTCATCATGTCAAAACTTTTCAAAACGTCCAGCCGAGTCAGCTGGCATTGACTTATAGCTTTGACATACCTTCAAAAATCAAAATCATTTATGACTTCATGTTACCGCATCATTTTAACAGTCCGTTGAGAATTTCGTCGTTAATAATTCCTACACCATAAACCGTACTTTATGGTGTTGAATCATCTTATAACGAAATAGTACCGCACCGTCTCAACAACACGTTGAGCATTCCGTCATTCATCACATCTGCACCGGGCTAAAAGGTGCGTGGATGATTCTTTTGAAATACATTTTGATGTAAAAATATTTTTGTCTAGCCGAAACAAGTAGCATAGACACTTTTCTAAATCGCTTAAAAATTTCATTTATACTTTTCAAAGCACACACGTGCCAAATCAACTTGAGGCCAAAATTTTCGAAATCTAGCAAAGCTAGAAGAGTGGGAATATCCTAAATTCCCTAACATTCACGTTTTGTTTCTTCATTTAATTACAAAATTTATTGCTAGGACTATTTTCATTTATCATTTTAAAATTTCTATCTACTCCAACTTTTCTATACCCCCGTATAGTTCATTAAACTTGCCACACATTATGAGTCCAGAAACTTACCACAAGAATATGAGTTTAGAAGCTTGTCCTAGCAATATGTAGTCTAAGAACAAATCAAAGACTATCCATATGCTGAGGGGCTCAAAACATACCATACAATTATGAGTCATGGACTTACCACATGCATGAGTTTTAAGAACTCGTGCCTAAACTTAATATTATCTATCTATTAAACTGCTAGCGCGACTCTAACATTTCAATGATTATCACATAATAACTAAATAAACACAAATCCTCCGCCCATACAAAGGATTGTGCAATTCAGTCACCACGTGAGTCCTCGATTGAAATTCCGTACCCAAACTTTCTACCCCCTTATCATAACCTTTCTGTCATTCATGTCTCATCATTTTCTGAATTCTTCTTGTACTATTTCATAGTACCATATCTCTTTATAACATTAAACTATGCCTTTTCGACCATTAACAGGTCTCTCTGTTATTTCACATTTTCACTTGATCCCATCATGATCTTACTTCACAACCTACTTCTTTCTCAGTTCCCTTATCTCGTGATCGTATCGTAGTACGATCCTCTTACCATTCCTGATCATGTTATTATGATCTCTTCTTATACATTTCGGATTACCTTGTCATCCTTATTGTTTAAATCAGGTGTCCCCTGATTTTCTTTGAGATTCATCTTTGAATCATGTCAATATTCTTTCAGATATATTCTTAATTGAACTTATAAATTTTCTTAATTCGTTTCATTCAAATCTTTCTTAACATCTTTATCTCTTCCTTATAATCTTATATCTTTCATATTTCCTTTACTTTAGCCAATATCTAAGATCTGTATTTCTTAACTTACATCTTTCTATTTTAATTCCTCCATGTTCATCAAACTTATCACGTATTTGGACTCAGGAACTTACCATAATCATATGGTTGAGGAGCTTGTCCTAGTCAGGCCATAGTCGCCCATTCGATAAAGGGGCTCCACCATACAATCATGAGTCACGAGTTTACCATACGCTTGAGTTTTCAGAACACTCAATTAACCGTACTCTTTCTTACTTTCGGTTATAGCCTAAGGTATCATTTACCTAAGGTTTATAACCTCTAGCTCTGATACCAACTGTAACGACCCCGAAATTCGACCCACCTTATTACATTAATTTTCATATTTATGAAAACATTATTTTCCTTACGTCCAAATTTCGGTCCGTTAATAAATCTTTCATCACCTAAATTGATCCATTATCTAATTTCAATATCATCAATTACCAAATTTTCGGTATAAATTTTTTTTTTTCTCAATTTAATCATTGTATCAAAACATTTGGATATTTAAAATCCTTACATTTCTATACTAGTCCCATAGATCGCAACCTTAACTTTTTCTTTCTTTTACACATATCATAAAGCTCATTATTTAAAATTTATTGTTATTTATTTACATATAAATATTCCTTGTTGCGTCATTCGTAATCAAACATATAATAATTTCTATCGTACAATTATCCTGATCAATCACAGTTCATAATTGAACTTCTATCATATCCATGTTCAACTTATATATACATACAATTCATCACAGGGATTTAACAAATTTCTCACATTGAATTATAATATTAACAATATAACAACCACGTTTTCTACCTTCTAGGTACTTCATCTCAACTTAATCCGATATTCCTGAAACTTATTTCTTTATCCTGCAAAAGTTTATTTTAAACAAGTAATGAGCACAACGGCTCAACAAGTTCAACAGTTTATATTTCACGTAGCACATACCTTAACATGCTTGGTGTGTGTCATATATCATGTGCTTGTGCTTCAAATATAGCAATATATCTCATATCGTTGCACAAAGAACACATTGTGGTCATATTAAACACGTATCACATAGCACATAATTTGTATGCATTTAAAACAAGAATTTCATATCATAATAGTTCAATATTTAACATAAAAGGGACTGAAGAACTTGCCTGGCGTCCAATTATTTAAATTGATAGTTCAAACCCTTAACTCGATCAACCTATGATCATAAAATAATCAAATAATAATTATTTAACTCCACGTGATATTAATTTAATTAATTAATATCATCTCTAGGCCAAATATTAATTTATATGGCCAATTATATTAATCTCGTTCCTTAAATATTCGTTTAACTTAATATCCAACACCTCTAATACGGACAACCCGGCTCATCGGGTAAAATTTAACATTTTTGGTTGTCCGAAAATTTTATTTAATCATTTTCTAACTTGTAACCTTATTAGATTAATATTTAAACATTTAAACATTAATCCCCAATATTTAATATTTAATCAAAAATATTAAATTTAATGCCCAAATATCATTTCTATTTTTTTAGTATTTTTCTATAATTTTCTATGATTTTTAAACAATTTTTAAACATTTATTTTAATTAAAATCACTTCTGGGGGCATTTTGGTAATTTTCGCGCCCTTAGGGACATAACCGGAATTTCCCGGAAAGTCCAGGGGTATTTCTGTCATTTCCGTAACTCTAGGGACATATCCGGAATTTCTCGAAAAGTCCCAGGTCATTACCGTAATTTTACGCACGTTGAGGGGCACGCTCGGCATTACTGGAAAAGGCAGGGGCATAATAGTAATTTCAACATGTGCTGACGGCCGCATATTGCGCGCAGCTGACCTCACCCCAGCCAAACGACGTCGTTTGGAACCCGTTTCTGGAATGTTCCTACGCGCATCGCGCGGCACCCGTTTCAGCCGCAGAAACGACGTCGTTTCTGGTCGCTGTTCGCGAAAATTGGCTCGCGCAATGCGCGACCAACTTTTTTCTACTTCCTCCGTTTTCAACCAAAACAGTACACCACCCTTGCTAAATTTAACCATTTTTGCTCCACTTTTTCCCAACAAAACACTTCCAAAAATTATATAATTCATATATATACATTCTAAAATTATTTAGAATAATTATTTTAATTATTTCCTAATTTTTCACAATAATAAATTAACACCATAAATACCCAAAATAATTCAAAATAAAATTGAATTATACCTCCTTTGGCTTCAAAAATCTTTCCTTTGATGGTATAAATCTCATCTCCCATGGTGGTGGCTATGGTGGTTGCCGGTGGACAAAGTGGCTTGGCATGGTGGTGATTCGGGTGGGAGAAGAAGGGAGTGTATTTGTGTTTTTTTTTTTTTTTTTTTCTTTTCTTGTTTCCTTTTCTATTCTTTTCTTCCTTATATATATATATATATATATATATATATATATATATATATATATCTCAAGCCAACTTGGATAAAAATTTCCACCGACTACAGTGAAACTTCCGGATTTTTCAAGAAATGCCGTGCAAAATTTGTAATTTAAATATATTACATAATTATTTTGTGTAATAAATATTTTATGTAACATACATAAAATATTTATTTTAATTCACTAAAAATCATAACATGATTTATGAGTAATATTAATACCTTTTTCAGTATTTTATTTGACAAATTTTGTACACGCTTAATGACGTGCATGTAATTATTTGAGGTAATTTATACCTCTAAAAATCATAAAATAATTCATATAACATATAAAAATTATTTTTCGTAATTTTACACTTCGTTTCTTGGACAACATGTTACATTAACATGTTCACGTTTCTGAAATATTATCCTTCATAAAAGTCATAATAATTCCATTATACATAAATATAATTTTTAATAACTTAAAACATTCCTTTTTCTTATTTATTATTCAATTTCTTTAATATTCATATTAATTTCCTTATATATAAATTATATAATTTAATATTATATAATTTATATAATTACATTCTCCTTTTAAATAATTTCTTAATCTCCTCCAACTTTATTCCATTTAATCACCTTATATAAATTCCATAATTATTCTTATATAATTTATATAATTATTATTTTCTTCATACCTTATTTTAATTTCCTTATATAAATTATATAATAATTATTATATAATTTATATAATTACCTTTCCTTCTCCATTAATTTCTAAACTTCTTCCAAAATTCTTGATAAACTCTAAAATCGATAACTACAATTTTACAAACTTCCTTATTAGCTTTCCATAAATTCTTGGATTAATTTAATTATTAATCACTTAATTTCTAGGAATAATAACATTTATAATTATCAATTAAACATAACGTACATATATATAAAAATGTATATATATATAAATATATACATATTTAATTCATGTCTTTCACATTATCACATATCCTCATTTAAAAATATACTTTCTATATTTTCACAATATTTTAGTTGTACAATTTATTGTGTCCTTACCTGACATTCTTTTATTCCTCATAAATTGTTTTTAAACAATTTATTTACATTTCAATTATTTTAATTTCAACACAATTCATCATAATCTCTGCACAGATTTAATTTATCAATTAAATCACATCACATACCTTAATAATATAATATAATAATTAATTTAACAACCTTGATAATTTTATCAATTAAATTCTCATTTAATATTATTAAAGAAATCCTGAAAATTCGGATCCTCACAGTATTGGTTAGCTGTAATTAACGATCGAGGTAAGTTTCCTATACCTGAACTTGTATTTATTTTGCAAGAGCTTAAGTGGTTTAATTATTGAAAATTGATCCACATCCATATTATTGATGTATTCGCACATAGTGCATTTAAAGTTTTATAGTTCAATTAATTCTTGAACTGTTTAAGAAAATTTAAGCTAATTGTTTTGGTTAGACATTACATGTATAAATTCATTGTGAGGATCCGAATTTTCAGAATTTCTTTAATAAAATTAAATAAGAATTTAATTGATAAAAAATATCAAGGTTGTTAAATTAATTATTATTTTATGTGATTTAAGGTATGTGATGGGATTTAATGGGTAAATTAAATCTGTACAGAGATTGTGATGATTTGTGTTGATTTAAAATAATTGAAAAATAAATAAATTGTTTAAAAATAAATTTATGAGGAATAAAAGAAATTTCAGGTAAAGATACAATAAATTGTACAATTAAATTATTGTGGAAGTACATAAATTAGTATTTAAATGATGTTATGTGATAATGTGATATATATATATATATATATATACATTTGTATATATATGTGTTTATGGTTAATTGTTGTAATTATAAATTTTATTAATTTTGAGAATTAAGGGATTAATAATGAAATTAATCCAAATTTAAATGAAAAGTTAATGTGGAAGTTAGAAAAATTAGAAATATTGATTATTTAATTAATCAATAAATATGGTGAAGGTTTAAAGATTATTTAAGAGGCGGAAGTAATTTTATAGATTATATACTAATAAAGTATATAATCTATATAAGGAAATTAAAGTAAAACATTAATGAAAAAAAAATATAAAAAATTATATAAATTATATAAGAATTATTATATAATTTATATAAGATGATTAAAATAATGAGAGAGTTAATAAATGTATAATTTTGGTTATACAATTAATTGATAATTATGGAGGAATTTAAGAATTATTTAGAAAGGAGAATGTAAATATATAAATTATATAATATTAAATTATATAATTTATATATAAAGAAGTTAGTAATAAATAGTAAAGAAATGAATAATAAATAAGAAAAAAGAATGTTTTAAGTTATTAAAAAATATATTTATGTATAATGAAATTATTATGACTTTTATGAAGAATAATATTTCAGAAACGTGAACATGTTAGTGTAACATGTTGTCCAAGTAACGAAGTGAAAAATTATGAAAAATAATTTTTATAAGTTATATAAATTATTTTATGAATTTTGGAGATATAAAATATCTCATATAATTACATGCATGTGATTATGCGTGTACAAAATTTGTCAAATAAAGTACCAAAAAAGGGTATTAATATTAATAATAAATCATATTATGAATTTTGGTAAATTAAAATAAATATTTTATATACATTATATAAAATATTTATTACACGAAATGATTACGTAATGTATTAAAATAATTTTTATGCGTGAAAATTGTGTTAATTCGATTGGCTAGGGCGGTGGAATTGTTGAATTTGTTAAAATTGATTAAGTGTGTTATATTATAAAGGAAAGAGAATAAAGAAATAAGAAAGAAAAAAAGAAATGAAAGCAAACAAACAATTCTCTCTCTCCCTACTACTACTACCCGACCACCACCATCTTCACCGGAAAACTCCATGAGCCACCAAGAGGATGCCACCCAAGTATAAAGAAGCTTCAAAGGAAGGATTTCCAAGTCTTGGAAGGTATAAAAATCAGTTATTTAATTTATTTTAATATTTTTGGATGATAGAATAATTTTATGGAAAAATAGAAAATAATTAGAATAATTATTCTAAATAAATTTTTAGGTGTATATATATGAATTATGTAATTTTTGGAATGATTAAATTGTGGAAATTGTGAAGAAAATAGATTATTTTTTGGTTAAGTTGGCTACTGTTCCGGTAGAAACTGAAGAAAAAATTTTGGGCCGCCCGCGCATTGCACGGCGGCCTATTTTTTTTTTCCAGTCGCGGGCGTTAAACGACGCCGTTTTGGCATGTTGGGGCAGGGCCGCGCCATGCGTGGCTGTGTTTTCGTCCGCCAAAGGCCAAACGGCGTCGTTTGGTGTGGGCGAAGAGGGACAGCGCGCCATGCGCGGCCGACGCAACGAAGGAAAATTACGATCGTGTCCCGGGCTTTTTAGGAAATGACCAGCGTGTCCTGGATGCACCGAAATTACGAAAATGCCCCTGGACTTTCTGAAAAATTCCGGTTGAGTCCCTAAGGGCGCGGAAATTACCAAAATGCCCCCATAAATTTGTTTTTAATTAAATAAATGTTTAAAAATTGTTTAAAAATTATAGAAAAATATTAAAAGTATAGAAATGATGTTTGAGCATTAAATTTAATATTTTTGTAAAAATATTAAATATTGGAGATTAATATTTAAATATTTTAAATATTAATCTAATGAGTTTAAAGGTTAGAAAATGATTAAATGAGCATCCGGACAATCAAATATGCTAAATTTTATCCGATGAGCCGGGTTGTCCGTATTAAATGTGTTGATATTAAGTTGTATTAATATTTTACGGGACGAGGTTAATGTAATTAACCATATAAATTAATGATTAGTCCAGAGATGATATTAATTAATTAAATTAATATCATAAGAAGATAAATAATTATTATTTAATTATTTTATGATCATAGGTTGTACGAGAAGCTGTATAAAATTGAATATTTATCAATTTCACAATCCAGGCAAGTTCTTCAGTCCTTAAATGTTAAATGTTGACTGTTATGATATGATAATACTTGTTCAAATGCATATAAATTATGTGTTATGTGATCTGTGGATAATATGACAATTATGTATATTTTGTGCAATGATGTGAGATATATTGCTATAGTAGAAGCACAACACGTGATGTATGACACACACCAAGCATGTTAAGGTATGTGCTACGTGAAGCATGAAATGTGTTAACTGTTGAACTTGCTGAGCCGTTGTGCTCATTACTTGCTTAAAATAAACTTTTGCAGGTTAAGAAAAGAATTTCAAGAATATCAAATTATATAGAGACGGATTTTCCAAAAAGGTTGTGAACGTTAGTACTAAATGTTTATATTATGATTCAATATGGATGATTTGTCAAGGTGACATTAATATTTTGTATACATGCAAATTTGGTACGGATAGGATGAGTAGAATTAAAATATGAATTTTGATTGTTTAATGTAGTTGGTATGAAAGAGACTATTATATATTTAATTATGAATTATGATACAAAGAACATTTGTATAGATATGAATAATATTAAATGGTTAATGTTGAGCATTATGACACCTATAATAGAAAGAAAAGAAAAAGTAAAGGTTGCGATCCAGGGGCTACGATCGAGATGTAAGTATTTTAAATATCCAAATATTTTAATACAACGATTGAATCGAGAAAAAGAAAAATTTATACAAGAATTTTGATAATTGATGATTTTAAAATCAATTAATGGATCAATTAAGGTGATTAAAGATCTATTAACGAACCGAAATTTGGACGTAAAGAAAATAATGCTTAATTAAGATAAAATTTAAGGTAATAAAGTTGGTCGAATTTCGGGGTCGTTACATTCATTAACTTGAATACTTTTAAAAACAAATAACCCTAAACAAGGGAATTATATAAGGAAAACCAATCTTTACGCAAGATGTTTGAATGTTATTCATATACATGGGGTACAAAAGGCTGATCCCCTCAAGTAACAAAATAATAAAAGGGTCAAACACATATCTGATTTACCTTAAGTAGCAGTTCATGCTCTTTCAAGGCCACACAGTAATAAAGACTCAATCATTTCTTGTAAATTAAAATTTGAATCTTGTTCTTTCACAATTATTATATATTGTTGAAATCTCTGAAATTATTTGTCATTCAATCATGATATATCTTTTATTATTGTTCTTAAACTTGCTAAGCAAGCTAGTTGATCACCCTTGCTATATCATGAATCATTTTTCAGTTATGTCTGAATGCTCCAAGAAGGACAACGGTAAAGGAAAAGCAAAAGCTTAGATTATTACATGTTAGATAGATTATTTGTTTAATATGTAATTACAGTTTGTAAATCTTTTGTAATCCCTTAAGATATGTATTGTTTATGTTAAAGTTAGAAGACCTTGGGATTGTAGTCTTTTTTATAAGGAACATTAATGCATTATTCCACGAAGTTTAAATGAAGACAATGTATTTAGTTGTTATTATATTTTGAATTGTGAGCACTAAACACGAGATTATGGAACCCTGATTTGGGGGCGTCACATCTACCGCCGCAGTGGTAGGCACTACCGTGTGGTTTGTTTGGTCTGGATTCTACAGTCTTTTTGCAATTTTTTTCAAAATTAAAATAAACAGTTATTTTACATGATTTTATAATTAAAATAAAATATTTATTTTAAACATGAAATTGAATTTCATGTAACTTTAAATTGTCCATTAAATGATACCGATATATGTATGAAATAATTTATTTAATTCATAAGATGAATATTATTTATTGATACATATGTTGATATATATGATAATAAATAGGATTAATTATAAACTATTGACCAATAGGATTGGATTTATTTAATGTGAATGCATTTAATGAATGAGTTTTAATAAACGGGGTCTGCGTACCTCGTCTTATCTAATTTTTCTTGATGTAAATTTTGTCTCCCTCCTATATACTTTTCCTTGACTGCTAATCAAGGTTTCTATTTTATGAAAATAGTTAGTAATTAGATTAGTTAGATTTATTTGAATAATTTGAGCCAAAAAGTAAGGAACGCGTGAAGACCCGTTTGCAATGGAGGCCCAGTTACATGTAATAGTTATATTTATGTATTTATTATTATATCTTAGGTTTGACCATTTTGTTTATTTGATAGCTCGAATAAACCAAACTAGAATAAAGTCCATAATCAATTCAAGTAGAATATAGTATTCTATATATGTATGCTTATTTATATATAGTATATATTATCAAATATGTTTCGCATGTTAATTAATATGACGCGTATTTTATATATATGTGTGCATGCGCGCTAAACAAGATGAGACAATTAAAATTAACAAATCCCTCATAATGTAGAATAAATATTATTTATAAAATAAATTAAAAGGTTTAATTCATGAATTAAAAGAGTACGATTCAATAAAATAAAAATTAGAATGGTTCTAATTTATTTATTCTACTACTAAAATATATTAAGTTGTAACGTTCAAAGATATTTGGAATATCGAACGTCGTCTTCTGGCATGATAAAACGATAGAGTATCAAATAATCAATATATGTTTGTTGTGCACACACAAGACTTGTATCGATTATTTGAGATATTGTTTTTATCACATTTAATACTTATAAGGAATTAAACGTTACTGTTTTGTTATGCACACACAATGATAGTATTTTTCTCTTTACTATATGAAAGTGTTAGGTCGGACTTAACTTATATAATTTTGATTCGGATGTGCTCACACTTGATCATAATAATCTAAGAGGCAAAATATAAAAAAGCTACATGTTGTTGTAATTGACAAGGAACTGTCTAACTACTAAATAAACTATAGTTTGTTGTGAACACACAAGACTATACTTATATCGATAGGATCATTTTTCTCACTAGCGGATCTTTAACTAGATTTGTCGAACTATATATTGAGGGTAATATAGTTTGATGAAAATAGTGGGAGACACCATTTTAAATAAAAACTTAATTAACTTAGTGATTAATAAAATGAATGCATGTTAATGTTGCTAAAATTCACTTAAAGAATTTTGCTGTGCCTAATTCACTAATACTACATTGTATATTGGTTGCTAACAATTAATCGAACTGAATTGTTCGAACTGATTAAACAAATTTGAGAATAGTTCTTAATGCTCAAAAGCTAGCAAATGTCCTTAATTTTCATACCCCTGCAAACGTTGCAGACTAAGCCTTTGAGGAAGAGATTGTTACTTTTATAAGTGGCAAGATGATCCAACTATGGCTCAATGCATCATGCTCGCATCCATAAGTATCGAGTTATAACGTCAATACGATAAAATTGATGCACCTATTATATTGTTACACATTCAATAGTTGTATAGTAGCAAAGAAGGTCAATTAGATGTAAGATATCTAAGGAGTTTTTCTGATCTATAATAACCGATGATAGTACAATATAAACACATGTCCTAAAGATGATCAATTGGATTGATCAGTTGAGAAAATCGGGTTTTGTCAAGGATAGAGAGTTAAGTCAATATTCAATCTTGCAGTCACTCACTGACTACAATTCATAATTTGTTGTGAACTTTAACATTAGTAAACTAGACGTCAGTTTGCCTGATTTGTTTAACATGTTGAAAACTGTTGAGAGTTACTTTCCTTTCAAGAAAGATCAAGTCTTATTTGTAGATGAATTTTTTAGGAAACAGATGAGGGCCAAAGGTGTTTCTGATGGGTCAAAAAAGATAGAATTCTAAACAAATGACATAAATAAAAGTGATCATGTGGGAAAAAGTGTTTTTTTTCATTGCGACAAGCTGGGACACTGGAAGAACAACTGCAAGAGAGTTGCAGTAGCAAAAAGTAGAAGAGACTTAGTAAAATTTCTACTAAAGATATAGATTCGTTTATAATGAAATGAACTTTTTATAAGTCAAGTTCTACTTGGGTATTAGATACCGGCTGGTTGCAAAAACTAAGCAGAAGTAGAAGATTAAACAAAGAAAAAGTAATCATGTGTGTGTGGAATACGACAAAGGCTGCCACATTAGCTATAGGAACTTAAAGTTTAGCGTTGCCTATAGGCAAGTCTATTGAGTTAGTAAACTGTTACTGTGTTCCAGTTCTTGTAAGAAACATTATGTTCATCCCATGTGTAGACAAGGAAGGTTGTGGCATTATAATAAAGAACAATTTTTTTTTTTGCTATGTTAAAGAATAATTGTTGTTCTATTTATAATGATAATGTTTTATTTAGAAATGATTGATTACTTGATAGACTTTGTATACCTGACTTACATTAAAAATATTTCAAATTGAACAAACTAAAGACAAAGAAATGATATGAATCAAACCTTTATATGACACTGTAGACTCAATCATATTAATGAAACAAGAAGTAACAAGTTGTTTAAAGATAGGCTTTTAGAGCCTTTTGATTATGAATCAAATACAACTTGTGAATTATGACTAAATCTCCTTTTAATGGACATGGAAATAGAGTTGCAGAGTTGTTAGAGAAGGTACACACAGTTGTGTGTGAGACCAATGATAACACATGCAATAAGAGGATATTCATTCATTACTTTCACTGATGATTCTAGATTTTGATATATGTATTTGATGAAATACAAATCCAAATCGTTTGAAATGTTCAAAAAATCAGAAGTAAAGTAGGGAAACAAACAGCTAATAGTATTAAAGTTCTTCAATTAAATCGAGAAGGGAATACTTAAGCACTGAGTTTCTAGATCATCTCAAATAGAATGGTATTCTCTCACAATAGACATGATGATGATCCATGATAAGTTTTACCAATCTTCTAGTATTTTTCTAGGGTTATGCCCTAGAAACGGCAGCATATCTATTAAATAAGATACCTTCTAAATCTGTCCCTAAGACTCTGCATGAGTTATGGATAGAGAGAAAACTAAGTCTTAAGTATGTTAAGATTTTGGATTGTCTAACTTATGCTAAATGATTTGAAAAGGATAAGATTGAGACAAAATCTTACAAGTGAAAATTTATGGGATATCCTAAAAAAAGTTTAGAGTATTACTTCTATAATCCGACTAATTAAAAGGTATTTGTCAAAACACGATACCTTCTAGGAAAAATGAGTTTATCCTTGAAAGGGTTAGTGGAAGTAAGATAGATCTTAAAGAAGTTCAAGAACCATAAAACACTACAGATCAAGTGAAAAAATCTATACAATTAGATAAACCTATTGTATCACAATCAAGTCGTAAATCTAGTTTAGTACTAAAAATACCTAAGAGGTATGGATTCATCATATATGATGATGATAAGGTACACATCATAGTGAATGATGATCCAGTTACATACGATGAGGTATGAGTAGTAGAGCCTCAAGAAAAATAGTTGTTAACCATGAAATCTGAAATGGTTATTTAGAGAAAGATTAAAGCGAATGGTAAGGTGGAAACCTATAAGACCTTACTAGTGGCAAAAGGTTTCAAACAAAGTCAAGGAGTTGACTATGATGAAACTTTTTCACTAGTAAAAGTGCATATATCCATTCGAATTTTACTTACAGTTGCAGCTTATTATACAAAGAGGATGTATGTATAATACAGCTAAAGTAATTTGTCTCCATATAGATGGAGTAAATCAAGTATGTAAGTTATAACGGTTTAATTATGGATTAAAGCAAGCTTCTTAAAGATTGAACATCCGTTTTGATGAGACAATCAAAGGATTTTGATTTTATCAACAAAAAAAGGATAAATCAAATGTGTACAAACGATTAGTAGGAGCACTGTGATATTCCCAGTACTATATGGTGATATACTACTGATAAGGAATGACATACCGATACTACAATCAGTAAAGATGTGGTTGTCTAAAACCTTCTCCATCAAGGACTTAGGAGAAACATCCTAACATTTTATTCAGGATAAAGGTCTATAAAGATAGATCAGAAATGATGCTCAGCTTGACCCAAGGAACGTACACTGATTCGATGCTAAAAAAGTTTAGCATGCCAAACTCTAAGAGGTCCCATGTTGATGAGCCAGGGAATTAATCTCTCTAAGAAATTATCCCCAAAGACACAGAAAGAGAGAGATTGCGTGATAAAGATGTCTGATGCTTCAGCAATAAGATATATCATGTATGGAATGACATGTACTAAGACTTGATATTGTTTATGAATAATAAGTAGATATCAGTTCAATAATCTCTAAGAATATTAGAAAATACTTTCTAATGGTTGGTCTAATTAAAACTAGAAAGCATAATAGACACCATTTTTCGGACTAACCAATACAACGGCATATCTGTTTCTGGTTATATGATTATCTTGAACGGTGGTGCAGTGAGTTAGAAAGGTTCCAAATAACAAAGAGTTGTTAACTTAGTGATAAAGACATGGTAAATAATTTTAAGTAAAGCTGCAAATAGATTGTTTGGCTTAACAAGTTCATTACAAAACTTGGAATGGTTTCTAGCATTAAAGGGTTTTAATTCGCCAAGGAACCTAGGTCTCATCTGAAATTCAAACATGTGTTGTGGCACTTTCGAATGATTAGAGGAATCACTGAAAAGGAGATGACACCATAGAGATGGTAGACTCTCATTATAGCATTACAGATCCATTAACTAAAATATTTACTAAGCAATTCGAACGCCGTTTAGAAAAGAATGGTATGGGGATACTAAATGACGATTGACTTTAGTGCAATTGAGAGATTGAAAGTAGTATGCCCTCAAGCTAATCATATTTGATGTGATATGTATTTATTTTGTAATCTTATTCGATTTATTAATTAAAGTATCAAGGCATTTCATTATTCATGGTCAATTGGTTAAAATAATTATATGAAAAAAAACTCATAGTTTTGAAGCAATGCTTTTAGAATCATAATATTGATTATGCTAATGAAATCTAAATTCAAGATAGCTCAAAACTAAAATGTTCCTAATCGTGGGATCACTAAAACGGAGATCAGTGAATCTGAATAGATTAGTACATTTTATGCTTGCTCTTATAAAGAGAATGATTGATCTCATAATTATTTGTGTAAAGACACTAAATCAAGTATATAGGTGATTATTAGAAAATAAGTTCACTGAACGCGACTCGCTCAAAGAACATCTAATGTAGTTTTACTTGTTTGTTAATAGGAGTTCCTTTTGTGATAACAATACAAGTGATCTTTAGATTGGAGATCATCATAGTACCTTGTGTATGATGGGTTATACGTTGGCATATTTCTTACGACCTTTAGGGTACATCAAAGGGTATGATCGGATATAATAAGTTGTACATGGAGGTAGGTGAATGATCAACAAAAAATCTATGACTTCCAGTAAAGGAAGAGAATGTTCTATGTAATTCAATAAATGACAACTCAAAAATTCTTGGGCAAGGTGGAATGAAAATTAAAAATGAATTTCTAATTTACATTAGAGTTGAGCATTTGGAATTCAAATGCATATGATCAAATAAAATAACACTTAACAGTAAATTCATGCCTTATATTTGATTGGGACATTAGTTGGTAGAAAGATTGAATTGTTCAGTAACTATTCGCTGAAAAGTTCTTTTACGATCAAATTTTGAAATCTATATTATCTGGAATGTCGATTAATCGTTGAGGGAACTTACCCTTATTGTGGAATAAATATTTATTCTGAATTAAAGAGTTAATTCATAATAAATGAATTAGAATTGTTCTAATTTATTTATTATACAACCGGTTTAATATAGAGAACCTAAAGGGTCACACCGTAAAGAAGAAATATTTATTTTAGAAGTGTATGGCATAATCGTAATAATAAATTAAGTATATTTAATTAATACTATGGTGATATAATGAATTAAATAGCTTAATATTTATAATTTAGTATTTTATAAATACTAATTACAAATTACTAAAAGGAGTCTTATTATTATTATTACATCTATTATTATTTAGTTCCTAAATGGTTTAGAAATTAATTAATAAGTAGTAGTATTATTATAAATAACGAAGTTCCTAAATGGTTTAGGAATTGTAATTATTATAATAATTAATTTAGTTCTTAATTTGATTAGGGAATTAACTTAAAACCTTAATCCTAAATATTTTACGAGTGTTGACCATATCTATAAATAAAAGAAGTCTTATTATGGATTAGATGAATGACTCACTTTATAATTCTCTACATCTAAGGAGCTAAAGAGAGAGAAAATTAGGGTTAGCCACCCATGGTTTGAAGAAATCAAAAATCTACTTTTTTAATCCATTGATCTATTGGTAGATCACCTCTAGAGGTTTCACACTTAGGAAGTTGACATTGATCCGTGGAATCTAATCGGTGAATTTCAAGAAGAACGTGAAGGATTAAAGGGAGTTAACCTTGTACTTGTGGAAGTTTAATTCTACAAAGGTATAAATCTTTTATCATTCCTCAATTAATAATAGTAGCATAAGAAAGATTCTAGTTATTGGTTTGTAAAAAAATTAAAATATGATTTTGCTTACTTCTGTCGTGCTTGTATAATTTGATTATATGTATGCCATATTTTTGCAAACCAACAAAAGGTTGTAACATTTAAAGTGTTTCTATCATTTTCGATCATGAATTGTGGGTTACAAACATGTTTGAAAAACGTTTGGCTCTTTGATCTATACGATTTCATTAACCCATAAAGCCATGGTCCAAATGTGATGCTTAAATTGGTTATTAGAATGTACATTTTGAAAGTTGGAAACTAGTACATTAAAACCGACAAAATAGAAAAAACTAAAAAAATCAGAAAAAGTGCTTGGTCACTTGCCGCTGTCGCGTCGCTCTAAGGTGTATTCTTGGCGCAGCAGCGCCGCACCATTAAAAAAGGAAAAAATTATTTAATTAATTTAATACGTGGGTCCCAAGGTAAAAGGGTATAAATGATAAAATTTTTAGAAATTAAAGTGTTTGAATATTTATCATATTGAAATGAGATGTAAGGTCCACAAGTGGTTAATTAATATAGGTTATACAGGAAGTGATAGATTACGGATAATCGTAACCGACGAGTCAGGATATGTGAAGGACATACTATTAAGTGTAAAGCGATGAATGCAGATTCAGGCACATCTTTACAATTTCTGTTTTATGTGCAAGTTTCTCAGAACATGTTTGTATTATGTGCAAGTATTTCAGTGTTATGTGAAATCTTGTAAACTTATTATGAGTATGAAATCTATGAAAATAATGGGATATTAAATGGTTTGTTATTGAAGTTAATTATTCTATGTGAACTTGATAACATGAGAAATGTGAGCTATAGTATTTGTATAAATGATGATATATGAAGCATGATGAAATAAGAAGCATGATGAGATGTGCAGTGTGAATAAGTATGAAGCATGTATGAAATGTGAACAATATGATAAATGTGAAGTATATAGAAAATATGATGTACGATAAACATGAAGTATGTATTAGCAATGAAACATGTATCAAGTGTCTATCATGTTATGTGTTAACTGTTAAACTTGTTAAGAAATGTGATTGCTCACTCTTGCTTAATTAAATATTTTAAGCTAAAACTGAGAAATCCAGAGGGACCAGTAAGGGCAAGGGCAAAGAAAAAGGGTTAACAAGTAAAAGCTTATGAAAATTAACTTTTGTTTTAGGAGATACTGGAATCATTCAAAGAATGATTTTTTTGTGGGGTTGTGAGTCAATGATATTCTCATAATTAATGTATTAGATTAAATCATGATTTATATGATTTTGAAACATGATGTAATAAATCATAAGGTAAATGATTTAAGAAGTGATAGAAAGTTATAAAGATTACAATTCTGGAGAAAATAAAGGTTGCAAGTTTTTTTAAACGAGTTTTTATCAATATTATTGTTGATGAATATTGTAATTATTATAAAAAGTTTGTACATTAACGCACCAGGTCCGCTGTAGCGAGTACAGGAATTTTGAGGGCATTACAAGTGTTAAGATGTTTGATATAGGAAATTCATACCCTTAGAGGAGTTTTTCGAGAATATTTTGACCCTAATACCGGCATAGAAGAAGATTATCAAATTACTTCTACCAACGGATTTGAAGGGGAAGAGGCATGATCTAGCAAAGAGATGTGCTAACCATACAAGAGCTCAAGGATGTGATACTCGAGATTACTTGTCTTTGAAGGACAAAAATTAGAATATGACAGTGAAAAAATTATGATCCAACAACTAGATCAACCAAATATGACCACCAACCCTCTACCGATGCATAATAAATCCGGTGTGAATACGATAGGATTCGAGGGCAGTGACATGGACCAGAATCGAAAGCACATACAAAGAATTGACAAATACGCCAAAATAATTTTTTTGAATGGTAGGAAGGCATGGTCCTAAGGAGAGAATTAGAAATTATCAAGCAGTAAATGAACCGACTAGTGGATATAATCATACACCAACACTACAAAAAATAGCAATTTGGCAACAATCACTTTTCGTTGCTAAAGATACAATTTTTCGTTGCCAAAGATCATTTGCAACCATTTTTTTGTTGTTGGACCATTCATTGTACAATAAGCGTTGCTATTTGTTTAGCTACAAAATTATTTTGCTCGTTGCAAAAAGTGAGATATTTCGCAACGAAATTGATTTTCTTGTAAAAGCATAGAACATTTAGCAACGAAATTTAGCGTCGGAAATTTATTAAAAAATTGTTACTGAAAAACAACTTTCGTTGCGAAATCCTTCTAATTGGCAACGAAAATAGCTTTTTTTTGTCAACGAAGATTAGATTTCGTTGCAGTTGAGACACTTGCCAACGATATTCGTCGTTGCTGAACATTATAAAAATTGTTGCCATACATGATTTTCGTTTCTGATTACATACTTTTTGGCAACGATGTTCATTGCTAAAGGTACAAAATATATCGGTCATATATTATTTTGCAACAGGATTATTCGTTGTCGTTGGTCTTGTTAAGGATAATTATGATCAATTAGCAACGATTATTACCAACAAAAACTTGTTGCTAAAATTAAAAAAAGTTATTGCTAGATCATTTATTGTATAATGCTTTGGTAACGAATTAGCCTTTGATTGTATCGTTACCAAATCCATTATTAACAATCATGTTATGTAACGAATGACAAAATTATACAAAAAACTCAAATATTATTAATTATATAAAATCATCCAGTACATGATCATTCATTATCTTTATAATTAACTATTTAAACCTTCCACAGTTCTTCAATCAATTATCTATGTAGATACGCAATGTACATGTTGCCAACTTGTTTTGGTATCAAAGTAGTTGGTTGAACCTTTGCATCATACTATGACTTCACAACCTAATGGGTTGCCTATAATGTAGGCATTGTACAAATTTATATTAATACCAGTATTTAAATTATTCTAAAACATAAATGATTAAATTCTTAGCATATTCATCTAAAATAGGATCAACTAACAAATTTTTAAATATATCATATACTCAAAAATACAGTAAATAAACAAGGCATAGAATATAAATTAGGGAGAGGGGAGGTAATGCATATATATAGGCCTCAGAAAAGAAAATGAAACATGGGTGAAATATAAAAACATATGAGAACTCAAATTGCACCTTTTCAATATCCCGGCTAGCATAGCTTTCGTCACCAGTTATAGTTGAAAATGGTGCCAGCTTTTCTTTAGCACTCTCATCGACAGAGCTGCAAATTACAACAGATATGAATAATAATTAGGGTAATTATGCAAAACAAATATATGAATTTCTAAAATTTAAAAGTTTATAACCACTTTGCATTCCTTAAGAAATTATTGAACATTAACCGAGCAAAACTCTTTTGTACAAGCTGTATAGATTCATGTGAAACTTCAAATTATTTTATTTTTTTAACTCTTCTACAAATTAAATTGAAAAGCTAGGTCACCATGCAAGATTGAAACTGCAGTAAATAAGTACCTTGTTATATGGATAATGAAATACAAAATAGTTAGCATCATCCATATAAAATTATTTGCCCTCCAATTTCTCATACCTATGATTGTAAGATGGTAAGGCATTTTCATAGTACAACTATACACTTACTCACCAAAGTAAAAACTAAAACAAAGCAAATGTTTCTAGATTTAAACAACAACTTACTTATTATAATAACGTTTATAGCAAGAATCGAGTGCCATGAGGTAACAAGTTTGTGAAAGCTTCCCATCAACAACCTACAAGGCATGGTTTTAAGAATACACTACAAAAAATAATGAACTTCGAATTAAGGCATAGTATTTAACAACCACCGCCAATTTTTTTACAACCTTTTTATATATTTTTATAAGTATTTTTATTGTTTGATATATTTACTAACGCATTTAGTAAAGAAATTTATAATTTAAAACTCCAGAGGTTCATGACTACAAAAGCATGGATACAGCTTTACTACTAGCATCAATTTAAGCAAAAGATTGAAAGCAAAATATATAATTAATGGAAAATATGCAACTGCTTTCGCTTTTTCCCTTCATCATGCATTTATAAATTCCTACATATTTGAGTTATTTCACTTGAGCAATGGTCCCCCTGCATCAAATCACTACTACAAAACAGTAAAAAGATAACACTTAAACAATAATGTTTTTATAAAAACGTCGTGGTGTTTTTTTTTACAACGTTTTTTAAAAAAACGTTATAGATACATATGCAAAAACGTTATGTATTTATAAGGGACAATAATTTGTTTATAATTTATAACGTTTTTTAATGAAAACGTTATCTATTTAAAAAACACGGAGCTTTAAAAAACTGCGCGAAGCTGAAAACTTGAAATTAAAACACGGAGATATATTTCTGATTATTAAATGAATAAATTTCATAACAATTAAAGGAATGCTTCCCCGATCCAAATGAAAGAAACATCACCTCATCCTCCCGAGTGAAGTAGCTTTCTCTCGCCCCGATCGAACTCATCTACCTCACTCATCCTCACAAGTGAAGCAGCTCTCTCCCCTTCTCGCTTAATCTAGCCTCGAAGTCATGACATTGTCAGTCAGTCCCAAATTCCCAAGCCCAAGTCCGCACGGACCAAACCCTAACGCTATCACAGACTCGAATCGTCTCATCGGCGGCCGTGGCCTAAATAGAAGGTATCGCATTGCAGTATATTTTGTCTTTTTTCACCACTTTCGTCTTTTTGTTTTTGTTTTTGTTTTTTATTATGTTTATTAGTGAATCTGAGGTGGAGCAGAAGACCTTCTTCCTTTCACTTGAGGATTTGGAGAAGCCCCTGCCCTGAAGCGGAGGAGGCTGAAGACCATCCAAAATCAACATAAAAGGTATATAGATAATAAAGGATGCTACAGATCTCGTACTATTTGGTTTTTGTTTTGAATCTTCAGATGCTTAGTGTGGTGGTATTGAGTTAGATGCTACAGATCTCGTACTATCTATTTTTTTGTTAATGTCATGGAAAAGCAGAATATCTGTTAGAAGTTTCATAAACTTTATGCATAATATTTAGACTAAAAATTAATTACACAATTTATATAATATTGGGTTTATGTCTAATTACATGTTTAAGTTTTTAATGAGATATTTGAAGTCTGTATTAGTCTAGACTACGCAAATGCTATGCTTTGGGTACAATATTGGAATTACAGAAGAATAATTTATCTGTTTAGTGATGTGTTTTGCAGTCCTCTTCCTAAAAGTTGGAACTTAGTTGGAAGTCATCATCTCTCTTTATACATAGTGTTGCAAGTTCATTTCTTGAAATAACGATCGTCAAGTAATTCCATATTTTGGTGAATTTTCTGAAAATTTAGTTTTCACTTTGCAACTTGATGGCTGGTTATGGAATACTTTGACTGTGTTATGTATAATATGCCTCAGAAGTGATATGTGACTATATCTGTTATGTGTATGTCGTATCTGTATCGTCATCCGCTTACAAAATCTTGATTTTCATTGTTAAGTTTTTCATTGTTATGTGTATGTCGTATCAGTGTAGGCTAGAGGCCATCCTGCATTTTAAGAAAACGCTAAATTAAGATCTGAGAAAAGTAGTGTATTTATAGGAAAATACCTTGATGAATGGATAGTCAGAGCGGAGGAGGTAGAAGAATTGAATAGGTCTATGAGCCTATAATCAGCTTCCGAAAGAAGAACTTGAATGGAAGTTTGCTTTCATATTGATTTCAAAATTTAACTTGTCTTTAATAAGGAGTTTGATATAGAGCTATAAAGAGGGAGCAGACCCATTAGCTGAAATCACCTATTGGTCTTGCTTCCTTGAATCAAAGTTTTGTGTGCTGCAGTGTTTGATAAGAGTGACCTAGATACCTGCCTTAAACGTTTCTAGCGTGTCTTAGAACTGTCTGCTCAAGATAAATGGCTTGGGAGTTGTGAAAATCCACAAGTTCAATGCTACAAGTGAAGTCTATGTTTCCCTAGCACATAGTATATGAAATGGACTG
Organism: Hedera helix; assembly: GCA_947179155.2. Taxonomy (NCBI): domain Eukaryota; kingdom Viridiplantae; phylum Streptophyta; class Magnoliopsida; order Apiales; family Araliaceae; genus Hedera; species Hedera helix. The sequence goes on from OX359270.1 coordinate 26,371,084, forward strand.
CCATACTAATGTGATATTTTAGTTAGCTTCTACTACTAATACCAGTAATAGTATAATGATTAGTCGGTTCAAAGTGATCAGGTGATAAAACTTGTCCCAATTGCACTTCATTAATGAGTAATCTAAGATGCATTGTGACTGGAGGTTGAAACTGCAAGTTTCTTGTCTACTGGTGATTTCAAATATTATACAGATTTTCCTATATAGCTTATATACATACAATCTTGTGTAATAATGTTGGTTATATAGCTTATAGGATTTTCTGCATATCCCCTTCCCTACATCCCAAAAAAGATTAAATGATTAAAAAATAAAAAAAAAATAAAGAATAAGCAATCTTGGTTCTTATTTATTTTAAATCCATAGTTAATAATTATCACGCTTTGAGGGAATGAATGCCAAAATTAAAAATAAAGCATGAGGCCACAAACAAATCAGGCAGATTAGAATATACGTGTACTAACCAATCAAACATACTGAAACATGCATAGTACATGAATATATATATATATATATATATATATATATATATATATATATATATATGAATCAAATAAGTTCTATTACGATTAAATCATAACTATTATACCAAATCAATTTCAATAGCAAAAACAAGCAAATCTTGTAATTTAACATAAGATATGCAGATACAAAAAGGTTGATGAGAATCAAACTACGCCTAATTAAAAACAATGGATTATCAAATATATGTACGCTTAATTAAAATTATTAATTAATAATGTCAAGTCTTCAATATAATACTAAATTGTTCAGAAGAATTGTGGTTTGATTCATTGATTGCAGGGTTGGAGTGAGATTTAATTAAGATGGATAAGTCGTGGATGTGTGCTGATAGAAGGTCCCGAGAGTATGAACTAGGGGTTGAAGAATTCTTGAGGTTTGCGGTAGAGAACGCGAGAAATGTGAATCTTATTCATTGCCCTTGCGTAAAATGTGGAAACATTTTAAAATTTGGTGTTGGAATTATAAGGGATCACTTGTATTTGAATGGTGTTGATACTAGTTATCAAACTTGGATATGGCATGGAGAACCTAATATGTTAGATGCAGATGCAAATGAACCTTTTGTAGGCACTAATGAACAAGGCTTTGTCTCTGAAACAGTAGATATGGAAGATAATGGTTTTGGGGATTTCTCAAATGATCCGTGTGAGTTTCTTAATGTGATTGGGGATGGAGATGAGTCGTTGTACCGTGGTTGTAAATTTAGTAAGTTAGCTGCACTTGTTAGACTCTACAATTTGAAAGCGAAGCATGGGTTGAGTGATGTTGGTTTCACAGAGCACTTGCTTTTTTTGACTAAACTTCTTCTAGAAGGTAATCAATTACCTTGCTCCTTGTACGAGGCAAAGAAGACTTTACATGCCTTAGGAATGGATTATGAGAAAATGCATGCTTGCCCTAACCACTGCATCTTGTATAGAAAGGAATTTGACCAGGAAACTAATTGCCCAAAGTGTTGTCTCTCAAGGTGGAAGATGGATAAGAATGAGCATGTAAGAGAAGGGGTGCCTGCGAAAGTGTTGTGGTACTTTCCTCCTATCCCGAGGTTTAAACGTATGTTTAAATCTAGCAGGACATCTGAGAGTTTGACTTGGCATGCTAATAATAAAATGAGCGATGGTCATATGCGTCATCCATCAGATTCACCATCTTGGAAGCTAGTGGATGATAAGTGGGCGAAGTTTGGTAAAGACCCTAGAAGCCTTAGACTTGCTTTTTCAGTTGATGGGATCAATCCTCATGGTTCTCTTAGTAGTAGATACAGTTGTTGGCCTGTTATAATGATTATTTATAATCTTCCGCCTTGGTTATGTATGAAAAGAAAGTTCATGTTGTTGACTTTGTTGATCTCGGGTCCTAAACAAGCCGGTAATGATATAGATGTCTACTTGGAACCATTGATTGATGATTTGAAGTGTTTGTGGGAGGGGGTTCCAGGGGTGTATGATGCATTTAGAGGAGAATACTTCATGCTCAAAGCACAATTAATGTGGACTATCAATGATTTTCCTGCCTATGGGAACTTATCTGGATGTGTTGTATAAGGTTATAAAGCATGTCCTATATGTGGCGAGGATACACCTAGCCATAGGTTGGCACATGGTAACAAAGTTTGTTACATTGGCCACCGAAGATTCTTGCCTCAAGATCATTCATTTCGGAAGCAGCGAGTAACATTTAATGGAGAACAAGAATTTAGACCACCTCCTGTGCCACTAACAGGAGAGGAGGTATTTAGAAAGGTTGATGCTTTGACTCATATTGTTGATGACAAGGATAACAGACCTTGTTGGAAGAAGAAGTCAATCTTCTTTGAACTAGAGTATTGGAAGTTTCTTCATATTAGACATTGTCTTGATGTTATGCATATTGAAAAAAATGTATGCGATAGCATCATTGGTACATTATTGGAGATTCTGGGGAAAAACAAAGATGGGGTTGCAGCTCGGTTAGACCTCTTAGAAATGGGGGTTAAGACTTATTTGCGACCAGATTTTGGGGAAAAAAAGACACGTTTGCCTCCAAGTACTTGGAATCTATCGAGGGCAGAGAAAAGAGTTGTATGTAATTCTTTGTATGGCATGAAAGTCCCAGAAGATTACGCTTCTAATGTTAAAACTCTTGTATCATTGCAAGACCTAAAACTCTATGGGCTTAAATCTCATGACTGTCATGCCTTAATGCAACAATTGCTCCTTGTTGCCTTACGTTCGGTGCTGGAAAAACCGGTGAGGTATGCAATAATCAGATTGTGTTTTTTCTTTAATGAGATATGCGACAAAGTCATCGACATTTCAAAACTAGATAAAATGCAAGCTGATATAGTGGTAACCTTGTGTTTGCTTGAGAAGTATTTTCCACCATCATTCTTTGATATCATGATTCATGTCGTGGTGCATCTTGTTAGAGAAGTTCGATTATGTGGGCCAGTTTACTTTAGATGGATGTATCCATTTGAAAGATTCATGAAAGTATTAAAAAGGTATGTACGTAATCGTAATCGGCCTGAAGGTTGCATGGCTGAATGTTATATTGGTGAAGAAGCTTCAGAGTTTTGCGAGGAATATTTATCTGATGTTAGCACTATTGGGATCCCATCGAGGCGAAATATGGGTCGTACACAACCCTTATCTGGTGTTACCGTAGAATCTATGGAGTGTGACATGTTAGACCAAGCACATCGTTGTGTATTAGACAACACGGATGAAGTTGAACCATATATCAGCTAATTTAAACGTTTCTCTATATAAGATATCAGAATTTTGTCTTATAATTCAACCACTAAAATCTGATTGTATTCTATTTCATGTAGTGAACATATGATACATCTGACAAATACTTATCCGAGATTCAAAAAAAGAAAAAAGTGGCTACAATATAAGCACAATCGCACATTCATTGGTTGGTTTCGCAAAAGGGTAAAATTAGGTTTATCATTGTAAATGTTTACTGGTTGCTCTTGCTTGTTTCTTGATTTATATTATTTTGGATTCAGGTTGCACATGAACTTACACAAGCATCCAGTGACATAACGGAGACTTTGCAGTGGCTTTCGGATGGACCGTGTATGGAAGTGCTAAAGTACAAAAGCTACATTGTTAATGGGTTGCACTTTAACACCAAGTCACGTGATGATGTGCGAGCTGTTCAAAATAGTGGAGTGCACCTAGTGGCAAAGACAATGCAGCTTTCTAGTGTAAAGGATAAAAATCCTGTTGTGGGAGACATGAGTTTCTATGGGGTCATTCAGGAAATATGGGAGCTAGATTATCATAAGTTTAGAGGACCTATGTTTAAGTGCGATTGGGTTGAGAATAATAATGGCATTAAAGTAGATGAACTTGGATTTACTTTGGCCAATCTTGGTAGGATAGGTTTTAAAAATGATCAATTTGTTATGGCTAACCTAGTCAAACAAGTCTTTTATGTTGAAGATCCTGTAGATTCTAGGTGGTCAGTTGTGTTATCAACCCCAAATAGGGATTACAATGATTGCGTCAATGACGATGAGCTAGGGGACATTGTAATTGACCACGAACCCTTTACAAGGGGTATGCCACCTGTTAAGACATTTGATGATGTATTGAACGAAGACAACTCACAATACATGAGACCTGACTGTGAGGATATTTGGATTGATAAGGAATAAGAACTCAATGTACTTAATTGAACTCAATGTACTGAATTATTTTCCAGCAGAATGAACAATTATTTTCCAGTACAATGTTTATTTTCCAGCACAATGTTTATTTTCCCGCAGTTGTATTTAGAACATTGACTTTATTTTCCAGCAGAATGTAAATGGTCCAGCAGTTGTATTTAGAACATTGACTTTATGTAAGCAGCAGATTGTAAATGGTCCATTAGTTGTATTTTCCAGCAGAAACTTAATTATTTTCCAAAAAAATGTTTATATTCTGAATGCATTTTTTAACTAATTAAGCATAATGTTTATTTTCCTGCAGAATCTTCCTCCATGATTACTAAGCGGTTTTCATCCCCTGAAAAGAGGAAAGCTGTTTCATCCCCTTCAAAGAGGAAAACTGTTTCATCCCCTTCAAAGAAGAAAGTCGTTTCATCCCCTTCAAAGAGGAAAGCCGTTTCATCCCCTTCAAAGAGGAAAGCTATCTCAAAAGATGCAAATAACCAACTTGCCACGGCTAGTAAAAATCAGCTAGCTGATTAAGAGGCTCACAACAATCACAGTGGTTCAGAAAATCAAAATCCAAAAGCTGATATTGAGACAAGCTCTAGTACCGCAAAAAGAAAACGAGGTATTAATACAATGCAACGAATAGTGAAGCGAAAAGTACATGGCGTGAGAAGGTTGTGGAGTATAACAAAAGGGGGCAAGCTCGTGGGAAGACAGCAAAGGAAATGCAATCTTACATTGGGGTATTAGCACGCACAAAGGTCCGAATTAACATTAAAAATTGGAAAGCTGTGGAGCTAGATACAAAAAAGAAGATTTGGGAAGCTATAGAGGTATGTGTCATGATTAAATTCCCCAAATAAATTGTTATTTTCCTTCATTATCACATGCATTGATATTTGTGAGTGATCTGTTTGTACGTAGATGGCGTTTGTGATAGCTCCTCAAAGCAGGAAAATGGTTTTAAGATCAGCAGCATGTAAATGGCGAGAGTTCAAGTCTAGACTGACCAATACCTATGTTTATCCTTTCGAAAATGAAGAAGAAGTCTTATGTAACCCCCCTGAAGAATATCCTTTTATTGAACCTGATGCTTGGAGAGCCTTTGTAGCCCATATGTTTACAAAAGAGTTTAGGGTACATTTTTCTCCATTTTTATTGGAAATAAATCGTTGCTTTTCAAAGAACATAATCACCTTTCCCTTCATACTTTGCAGGAATTACATAAGAAACAACAATCAATACGTGCACAATATCAGTATAATCATCGCTTGTCACGCAAAGGATATGCTGGATTGGAGGATGAACTGGTTAGTAAATTTTTTGTAATTGACTTAATTATTTGTCCATATTAAGTGAGCTTGATAGATTATTGTTTCTTTATATGAAATAGTTGGAAAAAATGGCTGAAGATTACATAGATCGAGCAACATTGTGGAGGAAAGGCCGTGAAGATAAGTATGGGAATATTCCAGATGAGAAGACAGCTGAGAAAGCAAAGGAAATAGTAAGAAAATGAATTGATGTTCTGAAATTTTTCTGTGGGGCAGTAAATTTTGGTTTCTTTGTGGCACACCTGTTTTTTTTGTTGTTACTGTGATTATTTGTTAATGCATTAGGATGAAGTGAAGAAAAAAGTTAGTGAAGGTTCGTTGACTGTAATCGGCAGCCATGATATTCTCACAATTGCATTGGGGACTTCAGAGCGTGCTGGACGAGTTAGAGGTGTGGGAGGCTATGTGACTCCAAGTTCCTACTTTAACAAACCAAGACGCCAAAGAGAGTATTTGGGCGAGAACATTAAAGAAACTGTCCACAAACTTCTTGAAGAAGAGCGAGATAAGGGCCAAGCTATTGCAGCAAAACTTGTAGCGGAAGAGCGAGATTTTTGGGTGTAGAAGATTATGCAAATAGAGGCAAAACTTGATGGAAAGTGTACCGCCCCAGGTGAAATAATTCCCCCGGGTCACTTGACTCCCCCCACCCTTAACGGTGCACATGTTTCAGACAAAGCAAGTTGTTCTGCTGTTAAAAACTCCGACAATCCAATTCATGAGGAGGCTGAACAGAATGTTGAGAACAAGGACAATGATAACAAAAAGATGTCACCATTAAAGGTATATGTCATGCATGGAATTGTGATTGGAGTTTTACACATTATTGATTTCATTAATATATTTTTTTTTGTTTATATCTAGAAACATGGAAAATGCTTAAAGTTCGATAGGACAAGTGATGAATCGCATAACGTGCACCCCATGCCAAGCTCATTAAAGGTGTTGTGTGGATATGCAAAAAATGTTCTCCAGTTGAAGGGAGACACCATAAAAATTGTGATGGAGGAGGAAGTTTTTGGGTTTGCTCGTCCAACCCATATTTTGATTGAAGACATGCTACAAGTTGGTGCCATGTCAGAAATATCAGGCACTTGCATAGTGATGTACATGAGGTATAATTAAATAAATCCTATATGGTACTGTGAACGAAAACTTATTTAACAATGTTCAATTATTAGGTACTTATATGATGTGTTGAAGAAGACAAATATGTTTATGATGATTACTTTTGTTGACCGTGCTTGAGTTGGTGCTAAAGGTTGTGGAAGTTTTTCTCAAAAAACACGTTACATAGCATCTCAGTTTTCAAAAGCACATCCTGGCACAGTTTTCCTGATACCTTACAACTCCGGGTTAGTACTTATTATATTTAGTTCGATCTGGAATTAATAGTAAAGTTCTTTACTATTTTGTAGTACTGACTACAAATATGTTTGGGGCTGATTTTTGTATAAATGTCATTGGGTGTTGACCATTGTCAATCTGGACAGTAACAATGTGTACTTCATGGATTCCCTCAAGTACCGTAGAATCGATGAGGAGTGGAAACAAGTTGTGAACACGTATGTTATTCCAAATTACTTTGTTTTTAATGTAGTTCAATTGAAAAGTTTTACAATAAAATCCCTTCTATTAAATCGTCTTTTTGGTTTTATGTGCATGATGTTATATGCGTCACCCTCTTGCTCATGAAGTGCCATTAAAGCTCACAATGGGCAAAGCAATAATCAAATACGAAAATCACCACAATGGAGAATCTTGGTGGTATGTTAGATTATACGTATAAATATATATTTAATTAGCATAAGATGTTTATTTATGGACATTTGTTATTTTTGTTGATTTATCATGACCTAATTACTAATTGTGTTTAGGGAACTCCTGTACAACCATCACACAAGGAGTGCGGGTATTTTGTGATGCGCTTTATGAAGGAGATAGTCGAGGATGGTAGTTTGGACTTTGTAGCCAAGGTTAGTTATTTTGTCTAACTATGCTTGCAGCTTGCTTGTCTATGCTAATTTAAAGAAATTCTTTTCTAAGTTTGTTCTGCATGTACTGGACAAATGATGTTATGGATATGAATGAATTGAAACTTATCTTTCTCTCTCCATCTTTCTTTCCCTCTCTATCTCTAGTTCTCTCAGTGTTTCCCTCTCTCACGAATTCAGTAGCTTGTTGAATTCTGTTTCTCCTCCCTCCTTTCTGTTTTCTGTTACTGTTTCTTCTAAATTTCTGGCCAAACAGTTCTTTGGTTCCTGACATTGCACTTGCAGTTTGCAGCGATTACATATCTATCAATAGTTGCACTTGATATCAAAGACTACTTATTTCAAAGACTCAGAGAGGATAAATACAAACACATTAGTTATAACTTGTATGCTAGTAAAGAGATAACATAAGCGAAACAATCTTAGATGAATTGAAAAGGTACAATTTTATTTATATTCTTTTTGCCGTTGACATACAGTTGAGTAATCACAGTATGATATGATTCTGTTTATTCTTTTTAGTACAGAAAGAGAACGTAATGTAGAATTACTAATCAGACATATAGCGCCCCCCCCCCCCCCCCTCCCTCCCCGGGACAGTTATTTCTGGTACAAACATAAATCGACGAATGCAATCCCAGTCGGCCTGCTTGGCATGTAAATCATTTAAGCTCCAAACAACCTGTAAGTTAAACTGTAAATTTTTCAGTAAAATTTTCTTAAGCAAAACCAGAACAATCAGAAAATTACTACTATTAAAGTATACTGTTTCTTACTTCTGAAAGCGGGATTGTGTGCGTTTTTCTACCGCTTGTGGTTTGATATTTTCCTTTGCCACTTCTTGTTTTTGAGCTACAATACTTTCCAGAGCTACCTGCTCTGTTGGATATCTGTTGCTTTTACTGTTTTGTCTTCTTTAGTTGTTCAGACCATGATGATGGCTGAGTTTGGCTTGGAGATGCAGTTTAGTTGTTCTGTTTTGCAGTTTTGGGTTGATTGTGGGTTTATTTGTGGGTCTGCTTTGTTTTGCTAACATTCTAATTTGTACTAAACTTGGCCAATTAGTCTACGTACAGTGGGAGACTAACTTTTTGTTATTTTATTTCAGTGGGATAAGGCAAATAGATTAACGTACACACAAGAACAAATTGACGAAGTACGGGGTGAGTGGGCAGCTTATATGAGCAGCTACATGTAAGCCTCGAGTTAACAGTGGATGTACATGTTTAGATTAATGTATTTTGGGAGTTAACGGTGGGTGTACAGGTTAATTTAGATGAATGTATTTTGGGAGAAGGCTTTTTTGCACATGATTAGGTAGTAGTGCACCACAGTTAGTTTGGTATATTTTGTGGATAGTTGGTATATTTTGTGGATGTTACTATTTTAAACTGTAAACGTATGGTATTATTGGATGTATTTTGAAACCGAGAATGGTTGATACATTTTGGTTTTAAATGAGAATTTAGAGTTTTTTTAGCTATATATCATTGCATTAATGAGAAACTGTGTATGTATTTTCAAATATGGTTGAACTACAACTTTTTTCCAGTTAAACTACAACTGTTTTTCAGTTAAACTACAACTTTCTGAAAACGTTGTTTAAATGGTACCAAATAAATGACACTTTATAAAACTTGTATAAATGTTGTACGATATAACAAACTACAACATTTTAAACCAGATATGTGCTAAATAGAAGACACCTTTAAAACGTTGTATAAATGAGCCTAAACGTTGTGTAATGTATTAACAAAGATATATTACAACATTTTTATGTTACACTACAATATTTTAAAAATGTTGTCTAAACGTACTACAACAGATGACATCTTATAAACGTTGTATAAATTAGTCTAAAGGTTGTGTAATGTATCAAACTATAACGTTTTATACCAGAAAATGTTGTGGAATGATACCATCTACAACGTTTTCAAGCATCTGAGTATTTATTTAAAGACAATGTACACCGTTTTTTAGTAAAAAACGTTGTATTATGAGCCAACTACAACGTTTTAAAAACGTTGTATAAAATGGGTCAAATAAATGACACCCTTAACCTCGACGTTTCTGGGAGAAAATTATAACGTTTTTTAAGTGTTATTTTTTTACTATTTTGTTGTAGTGAATTTTGCATCTTGTTGACTGAAATTAGACAAAAGATAAAGAAAAAACTTTAAATTCCTTATTCATTCGTCTTGAAACCAATGCAAAGTGAATGACAAAAATGAACAAAAAGAATTGTACATGATTAAGAAACATGAACATGACAAGTAAAGAGGTTAGATTTAAGTACCAGATATTCCCTTGCAAGATTGGGCTTGTAAAAGTCATACACATGACATGACTCCCCCTGAATTTGCTTTCAAATGCGATAGGGGCATCAGTCCTGTTATGTACAATGCATGTTCTAGATTTGAATTATATAGTCAGTACAGATGTGACAAAAGTAACAAAATACTCTCATATATATATATATATATATGTATACATTGAATTCGAGAACATAATCAGGAAATATTCACTTAGAGTTTATGTTACTATTGGACATAAACAGAGGCAGTTAGTGACCAAAAAAAATAAATAGAAAAAGCATACATTGAATCGTATTAACAGGCCTAAAGTAAAAGGATAATAAAAATACTGATGGAAAATTAATCTTCTTGTTTTTTTATATTTTTTCGTCATTCGACTCACAAAGTTGGTTCAGTTTAAAATACATCCCCTCTCCCCTCTTTCAAGTAATTATAGTACATCTTACGGCAGTCCACTTTCAGAGGGCAAGTTTTCCAAAACTTCTCATGAGAAGGAAAGCTAGAAGTAGGGGTGCACACAAAATCGAAAAACCGACCGCATCAAACCGAACCGTTAATAAACCAAACCAAAAATCATAAAATTAGAAAATTGAAAAACTGAAACTAAGTCGGTCAGTTTCGGTTTGGTTTATTCAAAAACCGAAATCGACCGAACCATCCGAATGCCTTAATATTATAATATAATTTATATATTTTTCTAATAATTATTTATTTTATATAATTATATACTTATTATATGCATTTTTTTTTATGGATTTGCATAACGAAGATAGTATATATTAGCAGTTGTTTACGCAATTTCTTGTTATCCAACAATACACTGCTTTAAAATTTGGTGACATACCAACTCTATCTTTTATCCTTAAGTTTTAATAACCAACTAAACCGATAACCGATTACAGAGTAAAAATTTGGGCCATTTTAGTTTTTAATTTTTTATAACCGATTTAAATGATTTGGTTATTTTTTAACCTACCAAATCGACCGTTGTACACTCCTAACTAGAAGGACATAGCTGTCAACCCATAGTATGATTAACCTGAAAACTTCCCATAGTACCACTACTCATTTGCTAACTAGACCCAGTAATACTCTTCAAGAAGAGTACACAATAATAAATAAGAAATTATGGATGGTAACATTACTGATGTGTTATACAATGATCAAATTAGAACATGTACAAAGTTTAGTAATAGGAAATTTAACTATAGTCCCATAAACAAGTTTTACCTTGATTGAAATATTACTACAGGAAAAAAGCTTATTTCTAACGGAATTTTTCATCAGAAATAAGCTTATTCCGTCAGGATTAGGTTATTTTCGACGAAAAAATTTGTCAAAAATTCGGTCGTAACTAAGCTTGTCAGGATTAATTCGATCGAGAAATTTGTCAGAAAATAAAAAGTTATTTCTGACGGAATTTCTGTTGAAAATAAGTTATTTCTCACGGAAAATTCTATTGGAAATAAGTTATTTCCCACGGAAAAATCTATTGGAAATAACTTTTATTTATTAAAAAAAAATTCTTGTGATAAAATAAGACTCCTAGACAGCACCTAGCAAGGCTAGCATAACATCATCACTTTCTTATAAATGTTTGAGTTAAACTATAATAGATGATATTCCTAAAATCACTACTAATCATATGAACCAAAGAAAATCCCATAAATCAATTAACTAAGGTGGTCAAGGGCTGAAGGAGGCATTATAACTGGAATAAATTCAAAATGGAAAATTAGATATTCAAACTGCATTTTATAAACAGGATACAAAAATAAAGTAAAACAAAAATATTTACTCACTTTTATTACCATTTTCTATTTACGGCTACAAGAATGGAAATGTAAGATAGTATTAGAATCATTAAAAGACTACTGAACACGAAATTCTACATATTCAGTTATCCAGAAATGCTTTAGAGAAGCATATTGTTTCTAAGTGGTGCATTCATTTTCCTAAGAGACGGGTAAAAGCAGGGACAGGGCAAAATTTTCTTCTAAAACCAAATCTGCAGCAAATTAGTAGTGTAACAAAACAAAGCAGTAAAGGCACCCAACCTTATCAATAAAGGATGCAGGGTAGCATCTATAAGTTTGTTCAAATGACTTTCCGTGGTATCCGTAGCCATCAAAAAATTGCAGTGTCAAAAATCAACAGTGTGGATAATAGGAAATAGCAATTACAATAGATGAACAGAATTACTAAATGATTGAACAAACAAGAATTTACTTACCTTCTAGATTGCTAGTTAATTATTAAGCTTCCAATTATTATCAGACCTAACATTAAGCAGGGAATATCAAGAAAGAAAAATTAAATCAAAAAACAAGAATAAGTTCTTGAATGGAAAGATAGGGCACAATACCCAAAATTATACACAACAAAAAACTATCGATACAGAAATTTCGACTCATCCTCAGCTGGAGCAAAAATAGAAATTCATTAGACCCTCAAAGCGGATTATGCAACAGAGGACAACTGGAAATATACATACAAATAATTTGACATTTATATATTTGCAGCTCATCACTTGGTTAACAGCGTCTTTGAGTCTAACATTTGTCTTTTTAAGGTTAGATGTTGCCTTGTCCACCTGTGAGATGAAAATATATAAATGTCAAATTCATACTTTCCTACACCTATTTTAAACCACAATAATAACTATAACCACCTCAACAATAACTTACTACAACAACAATAGTGATAACAATAATATGCATATATAAATGTTCTGTTTATGATCACTAAATTAAGTATTCGAGACAGGAAAATCAAGACTGAAAAATCATGCTTGGAATCAAATGTCCATGGTTGCCGAAAATATAATTGAATGTAAACGCGTATGATCCTATTTGAACCTGTTAACACCAGACACAACAAAAATTCAAACAACTACTAATCTAAAACAATAATCTTGGAACCTTTTCCAAACAGTTAACTATCTCATTAACTATAAATATATGTAACCCAAAAGAATAGTGATACTTTTACCTGTGGATCATCAACGGGTACAATAATGTAGTCTGTGCATCAACAGCAAGCTCAAAGGTTACCAACAGTTAATATTAATGGCAACTCTTACACATTGTGAAAAGTCTTTGGTCTCATAATTCTCCTTCTCTACTTAATTTGCAACAAATCACAACCTGCAAAAAAACCTTGCTTGAATTAATTAACGTACATAAGAAAGTTGAATGGAAAGTTAGAAAGACATGAGACTCACTCGGAAATTAGCTATTGAACACATGTTCATGATTCAGATTATGTGCTAAGAAAAATGGAACATAAATTGTATGCTATCCATATGCATGACTTAAACATGACTGGATCAACAAATGTAAAATGATTACAACATATGAGATTCACCATATATTGTATTCGGAAAGAACAACCATTTGTATACCTTTAAGGTGAGCTCTTTAAAGCACTGCTGCACATTTTATCTAGTTTTAGCACTACATTAATAAAATGCACATTTATGTTCCCGTGCTAGAGCCATTCTCTCTTCTATTGTTACGGCCCTTTCACTATAAAATGAGGTAATTAAGTAATCTTCACAAAAGAAAATAAAAAATATAATTCATCTAAACAACAATATACACTACGTTTTAAAATTTAACACAATATAAAACTAAATAGAAATAGTATAAATGAAATTCTAGCTTATAGATTATTTGTATTGAGAACAAAATAACTTTGATATGTAATGGAATTATCATTCATGGAGATGGAATGACTGTGTCTGTATTACTTACCTAGGATAATGAATAGTGGAATTGAAACACTCAAGTGTAAAGGGAAGTTTTTCAACAAGAAGTCCCATACCCATTTAAAGAGTTAAGCCAAATTCATACATGATACAGATGCACATGACTCTCCACAAAGATATATATTGGTTTAGCCCACAGAAAATTAAGCTAACTAGACTACCCGTGCACAAACAAATGACAAACAGAAGATGCAAGGTACTCAGAATAAAATATGTAAATTGGAATTCTTAGTTCTTTTACCCCAGGCTTATACTAGGGAGATTGAGAAGCTAATTTGTTGAACAGCTGTATCTGCTGAACAGGGCTCTCTTTCTTATACCGCAAAGCATATAACATGATAAGGCGTAGACTGCCAATATCAGAGGCACCTTAATTGTTCAAAAGATTTGTTACAGCATGTACATAAGCACATGTAAGAAATGAGATCATGATGACGGTCTCTATCAATTTATCCACAACATTTTAAAATTATACATTACAAATATAAAACATGTTATAAAGAGATATGAGGTATGATAATGATAATGATTAAAAAGAATTTAATATAACTTAAATTATGGAACTTTAATCCAAGTCCCATCATCCATGTCAAAGGACAATAATGATCACAGAGAGATATGTTGTTACCCAAACTCAGGTTCATTTAAAAAAAAAAAGTATAAATACATAAAATAAAATAAAAAGTTGTCATTCAAACTTTATATAAAGTACCAAACATATGATTGAAAACATAGATACCTTTTTATCTCCCTCTGTTCAAATGGGATAATAAGAAAATTTATGCAATTAATCGTAATACACACAATGTAGTGTTCCTGCGCACAGAACAGATATTCAAGGAAACTTTATATACATAAATTCTACGAAAACACTACATAAATTATCCAAAGCTAAATCAGAACTTACAGTTACTTTCGCATACATAATTACATGTGTAAATGTATATACACTTACAGAAAATTAGCCCGATGTCACCGATGAGGAGGAGTTTAATGAGGTAAACAAAAATCAGCCCGAGCCCTTACAGGTGCAGCAGTCATGTATATTATTTCTTAAAATTTGAAGCCTTACAATAATGGTCGAAATAACATATGTTTGCCAGGGGTTCAAGTTGATGACGGATTTTCTAAAGCCTGTTGGTATCTTCTCCCTCCCCGCAAAGAGACAGGTACGAGTCGATAGATGTATTCCTGGTGGCTTTGCTCTCTCTTTTTCTTTTTTGGTATTCGAGAATCCCCATTACCACACGACATCGCTTCACAGGTTACTTCTTGTGGTTGGTTGCTAGTTAATATTACACTAATTTTTATTTTGTAATATTATTTTATGTTTTGTTTGCAGCATCAATTATTTTCTTTCTCTCTCTTTTTTTTTTTTTTTATAAAAAAAAGTCTTGATTGATTTTTTTCCCGTGTTAAGAAAGAGAACAAAATAAAAAGATTTTCATATTTAAAACTAATTTATCATAACAGTACTTTATTAATTAATTTGAAAAAAATTATACTGCCTGTCATTATAATTCATTCCATTAAATGCATTAATAGTACTTAAAAATCTAAGTATTTGAATTATGTCAAAAAGTCATTCAATCTTCTTATTTAGTTGTATAGTTTTTTACACATTATTAATAATACTTTATAAATATGCATAAAGAATAAAAATTGGGAACAATTATAGAAAAATTATTGTAGAAAATAAATTATTTAAGTAAAGTATACATTTAGCTTAAGACTATTCAAAATAGTAATAAAAAGTTTTATCTTATGGCGGAAAAGTACATAAAAACATAAAATGAAATCAATTCAAATCAATTTCTAATTAATTATGAGTTGACTTGGTTAATCATCACACATAAGCAAAAATACCAAATCATACTTAATATGTGTTTGATAATTATTTCGCACATATGAATTAGAACTAAGGAAATACATTTATGTGATTTATAAATTAAATAAAGGAAATTGATTTTTTACAAGTAAAATTTAATATTTTCACAAGGTCTCTCTCACATGAATGTGAGATCCATCTACTATTCATATGAGAGAGACTTTTTGGAACAATCACTTTTACTTGTGGAACTATCAATTTCCTAAATAAATAATGATAGATATATAATACACTATTAATGAAACTATTATCAGTGTAGGAAGTCAAAATACCAAATCCTACTTAATATTTGTTTGATAATTATTTCTCACCTATGAATTAGAATTAAGGAAATACACCTATGTGATTAATAAAATTAAATAAATAATGATATATATATATAATACACTATTAGTGAAACTATTATGATCAGTGAAACTATTATGATCAGTGTAGGAAGTTAAAATACAAAATCCTACTTGATATGTTGTATACTAGTTATTATACAAATTTTATTATGCATAGTTATTATGTTTTTTAATACAATTTAATGAACTATATGGCACTATGCTAATACTTCATCTTCATACTTCCTTATGCTAAATGGCACTAACACCTGCTTAGTCACGTTAATTTTTCCAATACCATTAAGCCATTATAACTTGTATGGTTGAGAATGTTTGATCGTCAATAGACTCAACTTCTCCCCCATGAGGGTACTCGTAATGTTCGTACAACTTCCTCCATCAATCACCACGCTATAAATTTTCTCTTGAACAAGACACCTTGTATGGAAAAGATTATCTCGCTGCACACTATCATCTTCTTTAAATTGCATATACTAAGAGTTCTTTTAGTCATCAACATCCTTCCCGCTACAATATCCATCTCTTCATCTGCATCTTCTAATGGTGGCATAGAATCATCATTGCTAACCTGCTCCTCAGTCTCCACTTCTCCATCATCACGCATAAGCATGACTCAAAATATGTCCCTTGCCTTGACATTTAAAACATACAATGTCATGATTTCTATTTGAAGAAGATTCATTTTTACCTTGAATTCTCCCGATTGGATGTTTCTTGCTTTGGCTCAATTTTGGATTTTCTCATGACTCGTTTCTCCTCCTTTTTCGGAACATTGGGTTTTCAAGATGAACCTGTAGGGGAAATTGATCTTTGGTCACCTCTCCTATTAAGTTGTTTCTCGATCTTGATTGCCATATGTACCATATCCTCAATCACCACATAATATTATCGCTCCACTAAATCAACAACCTCCCAATTCAATCATGTGAAAAACCTTGCCATCGTTGCCTCGTGATCCTCCACTATATTCGCTCGAGCCATCATAACATTCATCTCCTTGTGGTAGTCCTCCACGCTTCGACTTCCTTGGTTGAGAGTTTGCAAGCTCCTATAACGATCTCGATGGTAGTGACTTGGAACAAATTGCTTCTTCATTACTGTCTTCATTTCCTCCCAAGTCTCAATTTGTCGATCTCCACACCTCCTCCAGCTAGTCTTCAATTGATCCCACCAAGTGACTGCATAATCAGTAAATTTCGTGGTTTCCAATTGAACTTTCTTGCGCTCCGAATAGTTGTAACAATAGAACACCTACTCTACCTTCTTTTCTCACTCAAGATATGCCTTAGGATAACTTCTTCCTTGAAATGATGAAATCTTTAACTTGATACTACCTAAATTGTCATCTTCCTAATTCTTATCTCCTCTAATCCCCCTATCTTCTCTATCCATTCTATTCCTATTATCCCCATGTCTTCTCCGAAGGTTTATATCATAATCTTCCTCCTCATTAAATCCTCTTCCAAAAGGCTCCTCATTATCATCCTTGTTCTTCCGTTGATGTGTCTTCTCCTTCTTTTGCGAGCCCATAAAGATTTGTGATTGCTCTTTTTGAGTGATTTTCAACCTCTCAAATTTATTTTCAAATTGATCCATCTTTCGAAATATTTGCTATATCACTCATTTAATAGCATTCATCCCAAACTCGGTATCCACCTTTGGATCCTCCACAAATGAACCCTCTCCAAATAAACCCTTATCGTTTATACTAGACATGATTAGCTGCAAAACAACGGTTAGTAGTAAAAAAATTCCTCACCACTCCCTTACGTGTTTCGCTCTATACAATGAACACTCGTGTATCACTCTATAGGCTTTTACCCTCAATTAGTTTCACACCTCTTGCCTTTTACCACTCAATATTATCTCTTATAAGTTCTTTTTGAATTTACCAAACACAATCAAAGTATATATCAATCTAATAAGAACTATCAAGAATAATAAATAGCAAAGTATGACAATTTTGTTACTAACAAAATTCATGAGTTATTCGCTTTTGAATGCGTCTTGAACTTCTTGGAATTCCTTGATCTTCATAGATTGAACTTGATTAAAGGCTTAAAATTTGCAAACTTACAAGAATTTAATAATAGCAAATATTTATCTAAATAAATATACTATTTTTTTTGTACACTTTTTTTTTCGCAAACAAATAATCAACTAGAACAAGAAAAGTAAAGATAGATAACACACTATATGAACGTAGCTCTGATGACAACTAATAAGGTCCATGGTATGCTTGTGTAAGGTGAATGTTGCTTGGATCATTTTCTAGAAAAGTTGTTTGGTGAAACACTCACAACACTTCAACCCGTCACTTATATGAAAGTGAGAACCTTGGAACAATTGCTTGTGTAAGGAAAAGCTGCATTGAATGGAACACCAACGACACCTCAACCCATTTTCTATATGTAGAAAAGAACCTTGGTACAATCGATGATTGATGTATAGTAGAAGACGCCACAATCAATTATGTGTTATTGATTAATAAGTCAAATTGAATCTCAAGAATATTAATAAACACTTAGAGATTCTCAAAGAGCTGAAAAAGATAAAGAATTAATCTCACGAGAATTTAATTGATGAATAAAAGTGATGTTTACAAAAGCCTTTGATGTCTAATTATACTAATTCTATGAAATCATAATCATCCAATCAATAAGAAGCATCATTACATAAGAAACCTAATTAAATAAGGAAATAAATATCCTAAAATATGCTGAAAATTTCAAAAAACATGTCAAAATAAAAAACTGAATTCGCTTTAATGCACTAGGGCACATGATTCTAGTTCATTTTATGCGCCGGGGTGTATAGCCCTCTGCCCTACTTCTCCAGGGCGCAAACTTCAACCATTAGGGTGAGAACCTCTCTGTTGTTGTGCGCTGGGGTGCATGTTTCCTTTGCAAATTTGTGCATCGGGGCGCATGACTGAAATTTCACCTTTGACTAATTTTAACTTTCTTGGTTTTGCCTTAGACTTGTTTTCAACACTTGAATTATCTTAGGAACTTCTCCATGTCTTGAATTACTTGCAATTTCTCTAGCCCACACTTCTTGAATTAATCCCATAAGTCCTCCATCGAATCTTTTAGCTCGTGCTCGCGTAATCAGTCCAACTGGAACTTGAACTGGATCTCCCCAAGTTTTGACTCCTTGACTCCCATCCAAGACAATCATGTCCTCATAAAAAATGTAAGGAGTCATATTATGACTAATAATTATGTCGATACTTAAAAATTATGTTGGTCATACGAAGGACGCAAAATTAGCGTAAACAATAAGAAGCGAAACAGGCAAGTCGTTTTACTTTTATGCACTTTGTGCAGTAACGTGCTTTTAAACTATTTAAATTATGCAGTTATTATTCTATGAAATGATTATTAAAATGAGTCAATGCTATTTATTTCGGCATGACTAGATTTTTGGGCAAGTTAACTTACTCTTTTGCACTCCATGCAATAATGTACTTTTAAATGTTGAATTTCATTTGATTTATGATGTTCATTATTATGAAATGTTTATTAATATGAGTTAATGCTAATTGATTAAGCTTAACCAGATTTTTGGAGCAAGTTTCCTTAAGCATTCGAGTTTACTAAAATTCTGCAATTTAATGCAAACTCTTGTGATTGATCTAAGACATTAATGTTTTTGAAATATATGAAATGTTCTTAAAACTCATACTTATGGTAAGTTCGATAAACGAATGTTGTAGTATGTTATCAGATAGTAGTATTGTTGGTAGTGTCTAGAAAGTTATGTCAAGAAAAAGGGTTACTTAATTGCACACTGTTTATACAAAAGGCACCCTCTTTTTTGGGAACAATCTAGTTATCAGTATTGTGAGTCTATAATATCTATACTCTTGTTTTATGAAAAGAGTTTGCTTAGGAAATGAGTTAAATGTCATTCGATTCGTCTTAACTCAAATACTAAGTTATTCTGCTTGGAATAATTATTTTGTTGAAATATTGAATTATTATAATTCTTTATCTGAGATAGTATAAGTTGTAATCCCAATCTAAAAGTAATTTGGTGCGGACTTTAAAGTTAAAACTAGGTTGAACAAACCCTTATAAAATTAGGGGATATTTGATTGTTGATGAAACCGACTATCAAACCTATAAGTTATGCATAATATAGGGTACAATAGGCTGATCCCCTAAAATACTTACCGAGAGTGTTTTCAGTCTTTGTGAATGGTAAACATTATGTATGTTTACAGTAGAATAACTGTTAAACCTCGTAAAGAGTTCATGATCCTTTATGACCACTCAACATAAATGTTAAAGATTTGAAATTTAGGAATCCTTTTATTTCTCGATTATTCATACTGCTTCACAATTATATTTGAAAATTGTTCAAGATCTATGGAAGGTTTTTCTTCTATTTGTAAGTATTATTAAAATGTTTTTAGATTTGTTGAGCAATTAATGCTCATTCTTGCAAATATTTTTAATTTGCAGCTAAGGAAGAAAAACCAGAAGAGTCTGGCAGTAGAGGAAAGAAGAGTAATTAGATTCAAAAACATGTTATTATTGTCTTCTTTATTTGTAATAAGAACTTAAGTTGTAATGACTTTGGAAATATAAGATTATCTTTTTGGAAGCCAATGTAGTTGTAGATGCTCTAAATAGAAAGAGTAGAGATAAGTTGTTTGTATTGATAGATTAGGAGGAACTAGTGAAAGAGATGGCAGGAATGGAATTGGAGGTGAAAAGTCCAAAGAAATAGGAAGAGAAATTGTCAGGAACAGAGGCTAGTGCAACCTTATTAGACAAGGTAAGAGAGGCTCAAGACAAGGATGAAGAATGCATAAAAATAAAAGAATGGATGGCCGATGGTGAAGATGTCAAGTTCAAAGTTGATAGCAAATGACTACTAAGATTTGAAGGGCGAGTTTGGATGTCATTAGTACCCGAATTACGATATGAGATTTTACAAGAGGTCCACAGTACGAGATACTCGATACATCCGAGTAGTATGAAGATGTATCAAGATCTGCCTCGACATTTTTGGTAGCCGAATATAAAGAGGGAGGTTGCGAAATGCGTCAGTCGATGCCTAACTTAGTCAGTCGATGCGTGAGTTGTTACAGCCATTAGAAATTCCTGAATGGAAGTAGAAGCATATCATAATGGATTTTGTGGTAGGACTTCTAACAACTCGAAAAGTTTATGATGAAATATGGGTAATTGTAAATCGACTAACAAAGTCGGCGCACTTTTTGCCAATCAAAATCAGATTTAATTTGGATCAATTGGCCAAGTTGTACATCAATGATATAGTTTCAAGACATGAAGTGCTGGTGTCAATTGTGTTCGATAGAGATCTGTGCTTCACATTAACTTTTTAGAGGAGTCTTCAAGAAAGAATGGGGATGTAGTTAAGGTTAAGTACCAAGTATCTTCCGCAGACTGATGAGCAAAGTGAAAGAACTATTTAGATGTTGGAAGACATGCTGAGAGCCTGTGTGATGGACTTCAAAGAAAGTTGGTAGGACGATCTACCTTTAGTAGAATTTGCGTATAATAACAGTTATCATGCGAGTATAGTCATACCGCTTTACAAAGAACTGTATGGAAGAAAATGTAAAACACCCTTATGTTGGGATGGAGTAGGGAAACGTTGATTGTTGGGGCCAGAACTGGTTCAACAGATAGTAGAGATTATCAGAGTTAGAAGAGCTCTTCTGGTAGCAGCTCAGGATCAACAGAAGAAGTATGCGAATTTACATCGTCAGAAATTAGACTTTAAAGTGGAAAATTTTGTGCTTTTGAAGGTGTCTCCCTGAAAATGGAAAATCAAATTTGGGAATAAAGAAAAATTAAGTCCGAGGTTTATAGGTCCACTTGAGATATTGAAAAAAGTACGTGAAGTAGCATATGAGGTAGCTCTACCTCCCAAACTAGAACATATTCATAATGTGTTTCGCGTATCAGTGTTGCAACTATACAAGCTTAATAAGCTACATAAGAACTTATAAGATACGTTATATCTTATGAGCCGATTCAAGTTGAGAAAAACTTATCATATGAAGAAATTCATATCCAAATATTAGATAAGAAAGAGCAAACTTTAAGAAATAAGGTTATACATTCTGTTAAAATACTTTGGAGGAACTACAACGCCGAATAAGCTACATGAGAACTTGAAGAGAAGATGAGGAATAACTATCTGAATCTTTTTGAGTAACCTTGAATTTGTAATTTTGGGGATGAAATTCTTATAAGAGGGAGGAAGAAAATGTAATGACCATGAATTTTAGATCATATTGTAATTAAAATTAATAACTAGTTATCAATTAAGTAAATTTTGTGTACATAAAGTGTACTTGTGTGTGATTGAAGGTGTAGATATATATGTGTGTATAAATTTTCATTTATTAAATGTGAAAAGTAAGAAGAAATAAAGAATGGAAGAATTAATTAAACAAGCCCAAGTCATTGTGTGTGCTAAGGTTTGTAGTCAAACCAACTTATGGTAGTCTAAATATTTTTATATAATGCAAGTCTAATTAGATTATTTAATTAAACCAAGTGTGTCATTTAATGTGTTGGTGTGATGCCCCCAAATTCAGGTTCCATAACCTCGGGTTTGATGCTTATGAAACAACGTCATCAAACACATTCTATAATCTACAGCAGAATAAATAAACATACATTGTTCATTAAAAATGTACTTCTAGTCCCAAGGTCTATTAACCTTTACATAATATCAACATACACCTTAATTGTTCAAAAGGATTTACATAACAAAATTATAAAACACAAAGTAAACAATATATATAGCTACACTATTCTTGAATTTTATTCTTGCCCTTGTTCTTCTTTGAGCTTTCTGGCTTGACTGAAAAGTAATGTGATATAGCAAGGGTGAGCAACTACTTTGCTCAGCAAGTTTAAATAAACAGAATCATATGAAAGGTATATCACGATTTAAAGATATAACTTTTAAAGTTTTCATCAAGATATAACATATGTGAAGGAAAGAGAATCAAGTTCTAATTTAAAATGAATAACTGAATCCTTATTATTGAGGGGTCACTAAAGACCAAGAACTAGTTAAGGCAAATCAAAATTTTATCAGACCCTTTCAGTATTTAGTATTCAAGGGGATCAACCTCTTCAACCTATATGTATATGCATAACATTTAGACATCTTGCGCAGGTTCGGTTTCTCGATATTAATCCCTTGATAGAGTTGTTCTTTCTCAGTCTTACTATAAGAGTCCGCACCAGCTATTAGTTTGGATAAGCTTTAACAATATTCAAATTGAATTTAATCATGCAAGGTCTAGCTGAAACAATTAGTATAGACTACTTCTTAAACAATTCATGAATAACAGAACTCTAGTGTTTCACAGACAAATAATGAAACAATTCTTTAAGTGCACCCAAGTGCGACTAGTAATATTGATGCAGATTAATTTTCAATAATTAACCCACATAACATGCTCAAAAAATAAATACAAGACTGGGTAAAGAAAACTTGTCTCGTCCGCGAATTACTGCTTAAAGTAAACTTATCTACTTCTTTTAGAAACAACCTAACATTGATAAGGTTGACCTCCTAATTAGTAACACACGTTGACTTATATTAATAACTTTAAGTCATCTTAATTACTAACATTTAATCACATAATCAAACATGAACACTTAGATATATTATCATCATTTGATAATATTTTAATCACTTAATAAAAATATTCACCATTTGATATCCTTTAAACTCTTGTCTAATATTATTAATCATTTAATAATATTTTATTAAGTTTCTAATATTATTAATCATTTAATAATATTTTATTCAGTTTTTAATATTATTAATCATTTAATAATATTTGATTTATTTTCTAATATTATTAATTATTTAATAATATTTTATTAATTTCATAATATTTAATTTTTTACAAATTATTAAATCATTTTAATGTCATTCATAATGATTAAGTGTTATATTACTTCAAAATTATTTAAATTGATTTTGAATCAATTTATTATTATATTATTAAATAAGAAACATTTATTCAACTATTAGCCAAACACTATTAAATAATTTAATTTAATTATTTTAAATTCATATATTTCAATTCATTTAATAACCAAATCATGCCATTACTATAATACATATATAAAAATGACTAAATTACCCTTGATTAGTCTTATTAACTTATTTTAACACATATTAGTCCATAAAATTATATTTCATAATTTTATGACTTAATTTACATTAATTTTTTTAATCCTTCCTAACCCAATTGTATTTATAAAAAATACCTAACTGACTTATTATTTTTATATCACCTGGATATCTTTAGTATCATATATTTGACAGATAAAATAATTTTCCTGTAATTTTCCAAGTAGTAACTTTTATAAAATAATATATGTACCTCATAATGAAATGAAATTTACATAATGACTACATCTCAACACGTATTGCTTCCACAAAAAATTTCATAATTTTTTGAGCTATATAACTCAAGTTATAACAGTTTTGTTTTAAAATCGTAAAATGTTTACTGGGTCATATCTCACTCATCCGACGTCGGAATAAGTTCATTTTTGGACAGTGACCGCTTTATACCATATATTATCAAGAATAAAATGGCCAGAAATTTTGACATAAGATAAGTGGCCAAAATAGTCCCTTTTAAAATATGGACAATAGGTTTTTTGGAAAACTTCCGGCAAGAACTGTTTTACAAGAAATATTACTATGGATAGCTCATTTAATATTTTCAGTCGTTCCACTTGAAAAAGTTTCATATCTCATAGTCTTACCATCCAAAATTTACGGATCTTGAACATGAGCTACAAAACGTAAACAGTAACTTAGGGAATCGGACTATTCTGTTTAGCGTTTTTCGGTAAAGTTGATTTCATTCATTTGATCAACTTTTTCGTTACTAATGCATATAAAAACTCATGTTACACCCATGCAATCTTAGATCTACAACTTTATCATAGATCTAAGATTAGAGAGTTTTGAAAAATGAGTTTTGACCATCAAAATATATTTTGACCATTAAAAATAGTTTTCAAACACATGCATGAATATATACACATCGTACACATACATCAAAACTCCATCCTTATACCTTCAAAACCCTACATGGTTTCCTCAACATATAAATCTCCTACAACCAACCATAGAAAAGACATTTAAAAGAAATTTTAACTATAGAAAAGTAAAAAAATATAAAGATAGAACACTTTTAAACCTTGATGATCTAGATGTTCTTATTCTTTTCCTTCCAAAATATGATATGAGACTAGATGTCATGCACATTTACCCTCCTTGTTCAACCCAAAATGTTGTAGTATTCAAGTTCACTAAGTTTTTCTCTAAAAAACACTTAAGAACTTAAGAACACTCTTGCTTTCTCTAGACAACTCTCTCTCTTTTCTCTAGCTTTTGCTCTCACTTAGAACTAATGAAATGAAATAAAATGGAGAGAGTGAGAGTGATAGAACAATTAACTAGTGAAATAACTTACTTACAAAATGTGTAAGTACACATATCAAGTGCACCTCAAATAGGCCTACTAGCATGCATTACGGAAGAGATTTGTAGGTTGGTCTTCTTAAGACATGATTGGAGCATTGCACCCCCATGCACTTTTATTTTATCTTAATTTTTGCTTTTCTTTTATTGCTTAATTGATAATATATATTGTTAGTTCTCAATGACACGAAAGATATCTAGAAGGGGGGGGGGGGGGGGGAGGTGAATAGATTCTTTAATACTTTTTTCTTATTTTGGTTTTAAGAAAGAATGGATTATTAATCAAATAGTTTAGCACAGCGGAATATGATTTAGTTACCTTTTCTTTAAAATGTTAATGTAATAATTCAATAAGCAGATATAGCAGTTAATAAACACAAGATGAAAGACACCAGATTTTAAGTGGTTTAGAGTTCACAAGACTCCTACTCCATTGTTCTGCTCCTTGAGCAGCAAATCCACTAAGGATACTATTACAATTTTTGAATCACTAAGATTCCTTCAAGACCAGCAGTCTTGGAACTCTAGTTCACTAAGAACTATTTAAGTCCAACAGACTTGGATACTCTAGTTCACTAAGAACTCTTATCATGAGTAGTGATGGTTTTGGTGTACTACTAAGTTGCGTTTAACATAAGTTTCTGAAGAACTTAGTAGCGAGGCAAGATTCTTTTCAGTTTGATCATTTTGAACTCTTGCGTATATCTTTCTTTCTTGTGTAATACTTCCTTTTTTTTAGTATTGAATCTGGGTTTCTTATATAGAAGCTTTAGATTTCTTCCAGTTTGAAATTTGCTCTTTTCTTTAATTTCTGTCTGTTACCTCACAATATAGAGCTATTGAATATTATATTCATTTAGCTCATTAATGCTCTGATGAGGTATTAATTGACCTGCAAATACTGTCCAAAAAAGTGTTTCCTTTTTTCTTGGGACAAGACATGACAGTCGTAGGTTTTTACCAACTTTCATAGAGTCGTTTGGTCTTCTATAGAAATATGACTGATAGGACACCATCTTCTAATTTTACTACCTTAAAAGTCTTTTCTCTGTTGCATATCATGCTTTGGTCAGTCCTCTGATATTTCTGACTTTAGGCTCTTGGTAGAGGTTTATTTGACACATTGATGCAGATTGTTCTTCTTAACGAAGTTGCTTCTGTCTTATAGGACAAGAGAAGTGTCATAAGAACTTTTAGGTTTTTGATCGTAGTGTTGCTTACATGTCTCTTGTTTGCTTATTTCTACGATAGAGTTTTACTCTACGGCTACTCTGTTGGTCGTAGAGTCCGTTCTACGCTTGGGCTTCTTCCTTGATCGTAGCATTTTCCTGGTATAGAATCGTAGAGTCCACTCTATGAACAGACTTAGTCGTTGAGTCTTCTTTGTACGAAGTTGTAGAGTCCACTCTACGCACATACTGAATCGTTGAGTCTTCTTTGCTTGGAGTCGTAGAGTCCATTCTACGATCAGACTGACTAAACAGATATAGCATAAGATCAACCTAATAAATTTGATCCTATCTAACTAAGTCCTTTGTACATCATAAACAATCAAAGGACTTTACAACTCAATACATTCATATACAAAAGATCAACCTAACAATTTTGATCTTATCTAACTAAGTCCTTGTACATCATACACAATCAAAGGACTTTACAACTCTACTATTGAATGCATTTAGCACCTTAGATCTTATCATCAAATCAAAAATGCAATGTTCAACAATCTCCCCCAATTTGATGATGACAACATAAATAGCAGGACGTAATTTGAACAACTTAATTAGGCAAATGTATATGAGTAAGTGAATGCCTAACATACAGTGAGCAGCTGTATTCTCTAATGAAAAAATATGAATTTTATTGATGTATAGTTAGTTGAACAATGAGTGTAAATAGAATACAAAACAAAACAAAACAAAACAAAAAACTTATCTCCTGCTTCTTGGAGGTCTCCTTCTTTCATCTTCATGCCTTTGCCTTCGCTCATCTTCATGCCTTTGCCTTCGCTCATCTTCCTCCCTTTGCCTGAAGAGTGCTCTTCTTTCCTCTTCTGCTCTTATCAGTTCCATTTTTTCTCTCTACAAAGCTTCTTCTTCTTTAACTTGGATCCATGATTGTGAGCTGGATGGTCTCGCAGTTGAAGAAGAAGGTCTTGCTGTTGAGACCTGCCTGGGATGAGATGGTACTATCTCAAATCTAGGAGGTTATATCGACGTTTGAACCATTCTTATCCCTTGAAGTGCTCTTACTTATCTGCTGCTGTGTTCCATGCTCATTCTCTTCTGTTCCGAGCTCGTTCTCTTCTCCCCCTTGTTGGCATCATTAATTTTGGCCACCTCAGCCGATAGTTCCTACACACCCTGAATAAGTTCTTGAAGTTGAGTCTGGGTGGCAGCTACATCATTGCGATGATCTTGAAGTCGTTCCTCAACTAGGATTTGTTTCTGCTCGACCACTAATAGAGTTGTATCTGATCGTTGAGCTTGTTCTCTGAGGGATTGCTTCATTTCGAAGATCTGATGAGCGAAAAGAGCTATAGATTTAGCATTGGTTTGTTAAAGAAGGTTTATGGACTTCTGATGATTGGCCATTGCTTCCATAAACTTTTTGTCCCTTTCCTCGAGATTTTCAGAAACAGCTGCCGTTAACTGCTTCAATCTTGTGGAGAATTATTTTCCTAAATTTTGAGAAAGATCGTTGGTAGCAGTAACGACATTGTCTACTCTTCGTTGAATGTTGTGGGACGTGGATACCAGATCTTTTATATCTCTGCTTGCATATAGCTCGTAAGGCCCGTTAAGCCCTTAGTAGTAGGAAGTAAAGATATCTTTTGCAGAATTTCTTGGAAGAGTTGAGTTATTTGCCCCTAGTCAGCCATGGAGCTTGGAATGTGGAAGTATTCATGACCAGAGGTTGAGGGAATGTCTTCTTGTGTGAGGAGAAGTCTTGGAGATAAGAAAGGTTAAGCATGAGGTATTGTGTGTGTAGTAAGCAAGATTTTAGGAGAGTCAGGAGGGCACTCTACGGCTTGATCATTCAGGCTTCCTTAACCACCAGTTGTAGAGGGTAGGGACTCTACGACCGGGGAAGAGTTGGATGTAGAGCTTGTTTCAGGGTTGGCATTTGATAACTCTTCAAATTTACTGAAGGTCCAAGAAGGTGTATGATTTTGTATGAGGGCTGGAGGAATAAAATGTTCCTTTTGCCTTAAAGAATGTGAGAATGAGCTGGTTGAAAGTAGCTTTTGGGCAAGGAATAGGTTTTGTGGATAGCCTTGAGCCAAAATGAACACATTAGGATAAACTTTTAAGGTCCAGAAGAGTTGATCCCATGAATTGTGTACCAAGGCTTGGTGGAATGGCATCAGTGGCAAGAACTTCAGCAGGCAGTTGTAGTTGAGGTGCCTCTGTTCATTTCTTCCGACTGCCACTATTTCGATGTCATCCTCTTCATCATTATTCATTGTGGCTGAGGGGATTGAAATGTCTTCTTGAATCTCCCCCTCAGCTTGAGTATCTGTTAGCTCAGGAACTACTGATGGCTCCCCCTCAGTTTGAGTACCCATTGGTTTAGTTGCTTTAAATGGCTCCCTCTCAACTAGAGCAGTGACTGATTTTTCAGGTAGCTCCCCTCAGCTACTGAGCCTTTTTCAGTTATTTGATCGGCTAATTTCACTAGTGTAGACACCCAAATTTTGCACTTTTGTACTAACCCTGGCAGGAGGGCAAAGTCGTCATTTGACCCGACATGCGAAAAGGAGGGTGGACCTCAACACGAAGCCACCCCAACGATTTACGGTCAAAGCCGCCACAAACGGACAACGAGCATCCGGTCACTTGAGGCAAGACAAACAGTTGATCCAGAAAGCTTGAGTTGATCACAAAAGGCGACTAATGGCCACTTCGCTTACGATGTTCGGGGGTCTCAAAAGGCGACTAATAGCCTCCCAGAACAATATGACACGTTTCCCAGGGATTTCCGGATTGCAAAATACGAGCCTTCTAGCGAAAAAATGAAAGACCGACATCATATGCGGAAATCGAGGAAAACACCGGAGCCAGCCGCAGCTGCACCTGCGACTGGCCGCAGTTGCATCTGCGGCCAAGATCTGAAGTTGCTAAATCGCCATTTCCAGTTTCATTTTCGGCAGACGGCGAGAGAAGAAAGAAAATAGAGACGCGAGAGAGGGAAAATGGCTTCCGGCCGAGAGAAAAAGAAAGGAAAGAGGGAGGATCCGTGAGGAAAAGAAAAAGGGATCCACGAGGAAGAAAAGAGGAGGAGAAAAATGGAGGAAATATAGAGAGAGAAACGAGATTTTAGAGAGAGAAACCCACGGGTTTGTTCCAAAGAGTGAGATTTCTTCATCCTTTGTACAATCTTTGTATCCTATTTTGTTTTCCAAGTGTTGAATCATCTATTTCATCATTTGGAATGTAAAAAATCCGAGTTTCATAGCGTCGTTGTGTTTGATATATCAAATCTTGTAGATCTAGTTTTTATTTCGTTCTTATTGTGTTTGTTGGGTGGATCTTCTGTGGATCCGAAAATATTTGGTGCATTGCTATTTAAATAGTTTGTTTTAGTGTATTTGGAAGTTAGATCCAATGTAGTTGATATTTGTTTTGGGATCTATGGATTAGGGACGGTTAGAGAGGATTTATTGCGGATAGAATCTCCTCCTAACCTCCCGATGATATCCTTTTAGTTTATTTTCTAGCTTTTACGTATGTAACGATCGCGATACACCTTTATGTAAATATGTAAATTTTTGGGCCTTAAAACGACATCGAGTCGAAAATCGGGTTTAAGGCCCCGTGATAATGAAATGTGCGATTGTGGGAGTTTGGGGTTATTTGGATGGCTCACATGCTCATGAATAACTCCAACGCCATTTTAATGCTTGGTTTTTCCTTTTGACGCGAGAAAATGATTTTGAAATAAATGATAAAGCTTTTCATAAAATCAAGCAAATTAGGATATTAGATACACGAGGTTTAAAAAGTAAAGAGTTTTGCGAAACTTTGATCCTTGTTTGACGAAAAGGCTATATTTGGTTTGAAGTGTCATAAAAGATGTTTTCGAAAAAATAAATAAACGTTTTTATTAAACTTTGTGCATAGGGTTAAAGAGTTCTAGAAGTTGCCTTCATTTTATTTATATTTACTGTTAGAAGGCAATGTATAGTCTCGATTCCTATTTGACAAAAGTTTAAAAACTATTATTTTCTAAAATGACATCTAATAAAAACCTCATCGTTTTCGAAATTAAAATCAATCTTTCTTATAAAAAGCGAAGCCTCGTCATTTGGGTCAAAAGACGTCTAAAACGCTTTCCCGACAAAACACATTTTGACATATAAAATCAAAGCAACTTTATGCAAAAGGACACCACAAACCTCCATTTAGGCACACACACACGCACGCGCGCACACACACATTTTAAGATTTAAAAGGATAGGAAAACATCGAGATTGCGGTAACCGTATTTCACGGAAGTCGGGGGGTGCCTAACACCTTCCCCTCGCTTAAGCAAGCCCCCGAATTCTATGAATCTCAGTTTGCGGACCAATTGAATCGGAGTCACATATGAGCCATTACGATTACGAAAACAAAATTCGGATGAGTTGGTACATCCATTTCAACAATACCAACTGGTGACTCTGGTCAATTGGCTCATAAAAATTCAACATTACAAAACCTCGTCGACACTAAGTCGACCCTTTTCAAAAGTCACATCTTAATCTAAAGGCTAAAATTGGAAAGGGCTTTTTTAATAATAAAAAACGAAGCGAAGAAAATCCCGGCGTCGACAACTAGCCTTATTCTTTTTGGCATTGGCTCTGCTGAAGTGACCTCTTCAGCTTGATGCTTGCTACGAGTTTCCCTCTGCTGATCTAATTCTTCATCCTCCGTGTCAGCCTTCTCCTTAGGAGCAACGTCAGAGGCTTCATTTGATGATCCTTGAGGTCTTTGGATATCAAGGGCTTTCTTTTCTTTCCTCTTCCTAATTAGACCAGGAGATAGCCTGCTGACCTTTTGAGACTCTGCTTCTGCAGACAGGATCTTCAATTGTGAGGGCCCAGTACCACTTTGTGTTCTTTCATTATCCCCAGATCAGGATAGTTTTCTATTCTCAACTAGGTTCCTTTTCTAATTTTCGAACAGTCTCTGGGTCATCCTCTTATTAGCATTGAGGAATTCTCCTTCTGCATGCTCAATCTTATCCCCCAAAATAGATTGGAGGAGAATGCTTATGAATATCTGTTAGGGCATTTTTCTGATGCCCTTCGCCTTTTTTGCATTTTGGATCCAGTTCCCGATCCATTCAACTAGTAAGGAGCCAAAGTTGATATTCATCTTCTTTACTATGGTTGTCATTATTTTTAGTTGGATCTCGGTGACAGAGTCGTGAGCAGAGTCCTTGCAGAGGAGGCACTTTCCAATGATGTCAGCTAGAAATTCATATTTTTGGGGAAACTCTTTCTTCTTCAATCCTCTTAGTTCAGGATTCTTCTTGTGGTGCATTCTTTTTAGGTCTCTTCTGCACTCACCAGGTTAAGAGTTGTGAGGCTCCCATGTTTAAAACCTAGGGCTAGGTTTATTTCTTCAGAGGTGAGGTTGAACTGAACCCCTCTAATCATGGTGGTTAGGGTTCCATTTACATAGGTTCCATTCGTATAGAATTCTCGAACTAGCTTTGATAGGACTCTTGTGTTTGTTCTTAAGGCTTCTCGAAGGCCAGCCCTTTCTAACAAATGGATTATCCTCCGGTACTGTTTTATCTACTGTTGTGAAGGCTTCGAAGTTTAGTTCGTTTCCAGAAATGACTTGAGCATGCATCATTTGATTGTTTTTCTGAAACAGGAAGAATGATTTAACTGAGTATTGAAACTTTAGGGTTCTGGATTTTCGAAAGAGAGATAGAGAGGTTTAGGTTTTTGATTTTTGAAGAATAATGAACGACGCGCAGTATTCAAAATATTTAAAACTTCCCTTTATGTTTGTTGAGTCGCGTGTCAAGTTTTGATAGGAGCAGTTTTAGTTTGTTGATGACCATTTTGCCCTTTGTCTCCCTCTGAGCTTTACGATCCTTCTCGACACAGCAATCCTTTGTTTTGACGGTCGTTGAGTTAGCTTTACGACAGGGATGTACTCTGCGATCCTTAGCTTGACAACCGTTGAGTGAGCTCTACGATTTATAGTGTACTCTACGATCCTTGGCTTGACGATTGTTGAGTGGGTTCTACGAACTTAAGTGTACTCTACGATCCTTGGCTTGATGATCGTTGAGTGAGCTCTACGAACTTGTCCTTTACTTTATTCCTTGAACACTTTTCTTCCTGCAAAGTTAGTAGCTTCCAAAACATGAAATATATATCAAGAGTCTAAATTTAGCAGTCCTAACTCACTTATTAGTTATGTTAAATCTTGATTCATCTAATGGTTTTGTAAATACATCTGCTAGTTGTTCTTCAGTTGGGATATAGTGTAGTGATATATTACTATTTTGTATATGATCCCTAATGAAATGATATCTTATAACTATGTGCTTAGTTCTTGAATGCATGACAGGGTTATGAGTTATGGTAATTGCACTAGTATTATCACAGTATATAGGGATTGAATTAAGCTCAAACCCATAGTCAGCAAGCTGAGTCTTCATCCATAGGATTTGTGCATAGCAATTGCCTGCGGCTATATATTCAACTTCTGTAGTTGATGTGGATACTGATTTTTGCTTTTTACTGAACCAAGATACAAGTCTGCTGCCAAGTATCTGGCAAGTTCCACTTGTACTCTTTTTGTTTATTTTGCATCCTGCATAGTTAGCATATGAATATCCTATTATATTAAAGGAAGACTCATTGGGATACCATAATCCTAAGTTTAGAGTTCCTTTAAGATATTTGAAAATTCTTTTTACAGCTATTAGATGAGACTCTTTAGGGTTAGCCTGAAATCTAGAACATATACATATAGCAAACATTATATCTGGCCGTCTAGCAGTTAGGTATAAGAGTGATCCTATCATACCTCTGTACTAAATGATATCAGTGTTTTTACCATTCTCATCTTTGTCAAGCTTAGTGGCAGGTGGCATAGGAGTTTTTATGACAATTGCAGATTCCATGCCATACTTCTTTAATAAGTCTTTGATGTATTTGGCTTGGTTTATGAAGATGCCATCATCAGTATGCTTTACTTGAAGTCCGAGGAAGAAGTTAAGTTCTCCCATCATGCTCATCTCAAACTTACTCTGCATAAGCTTGACAAACCTTTCACACAGTTTTTCATCTGAAGAACCAAAAATAATATCATCCACATAAATCTAAACTAGCAGTGTTTTATCCTTATGTTTTCTTAAAAATAGAGTAGTATCTACTCTTCCTCTAATGAATCCTTTTTCAATAAGAAAGTTAGTTAAGGTTTCATACCATGCTCTGGGAGCTTGTTTTAGACCATATAAGGTTTTATCTAATTTATAAACATAATTTGAAAAGGTTGGATTGATAAAACCTGGAGGTTGTTCCATGTAGACTTCTTTTTGAAGTTCTCTATTCAGAAATGCACTCTTGACATCCATTTGGAAGACTTTGACCTTCATATGTGCAGCATGGGCAAGGAAGATCCTTATGGCTTCCAATTTGGCTACTGGAGCATAGGTTTCATCGTAGTCAATTCCTTCCTCTTGAGAATAGCCTTTGGCCACCAGTTTTGTTTTGTTCCTTATAATCACAACATTTTCATCCATTTTGTTCCTGAAAACCCATTTGGTGCCAATGACTGGTTTATGCTGAGGTCTGACAACTAATCTTCAAACTTTGCTTCTTTCTAATTGATTTAGCTCCTCTTGCATGACCTCTATCTAACTTGAGTCTCCTAAGACTTTTTCGATCTTATTGGGTTCCACTTGAGAGAGAAAGCTTACGTAGAAGCATTCATTTGAAGTTGCAGCTCTTGTCTTGATTCTGGCATTTTGATTCCCAATTATTAGATCTTGAGTGTGATCATTGGTCCACTTTATTCTGCTAGGAACATCTGTTCCGGTGCCTTTTGCCTGAGTTCTTCTAAATCAACTTCTTGTCTTGGTCGTAGAGTTCCAATGTCTTTTGGGGTGAACTCTATAATTTCCTCTTCTGGCTCAATGATTTCTATTATTGGTTCCATGATCGTAGAGTCTGACTCTACGATTTTGAGTTCTTCGATCGTTGAGTTGATTTCTGATGAACTGTTGAGTGTTGAGCTTTTCTTTTCTGGATCTG
This sequence comes from Hedera helix, assembly GCA_947179155.2. Lineage (NCBI taxonomy): Eukaryota > Viridiplantae > Streptophyta > Magnoliopsida > Apiales > Araliaceae > Hedera > Hedera helix. Next base: position 26,405,686 of record OX359270.1, read on the forward strand.
ATTCATCGAATGTGACATAGATGGAGACTTCGACAGTTAAAAATTCCTTGTTGAACACTCTGTATGCTCTGCTATCCGTAGCATATCCAAGAAAGATTCCTTCATCTGACTTTGGCTGGAATTTGGTTAGATGCTTCTTGCCATTGTTGAGTACGTAGCATAGACAACCAAATGCATGAAAGTAGCTTATGTTTGGCTTTCTTCCTTTCCATAATTCATATTGAGTCTTCTTTAATGTTGAGTGTATGAGTGACCTATTCTGGGTGTAGTATGCCGTGCTGATGGCTTCAGCCTAGAAATATTCAGGAAGATAGACTGCTGCAAGAAGAGTTCTTCTAACTTCAATTAGAATTCTATTCTTTCTTTCTGCTACTCCATTCTGTTGAGGAGTCCTTGGGGCAGAGAAGTTGTGAATGATTCCATTTTTTTCACAGAACTGGTCCATATCTGAAAAGTCAAACTCATTTTCATGATCACTTCTGATGGCCTTGATTTTCTCACTCTTTTCATTCATGATCAATTTGAAGAGCTTGATAAGATGTGAAATAGTTTCATCTTTAGAGCTTAGAAAGGATACCCATGTGTATCTAGTGTAGTCATCTATTACAGCTAAAGAATATCTCTTTCCTCCAAGGCTTTCTATTGGGATAGGCTCGAATAAATCCATGTGTAGTAATTGAAGAGCTCTATCATTTGAGTTGACTGTCTTGCTCTGAAAAGAGATCTTTGTTTGCTTTCCAAGTTGACATGCTTTGCAGGGTTTTTCTTTGATGAAGTTAAGCTTTGGCAATCCTCTTACTAGGTCTTTGGAGGCAAGCTTTGACATGCTCTTTAAGTTAAAATGAGATAATATCCTGTGCCAGAGCCAGCACATATCTTCAGAGGCTTTAGTAAGGAAACAGACTGCCTCATCTGTACTTAATTTGGCAAGATTGACCACGTGGACATTTCCATCTGAACTCCTACTAGCTTTAGAGAGTTAGCCTTCAAATCTCTGACTTGATATTGGTTGTTGAGAAAATTAACTTGATGCCCTTTGTCACATAGTTGACTGATGCTTAACAGGTTGTGCTTTAGTCCTTCAACATAAGTAACTTTGCTGAAAGATATTGCACCATTTCTAGTTGAGTCATAATCTCTAATTTTCCTTGAATTGTTGTCCCCAAATATGACTGCAGGACCATCCTTTTACTTGTAATCTGTCAGAAGAGCCTTATCACCTGTCATGTGTCTTGAGCATCCACTGTCAAGATACCAGATGGATATCTTTACCTGCATAACAAATCAATCTTCATTTTGGTACCCACAATTGCTTGGGTCCTATTTTGTTAGTACCTTTTGGGACCCAAATCTGTTTGATTTTAGGTCTTTGCAGTTTATGATAATGATGACCTGATAAATATTTATCATTTTATGATGGTAACTATGATTGATATGAAGATGATGTATGTATATATGTGAATTCCTATTTGTCCAGGACTTATGAGAATTATAATTGCTCAAAGTCCTTCGGTTCGGCTGATCTACATTCTGCTTCCATGTTACTCTACGATTCTCATGTTTCTTAGAATGATAGTAGACTCTAAGATTTTTGTATGGATAGTTCGTAGAGTAAGTTTTGCTCGACTTTATGATCCTTTGAGGTTCAGTTACAGATGTTAACTTGTTTTTCAATTTTCTAAACCCCAGATCAGTGCGAGTTTTATTGTCTAATATGATTGCAGGATTAGTAGAGTGTGGACAGCTAGGAGAGATTGATTTAAAGGATTTGATGAACACAATCCCTTTATCAAGATTAAAGGATTTTCCTTCATTTATTTCCATTGATTTCTCCATAATAGGTCATAAGAAGGAATTCTCATAACCTAATCCTGATCTATCAGCCACATCTCTTTGACTAGAGATCAGGGTGTCCATAGACAAACTAGATTTGTTCCACATGAAAATTGTCTTTTCTAATTCCTGAATCTTAGAGACTAGTGAAGACTCTTTATGAGTGCTCAATTCAGTTATCTTTTTTAACTCAAGACTAGAATAAAGTTTAGCAGTTTGAAGTGTGGCTTCTAATTTTATGCTTATTTTCTCTTTATCCTCTTTTAGGTGACAGTAATCTTTTGATAGCCTTTTAAACATTTTCATGTATTTGTGTAGCTCTACCATTAAGTCATGCATGCATTCTCTAAGATCGTCAATGTTTAATTCAGGAGAGTAAAAGTCAAATACCTCATCTATGTTGAATTCCTCTTTGCTGCTTCCTTCCTCGTTTGCCATTAAGCACAGGTTGGCCTTCTGTGGCTCTTTATCATTACTTGACTCAAAGTTTAGTTCTTCTTCTGAGTCACTCCAGGAGCCTTCAGCTATGAAGCTTTTGTCTTTTTTCTTTTGCTTGTCGAAGCTCTTGAATTCTCTTTTTGGATTTGCTTTTGTTCTATCCCTCCTCAGCTATTCTCTTAAGGGTTTAGGACATTTAACAATGAAATGACCTGGCTTTTTGTAATTGTAGCAAAGGTCATTTATTGGTTCTTTGCTGCTGTTGCTTCTGAACTTTTGAGGTCTATTCCTGTTGATGAATCTTTTGAATTGTCTGACTAGCATGGCAGCACGTTCATCATCATTTGATTCATCTTTATCAGAGTCAGAATTATTCTTGAGATTGCTTCTGTGAGTTGAAGTTGAGGCTTTAAGAGCAATATTTTCTCCTTCTTTCTTCCCTCAGATAGGGTTTCTACTCTTTGATTTAGCTCCAGCTCGTAGGTAAGAAGATTTTCATAGAGCTGTTGTACAGTCATCTCGTGTAAGTTCTTTGACACCTTGATGGCTGTGGTTTTGGCATCCCATTTGCTCGGCAAAGATCTCATGAATTTGATGATGAGATCTTTGTTCAGATAGACTTTTCCAAATGATCTGAGAGAGTTTAGCAGCAAGTTGAATCTCTCATAGGTGTTTGTAATGTTCTCCCCTGAATTGTGGGTGAACATTTCATACTGTTGAATAAGCAGTGATTGTTTATTTTCTCTGACTTCTTCTGTTTCTTTGTGCATGATCAATAGAGTTTGCCAGACTTCTTGAGCTGTTTTGCAGTTGACAACGTTTTCAAAGAGCTCATCATCTAGAGATTGAAATAGAATGTTTTTGGCCTTTTTGTCTATTTGAACATCCTTCTTTTCGTTGTCGGTCCATTCTTCTTTTTTCTTTGCTACTAGCTTGTTTGGATCTTCAATTGTTACCATAAGCTTCATTGGTATAACTATCCCATTAAGTACTGTCTCGAACAACTCATCGTCCATTGCATCCAAGTAAGCCTGCATACGAACTTTCCAGTTAGCAAATTTTTCTTTATTGCACATTGGTGGTCTGTTACCTCCACCAAGTTCTGATTTGTTCTTGTTGTGTGCCATTAGATCTACTCAAGCTTGTAAGGCTTCAAATGTGAGAACCTGCTCTGATACCAATTGTTAGTTCCCAATGACACGAAAGATATCTAGAAGGGGGGGGGGGGGGTGAATAGATTCTTTAAAACTTTTTCCTTATTTTGGTTTTAAGAAAGAATGAATTATTAATCAAATAGTTTAGCACAGCGGAATATGATTTAGTTACCCCTTCTTTAAAATGTTAATGTAATAATTCAACAAGTAGATATAGCAGTTAATAAACACAAGATGAAAGACACCAGATTTTAAGTGGTTCAGAGTTCATAAGACTCATACTCCACTGTTCTGCTCCTTGAGCAGCAAATCCACTAAGGATACTATTACAATTTTTGAATCACTAAGATTCCTTCAATACCAGCAATCTTGAAACTCTAGTTCACTAAGAACTGTTCAAGTCCAACAGACTTGAATACTCTAGTTCACTAAGAACTCTTATCGTGAGTAGTGATGGTTTTGGTGTGCTACTAAGTTGCGTTTAGCATAAATTTCTGAAGAACTTAGTAGTGTGGCAAGATTCTTTTCAGTTTGATCTTTTTGAACTCTTGCGTATATCTTTCTTTCTTATGTAATACTTCCCTTTTTTTTTAGTATTGAATCTGAGCTTCTAATATAGAAGCTTTAGATTTCTTCTCGTTTGAAATCTGCTCTTTTCTTTAATTTATGTCTGTTACCTCGTAATGTAGAGCTGTTGAATATTATATTCATTTAGCTCATTAATGCTCTGACGAGGTATTAATTGACCTACAAATACTGTCCAAAAAGGTGTTTCCTTTTTCCTTGGGACAAGACATGGCAGTCGTAGGTTTCTACCAATTTTTATAGAGTCGTTTGGTCTTCCATACAAATATGACTGATAGGACACCATCTTCTGACTTTACTGCCTTGAAAGTCTTCTCTCTGTTGCATAGCATGCTTTTGTCAGTCCTCTGATATTTTTTACTTTAGGCTCTTGGCAGAGGTTTATCTGACACATTGATGCAGATTATTCTTCGTGACGAAGTTGCTTCTGTCTTATAGGACAAGAGAAGTGTCATCAGAAGTTTTAGGTTTTTGATCGTAGTGTTGCTTACATGTCTCTTGTTTGCCTAATTCTACGATAGAGTTTTACTCTACGGCTACTTTGTTGGTTGTAGAGTCCGTTCTACGCTTGGGCTTCTTCCTTGATCGTAGTGTTTTCCTGGTATGAAATCGTAGAGTCCACTTTACGAACAGACTTAGTCGTTGAGTCTTCTTTGTGCGAAGTCGTAGAGTCCACTCTACGAACAGACTGAATCGTTGAAATTTCTTTGCTTGGAGTCGTATAGTCCATTTTACGATCAGACTGACTAAACAGATATAGCACAAGATCAACCTAACAGATTTGATCCTATCTAACTAAGTCATTTGTACATCATAAATAATCAAAGGATTTTATAACTCAATATATTCATATCCAAAAGATCAACCGAATAGTTTTGATCTTATCTAACTAAGGCCTTGTACATCATACAGAATTAAAGAACTTTACAACTCTACTATTGAATGGATTTAGCACATTAAATCTTATCATTAAATCAAATATGCAATGTTCAACACACACACACACACACACACACATATACATATAATCACTAACTTGTATAATTGTTGACCAACATTTGACTTATACAATGGGCTCTATATTGGGTCAAATTAATTATTTTTATTGGGTTCATTCATTTAATTTATTTGGGTTCAATTAAGTCATTTCATTGGACTAACATATGATACTTGAAATTAAATTAAGCATTATGCTAATTTAATTATAACATGGATTCATTACACGAGCTAACCATCACAATAAATCTATGGACTACGAAATTAATTCTCTTGGTCATTTAATTAAAAAATCCATTAATTAAACTCATAATCCAATTAGACTTGCTTTATTAAAGTCAACTGGGATACTAGGTTAATTAGTTTACTTTAATTTCATTATTTAATCTCTTCTTTAATTAATTACTTTATTAATTTATTATATTTTCTTTAATAATTAAATGAATATACAAATTCATTAATATAATCATTAAATCACATAAGTGCATAATTAATTAACCCAAAAATTTTAATTCATCGCTAATTAGTACTTAATTCTAATTACAACGTGACATGAAATTTGTGGTCATTATAGTTGGTCCATAAGGATTTAAGAAAAGCCCAATGAAATAATGTAACCTGGCCCAACACTTGATTAAATGCTAGCCTTGTAAGTTGGTAATGTTAGTTCAAGTTAATTGTTGTTGGTAGCCCAAATGAGAACTAATTGTTTAGCCCCATGCAAGATGAAATAATGAGCCCAAAGAAATTAAATGAGAGTTCAATGCTTAGCCCAAATGAAATAAACTAATAGCCTATAAATTGATGCAAGTTGAAATTTCATGAATTAGTCAAATGAGTGGTCAATATATAGATAAATATATGTATATAAGAGGGAAAAATAAAGTAAAATTGAGGGAATATACAGGGATATGGTCGATTAAATGGGGGAGGACCAAGGTGGGTGCAATGCTAAAGAACTTCCCTAAATTATTATAAGAGAAAAGTCTCCCCAATGCAAGCTAGTCCCTTAAAAAGTGGATCTTATTTTTTATAGGTTCATTGCCCTAATTAACTATTTGTTGGTGAATTAGCAAGCTTAAGTATACTTACCATTTACCTATAAATATATTGCATCACCAAAGTTTACAAGAGTTAGTCATTTTCGCAAGTATCACCAAAGAAAGAGAGAGCTTCCTTGAGAGCATTGTGAGAGATAAGCTTAGTGAGCCCTTTTCGAGTAGATTAAGAGTGCAGGTGTATGTCATCTAGCTTTGTATCATACTTTGGAAGAAGAAGAAGGAGAACATTCAAAACTAAGAGGTTGAAAAGTGCTCTTTCCTTGAGTTTTTTTAATTTTTTTTGTATATATGTTCATATTGTAAAAGAAAATCTATTTTCTTTAATCTATATGGTTATGTATCCAAATATATACGTGTAGATCCATGAGTTATGTGGTCATTTGATGCAATATAGGTCCATATATGCTAGAATATATGTGAAAATGTTGATAACCATGTTTACCAGTAGAAAACCCTAACTAGGTGTACGGTTTGATGATTTATGTTATGAGTTATGAAAGTTATTTTTATGAGTTCTATGGATTGAAAAATAGCTCTAGAAGTTATAAAAATAACCCAAAATCTTTGAAAAATGTGGTGAATGGTGCAAGTCGTGGTTTTTGTAGCAAAACAAGTCATTTTCAAAACCCTAGTTAATCGATCCTAATTTTTATGTTAAAAATATTTTCAAAAATGCGATCGATCCATGAAATATTGAAAAATATTAAGTTACGAAGGTATTAAATTAAATTTGGAGTCATTTGGATGTCTATAACATATTTTATTGAAGATTGAATCCAAAGTATCAAAGTTGAAAAATCTGGAAAAAAAATGGTAAGAAACATTCTGCTAAGATTATGCCGAGGTGCAGTGTTTATGCTTGAACACCGAGCCGAGGCACGGTGCACAGAGCCGGGGAGCGATGTTTATACTTTAACATTGCGCCGGAGTGCAGTGCTGTTTTTTCAAAAAATTGGTTTTTTCGGGTCGGGCCGGGCTAAATTTTGCCGGTTCGGGTTGATTCGATTAGGGCTAAAAAGTATAAAATATTTTAAAATTAATAATATTGATATGGGACCCAATTTTGATAATTACTTGATATTTAAATTATATTAAATCTTAAATAAAGTGTTTTAAGTAAGAAATTAATTTTAAAAACAAATATAATTATTTTGTAAAATAAATATCACATTAGATAATTTATTTAAAGAAATAATAATAAAATATTATTAAAGGATTAATAATATTAAAAAATAACTAAAATATTATTAAATGATTAATAATATCAAAAAATAAATAAAATATTATTAAGGGATTAATAATATTAGAAAATGAATAAAATAGTATTAAGGGATTAATAATATTAGAAAATAAATAAAATATTATTAAATGATTAATAATATTAGAAAATAAAAAAAATATTATTAAATAATAAATAATATTAGTAAATGAGTAAAATATTATTAAATAATTAATAATATTAGAACATGAATAAAATATTATTCAATGGTTAATAATATTAGAAAATAGATAAGCGATTGTATTTGATTAATAATATTATTAAGTTGTGAGAATATTATTAAAACGTTTAGTTTATCATGAGATAATTGAATATACGGTTCGAAATATTATCACGGGATGATAATATTGTTATGTGTTTAATGTTTAATTATGTGATTAAATATTAAATAATAAAGAGTGAAATGTATAAAGGTTACTATTATAAACCAATAGGTGTTATACTAATTGAAATATCAACTTTATTAATGGTATGTCTTTTCAATAGAAGTAAATTAGATTGTGTAAGCAGTGGACTAACATACAGGAAAGTTTCCTATACCCGGACTTGTATTTATTTTGCAAGATCTTTAAGTGATTTAATTATTAAAAATTTCTCCACATCAATATTGTTTATGTATTCTCACATAGTGCAATTGAAGCTTTAAAGTTCATTTTAATTCATGAAATGTTTAAGAAATAGTCTGAGTTAATTGTTTCGGCTAGACAATGCATGTATAAATTCATTAACTTGAATACTGTTAAAAGTTTATCCAAACCAATAGTTGGCACATACACTTATATTAAGTCTAAGAAAAAACAACCCTTAACAAAGGGATTGTTATCGCAAAACCAAACACGCACAAGATGTCTAAATGTTACGCACATACATAGGGTACAAGAGGCTAATCCCCTCGACAACCAAAATAATAAAAGGGTCAGATAAATGTCTGATTTATCTTAGTATCAGTTCATGGTCCTTATGGCCACTCAGTAGTAAAGACTCGATCATTTCTTTTAATTGAAACTTGATTATCATTCTTTCATAATTATTATATATTGTTGAAACCTTAGAAACTATTTTTATTCAATCATGATATATCATTCTTGTAATTATTGTTTCTTAAACTTGATGAGCAAGCTAGTTGCTCACCCTTGCTATATCATGAGCTATTTTAAGCTAAGCTCGAGTGCTCCAAAAAAAGGAAAAGGCAAGGGAAAGAATAAAGATTAGAAGTTCATGTTATGTAATATGTGTTTATTATTGTAAATCTTTTGTGTACTTTTAAGATATGTATTGATTATGTTAAGGTTAGAACACCTTGATTATGTATTTATCTTTGTAAGAAGCAGTTATTTATTATTCCGCTAGATGAATGAAGATTATGTATTTTGATGTTATTTATGCTTTAAATTGTGAGCACCAAATTCGAGGTTTAAGGGACCCGAATTTGGGGGCGTCATAGTTTTCGTTGCGTTATACAATTTGATTATATGTATGCCTTGTTTTTACAAACCAACAAGGGGCTGAGACCTAATGATGGACACGATTACCACATAAGATGAATTTAAAAAGACGAGGCGAGAAATTAATTTATGGAGGCATGTGCTTTATAGTGATTTTTTACAAATGCAGTAATGAAGAGGTGAAGTTAATTTTTTAATTAGTCTGCTCAGTTTTTTGGCATTACTCCCCTATTATAAATTCTTTATAATAGTAGAGTGGTGGGCAGTGTTAGGATAAAATTATTTAGGACCTGGTAAAGGTGTAGGCCCATATCAATCTTATATTTAAGGCCTAGATCAGGTGCTGGCCTATATTAATGTTGTATTTCGGAACCGGTGCAGGTGTTGGTCCATTACAATATATTTTGACGGCTTGATATTTGTAGACACTCAAATTTTGCACTTGTATACTAACCCTGACAGGAGGGCAAAATCGTCAATTGACCCAACATACGAAAAGGAGAGGTGGGCGCCAAAACGCAGTTCCCACCACGGCTTACGATCAAGGCTGTCAAACGCAAAACGAGAATTGAGTCATCTGAGGCGAGGCCTACGGGCAATCCAGACAAAGCCCGATGCGAATCGCCAAAGAAGGCCAAGGACCACCGCAGTTACAGCATTAGGGTGGGGTCTCGATGCCGGGAAACCATTCCCCGAATTGATTCATGTATCAAGGAACAACATTCCAAAATAATACAGCAGAAATTGGCAAATTAGTACCGCGTGGCACGAAATTCGAGAAAAATGCGGCGGACAGCCGCGGATGCAGTCGCGGCCGCCGACAAAAAGACTTTCGCGTGGCTCGAGGGCGGCACACGGCAGCCGAGGAGACGGCCACAGCAGGCAGCCGCAGATGCATCTGCGGCTGGCCGCAGATGCATCTGCGGCTGCCTGCTGAACCAGTATAGATCGCCATTTCTTCCACCCGAGAGAAGAAGAAGAAAAAAGAAGAAAAAGAAAAGAGGAGAGAGAGAGCTCGCGGGGAAGAGAGAGAGGGGTCGGTTTTGCTGTTAGATTCAAGCAATATATCCCAGTTGTTGTGTTCATTAGTTAAAGATCTTGTGGTGTAATCTATTTCGTGATATAGAAGCTTGAGTTGGCATTTTTGCAAGGTGAAAAGGATTTTTTTGAGTTTATATGGCTTGTATTGTTAATGTAGCATTGTGATTGGTTATTTGATATAGTTTTTTTTGTTGTAATGGCGATGATCTGTGGATTAGGTGTCGTTAGCGAGGGTTCCATCGGAACATAATTCCTCTAACGCCCCGATGATATCCGTATGGTGATTTTTCGTTCGTTATGGTTATAAGTAATGCGTAGTGTTGATTTGGTGATATTTGGGTTGTATATTGTGATAGCAATGTTAAATCTCGTTAGATTTGGTTTAGGGTTGGTTGTGCAACGATTTGGGTGAATGTGAGCCTAGGGAGGAGATCCTCGTGGTCAAATCCCGATGATGGACATTTTTGGTATATGTAATCATCAGATGGGATTTGTGGTTGTGTAAATGAAATATTGGGCCTTAAAGCGATACCGAGTCGGGATCGAGTTAAGGCCCCGTAATAATAAAGTATGTGATTGTGGGTGTTTGGGGTTGTCTGGATGGCTCACATGCCCGTGGATAGCCCCGACACGGTTTGAATGTTTATTTTGATTTATGACACAAAAAATGGTTTTCAAGTAAGGCAAATGATAAAGATTTTCTAAAAAGAATCAAATTAGGATATTAGATACACGAGGTTTAAAAAAGGGTAAAGAGTTTTGGCGAAATTTGATCCTTGTTTGACAAAAAGGCTATATTTGGTTTTAAAATGTCATAAAAGAAGTTTTTGAAAAAAAATAAATAACGTTTTCATTAAACTTAGTGCATAGGGTTAAAGAGTTCTAGAAGTTGCCTTCATTTTATTTATATTAATTGTTAGAAGGCAATGTATAGTCTCGATTCCTATTTGACAAAAGTTTAAAATTGTTTGTTTTCTAAAAATGACATCTAATAAAAAACCCTCAACGTTTTCGAAATTAAAATCAATCTTTCTTATAAAAAGCGAAGCCTCGTCATTCGGATCAGAAGACGTCTAAACACTTTCCTGACAAAACACGTTTGCTATATTAAATAAAAAACAAACTTTTTTATGCGAAACTCACCACAAACCTCCATTTAGGCGCGCACACACACACACACGCAACTCACACATTTTAGGATTTAAAAGGATAGGAAAACATCAAGATTGCGGTAACCGTGTTTCACGGAAGTCGGGGGGTGCCTAACACCTTCCCCCGCTTAAGCAAACCCCCGAACTCTATGAATCTTGGTTTGCGGACCAATTAACTCGGAGTCACATATGAGCCAGCGATTACGAAAACAAAAATTCGGATGAGTTGGTACATCCATTTTAAATATACCAACTGGCGACTCTGGTCAATTGGCTCATAAAAATTCGACATTTCGAAAACCCCGTCGACACTAAGCCGACCCTTTTCAAAAGTCACATCTTAATCTAAAGGCTAAAATTGGAAAGGGACTTTTATTTAATAATAAAATACGAAACGAGCGAAAATCCCGGCGTCGACAGATGGCGACTCCGCTGGGGAAGTAGAGGGCTTAAGCCGCATTTAAAATCTCGATGTTTTCCTATCCTTTAAAAAAAATCTAAAAGTATGTGGTTGCGTTGCTTGCGTTAATTTGTTTTTTTGCGTGTATGTGAATGGTGTGATTGCGATTTCTTTTCAAAAGCTTTATGTTATTAGCATCATATGCATACGGTGAGGTACGATGAATGTATGTTGAGCAGTTCCTCCTCCTGAGGCAAACCCGTCGGATGTGGATTACTGGACTCAAAGGGGTGTTCCCCGGCGAGGCTCAGGAAAAGCATCAACTCAGATCCAATCCAATTGAAAGACCGGATTTATTCCCGTCTAGTATGTTGCGAAGATCTGGGAACCTTCATGCCGAAAAGCCCGCGAGAGTAACTTAGGGTAGGTCAGCCTCAGATAAACCCAACGCGCGGGAAGTCTCTTCATACCCTTTTACGTTTTACGCACGTAATACCATACTGTAGTCAATCATTTTGTACCAACCACTTTTGTCCAAATAAAAGTACTAACCTCTGTTTTACAGGGACAGCTTGGAGAGCATCATAAATTGCACAGTGTCATTACCTTGGTTAAAATAAAAGGACACTGACCCTGTTTTGCAGAAAAAGATTACAAAACCCAAAAATACAAAAATAATTGCTTTAGCATGCATCTGCCAATACCTTTTCCCGGAACTAAACCTTGGCATACTTTATTTGCAAGATTGCTCCCCAAACCCGTCTCCGATCTAAGAAAGCCAGAGAATTAGCAGTCGAGATGGCTGAGAACCCTAATCCTGACCTGGCTCCCGTATCTCGGGAAGAGTTCAACGCTGTGAGAAATCAAATGACGGAGCTGTTCAAAGAGCATTTCAAACTAAAATCAGGGCCACAGCTCGAGGACCCGCCGGGGCCATCATCGCAAGAGAACGTACTGACCCCAGAAACTCCAAAAGTTGAGTTACCAAAGCAAGTCATTACCATCCCAGAGGACGAGGTTGTCAGCGGTGTTAGTAAGAAGATAAAACAGATGGAAGAGGCCATCAAAACTATGAAGGGGATTGGGTCATATGGCAGTGTAAACTACTCCGATTTGTGCATATTTCCGGGAACCAGATATCCCGAAAAGTTCAAACTCCCCGAATTTGAAAAATATAACGGGTCAGGGGATCCTTATACGCATCTAAAAGTATACATCGGAGAGCTAGGGGGATATGCTGAGGACGAGTCATTAAGAATGCAACTATTCCAGAAAAGCCTGACAGAGGAGGCTAGGACATGGTATGCGAGATTGGATAATGCCAAGATCCACAACTGGGAGGAGCTGGCCCACACCTTCCTAACGCAGTACAGCTTTCAATCCCAGATGGCCCCGGACCGATATCAGATGACTAAGATCAGAAAGCAGACCAATGAATCCTTCAGGGACTATGCTCAGCAGTGGAGGAGGATGGCAGCCCAAGTGAACCCACCCATGAGTGAGGCAGAAATGGTTATGACTTTCATTGATATCCAGGAAGCTCCTTATTATGAAAGAGTGATGGCTGGGATAGGGAAGCCTTTTGCGGAAATGATCAAGCATGGGGAGATGGCTGAGATGGGATTGAAGTCGGGAAAGATCCGAGATTTCACAGCTCTTGAAGCTGTTGCTGAGCAAATCCAGAGTGGGAATTACGGCAGTTCATCCCGGAAACCCCATAAGAAAAAGGAAGAGGATGTGTCCCTGGTACTGCAAGGACTATCTGGGAAAACAATGACCAACCCCCCGGTCCGCATGCAAAGAAATGAGGCCCCACGACCATCAAATTTCAACAATCAGAGATATGACGGGCGCCGAAAATTCGAAAAGCAGCCAGAGAGGGAGTTCACCCCATTGGGGGATTCATTGGAGCATATACTGGCCATGTTGGTAGGCCAGAAAAAGATTACAGAGTTAGAGCCTCCGTCAGACCCGAAGAGCAGGAGATATGACCCTAGCAAGAGATGCGCTTACCACTCGGCTTCCCCGGGGCACGACACCCAAGAATGCTGGTCACTAAAACATAAAATCCAGAACATGATCGACAGCGGAGAGATAGTGGTAGAGCAACCGGAACCCCCAAATGTGAAGGCCAACCCTCTTCCCGAGCATAATGGAGGAGGCGTGAATGTAATAGAAACCAGTGGGGCGCAGGGCCCCTTAAAATTGAAATACATAAGGAGGATAGAAGAGGAGACTGCTATGACCCATGCCCAAGAGGATGTGCAAAAGAAGCCTATCAAGTTGGTTGGCGTGATTCGAGATACCAAAACAGAGTCTATCCGGTTATCAGCCCCAAGACCCCTTGTCATAGCCGCCAGGTCACAATTGCCGATTACCAATCTGAAGGCGGTCCCGTGGAATTATGGGGGGAAGACCGAGGAGGAGGCCAGTTGTGCATCAGTTAGCTCTAAGGGGAATCCATTGTATCTACCTAAGCGGGTCCTTGAGAACGCGAGAAAGCAGAACGGGAAAATATCGGAGGAAAAAGCGTTGGAATTTTGGGAGAAAATGAATTACGGCAAAGCGAGTTTGGTTAAAACTCTGGAGGTACAACCGCCCCTGACATCAATCTTGGATCTTGCATTGGCATCAAATGATCATCATCAGATATTGAGCAAAGTCCTGGAAGAGGCTCATGTCCCCAAATCAATTAGTACGGAAAGATTTGGCCACTTGGTGGGCCACCTATTGGACAGCAATGTAATATCATTTACCGACGACGACATCCCCGAAGAAGGGAGGGGGCACCGGAGGCCATTACACATTGCGGTTATCTCCTCCGGGTACGTGATGAACAGAGTCTTGATTGATGGGGGGTCAGCCCTGAATATTTGCCCATACAGTACTCTGGAGAAGATGAAAATCAACCCTAAGCGCCTGCGGGCCAGCCAGATGGTGGTAAGGGCGTTTGATGGATCTCGAAAGGACACGGTAGGGGAGATTGAGCTGCCGGTAGAGATCGGGCCTTATACTTTTGACATCTCCTTCCAGGTGCTAGATATCACGGCCAGTTACAACATGCTTTTAGGGAGGCCCTGGATTCATATGGCTGGGGCAGTTCCCTCCACCCTGCATCAATAAATAAAGTTTATCGTTGAGGGACATTTGGTAACAATCGCCGCAGAATCTGACTGCCCCGTTCCCTCTGTAAAAGGCATGCCGGTGATCCATGTGGACGAGTCGGCCGAACCGATAAGCTATCAGGCGTTTGAAATCAGCATCCCTCAGTACAAGCAGTTGGGAGCTCCGGAGTTAAAACTTAAGATGTCCCCCGAGCTCACCTTCGTTGCCCGGGAAATGATGGCAATGAACTTTCAGCCGGGGCAAGGACTAGGCAAGCACAACCAAGGAATCACCGAGCCCATCCAGGTACCAGTGCAGTCAGGCAAAGCGGGGTTAGGATATCACGGAGGTATAAGGCCAAGGAGCTCACACAAGAAAATTCCCGTGCGGATAACTGGAGTCCCAATACCGAGAGCCAATAATGAACAATCCCCGAGGATAATCAAGCCTGCGTCTGAAGCAGAGGGTAAGGTGGGGGCTCCCCCAGCCAAAGGATTGGTCCATCAGATGGATTTCTTGCAAGAAATTATGGAACAGTTTGAGGAGAAGTGTCATCTCCCGGGGCAGTCAGGCCCCAATGAAAAAGGGAAAGAGAAGGTAACTGAAAGCAAGCCGATCATGCCATTTATCAATTGGGCCGAGTTAGAAGTGCCCGGGGAAAGTGAAAATGAAAGCCGGAACCAAGTTGCTGCAATCATAGAGGAGGTGCCAGATACAGAGATCCCCTCCATCACTAGCTATAAAACCGAAGTGATCCCCAGGAATTGGACCGTGCAGCCAGTAGTATCCAGAAAAGGGTAAATGCAGGAGTGTCCGGGAATCTTGTCCAGTAGGGGGATCAATGGGTTTTTAAGACGGTGTTTTTGTTTTTATGTATCTGCACGTCTATTTCATACTTTTGTCATGATTATTGAAAAGGAAGTCATGTACCTAATGTTTATTTATATGACAAATATTTTTGTTTCATGGCAGGTGTACCGATTTGAGTCATTCTAGCCTAACAAACGATTTTACAAATTTGAAAGACGATTCTGATTTTGATATAGAACTGGATTTCGATTTGATGGGAATTGAGCAGGACGAAGCAGATGATGACGACGCTCCCGACGAGATCAAAGAGTGGGTCGAGGATAAACCCAAACCCAACTTAGACCAAACCATCACCATCAACATAGGAAACCCTGAGAATCCCAAAGAGCTGAAAATTGGGGCAGACTTAACTCCAGACCAGAAAACAGAGATAACTGAACTATTGAGCCAATATGAGGATGTGTTTGCTTGGTCGCACGAAGACATGGTCGGCTTGTTCACGGATATTGTGATACATCGATTGCCTATCAAGGAGGGTTTCAGGCCAGTTAAGCAGAAGCTGAGAAAATTGAAACCGGAGTGGAGCTTGAAAGTGAAGGAAGAGATAGTCAAGCAATTCAAGGCTGGGATCATCATGGTGTCTACTTACCCAGAATGGCTTTCCAATATAGTCCCCGTGGCAAAGCCTGGAGGAAAGGTGAGAGTGTGCGTGGATTATAGGGATCTGAACAAGGCCAGTCTTAAGGATAACTTTCCAGTGCCTTTCATACACATCTTGGTGGATAACACAGCTCAGTATGAAATGTATTCATTTGTCGATTGTTTCGCGGGGTATCACCAGATAATGGTGGCGGAAGAGGATCGAGAAAAGACTGCCTTCATCACCCCATGGGGCACGTTTTGTTATAGACGACTTTCTTTCGGCCTCACAAATGCGGGAGCCACTTATCAGAGAGCCATGATGGCCCTGTTCCACGACATGATGCACAAGGAAATAGAGGTTTACGTGGATGACATCATTGTGAAATCGAAGGCGGAATCTGACCATGTGACTCACCTTAAGAAGCTATTTGAGCGGCTCAGGAAGTATAATTTGAAGCTCAATCCAGCCAAATGTGCCTTCGGGGTTCAGTCAGGTAGGCTCCTTGGATTCTTGGTGAGCAATCGAGGTATCGAACTGGATCCGGCTAAGATCAGGGCTATTGTGGATATGCCAGCTCCCCGTACAGAGAAAGAGATAAGGAGATTTTTGGGGAGAATAAACTTCATCAGTCGGTTCATATCCCATCTGACCACCACCTGCGAACCAATCTTCAAACTGTTAAGGAAAGATGCCTCCCGGAAGTGGAACAGTCAATGCCAAAAGGCCTTTCAGACTATCAAGAAGCAATTAACAGAAGCGCCAGTGCTGGTACCGCCAAAGGACGGGGTTCCCCTTTTCCTGTATATATCCGTGAATGATATGGCGATGGGTTGTACGCTGGGGCAGAAGAGTGAATCCGGTAAGGAGCATGCCATTTATTACCTCAGCAAGAGATTCAGCAGCTGTGAACAGAATTACACGCCGATCAAGAGAACATGTTGCGCCTTGGCCTGGGCTGCTATGAGGTTACAGCATTACCTCCATGGACACACTACCTATTTGATCTCGCGGGTCGACCCATTGAAGTATATATTTGAAAGACCAATGCTGAATTGTCGATTGTCAAGGTGGCAGTTAATCCTCCAGCAATTTGACATCCTGTATGTTACCCAGAAAGCCATGAAGGGGCAGGGAATTGCAGATCAATTATCAGAGATGCCGACAGGGGGGACGGAGCCTTTAGAGACTTTCCTACCGGGTGAAGACATACTGTGGGTCCAGCAGGCGAGGTGTGATGACGAAGGGCAGTTTTGGAAAATGTATTTTGACGGTGCCATGAATGCTGAAGGGGCTGGAGCTGGAGCAGTCCTGGTCTCCATTACGGGCGAGCAATACCCTGTTCTCACCAAATTAAAGTTCAGTAACTCAAACAATACGGCTGAATACGAAGGATGTATATTGGGACTGAGATTCGCCCGCAATATGGGAGTGAAAAGATTAGCCGTATTCGGGGATTCAGAGTTGGTAATCAGACAGGCGACAGGGGTATATGGCACTAAGGAGCTTCGGTTACTCCCCTACCACCGGTGTGTGATCCGATTAATGCAAGAATTTGAAGACATAGCTTTCCGACACATTCCCAGGGGGCGGAATGACTTTGCCGATGCATTGGCCACCCTGGCTTCATTAGTCCATGTACTCAAAGGCAAAGCCACTCCACAGATTGAAATAACAGTGCAAAATGCTCCCGCTTACGAAGAATATATATCGGAATTGTCAGAAGATGTGGTTCAGCCAAATCAGCCCTGGTATCATGACATACTGAAATATTTGAGGGATAGATCGCTCCCCGACCAGGCGAACCGAACGGACAGGCAGAGAATCCAGAAGATGGCGATGAAATTCTATTTAAGCGGAGATTCCCTGTATAGGAGGGATGTAGGCTTGGGACTATTGCGATGTGTAGACGAGACTCAAGCACAGAAAATCATGGGCGAAGTGCACGGTGGAGTGTGTGGGCCGCATATGAGTGGACCAATGTTGGCCAAGAAAATTCTGAGAACGGGGCACTACTGGCTATCACTTAAGGCTGATTGTGACGATCATGTCAAGCGATGTTTCCAATGCCAAGCACACGGTAATGTGATGCATGCGCCTCCTAATGAACTGCATTGTATGACTTCCCCTTGGCCGTTCTCCATGTGGGGTATGGATGTTATCGGGCCTGTGGAGCCCAAAGCGAGCAACGGCCACCGGTTCATTTTTGTCATGATTGACTATTTCACTAAATGGGTGGAGGCAGCTTCTTTCCCCAAAGTAACGCTAGAAGTTATAGTCAGTTTCATCAGGAACAATGTTATTTGCCGGTACGGACAGCCTGAAATCTTGGTGTCCGACAATGCCAAGAATCTGAACAATGCCCTTATGAAAGAATTGTGCGCCCAATTCAAAATCAAGCATCTCAATTCTGTCATTTACAGGCCCAAAATGAATGGGGCCGTGGAGGCGGCGAATAAGAATATAAAGAGAATTATGGCAAGAATGTCTGCCAATCATCGGGGATGGCCGGACTTGCTACCCCTCACACTGTTTGCATATCGGACATCAGTTCGTACGTCTACAGGGGCAACCCCTTACGCCTTGGTATATGGGATGGAGGCCGTTTTGCCAGTAGAGATGGAGATGGCATCCTTCCGAATTTTGCTCGATGCTCGGATTGACGAGGAGGATTGGATACAAAGTCGATACGACCAGTTAGCCTTGATAGATGAGAGAAGAGTGGCGGCTATATTACACGGTCAGTTGTATCAGCAACGCATTTCTCGATCGTACGACAAAAAGATACGGTCCCGAAAGTTCAAGGAAAATGATTTAGTGCTAAAGAGGGTCATGCCCTGTCAAGACGAAGCCAAGGGGAAATTCGCTCCAAATTGGGAAGGACCCTTTGTGATCAAGAAAGTCCTATCTGGAGGGGCCCTTATCCTACAAGAAATGGATGGCGAGGTATTTCCGCAGCCCCTGAATTCTGACTCTGTGAAACGGTTCTATGCTTAATAAAAAAAAAAAAAAAAAAAAAAAAAAAATTCTCTCCCTTGTAACTCGAACTACGTAGGACCTGATCTCCTGACCTTGTGGGAGTACGTAGGCAGCCATCATGGCGCGGTCCGTTCTATACAAAATAATAAACCTTGTCCCTGTACCAAACCCATTTCCAGAAAAAAAACCCCGAAACCCTACTTTGACAAATACATTCCGAATCTTCCCCAAACCTAGCCACATAATTAGCCCAAAGTCCGAGACTCGCTTCGATGAAATCAAAGGGGGCACGCGGCAATATCTGTTGAGTTCCAATCAAGACTTGAGGAGAGAAATAAGGCGATATATCGAAATCATAATCGGCTGGATAAAATGAGGATCCAATGAAGGGCGACGATGCATCAAAAAGGGAAATGACTAAAACCATAAATATTTCTCTATATATACAAAACATTTTGATTACAAGTCTGTCTTTTAAATAAAAGTGATGAAACTGACATAGCCCGTGCAGGGAATAAAATCATCTACAGGCCGGAGACCAGCTAGAGCAGGATAGACAGAATAGTCGAGGCATCATGAACCCCCGGCTCACCCGCAATCTGCTGTCCCATCATGTCAATCCGAGTCAAAAGAGCAGCAGCGCTGGTAATAGTCGCAGAATGGCCCTCCATGACAAATCTGACCTGCTCGATAACACTATCTCTGGCAGAGAGAGCGGTATCACAGGCTAGTACGGCGGCGTCCCGCTCCGCATGCGCGGTATCCCTCTCAATATCGGTGGCACTCAAGGCAGACCGGAGCCGGGTACCCTCAACCATCAATCTCTGGGTCCGATCCACCCAATCAATGGAAGGGACATGTACCACAGCAGAAACCTCCTCAACCCCAGACCTGGGCGCTAATCCTGAAAGCTCCATAGGAATGACCGCATCTGAACTGGTCTCATCAGGGAAAAGTCCTCGAGAACCACCCAATACCCCAGTCGGATCAAAGTCGGCAATCTCAGAATCTCCTTGCAACCATAACAGATAACCGGGTGTCTGAGCGGGGTGACTATCCCCAAACTCGGCCGCGCCCCTATGTGACCAAAGATCGTATACCCTCAGCAACTCCCTCTCCGTCTGAGGCGATATGAGAAATCGGTAGTCAGCAGCTCCCGTAAAAAGATGGAGATCCTGCATCTGGCCAAACTGCCCCATGACCGCTAAGGGATGATAAGTCGTCACCCCCCTCAAGCCAAGGAGAGGGACGAAATCGAAAGGTGGCACATGAGTCAAGAAACTCTGGAAGGAGCAATAACCCGAATAGATCAGAGGATGGAAAGGTTCCTCAATGGCCCTCAATGGCCGATAAGAACTCCCTCCATGAGGCTGTATCCGTGCATCGCCGGGGACGGAAAGAGAACTGCATGGCTAGACTGTGGCTGAAACAGAACCCGTGTCGACGAAACTGTCCAATGGGTCTGAGGTGGCTCATGAACCATACGTACAGCAAAGTAGAGCTTCCCTTGAATATGCGACCAGAGAAGGAATGGCAGTACGAGGCCGATAGGTAAGTCTCAGCAAGTATCATGGGAAGGATAGTATGATCCTCCTGAAGGGCCTGAACCGCTACGATAACCCGCATATCCAGGAGGGCGTCCCCTGCGGGCATGTACAGGGCTGATATGACACAAGCCATCAAAACATCCACTCTCAAAGCGCCCCAGGGCTCCTCAGATACTGAAAAATCACTGGGGAATCGAGAGAAGCTATCCACCGAACCAAATCTGTCAACCAGGAAGGATAGAGGAACAAGGTGGCCAGAGGAGGTCACAGATAGCAGGGCTGTCCTCCGCAAGCCTGTGAAAGTCAGGAACTGGCGGCGCATATGGCCAGAGGTAACCCGTGCACAGGGACCATCCACGGACAAGCCGGTGAAGCGAGCATACTCCTCAAGTGTGGGGGTCAGATACTCCATCCCAAACCTGAAAACGTGCCTGTCAGGGACCCAGCAACTAAGAATGCCGTCTACAAAGCCCGGCGGTACCTGGAATGATAAAAGAGAAAAGGAGTGTCCCAGAAGACCATCTGCAATGATTCGGTCGGAGGGTAGCAAACTATCCAGCCACGAAAGAAACAGGCCAATGATCCCTGAGGGAGCGTGAGGGCCCACGCGAACCACATCTATAGAAGACATCTGTAAAAAGCAGTATCAAAAGACTATACAGGGTCAAATTTTATTTATCCATATATATAATAAATCATGCATCCTACAGACTATGATGGAATGAACGGAGCATCAAAAGTAAATGATTGTGCATAAATTGAAATAAGTCTGTACATAATACATGAAATGAGAAATGATAGTAAAACGAGCAGGTTTAAATACAGAGATCCTAGCCTATCAAAGTCTAATCAGTGAAATCTATGCCATCAATGAAGGTGTCATCGTCAAACTGATCTACAGGCAAGTCCTGGGGAAGGGCAACCTCATCCTCAAAATTAAGGTCTGGGCAGGAATAAGGCGGAACTGGGGCATCCGATGTACCGGGGCCCGCGCCAAAATCAGATCCCTGCGGGTCTGCAGCATAAGCCTCCTCTGGATCTCGGCCCAAGCTCCGAACGAAGAGAGATAACTGATCCACCCTCCGAGTGAGTGAAGCAATCTGGTCCGAATGGGTGGGGACACGGACACACTCCATCCAATCTGCCATCATCACCGACCCGTGAACCAGGTCTCCGAGGAAGAAGGTAGCTCGGGTCTGATGACCGATAGTGCGGGGTCTCCACCAGGCACTGAAGCTCTCGCTCGTGTGAGGACCGATGGAAAGCATATATCCGTCCTCCCCGGCCATCAGGGCCTCTGGAAGGTGGGCATCCGCAAACCAAGCTCTCTCTGAGGGAGGGGCCAAAGGGATATGAGCCTCCCCAGTCACACATCTGATGGCGCGCTCCCTCAGATACAGCTCCCATCCACCGTAGGTCAGAAAAGGAATACGGCGAGTGGACAAGGCATGCTCCAGGTCCGCGGCGTAACCACCGGCAAGGCCAGCCGCCAAATGATCCGCCGTGTAAGGAACCCAGGTCACATCCGCGGACGAGATTAGCTCTAACTGCAGCCGACAATGAGCGAAGCTATCGGACACTGGGGTCTCCTCGAGAGTACTGTGATGCCATCTACGACCCCTGGGATAAGTCTCCGGGCCGAGGGTAGTAACGGGCCGCAAGCAGGGTAGTCTCTCGTAAGCCCAGAACTGTCAAACAAAACAGAAAAGCCATAAGTAGTAGGAAGGAACAAAGAAATGGAACGAAACGAGAACTGTATGATAAAAGGGACCTACTAGCAGGAAGGGGTAGAAGCCGAGCCAGGCATCGGTCTGTCCCTCTGAGCGGAGACGAAGACCCTGTAGGAAGTATGCGAAGGTGAAAGAGCCCCAATCGTAATCCCCGATCCGGTCAACATCCCTGGTGGCTCCGACAATGCTGAAATGGATAGTCGAGGAGTTGTTCCCCAGAAAATAGCCCCTCATAATGGTCAGAAACAGACGGCGGAGCAGAAAATCACGAGCAGACCGGTCCTCAGGGAATGGCTCAGAGAGGACCCCTCCAATGGCATCTACAGCCAGGGCTCCCGATCGAATGCTGCGGGCCTTAAAGACCTTATCATGGGGAGATTATCCCAATAGGGATCGAACAGCGGCGGGGGTAATGTCAGTCTCCAGAGGGACCCGGGGTCCAGAAAACTCCACCCCGGTGATATAACGCCAGTCGAGAGGGGTCAACACCAGCTCACAGTCAAGAAGATGAAGCGACTGTGTATGGTGGAACCAGCGCTCAGCTAGAGCCCTCATATAACCCCACAGACACCGGCGAGGGGCAATGGTGAAGAAATGTCTGAAGCCCCAGGAATCAACCATCCCCCTATAGTCGGAATGCAAGGCATGATAGAGGGTGTAGATGCTAAACCAGTTGCCCCGAGGCTGGGTAAACTCAGGAACCTGTGACGACCATCAAAAGTCAGGCATGGTAACCATACGGATTTGAATAAACTTAAACGACGGATATACCTCGTTAGCCGCCAGGTAGGCTGATGGATGACTACTGAGAACCGGACCGAGCAGATCAGGTATCCTGGCGCGGGCCCCTGGTAAGGTCCGACGCGTGGGGGGAGGGGCCGCTGTACCTGAAGGGCCCGCCTCTGCCTCAGCTGGGGCATCCTCGTCAACATCCGGCTGAACGGGACAAAGGATAGACTCCGCTAATCTACGGGAATGACGGGTCAGAACGGGAGCTGGAGCTGGGGTGGCCGCTCTATGACGTCGGACACCCGCCACCCGGGGCACTGCGGAGCCACTGGGAGCATCAGGATCCATGGCTGAAACGGCATCACGAAAAGGAGGTACATCCTTAGCTCGTTATCTTTCAAAAATCTTATTGCATATTGCTAAAAAATCATAGGGCAGCATGACATGTTTATAAAATGAAAATGCATGAATAAATCCCTAGGGGTGCGCTAGATTTCCCGAAATTTCGGCAGAGTTTCGTTTGTAAAATGGACATCCCATGCACGATCCGGCATGTTTAATCAAATCAGGCAACCAACAAATCCCAAATGCAAGTGAAAATAATGCACCATGAGCATGAAATGACTGAAATCATGTTTTTTCAAAGTAAATAAAGCATGACTGCAAGACCCGTTTGTTTATGTATGCTACGGCTAACCCCAATATCTCATATAGGCATGCATTACTAAGATTAAAATATTTAAACAAGTAAATACATAGTCAATTGAAAGCAGAAATAAAAGAGAAAGGAGTTAAAACGTTACCCAAAGCGCGTAGAGTGTTTTAATCGGAGCAGATTTGGCCAAAAGATGTCCAAAAGACGAAAAAGCAGGGTAGGGGACGAGGAAAACCGAAAACGAGAAAAAGGGACAGCGAAAAAGTGAAAAGAAAGTGGGGGTCGCGATCGGAAGTAGGGACCGATCCCAGCCGCAGATCCATCTGCGGCCATCTGCGGCTGGCCGCAGATGGATCTGCGGCTGGTCCCGGTGACCAATTTTGCCTCCCTTTTGCTACCCGAGTCAACCTGCAACGAGTCCCATGTTAAGATATAAGATTTTAGAAATACCTGATTAAAAAAACGACCCGTCAGATACGAGACCTGACCAATTGAAAAACGACCCGTCAGATACGAGACCTGACCAATTGAAAAACGACCCGTCAGATACGAGACCTGACCAATTGAAAAATGACCCGTCAGATACGAGACCTGACCAATTGAAAAACGACCCGTCAGATACGAGACCTGACCAATTGAAAAACGACCCGTCAGATAGGAGACCTGACCAATTGAAAAACGAACCGTCAGATACGATACCTGACCAATTGAAAAACGACCCGTCAGATACGAGACCTGACCAATTGAAAAATGACCCGTCAAATACGACACCTGACCTATTGAAAAACGAACCGTCAGATACGATACCTGACCAATCCAAGAACGACCGTCGGATGCGAAACCCAAGCAACATCCATTCGTGAAATTCGAATCGACCCCTACACGATCATGTCCAGTGCGGCATTTGAATTATCTCAACATATGCATTGCATCGATAAAACACATACTGTCTCTCCTGTGCACCAGGTGCCTACTTCTTTATCATGTCCATTTTATATTTCATTCCATAAACATGATAAAGAGGGGCAGCTGTAGACACTCAAATTTTGCACTTGTAAACTAACCCTGACAGGAGGGCAAAATTGTCAATTGACCCAACATACGAAAAGGAGAGGTGGGCGCCAAAACGCAGTTCCCACCACGGCTTACGATTAAGGCTGTCAAACGCAAAACGAGAATTAGGTCATCTGAGGCGAGGCCTACGGGCAATCCAGACAAAGCCCGATGCGAATCGCCAAAGAAGGCCAAGGACCACCGCAGTTACAGCATTAGGGTGGGGTCTCGATGCCGGGAAACCATTCCCCGAATTGATTCATGTATCAAGGAACAACATTCCAAAATAATACAGCAGAAATTGGCAAATTAGTACCGCGTGGCACGAAATTCAAGAAAAATGCGGCGGACAGCCGCGGATGCAGTCGCGGCCGCCGACAAAAAGACTTTCGCGTGGCTCGAGGGCGGCACACGGCAGCCGAGGAGACGGCCACAGCAGGCAGCCGCAGATGCATCTGCGGCTGGCCGCAGATGCATCTGCGGCTGCCTGCTGAACCAGTATAGATCGCCATTTCTTCCACCCGAGAGAAGAAGAAGAAAAAAGAAGAAAAAGAAAAGAGGAGAGAGAGAGCTCGCGGGGAAGAGAGAGAGGGGTCGGTTTTGCTGTTAGATTCAAGCAATATATCCCAGTTGTTGTGTTTATTAGTTAGAGATCTTGTGGTGTAATCTATTTCGTGATATAGAAGCTTGAGTTGGCATTTTTGCAAGGTGAAAAGGATTTTTTTGAGTTTATATGGCTTGTATTGTTAATGTAGCATTGTGATTGGTTATTTGATATAGTTTTTTTTGTTGTAATGGCGATGATCTGTGGATTAGGTGTCGTTAGCGAGGGTTCCATCGGAACATAATTCCTCCTAACGCCCCGATGATATCCGTATGGTGATTTTTCGTTCGTTATGGTTATAAGTAATGCGTAGTGTTGATTTGGTGATATTTGGGTTGTATAGTGTGATAGCAATGTTAAATCTCGTTAGATTTGGTTTAGGGTTGGTTGTGCAACGATTTGGGTGAATGTGAGCCTAGGGAGGAGATCCTCGTGGTCAAATCCCGATGATGGACATTTTTGGTATATGTAATCATCAGATGGGATTTGTGGTTGTGTAAATGTAATATTGGGCCTTAAAGCGATACCGAGTCGGGATCGAGTTAAGGCCCCGTAATAATAAAGTATGTGATTGTGGGTGTTTGGGGTTGTCTGGATGGCTCACATGCCCGTGGATAGCCCCGACACGGTTTGAATGTTTATTTTGATTTATGACACAAAAAATGGTTTTCAAGTAAGGCAAATGATAAAGATTTTCTAAAAAGAATCAAATTAGGATATTAGATACACGAGGTTTAAAAAAGGGTAAAGAGTTTTGGCGAAATTTGATCCTTGTTTGACAAAAAGGCTATATTTGGTTTTAAAATGTCATAAAAGATGTTTTCAAAAATAAATAAATAACGTTTTCATTAAACTTAGTGCATAGGGTTAAAGAGTTCTAGAAGTTGCCTTCATTTTATTTATATTAATTGTTAGAAGGCAATGTATAGTCTCGATTCCTATTTGACAAAAGTTCAAAATTGTTTGTTTTCTAAAAATGACATCTAATAAAAAACCCTCAACGTTTTCGAAATTAAAATCAATCTTTCTTATAAAAAGCGAAGCCTCGTCATTCGGATCAGAAGACGTCTAAACACTTTCCTGACAAAACACGTTTGCTATATTAAATAAAAAACAAACTTTTTTATGCGAAACTCACCACAAACCTCCATTTAGGCACACACACACACACACGCAACTCACACATTTTAGGATTTAAAAGGATAGGAAAACATCAAGATTGCGGTAATCGTGTTTCACGGAAGTCGGGGGGTGCCTAACACCTTCCCCTCGCTTAAGCAAACCCCCGAACTCTATGAATCTCGGTTTGCGGACCAACTAACTCGGAGTCACATATGAGCCAGCGATTACGAAAACAAAAATTCGGATGAGTTGGTACATCCATTTTAAATATACCAACTGGCGACTCTGGTCAATTGGCTCATAAAAATTCGACATTTCGAAAACCCCGTCGACACTAAGCCGACCCTTTTCAAAAGTCACATCTTAATCTAAAGGCTAAAATTGGAAAGGGACTTTTATTTAATAATAAAATACGAAACGAGCGAAAATCCCGGCGTCGACAATATTCTAGAAGGGTTAGAGTCTATGATTGAATATGATTGGGTTCGCTGTATTTAATTGGGTTTCCAACATTGGAGGAATATAGAGATTTATTTCATTATGAATTCATCCAGTTATGGGTTTCAATTATAACAAGACTTTAATCTAGACTTTTACTTCTAATTGGTCTCGCGCGTGCATGGACAAAAGGTGGTGAGTAACTATAAATACAACCATAAGTGGAGGTCAACGGTACTTCATTATTTTTCATTACTTTCATACATTGTTATTTCAGTAGTCAATACCTCCATTGTTATCGCTTTTGGCCTGTACGAATTCTCACACCGGAGTTATTTCCCGATAGCACATGCTGTCAAGCTTTTTGGTATGACCATTGACTGTTCCTCGTACAGGTTAACTTGTTTTTTTGGTGATTTGGGCAAGCATACATAAACATGTGTTAACAGTTGAAAATCATATAGTTAGCACATATTTCGTTCATGATGGTGATGGATATTGTATCTTATTTTTTTTTTGTCTAATGTGGTTTAAAATAGGTTTTTATATGTAAAGATGTTGGTTGAGATTTAAAATTGGTTAGGTTGTTTATTGTGGTTTAAAACAGGTTGCGTTGTTGGTTGTGTTTTAAAACAGGTTTGTGTTGTTGAAATAGGCTATTGTTATAGGTAATCAAAAAAGTCAAAAAAAAATAAAATAAATAATTAAACCAACGGTTATATATAAAATCGACAGATATGATAGTCGGTTTAGAGTTTTCATGAGTTGTGGGACACGGACACGTGGCGAGAGTTAAAACTGAAAGCTATTAAACAGACTAAACAGTTTGTTGAATTTATATAAAACCAACCTACAAGTCCAACAGAAATTAAAACCGACAATTATAACTCTGACATAGCAGGTGACAGAATTAGCGGTAGGTTTTAGTTTTTTTTTTTTTATAGTGAAGTTAAATTAAACAAATTATATTTATATTTAATGGGTACATTAAGTATCTTAATTTGAAGTTTATAATTATTCACATAATAAAATAAGGATTTTTTGATATTATATTAAATAAAAACTATTTAGTATTAATTAATTGACCAACCACATTAAGGATAATGAATGTTATAATTCACTTCAGAGAGGAGCACTGATTGTTAATTAAAAATTAGAAGAACTGTGAGATCATTATGAAAGGTGTTACTTTATATTACTCTTAAAAAATTACATCAAATAAAATCCAGTATTAAAAAAGTTATCAAGGGGGTGTTTGTTACAAGTCATGAAGAATACCCACCAAAATTCAGATTATTGGGTATTTGATTACTGATAATAAAAATTGATCATATTGTGTTATTTTTCGTTTTGTAAAAGGTATTTGATTATCCATAATTGTTGTTGTGGTTGTTTGGTTCAAATTCAAGATTACTAAATACATTTTTTCTAATATTAATCTTTTAATAAAATGTTCATGTACTAATTTTGGTCAAATAATTTACTCAAAATATTATCATCAAATGTAATTCAATACTTATCGAAATACTACACAACTAATAAATTCAATATTATTAATAAACCGTATTAAAAACTTTAATATGTTTATAAAATAATACTCATTATATAGTCGATCATTAAGTACATATTCAAGCATCAAGCACAAAAACACAATAAAAAATATATAATAATAAACAAGAAACAATACCACATGCTTTATACGGACAATGAACTAGTTTAATTAAATTAAACATGTCGACAAATCAAAAAATAGAAGAAATAAAATAAAGTCAAACAACAACACAAATATTGCTGGATAAATTTTGTGAAATTATGAGATAAATAAGGACAAATTTGAAATATACTTTGTCCACAAAAAAAAATCATGATGACCAATATGTGGTTTTACCACTTATATTTTGATCACCTGAATTCCCAAATTAGGTGAAAATATTGACACATTATTAAGTATATGAATTATCGGCAATGATAGATTACCGATTATTGGGTTATGGATTTTCATTAAAGCAAGTGGGCCGAAATGATTGGACTATTTACCCTCGAGGCCTATTTGGCTTAAATCTCGGCCCAAATAGGATTGGACCATCACGCTAAGCACCATGGATCAGTTAATGTTATGGCAGTTATATAACAATTACCACTCACACATTTAGTCTAGAGGTTACATCAGTTACTGGTCATTATGGGGATCGTACATCATTACTCTGACCATAACTGTCACACATGCTTATCGGTTAGAGGAGGACGATGGCTATAAAAAGAAGGTCAACAATTCTGGTATAATCTAATGCCAATTCACCCCACTAAGAACCTCCATTGTTAACATTTCTTGAAACCCATACTTACTCTCACGCTGGAGCTATCCCCCGACGGTCTATGCCGTTAAGCCCTCAGTTGTTTCATTGTGTAGGTTAAAGTTGTTGATGGTGACTAAGCGTTTCGACAAATTCAAGTATTGGCATTGGCACTAAAAGGAGGGCCTCTAGTGTTTAGTAGAATTTTCCTTGACCCAATTACCAACTAAAATGTCTACCCATCCCCACAATCATAGTTATGCAGGACCATCTCGTAGGGAATCACGCTCGCAGTCCCATCAACTAAATGGTGTGGACAAGCAGCGTCGCCTATAGGAGGTCCGAGACCAGAAGATAGCTCTCCAATTCCAGTGGGAGGAGCTCGAGAAATAACTTGAGGATTTGGAGCAGTCAAAAGAGGGCCTAAAAGGCGAAAAAGGGGGGTCTATCACAGACAGGGTGACATCCCTCCTAGTAAAATCATAAAGAAATTTTTGTTTGATCCTCAAACTCAAAAGGTCGGAGACGATGATCCAGAACCCCAACTCGACGCGGAGGTGGGGAACAACCACGACAACAACGTAAAAAGAGTCAGATGTGAGAATCTGCTGGTCGAAAAAGTTTTGAGAGACATGATGGGGCTGCTGGAAAGAAACTGTTCTCCTCTCATTTCATTAAGGAACTGGAAGAAACACCCATAAATTGAACTCTTAAAGTACCGGTATAGAAGGAGTATGATGGAACTGATGATCCCCATGACCATACCTACGGTTTTAAGCGGGTGATACGGTTCCATGGGTACAACACAGTGGGAATGTGCCATATCTTTATCTCAACATTAACAAAGACTACAAGATACTGGATAATCTCCCTCCCTGCCAATTCGATCGATTCATGGAAAGAATTTCAGGACCAGTTCCACGTACGCTTCAACGAGAACAAAAAGTGTGCCAAAATGATCACTTCTCTGCTACAGGTACAGTAAAAATGTAATGAACCTCTTTGATAGTTCATGAAGAGATTAAGAAAAGAAGTAACCAAAATTCTCGTCCTAGATTCAACACAGACGTTGCAATTCCTTGTGATGGGCTTGCACGTGGAAAGGTCAAGCTGCCTTATAAAGGAGATTATCCTAAAAGCTTCCTGATCTCTAGTCGAAGCCTATGAGATCATAGATAAGTTCATTGAAATCGAAGAGGCTTTGGCCAACCTTAGGGACCCTTCAAGATATGATGACAACAATCATTAGATAAGAGACCTTAGAGGCAACGCGCCACCGATAAAAAAGATCATAGTTAAAGAGATGAAACTAATAGAGTTAAATTATACGATATTTTTATTCCCTAATACTTAGTTTTTATATTTATTGCGTGCTTAAATGTTTAATTATTTAGCTCATATTGGTTTTAATATGTTTTATAGGATTTTAGTTAATTTATGTTAATTTAGGTAATTTTATAGTATTTTTATATTTCTTTTTATTTATGTGTTTTTATTTATTTTTAGTATTTTAGGTGTTTTATTAATCATTATGCATTTTTATTATTTTTATTTATTTTTAATTATTTTATATTTTATTTTGTAGAAAAAATAAGCTTGGGGGGCAAATCTATAAATTCTGCAAAGACCGGTGGCAATTCTATAAATTCCAGAAAAGTTGGCGCCCGCGTAATGCGCATGGATGGAGTGGCCGAGCAGCTGAAACGTCGCCGTTTCATCAGAGATTCTACGCAATGCGCGCGGTATGCAGAACAACAGCAAGAAAGCAAACGAAACGACGTCGTTTAGGCATCAGGGTGTCGCACAATGCGCGGCTGGCGCGCGTTAACCGGGTCAAGGGAGCGAAGAGCGTGTTTGTTTGCGCGGAAATTGGCCAAAACGGAATTATTCGTGAATTTTTGCTACTTTTTGATTCCAAATTGGATTTTAACTCCAATTAGGGTTAGGATAATAATTATTTTATTTTATTTTTCTTTTATTTTTATTTGTATTTTAAATCATATTAGGGTTTGAAAAGTGTACTTCCTACTAGGGTTAGGAGGATTTTGGAGCCTGTAAATAGAGAGCTTGACACACAATGTAAGAGATAACTCTCATTAGAATAAAAATTCTATCTTCTATTCTTTAGTGTTCTCTACAATTATTAGTATCTAAATTATTTTTCTTGCTTTAAGTGATTGTAGCCATCAAGATTTATACACTGTGAGATCTAATTTATTTTAATTGTTCAATTTATATTTTGATTATTGAATATTCTTCTGTGCTGAATTTTATGATTAGTTTGTTTAATTGCTAGGAGACCTACTAGTTTATTATTCATCTTAATCTACTGCTATTTGTGAAACAACTGAGTTTAATAATTATTTTGCAGATCAAAAGATTATTTTATCTTAGGAAGAATATTCATCTAAATTAAATGCAAACAAGTGGTTTGTGTTGTTTAGTTTAACGATCTCTCTAATTCTTTATGCTGCTATTAAATTAAATCTTTAGCAAGTGCCGGAGATTGTTTATTAGTAAGGGTATTTAGACCAAGTGGCTCTACTTATCTAAAATTAAGGAGAGATGAGAAAAATTATTCCACCTGCGAGTAGTTCTTTCTATGGTGAATGTTTAAAATATGAATTGAGTTATTCTTGCATCAGTGATCAGTTGTACAAGGCTTTTTCTTATTTATTTCTTACATATTTATTTTAGTTAATTTTATTTAAATTATTTCTTTAATTACAAAACCCCCCAATTTTTATTTGCGAAAACATAAAATTAAATAATCATTCTCTGTGGGATCAACTCTTATTTGCACTACTACATTAATATTTTTCCAGAGTAAGATTTTATTTTTGGGTGCCTGCGACAGCACACCAGAAACGAAAAAGGATTTTAGTAAAAATGGCAATGGACAGAGTTAACAAAAAATAGATTGGCCTCAAAATGAGGATCCCAAGAAAAAGGGAGAACAAGGGCTATACCCTCCCCGCCTCTGACCGCAAGCAAGACCTAAATAGTGAACGAGATCAAAGATCAATCATTTTTCGGAGACTTTCAAAAATCTGGGTGTTCACTAGACAGAAGGATAGCGACACATACTGTACTTATCATGAGGCTCTGGGACAGGATATAGAAAGTTGTTACCAACTGAAAGACTTCCTTAAAGAATAGATCCCAAGAGGGAACTTAGACTGCAACACTACTAAGAGGCCCAAGAGATTCGCACTTGACAGAATCGCCCTTCCTTCTCTGCTCGGGCAGCGAGAGGAGTGGTGGACATAATCTCTGGGGGACCCGTGGTAGATCTTTCCAATTGAAAGAGAAAATATTACGCCAGGGCAATCCACCAAGTCTCAGGACAGCAGAGGAATTTCAAAATAGACCCCGTCACTTTTTCGGATGAAGATTATCGGCCTAACATGCTCTTCCCACATGATGATGCGCTTGTGATAACAGCGTAGGTGGGGACCATGGATATGAGGTGAATTCTCGTAGACAATAGGAGTTCAATGGATGTATTATATATGCACGCCTACAAAAGATTGGACCTAGGTGGCGGAAAGTTGATTCTGTGTGAAGACTCGCCATTATATAACTTCGGTAATGCCCCAGTTCTCATTTATGGAACTATAAAGATGCCTATAACATTTGGAACGGCACCGAAGCTAACATTCATAATAGTGAGATTTTTTGTAATGAACGTGGAGAACAACTACAACACCATTCTGGAAAGAACATTGTTATCGGCGTTGAAAGCTGCTACCTCGATCCCTCACCTAAAAATGAAGTTCCCTATAGAGAATAGAATTGGGGAAATGGTTGGTGATCAGGACATGTCCCGAATGTGTTACCTCCAGACTTTGCAAGAAGCTTCTGTTAAGGTGAGCAAGCAAAAACAAACCATGAAGATAGAGGTAGAGCCCTTCATAAAAATAGGCCACGGGCCGATTATAACTCATGTAGAGGAAACTAAGGAGGTAGAACTATTTTTGGGAAATAAAGATAAGGTGGTTCAGATAGGAATCGGACCACAAGCAGACTTCAGTGGATGCCTGATCGCGTTATTGAGAGAGTATTCTGACATCTTTGCATAGACTTCAGCTGACATGTCAGGAATAGACGAGTCAGTGGTTGTCCATAAATTGAGTGTAAATCCTCATGTCAAATAGGTCAAGTAGAAACGCTGAAGCATCATTCATGAAAGACAAAAAGTAATTGATGATGAGGTAGCGAAGATGATAGAGGCAAGATTTATCTTCAAGATAAACTACCTCGAATGGTTGGCCAACGTCGTCCTAGTGAAGAAATATAATGGAAAATGAAGGATGTGTGTTGATTTTACTGATTTGAATAAGGCTTGTCCGAAGGATTGTTATTCCCTTCCAAGTATCGATCAGTTAATTGACTCAACCTCTGGTCATGCAATACTGAGTTTTCTTGACACATTCTCAGGGTACAACCAAATCTGAATGTGGGCAGACGACGTCCCAAAGGTGGCCTTTGTTACTTACAAAGCTATTGACGCATATAGGGTGATGTCTTTCAGACTAATTAACGCTACGAATGATGAATAAGGTCTTCAGGAATCAGGTAGTCTAGAACATAGAGGTCTATGTCAACGACATGATCATCTAATGCATGGAAATTGTGGATCACTTGGCCGATCTTAAAGAACGCTTTTAGAACGTTCGAAAATTCAATATGAGGCTGAATCCAACCAAGTGCATCTTTAGACTCAGATCAGGAAAGTTCTTGGTGTACATGGTGAGCCGAAGAGGGATTGAAGACAATCCCAAAAAGATATCGGCAATAATAAACATGCAACCTCTCAAAAAATTTAAGGAAGTTCAGAAATTGACTGAAAGGTAGGCCGCACTTTGGCGATTCATGTCCCGATCCGTAGAGAAGTGTTTGCCCCTTTTCAACACTTTGAAAGGAATGCAGAATCAGAAAACCTTTAAGTGGAACGAAAAGTGCCAAGCCGCCTTCAAACAAATCAAAAGGTGCATCCCTTCTCCCACTTTTTTGAGTAAAGCTCTACCCGAGGAAGATTTGTACATATATCTCTACGCTACTCCACTGGCTGTATGAGCCATTTTAATTAAGGAAGATGCAGATGGACAAAAGCCAATATACTATGTGTGTCATGTACTTCGGGACATCGAAACCCGATATCCGAACTTGAAAAAATTGGCATACGCCCTGGTGATGTCAAGCAAGAAACTCTGACAATACTTTCAGGAGAGGACAATAATTATCCTGATAGATCAGCCCCTCAAGAGGGTCCTATACCGCCCCGATCTGTCTAGGAGGTCGGCAGTGTTGTCAATGTTGTATATATTCACAAGTGCACGAATCAGATACCTAGTATAGCTTAGACAAATGTGAGGTCGAACCTTAAGGACTTTACGGATAAAACGTATTATCTCAGTCACTAATTCTAATTAATTCCTAATCTAGCTTAAAATTTGAGAATGAAGATTTATCAACTAAGAAACACAAATAAATAATAAATAATAAAATACTAGCACGAATAAACTGATCAATAATAAAATACTAGGGTGGCAGAATAATATATTTGATATCATCTTCTTAGTATTCATGCTCAATGCACTATACATTTTATCTCGCACTAATTCTGTCTCTTGACTCTATTAGAAGCGAAAAATAAAATCAATTAAGTCCAATTAATTTTTAAAATCTAATTGTTAATTCTTCTATAGCCAAACATATGTATAAAATTAAAACATTCATTATTTTCATCAAAACACAGTTTATACCCGCTTTAAAAAAATCATAAATTGAATTCAACAAATAATAATGAGAATCCAACCTTTTTTTTATCAATAAAAATAGGCATTTAATAGAAAGAATTATTTTCTAAGTGAAAACACTAAATTATTATAGTCAATTGACATGAATTTGTGCAATGGAATCAATAAATTATACTCATACTCAACTCTAGAAAATAACCTATTCTAGCATGCTTGAAATTAAATCACAAAACAAAATCAAATAATGCATAATTAAATAAATAGAATATTTACTAGAATGTACCAATTAATTGAAAAGAAAATAAAATAAATTCTGAATTTCAATGTTCAAAAGTATTCTATCCGAATAATAATAAAAAAAAACTATCTTTAATGTTTAATCACAGAGAACAAATTGACTGGAAGAATTTCATGATTTGCTAAAGAAAAGAAATCAACAATACAACTACTGTATACCAGAAAATGAATCACAAACTGAAAATAGCTGCTTTTTCTCTCATGTATTGCTCCTTCGCCTCACGGACTGTTGCTAATCTCCTCTAAAAAAATCTGATGATGCAGCCCCTTTTTAAAAACCCTCGTGCTTTGCAATTCCTTTTTGTGCTTTTTAATTAGGAGGCTGTGAAGACTGGGTTGAGCTTTCTTCGCTGACTATTTGGACCCCACTTTAAAGCTGAGGAGCTGTTTTTTAAAATATGTGTTCTTTACAGAAATATACAACAATTAGAAAATAATTACATCATTAGTGCATCCACAAAATAATTACAAAAAGAGGGCAACTGTGACGACCCCAAATCCGGGTTCCTTGAACCTCGGATCCGGTTCAACACGAGTACTACATTTTTCTTATTGTTCATGAATTACAACAATATTATAATTGCTAAATAATCATTTATTTACAATTTTACAACTTCTCTTTCTATTCCAGAATCGCAATCTTTATACATTCCTAGTATGTCTCAATATCATACATGATACGACATTCTATTACAATCAAATTGAGTATTTAACACTCATATAATATACCAACTAAGTATTACACTACACAATCATTTACCTGTCCAATTCGGACTGATATCTACAATAGACATTTAGATCTTTAGTGAAAGTAATATGCTTTCCTGTTCCTTGATCTTTATCGAGAACTTCAACTAACTTGTACTATCTGAAAAATGTTGGTTTAGGCAAGAGTGAGCACGACGGCTCAGCAAGTCTAACAGATAGCACATAACACATAGTTCATGTTTATACATGCTTCTCATGCTTCATACATTACATTATATGAATGCATCATGCTTCTCATGCTTTGCATTTATTTATGCAATATACAAATCATGCATTGGAATGAATACATGACATACAGTTCAACTTATTCAATTAATTCAGGCTTTCTAACATATAGAATCAACACACCTCATATGGTTTCACAAAAACATATTTAATTCAAATTCTCACATGCTTCAAGTGCACACACAACAATTATACACATAGCAATAA
The DNA here is from genome assembly GCA_947179155.2 of Hedera helix. NCBI lineage: Eukaryota > Viridiplantae > Streptophyta > Magnoliopsida > Apiales > Araliaceae > Hedera > Hedera helix. The sequence continues at coordinate 26,442,034 of OX359270.1, forward strand.
TATCTGAAAAAGTTGCCTGGTTCGCTTCTACCAGTTATGCTTATTTGCGTCTTTCGTTCAACCTACAATTTATATATAAAATCGACATAATCATTAGTTACAATGACTATTAATTAGTCTTTACTTAAGACCTTAACTTCAAATTATTAATTAACTCTTTAGTTGTCCGACCAATGAACCCTTACGTTTTGGACAAAAACCCTAGCCCAACAACCTAGTTGGACATGTCGGTAAACTTAACCAACTTACACCTTCACTACACGTTCTTCGTACGACTTACTTTTAATAAGTTGTCTAAAATTTAGTCACGAATTGACTATTTACATCGGTTTAATTTAATTAAACATTCTTCTTTTTCATAACTTAATGATTCGGACATTTAATAATGTACCAAATACCTCAAAATATTATCTACCATTGATAATATACAACTACATTCAAATATTATTAACCATTTAATAATATTTTAATCACTTATTAATATTATTAATTATTTAATAATATTTTAATCATTTACAAATATTATTCACCATTTGATACTATTTTAATCACTTCTTAATATTATTAATCATTTAATAATATTTTAATCACTTACTAATATTATTCACCATTTAATAATATTTTATTCACTTCTTAATATTATTAATCATTTAATAATATTGTAATCACTTATTAATATTATTAATTCTTTAATAATATTTTAATTATATATTAATATTATTAACCATATAATGATATTTTAATCATTTACAAATGTTATTCGTCATTCAATAAGCTTTTAATCATATACTAATATTATTGATCATTTAATAATATTTTAATAATCTTCAAATAATACCAATAGTTAACTTTTTAATTGTGTTAACATTAGTCTTTATGTTACATATTTAGCTACCAATTAGTTACTAATAAACTTCATATATTGGTTTAGTATTCAAACCCATTCATTTTACACTTATTTCAACTTAAATTTTCATTAAAAACTCGACCCGGACCGACCTGACCCGACCCGCACCGAACCGACCCGACCCGACCCAGAAAACTTACACATTCTGTTTTGAAAGCCGGGGCGCTCAACTGGGCGTCGGGGCGTCCAAAACAGAAGCAAAATCCTAAAAATGGGCTGTTCGACCCTCCGACGCTCCGACAGCCATAACGTCTTCATTTTAAAACATTTTGGGGTAATTCTTGAGTCCATTCTCATTAGAATTTCCCCTTCTACAACTTCTCTTTAGATCACAAATCCAAATTCCAAACGTAAATGTACTAAAAACGGCTCACAAGGACAGAGTGAAAACTAAAATCACAAATCCTTGGTTTTAATGGTTCAAACTTGAATAAAATAAACTCTACACATCCAAATGACACCAACTTAGTGTTGTTGTCTTCCTAACTTCTTGTTTTACAATATTTCATGGTTCAATCAAATTTTTGAAAATATTTTGACAAGAAATTTAAGATCGAACCATCTAGGGTTTTACCGATAAATCGTTATATGGATTTTCCTTCTAATTCTTTGCGTACCACCCTTACAAATACATGTATTAACTATATCAAACCATGAATATACCTATATATCATAGTTTTAGACTTCTAGATCATCAAAATAACTTTTGATCGGTTAAAAATATATTTTAACCGTTCAAATCATATCTAAACTATAAAAATGAACTAAAGAAGGTTTAGAGCACTTTTTAACCTTTTATACATGAATGTTCTCCTTCCTCTTGACTTGATCTTGGCTTGTGACTCCCTCTTTTTCATTCTCTAGCAACTTTCCTTAGTGGATCATCAATCTCCCAAAACTTGCTTGCTTTTCTCTAGAATACTCTCTTTTCTCTCTAGGAGTTCTTGAAAAATAACTAACAAACATAACAAGAGGGTGATGGATGCTATATATAGACCCTCCCTAATCACCATCAACCTTCACTAATCAACTAGTGTTGGTGAATTTAAGGGTTAATCAAGCTTACTATAGCTTGAATGACCAATTGAGTGACATTTTGATTGACCATTTGAATGACTAGGGTTGGTGGGGAGTTGTTGAGCAACTTTGCACTCCAAATTCACCAACAAGCAACCTTTCTATCCTTGTGGGCCCCAAAATTCGGGATTTCTCTTTTTATTACACCAATTTAGCTTTATTTTTATATCATATATCATTATATAAGTATCCATATATATATACACCAATATATATATATTGATCACAACTTTGACTACCATTTGTGCTCCACATTGGACTCTAGGATTTAAATATATTGGGCTCATCCATTTAATTTGGTTGGGCTCAATTTAATTATTACATTGGGCTAATATTAATTACCCTATGTTACATTTAATTAAAACAAGCATTGGGCTTGATTAATTATTACATGAATCAATGTTTAAATTAAATTACATGGACTACTAGGTTAATTTATTTAACTTAGTTTAATACCTCAATTGGACTTTTAATATAATCCAATTAGACTTGCCTTAAATCATCTTACCACATTGAGTTACTCAATTAACTTATTCATAGTTAATTCTCATCACCATATTTACTTACCTAGCAATTCACCAACGTTTGGTTAATGCTCTCTCATGTCTACCAACTAGGGTTATTCAATTAACCCTACATTAGTTAATTCTCTACACTCAATAATATTTTCCAACACTTTGACCAACATTGGACTTTTAAATGTTTGGGCTATATAGTTTACCTTCCATTTGGCTCTCTTATTAAATTACCCACCTTCATGTAAATATTCTCATATTGGGCTAACACATATAATCCTTTTGGGCTAGTCCACTAGTAGTAATTAAATTACTTGGACTCTATACCACAACTTAATAATTAAGTTAATTACTTAATCAATTAACTTATTAATATTGTCATTCTAGACAAACTTTCTAGTTTTTATATAACTTTAACTCATAACTAATATAATTAACATAATTAATTATATTTCATGACTTTCCTTCTTACTTCATATTTAAACTAATTAATTTATTAGTTTTATTGAGTATTAATTTACTCATCTTCTTGTTTGGCTAACAAACACAACTCTAGGAATATATAACTATGTATACATATATCCTTATAACCGTCTTCACTTCTCAATTGAATTTATTTCTTTAATAAATTCTCTATATGCATCATTACAATATTCTCACATTTAATTTCTAACAAATAAATTATGTTAAAAAAAAAATGTTTACCCATTTTCTACACATCTTACTTCTCACATTCTAGGTTTTAAACCTTAACCTTTAATAAAATCAATTAAGATATTATTTAAAATCTTGAAAATATATGGGATATTACATTCACCCCCCTTTTTATAAGAATTTTGTCCCCGAAATTTCATCATACTCATTTCTAACAAATTTTCATCTCTGAATATATATATCTTAACTCATCACATTCTATGACCACCCTTTTCTAGGAAGTTCATACTTTTCACAATTCCAGAACAATGGAATATCTTGCAGAAGAATAAATTGAAAATCAATATCTTACAAAAGAATAAATTGAAAATCAAAATATTCATTAAAACTTTCATATTATTCTGAGGGGTCATAAAGACTGTGAACATACTGCGAGAATGTTTATCAATCACAAAGACTGAAAACATACCACAATGGTTTCGTACGCTAGGTGATCAGCCTATCGTACTCTAGCGCTGTGCACAACGACTTCTCTCGGGGTCGAACTCTTTGAATTTACCAACCCATATCAGCATGCCACCACTGTTGGGCGCCCCCTCGCGGGTTCTTTATTCATGGCTCTGACATATCCCCCATTACGGGGTTGTTCACCTCAGACTTACTACAAAATTCCGCTCCAGCATATGTTGGATTGGACAATAAAACTCGAGTCATTTCTGACCAAAAAGTGTCCAGTCAAAATAAATGACATAAACTCACATCATTGAACTGTTCGTATATTACGACTCAAAAATCATTTCAGATTAGTTAAAGTAACTAAAATTTATTTATAGGACTTCATGATACCGCACCTTTGCAACAGTGCGTTGAGGATTCCGTCTTTTTCATCTCTGCTCCATGGCTTTAATGGCGTGTGATGATTTTATAAATACATTTTGATATTTTCAAATCAATTTGTCTAGTCGAAACAACTAGCATAGACTTTTCTTTAAACGTTTCAAAATACTAAAAATCATTTTGACTTTGTCATATTACATCATACCATAGTGGGCTTAAAAATACATCCAACACTAGGTTACTCTGCATTGATGACTCCATCGTTTATCATGTCATCACCAGTAACGATGGACTTCTCCACACCTCGTGTTACTGCGACTTAATAATAAAACAAGAAAACTCATTTGTCTTTTCAAAAGCACAAAACTGCGAATTTGGCATGATTTTAAGAATTTCAAAGTCTAGCATAGCTAGAAGATTTGGAATATCCTAAAATCTCAAAATACCTCAAATTTTTCCTCCACATTCTTTTCCAGTTTAATAACTATATCTATTGTAGCTTTAATCTTGCTACTTAACTCTCCCCACAATCACTGTTCATCAAACTTACCACGTATTTGGGCTCAGGAACTTACCGCAATCATATGGTTTGAGGAACTTGTCCTAGTCAGGCCAAAGTCGTCCATTCGCTGAGGGGTTCCACCACATGACTACGAGTCATGAACTTACCATACGTGTCGATTCTCAGAACACAAACATATCTTAACATCCTCTACCTATCCGTTATACACATGAGAAAAGAATCACCTTGTCAACATACATATAACGAATAGCGCGACACCAGGTTTCAATTGATTATCACTATAGAAATTTAAGTGGTCGTCAAACCAAACCCAATCTCCTGCCCATACAAGAAATTGGTCAACTCGGCTACTAATCAATATAGGAAGTCAAGCGGTCGTTAAACCAAGAACAAATACATCAGTTTCCCAACTGCTCAACACTATAAGGAAACACATGCCACCAGTGCATATCTTTCTTCTTCGATACACACTGATCGTGCAAGTTTCGTAGCAGCATCTCCCAAATTGGTTCGCTGACATATCATAGCCCCCGCCCATACAAGGGTTCGTTCAACTCAACCACTATATTAATATAGGAAGCTAAGAGGTTCTAAAACCAAGCATAAATTTCCCGCCCATACAAGGAATCATACAACTCAGTCACTAATATGAGTTCTAAATTAAGAACCCACAAACCTATAACTTTTCTTATCTGAATACGAATTCTCTCCATTCATATTTTAGCATATCTGCCTCCTTACGAGTTCATCTCCCTAGATCATTTCATGACCTTATTAGCATTTTCTTTATGCTTCTCAAAATCTTATTATAAGATATCTTCTATCATTTCTTCAAATTAGGTACAACATTACCCTTTTTATTTCTCTTATATCTTCTCAAATCCATCATTGGATAATCTTCTATATATGAATTTTTCAAATTCATCTTTTATTACTTAAACTCTTCCGGAGTTTATTCATTTATTATTTTACTTATCTTCTACTACGGTTATAGCCTAAGGTACTCTTACCTAAGGTTTATAACCTATCAGCTCTGATACCAACTTGTGACGACCCCAAATCCGGGTTCCTTGAACCTCAGATTCGGTTCAACACGAGTACTACCTTTTTCTTATTGTTCATGAATTACAACAATATTATAATTGCTAAATAATCATTTATTTACAATTTTACAACTTCTCTTTCTATTCCAGAATCGCAATCTTTATACATTCCTAGTATGTCTCAATATCATACATGATACGACATTCTATTACAATCAAATTGAGTATTTAACACTCATATAATATACTAACTAAGTATTACACTACACAATCATTTACCTGTCCAATTCGGACTGATATCTACAATAGACATTTAGATCTTTAGTGAAAGTAATATGCTTTCCCGCTCCTTGATCTTTATCGAGAACTTCAACTAACTTGTACTATCTGAAAAATGTTGGTTTAGGCAAGAGTGAGCACGACGGCTCAACAAGTCTAACAGATAGCACATAACACATAGTTCATGTTTATACATGCTTCTCATGCTTCATACATTACATTATATGAATGCATCATGCTTCTCATGCTTTGCATTTATTTATGCAATATACAAATCATGCATTGGAATGAATACATGACATACAGTTCAACTTATTCAATTAATTCAGGCTTTCTGTCATATAGAATCAACACACCTCATATGGTTTTACAAAAACATATTTAATTCAAATTCTCACATGCTTCAAGTGCACACACAACAGTTATACACATAGCAACAATATCTGAAAAACTTGCCTGGTTCGCTTCTACCAGTTATGCTTATTTGCGTCTTTCGTTCAACCTACAATTTATATATAAAATCGACATAATCATTAGTTACAATGACTATTAATTAGTCTTTACTTAAGACCTTAACTTCAAATTATTAATTAACTCTTTAGTTGTCCGACCAATGAACCCTTACGTTTTGGACAAAAACCCTAGCCCAACAACCTAGTTGGACATGTCGGTAAACTTAACCAACTTACACCTTCACTACACGTTCTTCGTACGACTTACTTTTAATAAGTTGTCTAAAATTTAGTCACGAATTGACTATTTACATCGGTTTAATTTAATTAAACATTCTTCTTTTTCATAACTTAATGATTCGGACATTTAATAATGTACCAAATACCTCAAAATATTATCTACCCTTGATAATATACAACTACATTCAAATATTATTAACCATTTAATAATATTTTAATCACTTATTAATATTATTAATTATTTAATAATATTTTAATCACTTATTAATATTATTAATCATTTAATAATATTTTAATCATTTACAAATATTATTCACCATTTGATAATATTTTAATCACTTCTTAATATTATTAATCATTTAATAATATTTTAATCATTTACTAATATTATTCACCATTTAATAATATTTTATTCACTTCTTAATATTATTAATCATTTAATAATATTGTAATCACTTATTAATATTATTAATTCTTTAATAATATTTTAATTATATATTAATATTATTAACCATATAATGATATTTTAATCATTTACAAATGTTATTCGTCATTCAATAAGCTTTTAATCATATACTAATATTATTGATCATTTAATAATATTTTAATAATCTTCAAATAATACCAATAGTTAACTTTTTAATTGTGTTAACATTAGTCTTTATGTTACATATTTAGCTACCAATTAGTTACTAATAAACTTCATATATTGGTTTAGTATTCAAACCCATTCATTTTACACTTATTTCAGCTTAAATTTTCATTAAAAACTCGACCCGGACCGACCTGACCCGACCCGGACCGACCCGACCCGACCCGACCCGACCCAGAAAACTTACACATTCTGTTTTGAAAGCCGGGGCGCTCAACTGGGGGCCGGGGCGTCCAAAACAGAAGCAAAATCCTAAAAATGGGCTGTTCGACCCTCCGACGATCCGACAGCCATAACGTCTTCATTTTAAAATATTTTGGGGTAATTCTTGAGTCCATTCTCATTAGAATTTCCCCTTCTACAACTTCTCTTTAGATCACAAATCCAAATTCCAAACGTAAATGTACTAAAAACGGCTCACAAGGACAGAGTGAAAACTAAAATCACAAATCCTTGGTTTTAATGGTTCAAACTTGAATAAAATAAACTCTACACATCCAAATGACACCAACTTAGTGTTGTTGTCTTCCTAACTTCTTGTTTTGAATACCACTTAGTGTTGTCTTCCTAACTTCATGGTTCAATCAAATTTTTAAAAATATTTTGACAAGAAATTTAAGATCGAACCATCTAGGGTTTTACCGATAAATCGTTATATGGATTTTTCTTCTAATTCTTTGCGTACCACCCTTACAAATACATGTATTAACTATATCAAACCATGAATATACCTATATATCATAGTTTTAGACTTCTAGATCATCAAAATAACTTTTGATCGGTTAAAAATATATTTTAACCGTTCAAATCATATCTAAACTATAAAAATGAACTAAAGAAGGTTTAGAGCACTTTTTAACCTTTTATACATGGATGTTCTCCTTCCTCTTGACTTGATCTTGGCTTGTGACTCCCTCTTTTTCATTCTCTAGCAACTTTCCTTAGTGGATCATCAATCTCCCAAAACTTGCTTGTTTTTCTCTAGAATACTCTCTCTTTTCTCTCTAGGAGTTCTTGAAAAATAACTAACAAACATAACAAGAGGGTGATGGATGCTATATATAGACCCTCCCTAATCACCATCAACCTTCACTAATCAACTAGTGTTGGTGAATTTAAGGGTTAATCAAGCTTACTATAGCTTGAATGACCAATTGAGTGACATTTTGATTGACCATTTGAATGACTAGGGTTGGTGGGGAGTTGTTGAGCAACTTTGCACTCCAAACTCACCAACAAGCAACCTTTCTATCCTTGTGGGCCCCAAAATTCGGGATTTCTCTTTTTATTACACCAATTTAGCTTTATTTTTATATCCTATATCATTATATAAGTATCCATTTATATATACACCAATATATATATATTGATCACAACTTTGACTACCATTTGGGCTCCACATTGGACTCTAGGATTTAAATATATTGGGCTCATCCATTTAATTTGGTTGGGCTCAATTTAATTATTACATTGGGCTAATATTAATTACCCTATGTTACATTTAATTAAAACAAGCATTGGGCTTGATTAATTATTACATGAATCAATGTTTAAATTAAATTATATGGACTACTAGGTTAATTTATTTAACTTAGTTTAATACCTCAATTGGACTTTTAATATAATCCAATTAGACTTGCCTTAAATCATCTTACCACATTGAGTTACTCAATTAACTTATTCATAGTTAATTCTCATCACCATATTTACTTACCTAGCAATTCACCAACGTTTGGTTAATGCTCTCTCATGTCTACCAACTAGGGTTATTCAATTAACCCTACATTAGTTAATTCTCTACACTCAATAATATTTTCCAACACTTTGACCAACATTGGACTTTTAAATGTTTGGGCTATATAGTTTACCTTCCATTTGGCTCTCTTATTAAATTACCCACCTTCATGTAAATATTCTCATATTGGGCTAACACATATAATCCTTTTGGGCTAGTCCACTAGTAGTAATTAAATTACTTGGACTCTATACCACAACTTAATAATTAAGTTAATTACTTAATCAATTAACTTATTAATATTGTCATTCTAGACAAACTTTCTAGTTTTTATATAACTTTAACTCATAACTAATATAATTAACATAATTAATTATATTTCATGACTTTCCTTCTTACTTCATATTTAAACTAATTAATTTATTAGTTTTATTGAGTATTAATTTACTCATCTTCTTGTTTGGCTAACAAACACAACTCTAGGAATATATAACTATGTATATATATATCCTTATAACCGTCTTCACATCTCAATTGAATTTATTTCTTTAATAAATTCTCTATATGCATCATTACAATATTCTCACATTTAATTTCTAACAAATAAATTATGTTAAAAAAAAAATGTTTACCCATTTTCTACACATCTTACTTCTCACATTCTAGGTTTTAAACCTTAACCTTTAATAAAATCAATTAAGATATTATTTAAAATCTTTAAAATATCTGGGATATTACAGCAACAAATTCAAATTATTTAATTTCACATTAATAAAGAAACCTAAAATTAAGGACAAATAACCATCATAATTAATAATTCAAATTCAAATCTTTAGGATCTAACAACAAAAACAAATCCATAATTCAAAATTCAAATCAAAAGGAACGAAAAAAAATTAAAAATTATCTTATCTATCATAATCTTCATCTTCTTTCGCCGCATCCTCACCCTCTTCATCACCGCCTTCGCTGTGAATCTTCATCATCCTCCTCCACCATCTCCCCTTCATCATTCTCTTCATCATCCTCCTCCGCTGCGAATGTTCGGAAGTCCTTAGTTGCGCTGCTGCCTCCCCTTCATCATTCTCTTCATCCGCCTTCCTTTCATCATCCTCCTTTGATGCGAATCTCCAAAAGTATCTAAGTTACTGTTCTGAAATCTTTTTTTGACGATTTGGTTACCCACGAGAACTAAAATGGTTACCTTTGTATGAGTGTTTGGCTACCAACTGCATCACATTCAAAATAAATTTGTAACCTAATAAAACTGAATTAGTTACCTTGGTCTGAAGGTTTAGCAACCAACTGCATGAAAGTTTGGCTACCAACTGCATCGCATTCAAAATAAATTGGTAACCTAATAAAACTGATTTGGTTACCTTGGTATGAAGGTTTGGCTACCAACTGCATCACATTCAAATATAAATTGGTAGCCTAATAACACTGAATTGATTACCTTGGTATATAGGTTTGGCTACCAACTGCACTATGAAAAAACTGCAGGTGTGGAGGTGGATTGGTCACATTGGTATGAAGGTTTGGTTACATTGGTATGAAAGTTTTGGTTACCTTGGTATGAAGGTTTGGTTACCTTGATATGAAGGTTTGGTTACCAACTGCATTATGAAAAAACTGTAGGTATAGAGGTGAAAAAACTGCAGGTTTGGTATATAGGTTTGGTTATCAATTGCAGGTGTGAAGTTTACAAACATTCTCAGACTTTAAAAACACAAAATCCCAAATCAAATCCAGCATATCTTCATATCGAGGTCCTTGAGGGAGTATGCATGAAGAAGGAGGCGAGCAATGGAGTCATCGTCCATTTTCGAACCAGCAAAGCTCAGCTTCTCTCTCTAACCCAACCATTGCTTCATATGCATTTGAATGTATGTACTGAGCCAAATCTTTGAAGTAAGAAAGGAATAAAAATGGAGGAAAGAGAAAGCGACAGAGGAAGTTTGGAGAGAGAAAACTGCAGGTGTGGTGGTGGAACCTTGGTATAAAGGTTTGGTTACATTGGTATGAAGGTTTTGGTTACCTTGGTATAAAGGTTTGGTTACCTTGATATGAAGGTTTGGTTACCAACTGCATTATGAAAAAACTGCAGGTGTACGCATGAAGGAGGCGAACAGTAAAGTCAGTAATCAATACAGATAAATGAAAAAAGGATAAAGGCATGAAATTCAAATTTTCACAAATTACGCAACTAAGCGCTAACATGACAACCCATTAAATCACCTAACTAAATTAAAGGAATAACAATGCACTAATTTGAAAATTAAATATTAAAGATGCACTAATTTTGTAAATATTTTATATATGCATTTTTGTTGTAATATTTTTTAAAAATGTTCAAGTAAATGTAATTCTTCCTTTAAAATATTGCTTCTACTGCAAAATTAAACTAGGCTTCCTTGTATTGAAGTAAAGTCCTGATGAAATTAAAGTCCAGGAGCCTTGCTAAATTTGAATAATAAAATCACCGAGAACGTATTTCCTTTTGGACCGAATTCCTTCTTGAGCTTGACCTTCAACTAACGAATTGAACCTGCCCCTTTTTTTACTTATAAGAGCCGCATGCTCCCATTATCTATAATTAGGCCTTTGGGGCTGGAAATTGAGGCTGAGTTGCTGAACATTATTCGATAAATTAATGGGCTTGGCCCACCTTACTTTCTTCTTGTCCAACACCTTTATCTCCTTTATATTAGGTGAGTACCTGTCGTAATCAGCCACTCATTTTAGACATAACTCCAAAATCAGTCTTTAAAGTATAGTAGTATCACTTTAGTGATTCAATGTTTTTTCCTTTTTTTTCTTTCTATTGTTGAAATTAAGCTCAACTCATATTTGGAGTCTTTTTCCACATGAACCAAATCCTGAATTGAGACACAAGATTATATTTCTTAAAAAATAAACATGCCTGCCAAATGATCATAATGAATAGAATAAAAACATAATGCTATCGCAATAAAATTAATATAAAATTGAACTAATAAATTTATTTTTAGGAGAAATATATATATATATATATATATATATATATATATATATATATATATATATAATATGATCATCAGGCAACGTGGGTAGTGGAACTAAGTCAATTCAACTTAGAATTTTGCCCATGCACAGCAATAAAAGCTCAAGCTCTGGTAGATTTTATCACAAAATTTTCTTTCCCTGAAGAGCTAGAGGCTGTGACAAATGCCGCTTCCAAAGGAGAAGACTCTTCGCTCGAAACCCAACCTTGGATTTTATTTATCGATGGCTCCTCAACGGGTTAAAGAAGTGAGGCTGGAGTCATCCTTACATCACCCGAAGGATTCAAGATCCAGAAATCCATTCGATTCAACTTCCTGGCCACTAACAACATTTCTGAATACGAAGCTCTCTTGGCTGGTCTGAGATTGGTGCAGAGCCTGAAAGTATAGACCCTGGTTATCTATAATAAGTCCCAACTGGTAGTGAAACAAGTTCTTAGAGAGTATGAAGCTCAGGAACCACATTTGCAATCCTACTTGATACTCATCCGAAGCATACTTGTGGGATTTCACAAATATCAAGTGATTGAAGTGGTACGTGTTGAGAATGCTATGGTCAATGCTCTATCCAAACCTGCCACCACTGATCAGGAGTCACTATATGGTTTTGTATATCTCGAGGAGTTGGAATAACCAAGCACTTTAACCCTAGAGGTGCTAGACATTGATCAGGAAATTTGTTGGATGACTCCAATAGTAGACTTCCTAAGAAATGATGTCTTAATGGAAGATAAAGTCTAGGCTCAAAAAGTCAAATACAACTCCATTAAATATTATATCAACAATTATCAACTTTACAAAAAGTCTTACTTTTCACCACTACTCCTCTGTGTGGGCCCCAGAAGAGCCAATTACATACTTCGAGAAGTACACGAAGGTATTTGTGGAGACCACATGAGAGCCAAGTCACTCTCACATAAGATCCTTCAGCAAGGCTACTATTGGCCAACAATATTGTAAGATTCCAAGAACAATGTAAAGAAATGCCCAAGTGTCAAGCTTTTGCCACAGTACATCGGCAACCCCCCGAAAAGTTAACACCAATTCTTTCTCTTATCCCTTTTGTTGTATGGGGAATCAACATCTTGGGCCCCCTTCTGCAAGGCAAAGGACTAGTCAAATTAATAGTGTTGTCAATAGATTACTTCACGAAATAGGTGGAGGCCAAGCCTTTAGCTCAGATAACCAAAGAGGCTTGTTTAATTATTTTAATTGTTGGGAGCCCTAAAGGAATTAATCTAGTAGATTAAATTTAAGGAAATTAAAGTGTGAATTGGATTATATAATTTGTCCGAGGAAGATATTGAATTAAGTTTAATAAAGGAAGTCCGATTAATGAATTTACTAAATTAACGGACTAACCTAAGATTTTTGGGAGGAACCCTAATTAAATATTTAATTAATATTGAATATGGCAAGTCCAATTTGATTACATAAATTAAATTAAATTTGATTATTAAATTGTTCCTTAATTATTTAAACAAGCCACTTAATTAAATTAAGTGACGGACTTGTGGAAAATTCTATGTGATTGGGTATTTTATTAATCTAGCCCAATGTTTTAATTAATTGGGAGCCTAGTAAATTAATTTAGTAGCCCAACATTTCAATGGATCAAAGGAGTATCCATGGCCCAAAAAGATTAAATTCCAAAGCCCAAACATTGGCCCATTTGAAAAGAGCTTCTAGAAGGTTAATTAAATCAATTTAGGCTATAAAAATAAATGGAAATTGAGCCATTTAAGGGACATGACCGGTGGATTGATGGAATGGAGTACTTGGACTTTAAAATTCATTCATTTGATTTATTGTTAAAGTGTATGGAACACTCAAGGTTATTGTTAGCATTTTTGAGAAATGGTTGACATCCATTATATACATATATGTGCTATATGTATAATCTTATACTACTATAAATAGAGGCTAGCACTTTTAAGTTAGAGTTTACAAAATTGTTGCTAGAGTTCTTCTATAGAGAGTAGTAAATTTTAGTGAGTTAACTCGGTGAGTTAAAGAAAAAGGGTAGTGAGTTAGTGAGTTCTTTAGTGAGTTACTACCGAGTCAAGTGAGCCAAGTCTAATTCTTCAAGAGGAGTGTGCTTGGATGTCATCTAACTCCATCATCTATCTTTGGAAGGAGAGAACAAGTAGCTCACAAGTCTAAAAGGTATAACACTAACCCTAAACCCTAGTTTTGAAGTTCATTATGTTTTATATTGAATATTTATGGTAGAAAAGTTATTCTCAAGCTCTAAAGGTTTAGATCCATGCTAGATTGGTAGATCTAGGGTTACATGGGTGTAACATGATTATTTATGGGTGTTGGTGTTGAAAAGTTTAGCAAAATGTATGAAAACGATTTTTACCGACGGAACCTTAAACGAACGTGTGATTCGGAGCTTTATATTTTGAAACCTAAAAGTTAGGTATGAGATTTTCTTCTTTGATATGGTAAATATATAAGTTAAGAACAAAAACTAGTTGGTATAATGTTCATGTGAGTTGTTATGGTCAAGATATGATTTTTAGACTAAAGAAGGCCATTTTAAGAACTCAATGTGCAAACATTCCACTTTGTGGCTATTTTTCATAACCAAAACTTTTCCAAAAATTTGATCCAATGATGGAATATTGTAGTTTAGGAAGATACGAATCCATCGATACCAATTTGAGGTCATTTGGATTTGTAGATTTCATTTTATTCAAGTTTTAATCAAAAGAGCAAAAGTTGAAAAATCAGAAAATGGCAATTTTGCAGATTCTGCAAGAGGAGGGCCGGGGCCATTGTTTCCTTTGTAAAAGGAGGGCCGGGGCCCTTGGTCACTGTTCACGGCCAGTGAGTTTTCCGTTCCGGGTCGGGTCGGGCCGTTCGGGTCGGGTCGGTTCGGGTCTTTTAAGTCCAAAATTGATAAAATTGCTTTAAAATTAATATAATTAATTTGGGACCCAACTTTAATAATTATTTATTATTTATAATAAATAATAAATAAAGTAAATAAAAAACTATTATTATAATTAATTATTATTTAAAGGATATTAAATGGTAATTAAAGAAAGATGAAGTTAATAAGGTAATTATTTATTATTTTAATAAATAAGGATAATTAGTTAATTATTATTTAAATGATATTAAATAATAATTAAAGGGAGATAAAGTGAATAAAATGGTCATTTGTTATTTAATGAATATTAAATAATAAATGAGATTAATTAACTAAGAGATTATTATTTAAATAATCATTAAAGGATTTGAGGATTGTTAAAATATTATTAAATGGTTAATAATGTAGCGACCCGAAATATTTTAATATAGAGAAATGGAATTATTGACTGTAATTGTAAATTTCTAGAGGATTAAATTAAATCATTATATGATGGCTTGGTTTATTTAATTATATGTTGAAATAATTAAAGAAATTTAAGGAAGGTCCAATTAATGGGTTAATTAAATTAATGGACCAACCTAGGTTGTATGATATCAAAGTCTGATAGGGTAAATGAGCTATGTGATTATTTAATTAAATAGCTAGCAAGTTAAGCTAGATATGTAAATTAATTAATATGGTTATTAATTAATGAGATTTCGTAAACATTAATAATGTTATATTTATTTCCATTTGGAAAGTTATTGATAGTGGGGTATTAATATTTTATATTTCCACTAGGAATTTAATTTGGGCAACCCAAAACTTAGTTGCAATATAAGTAACAATTGGGCCACCAATTGTTTAATTAACAAAACAAATAGCAGCCCAGCCCAAGAGTAATAACATAACCCGGTGGAAAAGTAAGAGTGCCACTCATTTAGGGACAAAACCTCAGAAAAAGCAGAGCACGCGCAGCTTGTGCAAAGCTCAAGGAATCAGTGCTGCGAAAAGAAGGAACAAGTCAGGCATAGGGGAGGCTATAGGGTCCAACTCCTCAGACTTGTTTAAGGCTGAGAGAGTGTTGTATAACCTCAGTCATTCCCTCATTCCCCTTCGCGTTCATTTAGTCTAAGAGAGATATTGAGCTTGAGAGGTAAATGCAAACTTCAGAGGAGTTCATGTTATTCGGAGAAGGCAGAATCTGAATGTAAATCATCTGTCAAAGATTGAATGTATTATCCGGTTATTTTGATTTAACTAGTTTTATCTTATTTTGGATTAAGAAAACTGAATATGCTAGAGTTGCATATGAGGTGTTTAAATGAGAGTAATGTGAACTCGGTAGTCGAATGTTGTTGAAACTAGTTAATGATTGAATTAGAACTAGAATAGTGGTTTCGGTTATTTTACACAGTCAACATTGTGAGTCTGAACCATAGTTGGTCTGTACTCAATGTTCATGTTCATAAAACTTTAGAATGAACTGGTAGTAGAGTGCTCTGGTAGTAGAGTGCTGGTAGTAGAGTGAACTGGTAGTAGAGTGAACTGGTAGTAGAGTGCTCTGGTAGTAGAGTGCTGCTGATAGTGGAGTGAACTGGTAGTAGAGTGTTGCTGGTAGTAGAGTGAACTGGTAGTAGAGTGTTGCTGGTAGTAGAGTGCTCTGGTAGTAGAGTGCTGCTGGTAGTAGAGTGGACTGGTAGTAGAGTGCTGCTGATAGTAGAGTGAACTGGTAGTAGAGTGCTGCTGGTAGTAGAGTGAACTGGTAGTAGAGTGCTGCTGGTAGTAGAGTGGACTGGTAGTAGAGTGATGCTGGTAGTAGAGTGGACTGGTAGTAGAGTGCTGCTGGTAGTAGAGTGCTCTGGTAATAGAGTGCTGCTGATAGTAGAGTGAACTGGTAGTAGAGTGCTGCTGGTAGTAGAGTGCTGCTGATAGTAGAGTGAACTGGTAGTAGAGTGCTGCTGGTAGTAGAGTGGACTGGTAGTAGAGTGCTCTGGTAGTAAAGTGCAAAACGTAGAGTGAAAAGTCCAAAACGTAGAGTGAAAATCGTAGAGTGAAAAGTGAAAAACGTAGAGTGAAAGTGAAAATCGTAGAGTCGGGACAACTTCAGCGTCAGTTAGTAATATGAGCATAACTTTCTCATACGAATTCGGATTGAGGTGATTCAAGATGTTTTGGAAAGCTAATAGATAGACCTACAACTTTCATTCCTTACGAATTTTGATTTGATGTCTGTAGCGAGGTCGAAATTGACCATTTTTGGGACTGTTTTGACCTCTTATAGTAAAAGGAGTATAACTTTTGTATACGGATTCAGATTAATATGATTCAAGATGTTTTGGAAATCTGAGAGATAGACCTATAACCTTTATTCTTTAACTTTTTCGATTTGAGGTCTGTAACAGAGTCTAAATTAACCATCTTGAGGTATGATGGGTAATTGGAGGCAATCAAAGGGCGTCGGGCATGCACGTGTGCAACGTGCAATGTTTTCGACACTAAGTTATACTGTTCTTTGTATAAAGCATGAATATTATGATTTATAATGATGTCTATCATTAATCAACGATTAATTAGATAAGTGTATGAGCATGCTAAACGTGTGCATATGAGGCGGGATAGACGTGTGGCGTATAAACGTCAATGTAATATCCCAGATATTTATAAGATTTGTAAATAAGATTTTAAATATAAATTAAAGGTTATGGTTTAAAACCTAGAGTTGTAGAAGTGAGATGTGTGAAAAATGGGTGAACATTTTTTTTAATATAATGTATTTGTTAGAAATTAAATGTGGAAATATTTTAATGATGCATGTAGAGAATTTATTAAGAAAATAAATTCAATTGAAAAGTGAAGGTGGTTATATTAATATATATACACCTAATATGTGTTTGTTAGCCCAATAAGAAGATGAGTAGATTAAATACTCAATTAAACTAATAATTTAATTAGTTTAAAATGTGAAGTAAGAAGGGAAGTCATGAAATATAATTAACTAGGTTAATTATATTAGTTAAGAGTTAAAGTTATAGAAAAACTAGAATGATTGTCTAGAATGACAATATTATAAAGTTAATTAATTAAGTAATTAACTTAATTATTAAGTTGTTATATAGAGTCCATTAATGGATTTAATACAAGACCAATATGAGAATACTTGCATGAAGATGGGTAATTAAATAATAAGCCCAAATATTATAGTCCAAGAGGTAATTAATATAAGTCCAATTAAATTATGTTGGCAAGTATTGTATATAATGTGGTGGTAATCCAATTAAATTAATTACCTAGCCAAAGTTATAAAGATGTGTGAGTTGTGTTGGGTAGCCCAAATAATTAAATAAGGGAGCCCAATGCAAAATAAACTAGTAGCCCAAATATTTAGTCCAAATTTAAAAGCCAAATGTTAGTCAAAGTTGTGGTCAATATATATACATTGGTGTATATATATATGGATACTTATATAATGATATAGGATATAAAAATAAAGCCAAATTGGTGTAATATTAGAGCAAATCCCGAATTTTGGGACCCACTTGGTGAAAAGAGTGTAGATTTTGCTTGCTTGTTGCTTTATTTACACTCAAAAGGAAGCCTAGACTCAAGCTTGATAGATGTCACATGTTAGTCAATCAACCAAGTCCATTCCCTTAAATCAAGCCAAGATTTGATGGTTGCAAGTAATGTTAGTCAAAATGTATAGATATATAATATATATGTATAATGTAGAGATTTAACCATATGTTGGTTAAGTGATGGGAAAAGGTGTGGTCAAAGCTAATGTTAAATGAGATAAGAACTAACCTAAGGTTAGTTGCTAGCAAAATTAAACCACATTGGGTTAAGTCTCTACAATAGATAGAGAGAGTGAGAGTGAAGGAGACTTAGATCATTTCATTTGTTTCTTTTCTTCTTCATTTCTCCAAGTAGAAGAGAGGAGAGCTAGAGAGAAAAGAGAGAAGCCATGGAAGAGAAGCAAGATTCTTGATGCTTGGATGATTGGATGAAGAAGAAGCAAGGTTTAAAGATGGAGGTCTCATCAAGAGGAATCTATCTATGTAAGAAGATTGATCATCCAAGCCTTTTCAAAGTTCTAACAAAGAGGATAATCAACAAAAGGTGGTGCAAGGAACGTGAAAGATTAACGTAAGCTGGTTATACAAGTCCAGCGAAGTAAATGAAGAAATTCTTGAAGGCGTTGGATATAAGGTATGTTGAATAGAAAACTCAGGTTGCTGTAATGGGAAACAGTTGTTGCATTGGCTTTACTGATCTGTGGTCATGATCGTAGAGTGAGCCTCAGCAATCGTAGAGTGAGCCTCATCAATCGTAGAGTGAGTCTCAGCGATCGTAGAATGAGCCTCAGCAATCGTAGAGTGAGTCTCAGCCGATCGTAGAGTGCTTGGTCTTAGAGTACCAAATCGTTGAGTAACTTCACTGTGGGATCGTAGAGTGAAATTCCACTGTCCAAGTTTTTCTGTGAGCGCAGACTGCCAAGCTAGACGATCGTAGAGTGACTTCATAAACAATAGTAACTTAGCTTACAACTTGCTGTTTTGATAATCCAGTTTGTTGGATCATGTTTTTGGCTTACTGGATTATAAAGAATAACTTATAGAGGTAAAGATTATATATTAAATTATAATGTATATGATCTAGAGTTGTAAAAGAGCGATGTAAAGATTGCGATTTTGGGAATAGAAGATTTTTGAAAGTTAATTAAGTTTATCGATTAATATATTGAGTTTTAACAGCATTAAATTTTATCTTTTATGTAATGTTGTGTATAATAATGAGAAGGTTGTTCGTGTAACGACTTAAACTCAGGATTGAGATTACTTTTGACGGACCAGATCCAGGGTTATTGAAGACGGATTTTGGGGCTGTCACAGTTGGTATCAAATACGCGATAAGTTTGATGAACATGGGGGGATTACAGTAGAGAGCCATAAGTTGAGAAATATAGTTCTCAGATATTGGCTAAGGTTAAGGAAAATGTTAAATGATCTGTTAAAGGATTAACAGCATGTGCAGATAGCAAGATGCTATAAACAAAAGATACTATAGGGAATAGTAGTAAACTCGTAGTGAGTGGTATGTGTTGAAATATGGAGTTTAAGCCATAAGTGCGGAACATATGAAATTCATAAAGAAGAAAATAAGTGCATGTTTGAGGAGATTTAAAGAAGGATCTTCATGGATGTATTTAAAATTGAATAGGAAAGAATCAGGGGACACTTGATTCAATAATTTAAAAAGAGGAGGATCGTACAGTAAAATGATCAGAGATGATTGATAAGATGATAGAATTAAACGATCCTATAATAAGTGAGAAATCATATAGTGAATTCAAGTGTGAATTAAGGTCATATGGTGATCGTAGTGAAATCATGGAATAACAGAAGATCTGTTAAATGATTAAGAGAATGTTTACATAGCATGACGCTATTCAAAGGTAAATACTATGAAATAGTATGGAGTAAACTCATAAAGAGTGGTTTGTGATAAGGTATGAATTTAGAAAATTCATATTAAGTTAAGAAAAGTTAGAGGTTGAAGGTTTTTAATGGAGGACTCATGTTAGTGGCTGAGTTGTACGATTCCTTGTATGGGCGGGGAATTTGTACCTGGTTTGAGAACCACTTAGCTTCCTATTAGATTAGTGGTTGAGATAACCAATTCCTTGTATGGGCAGGGGATTGCGTTTGGTTCGATAACCACTTAGCTTCCTACATTGATAATCAATTGAAACCTGGGGTCGCGTTATTCGCTATATGTATGTTGAGAAGGTGATTCTTTTCTCATATGTATAACGGATAGGTAGAGGATGTTAAAATAAGTTCGTGTTCTGAGAACCGACACGTATGATAAGTTCGTGACTCATAGTCATGTGGTGGAGTCCCTCAGCGAATGGGCGACTATGGCCTGACTAGGACAAGCTCCTCAAACCATATGATTGTGGTAAGTTCCTGAGCCCAAATACGTGGTAAGTTTGATGAACAGTGAGTGTGGGTAGAATTTAAGTAGCAAACTTAAATCTATACTAAGGATAGTTATTAAGATGGAAAAGATAAGGAGTAAAATTGGTGTTTATTTGAGGTTTTAGGATATTCTAAATCTTCTAGCTGTGCTAGACCTTGAATTCTTAAAATCGTGCCAAAATTTGCACTTTTATGCCTTTTGAAAGGATTGGATGATGATTTTCAGTTGTTTTTGAAACGTTATTTTTGAAACGTTTAAATAAGGGTCTATGCCATTTGTATCGGCTAGACATTGTTGATTTTAACTCGAAGTGATGAACTTCAAGAATTTTATTGCACATATGTGCTCTTGCAAAGTTTAAAGTTCCGATTAATATCCGAACTATTGTTGAAAAGTCTAAGCTAATTGTTTCGGCTAGACAAAAGTCGAGTTATATTTTTCAAGTATTTCTTGGGAGTACTCAGTTTAAATGTTATGCATATACATGGGGTACATAAGGTTGATCTCCATCAGTGGGAGTACCCGGTTTAAATGTTATGCTTATACATGGAGTACGGAAGGTTGATCACCTTAAGTGGTGAGTACTCGGGTTAAAGGTTTATAATTTTTGTGATTTTTTTTTTAATACCCCTACGGTGTTCAGTAAAATTTCTAATGACGCCGGACAAAGGGGATTGTTTATTTTAAAGGGGTTATTTTTACTTCCTGGTTATTCAAATTCATTCACAGTTATTGATCAATTGTGAAGACTCCTGGAGCTGTTCCAATGTTCTGGACATCGAGCGGGTAAAGGGGTGAGTATGTTGTAATTTCGAGGACGAAATTCTTAGAAGAAGGGGTGAATGTAATGACCCGAAAATTCATAAGACTAATTAGTATGGTCTTAGGAGATTGATGTGATTTAAGGCTACGTTAATCCTTGGATGAGGATGTAGTGGATAGTAGATTTGAGGAAATTTTAAGCTTTCGAGGATTCGAGCAGGAAATTTGAGGTTTAGATATGAAATTAACCCTAGTAAAGTGGTAAACAATCACTGGAAAGGAATTAGAGTCCAGTCACGGAGGGACTAGGACAGTGTTTATAAAACAATAAGTAAAGCAATGCCTATGTTAAAATAATCGATAAGATTGATCGGCGGGGCAAATGTTGTAAGGATGTAGTGCTAATTCCAAGGATGGAATCATTTGTAAGGATTAAGTTAAAAACTTAATCTGAGGAATAGAGGAGAAAGAATTACCCTCATATTTTGATTTTTACCTTATATTGAAATTTCGGGGACGAAATTATTATAAGGGGGGAAGAATGTAGCGACCCGAAATATTTTAATATAGAGAAATGGAATTATTGACTGTAATTGTAAATTTCTAGAGGATTAAATTAAATCATTATATGATGGCTTGGTTTATTTAATTATATGTTGAAATAATTAAAGAAATTTAAGGAAGGTCCAATTAATGGGTTAATTAAATTAATGGACCAACCTAGGTTGTATGATATCAAAGTCTGATAGGGTAAATGAGCTATGTGATTATTTAATTAAATAGCTAGCAAGTTAAGCTAGATATGTAAATTAATTAATATGGTTATTAATTAATGAGATTTCGTAAACATTAATAATGTTATATTTATTTCCATTTGGAAAGTTATTGATAGTGGGGTATTAATATTTTATATTTCCACTAGGAATTTAATTTGGGCAACCCAAAACTTAGTTGCAATATAAGTAACAATTGGGCCACCAATTGTTTAATTAACAAAACAAATAGCAGCCCAGCCCAAGAGTAATAACATAACCCGGTGGAAAAGTAAGAGTGCCACTCATTTAGGGACAAAACCTCAGAAAAAGCAGAGCACGCGCAGCTTGTGCAAAGCTCAAGGAATCAGTGCTGCGAAAAGAAGGAACAAGTCAGGCATAGGGGAGGCTATAGGGTCCAACTCCTCAGACTTGTTTAAGGCTGAGAGAGTGTTGTATAACCTCAGTCATTCCCTCATTCCCCTTCGCGTTCATTTAGTCTAAGAGAGATATTGAGCTTAAGAAGTAAATGCAAACTTCAGAGGAGTTCATGTTATTCGGAGAAGGCAGAATCTGAATGTAAATCATCTGTCAAAGATTGAATGTATTATCCGGTTATTTTGATTTAACTAGTTTTATCTTATTTTGGATTAAGAAAACTGAATATGCTAGAGTTGCATATGAGGTGTTTAAATGAGAGTAATGTGAACTCGGTAGTCGAATGTTGTTGAAACTAGTTAATGATTGAATTAGAACTAGAATAGTGGTTTCGGTTATTTTACACAGTCAACATTGTGAGTCTGAACCATAGTTGGTCTGTACTCAATGTTCATGTTCATAAAACTTTAGAATGAACTGGTAGTAGAGTGCTCTGGTAGTAGAGTGCTGGTAGTAGAGTGAACTGGTAGTAGAGTGCTCTGGTAGTAGAGTGCTGCTGATAGTGGAGTGAACTGGTAGTAGAGTGTTGCTGGTAGTAGAGTGTTGCTGGTAGTAGAGTGCTCTGGTAGTAGAGTGCTGCTGGTAGTAGAGTGGACTGGTAGTAGAGTGCTGCTGATAGTAGAGTGAACTGGTAGTAGAGTGCTGCTGGTAGTAGAGTGAACTGGTAGTAGAGTGCTGCTGGTAGTAGAGTGGACTGGTAGTAGAGTGATGCTGGTAGTAGAGTGGACTGGTAGTAGAGTGCTGCTGGTAGTAGAGTGCTCTGGTAATAGAGTGCTGCTGATAGTAGAGTGAACTGGTAGTAGAGTGCTGCTGGTAGTAGAGTGCTGCTGATAGTAGAGTGAACTGGTAGTAGAGTGCTGCTGGTAGTAGAGTGGACTAGTAGTAGAGTGCTCTGGTAGTAAAGTGCAAAACGTAGAGTGAAAAGTCCAAAACGTAGAGTGAAAATCGTAGAGTGAAAAGTGAAAAACGTAGAGTGAAAGTGAAAATCGTAGAGTCGGGACAGCTTCAGCGTCAGTTAGTAATATGAGCATAACTTTCTCATACGAACTCGGATTGAGGTGATTCAAGATGTTTTGGAAAGCTAATAGATAGACCTACAACTTTCATTCCTTACGAATTTTGATTTGATGTCTGTAGCGAGGTCAAAATTGACCATTTTTGGGACTGGTTTGACCTCTTATAGTAAAAGGAGTATAACTTTTGTATACGGATTCAGATTAATATGATTCAAGATGTTTTGGAAATCTGAGAGATAGACCTATAACCTTTATTCTTTAACTTTTTCGATTTGAGGTCTGTAACAGAGTCTAAATTAACCATCTTGAGGTATGATGGGTAATTGGAGGCAATCAGAGGGCGTCGGGCATGCACGTGTGCAACGTGCAATGTTTTCGACACTAAGTTATACTGTTCTTTGTATAAAGCATGAATATTATGATTTATAATGATGTCTATCATTAATCAACGATTAATTAGATAAGTGTATGAGCATGCTAAACGTGTGCATATGAGGCGGGATAGACGTGTGGCGTATAAACGTCAATGTAATATCCCAGATATTTACAAGATTTGTAAATAAGATTTTAAATATAAATTAAAGGTTATGGTTTAAAACCTAGAGTTGTAGAAGTGAGATGTGTGAAAAATGGGTGAACATTTTTTTTAATATAATGTATTTGTTAGAAATTAAATGTGGAAATATTTTAATGATGCATGTAGAGAATTTATTAAGAAAATAAATTCAATTGAAAAGTGAAGGTGGTTATATTAATATATATACACCTAATATGTGTTTGTTAGCCCAATAAGAAGATGAGTAGATTAAATACTCAATTAAACTAATAATTTAATTAGTTTAAAATGTGAAGTAAGAAGGGAAGTCATGAAATATAATTAACTAGGTTAATTATATTAGTTAAGAGTTAAAGTTATAGAAAAACTAGAATGATTGTCTAGAATGACAATATTATAAAGTTAATTAATTAAGTAATTAACTTAATTATTAAGTTGTTATATAGAGTCCATTAATGGATTTAATACAAGACCAATATGAGAATACTTGCATGAAGATGGGTAATTAAATAATAAGCCCAAATATTATAGTCCAAGAGGTAATTAATATAAGTCCAATTAAATTATGTTGGCAAGTATTGTATATAATGTGGTGGTAATCCAATTAAATTAATTACCTAGCCAAAGTTATAAAGATGTGTGAGTTGTGTTGGGTAGCCCAAATAATTAAATAAGGGAGCCCAATGCAAAATAAACTAGTAGCCCAAATATTTAGTCCAAATTTAAAAGCCAAATGTTAGTCAAAGTTGTGGTCAATATATATACATTGGTGTATATATATATGGATACTTATATAATGATATAGGATATAAAAATAAAGCCAAATTGGTGTAATATTAGAGCAAATCCCGAATTTTGGGACCCACTTGGTGAAAAGAGTGTAGATTTTGCTTGCTTGTTGCTTTATTTACACTCAAAAGGAAGCCTAGACTCAAGCTTGATAGATGTCACATGTTAGTCAATCAACCAAGTCCATTCCCTTAAATCAAGCCA
This sequence comes from Hedera helix, assembly GCA_947179155.2. Taxonomy (NCBI): domain Eukaryota; kingdom Viridiplantae; phylum Streptophyta; class Magnoliopsida; order Apiales; family Araliaceae; genus Hedera; species Hedera helix. The sequence continues at coordinate 26,467,357 of OX359270.1, forward strand.
AGTTTTGATGGTTGCAAGTAATGTTAGTCAAAGTGTATAGATATATAATATATATGTATAATGTAGAGATTTAACCATATGTTGGTTAAGTGATGGGAAAAGGTGTGGTCAAAGCTAATGTTAAATGAGATAAGAACTAACCTAAGGTTAGTTGCTAGCAAAATTAAACCACATTGGGTTAAGTCTCTACAATAGATAGAGAGAGTGAGAGTGAAGGAGACTTAGATCATTTCATTTGTTTCTTTTCTTCTTCATTTCTCCAAGTAGAAGAGAGGAGAGCTAGAGAGAAAAGAGAGAAGCCATGGAAGAGAAGCAAGATTCTTGATGCTTGGATGATTGGATGAAGAAGAAGCAAGGTTTAAAGATGGAGGTCTCATCAAGAGGAATCTATCTATGTAAGAAGATTGATCATCCAAGCCTTTTCAAAGTTCTAACAAAGAGGATAATCAACAAAAGGTGGTGCAAGGAACGTGAAAGATTAACGTAAGCTGGTTATACAAGTCCAGCGAAGTAAATGAAGAAATTCTTGAAGGCGTTGGATATAAGGTATGTTGAATAGAAAACTCAGGTTGCTGTAATGGGAAACAGTTGTTGCATTGGCTTTACTGATCTGTGGTCATGATCGTAGAGTGAGCCTCAGCAATCGTAGAGTGAGCCTCATCAATCGTAGAGTGAGTCTCAGCGATCGTAGAATGAGCCTCAGCAATCGTAGAGTGAGTCTCAGCCGATCGTAGAGTGCTTGGTCTTAGAGTACCAAATCGTTGAGTAACTTCACTGTGGGATCGTAGAGTGAAATTCCACTGTCCAAGTTTTTCTGTGAGCGCAGACTGCCAAGCTAGACGATCGTAGAGTGACTTCATAAGCAATAGTAACTTAGCTTACAACTTGCTGTTTTGATAATCCAGTTTGTTGGATCATGTTTTTGGCTTACTGGATTATAAAGAATAACTTATAGAGGTAAAGATTATATATTAAATTATAATGTATATGATCTAGAGTTGTAAAAGAGCGATGTAAAGATTGCGATTTTGGGAATAGAAGATTTTTGAAAGTTAATTAAGTTTATCGATTAATATATTGAGTTTTAACAGCATTAAATTTTATCTTTTATGTAATGTTGTGTATAATAATGAGAAGGTTGTTCGTGTAACGACTTAAACTCAGGATTGAGATTACTTTTGACGGACCAGATCCAGGGTTATTGAAGACGGATTTTGGGGCTGTCACAGTTGGTATCAAATACGCGATAAGTTTGATGAACATGGGGGGATTACAGTAGAGAGCCATAAGTTGAGAAATATAGTTCTCAGATATTAGCTAAGGTTAAGGAAAATGTTAAATGATCTGTTAAAGGATTAACAGCATGTGCAGATAGCAAGATGCTATAAACAAAAGATACTATAGGGAATAGTAGTAAACTCGTAGTGAGTGGTATGTGTTGAAATATGGAGTTTAAGCCATAAGTGCGGAACATATGAAATTCATAAAGAAGAAAATAAGTGCATGTTTGAGGAGATTTAAAGAAGGATCTTCATGGATGTATTTAAAATTGAATAGGAAAGAATCAGGGGACACTTGATTCAATAATTTAAAAAGAGGAGGATCGTACAGTAAAATGATCAGAGATGATTGATAAGATGATAGAATTAAACGATCCTATAATAAGTGAGAAATCATATAGTGAATTCAAGTGTGAATTAAGGTCATATGGTGATCGTAGTGAAATCATGGAATAACAGAAGATCTGTTAAATGATTAAGAGAATGTTTACATAGCATGACGCTATTCAAAGGTAAATACTATGAAATAGTATGGAGTAAACTCATAAAGAGTGGTTTGTGATAAGGTATGAATTTAGAAAATTCATATTAAGTTAAGAAAAGTTAGAGGTTGAAGGTTTTTAATGGAGGACTCATGTTAGTGGCTGAGTTGTACGATTCCTTGTATGGGCGGGGAATTTGTACCTGGTTTGAGAACCACTTAGCTTCCTATTAGATTAGTGGTTGAGATAACCAATTCCTTGTATGGGCAGGGGATTGCGTTTGGTTCGATAACCACTTAGCTTCCTACATTGATAATCAATTGAAACCTGGGGTCGCGTTATTCGCTATATGTATGTTGAGAAGGTGATTCTTTTCTCATATGTATAACGGATAGGTAGAGGATGTTAAAATAAGTTCGTGTTCTGAGAACCGACACGTATGATAAGTTCGTGACTCATAGTCATGTGGTGGAGTCCCTCAGCGAATGGGCGACTATGGCCTGACTAGGACAAGCTCCTCAAACCATATGATTGTGGTAAGTTCCTGAGCCCAAATACGTGGTAAGTTTGATGAACAGTGAGTGTGGGTAGAATTTAAGTAGCAAACTTAAATCTATACTAAGGATAGTTATTAAGATGGAAAAGATAAGGAGTAAAATTGGTGTTTATTTGAGGTTTTAGGATATTCTAAATCTTCTAGCTGTGCTAGACCTTGAATTCTTAAAATCGTGCCAAAATTTGCACTTTTATGCCTTTTGAAAGGATTGGATGATGATTTTCAGTTGTTTTTGAAACGTTATTTTTGAAACGTTTAAATAAGGGTCTATGCCATTTGTATCGGCTAGACATTGTTGATTTTAACTCGAAGTGATGAACTTCAAGAATTTTATTGCACATATGTGCTCTTGCAAAGTTTAAAGTTCCGATTAATATCCGAACTATTGTTGAAAAGTCTAAGCTAATTGTTTCGGCTAGACAAAAGTCGAGTTATATTTTTCAAGTATTTCTTGGGAGTACTCAGTTTAAATGTTATGCATATACATGGGGTACATAAGGTTGATCTCCATCAGTGGGAGTACCCGGTTTAAATGTTATGCTTATACATGGAGTACGGAAGGTTGATCACCTTAAGTGGTGAGTACTCGGGTTAAAGGTTTATAATTTTTGTGATTTTTTTTTTAATACCCCTACGGTGTTCAGTAAAATTTCTAATGACGCCGGACAAAGGGGATTGTTTATTTTAAAGGGGTTATTTTTACTTCCTGGTTATTCAAATTCATTCACAGTTATTGATCAATTGTGAAGACTCCTGGAGCTGTTCCAATGTTCTGGACATCGAGCGGGTAAAGGGGTGAGTATGTTGTAATTTCGAGGACGAAATTCTTAGAAGAAGGGGTGAATGTAATGACCCGAAAATTCATAAGACTAATTAGTATGGTCTTAGGAGATTGATGTGATTTAAGGCTACGTTAATCCTTGGATGAGGATGTAGTGGATAGTAGATTTGAGGAAATTTTAAGCTTTCGAGGATTCGAGCAGGAAATTTGAGGTTTAGATATGAAATTAACCCTAGTAAAGTGGTAAACAATCACTGGAAAGGAATTAGAGTCCAGTCACGGAGGGACTAGGACAGTGTTTATAAAACAATAAGTAAAGCAATGCCTATGTTAAAATAATCGATAAGATTGATCGGCGGGGCAAATGTTGTAAGGATGTAGTGCTAATTCCAAGGATGGAATCATTTGTAAGGATTAAGTTAAAAACTTAATCTGAGGAATAGAGGAGAAAGAATTACCCTCATATTTTGATTTTTACCTTATATTGAAATTTCGGGGACGAAATTATTATAAGGGGGGAAGAATGTAGCGACCCGAAATATTTTAATATAGAGAAATGGAATTATTGACTGTAATTGTAAATTTCTAGAGGATTAAATTAAATCATTATATGATGGCTTGGTTTATTTAATTATATGTTGAAATAATTAAAGAAATTTAAGGAAGGTCCAATTAATGGGTTAATTAAATTAATGGACCAACCTAGGTTGTATGATATCAAAGTCTGATAGGGTAAATGAGCTATGTGATTATTTAATTAAATAGCTAGCAAGTTAAGCTAGATATGTAAATTAATTAATATGGTTATTAATTAATGAGATTTCGTAAACATTAATAATGTTATATTTATTTCCATTTGGAAAGTTATTGATAGTGGGGTATTAATATTTTATATTTCCACTAGGAATTTAATTTGGGCAACCCAAAACTTAGTTGCAATATAAGTAACAATTGGGCCACCAATTGTTTAATTAACAAAACAAATAGCAGCCCAGCCCAAGAGTAATAACATAACCCGGTGGAAAAGTAAGAGTGCCACTCATTTAGGGACAAAACCTCAGAAAAAGCAGAGCACGCGCAGCTTGTGCAAAGCTCAAGGAATCAGTGCTGCGAAAAGAAGGAACAAGTCAGGCATAGGGGAGGCTATAGGGTCCAACTCCTCAGACTTGTTTAAGGCTGAGAGAGTGTTGTATAACCTCAGTCATTCCCTCATTCCCCTTCGCGTTCATTTAGTCTAAGAGAGATATTGAGCTTAAGAAGTAAATGCAAACTTCAGAGGAGTTCATGTTATTCGGAGAAGGCAGAATCTGAATGTAAATCATCTGTCAAAGATTGAATGTATTATCCGGTTATTTTGATTTAACTAGTTTTATCTTATTTTGGATTAAGAAAACTGAATATGCTAGAGTTGCATATGAGGTGTTTAAATGAGAGTAATGTGAACTCGGTAGTCGAATGTTGTTGAAACTAGTTAATGATTGAATTAGAACTAGAATAGTGGTTTCGGTTATTTTACACAGTCAACATTGTGAGTCTGAACCATAGTTGGTCTGTACTCAATGTTCATGTTCATAAAACTTTAGAATGAACTGGTAGTAGAGTGCTCTGGTAGTAGAGTGCTGGTAGTAGAGTGAACTGGTAGTAGAGTGCTCTGGTAGTAGAGTGCTGCTGATAGTGGAGTGAACTGGTAGTAGAGTGTTGCTGGTAGTAGAGTGTTGCTGGTAGTAGAGTGCTCTGGTAGTAGAGTGCTGCTGGTAGTAGAGTGGACTGGTAGTAGAGTGCTGCTGATAGTAGAGTGAACTGGTAGTAGAGTGCTGCTGGTAGTAGAGTGAACTGGTAGTAGAGTGCTGCTGGTAGTAGAGTGGACTGGTAGTAGAGTGATGCTGGTAGTAGAGTGGACTGGTAGTAGAGTGCTGCTGGTAGTAGAGTGCTCTGGTAATAGAGTGCTGCTGATAGTAGAGTGAACTGGTAGTAGAGTGCTGCTGGTAGTAGAGTGCTGCTGATAGTAGAGTGAACTGGTAGTAGAGTGCTGCTGGTAGTAGAGTGGACTAGTAGTAGAGTGCTCTGGTAGTAAAGTGCAAAACGTAGAGTGAAAAGTCCAAAACGTAGAGTGAAAATCGTAGAGTGAAAAGTGAAAAACGTAGAGTGAAAGTGAAAATCGTAGAGTCGGGACAGCTTCAGCGTCAGTTAGTAATATGAGCATAACTTTCTCATACGAACTCGGATTGAGGTGATTCAAGATGTTTTGGAAAGCTAATAGATAGACCTACAACTTTCATTCCTTACGAATTTTGATTTGATGTCTGTAGCGAGGTCAAAATTGACCATTTTTGGGACTGGTTTGACCTCTTATAGTAAAAGGAGTATAACTTTTGTATACGGATTCAGATTAATATGATTCAAGATGTTTTGGAAATCTGAGAGATAGACCTATAACCTTTATTCTTTAACTTTTTCGATTTGAGGTCTGTAACAGAGTCTAAATTAACCATCTTGAGGTATGATGGGTAATTGGAGGCAATCAGAGGGCGTCGGGCATGCACGTGTGCAACGTGCAATGTTTTCGACACTAAGTTATACTGTTCTTTGTATAAAGCATGAATATTATGATTTATAATGATGTCTATCATTAATCAACGATTAATTAGATAAGTGTATGAGCATGCTAAACGTGTGCATATGAGGCGGGATAGACGTGTGGCGTATAAACGTCAATGTAATATCCCAGATATTTACAAGATTTGTAAATAAGATTTTAAATATAAATTAAAGGTTATGGTTTAAAACCTAGAGTTGTAGAAGTGAGATGTGTGAAAAATGGGTGAACATTTTTTTTAATATAATGTATTTGTTAGAAATTAAATGTGGAAATATTTTAATGATGCATGTAGAGAATTTATTAAGAAAATAAATTCAATTGAAAAGTGAAGGTGGTTATATTAATATATATACACCTAATATGTGTTTGTTAGCCCAATAAGAAGATGAGTAGATTAAATACTCAATTAAACTAATAATTTAATTAGTTTAAAATGTGAAGTAAGAAGGGAAGTCATGAAATATAATTAACTAGGTTAATTATATTAGTTAAGAGTTAAAGTTATAGAAAAACTAGAATGATTGTCTAGAATGACAATATTATAAAGTTAATTAATTAAGTAATTAACTTAATTATTAAGTTGTTATATAGAGTCCATTAATGGATTTAATACAAGACCAATATGAGAATACTTGCATGAAGATGGGTAATTAAATAATAAGCCCAAATATTATAGTCCAAGAGGTAATTAATATAAGTCCAATTAAATTATGTTGGCAAGTATTGTATATAATGTGGTGGTAATCCAATTAAATTAATTACCTAGCCAAAGTTATAAAGATGTGTGAGTTGTGTTGGGTAGCCCAAATAATTAAATAAGGGAGCCCAATGCAAAATAAACTAGTAGCCCAAATATTTAGTCCAAATTTAAAAGCCAAATGATAGTCAAAGTTGTGGTCAATATATATACATTGGTGTATATATATATGGATACTTATATAATGATATAGGATATAAAAATAAAGCCAAATTGGTGTAATATTAGAGCAAATCCCGAATTTTGGGACCCACTTGGTGAAAGGAGTGTAGATTTTGCTTGCTTGTTGCTTTATTTACACTCAAAAGGAAGCCTAGACTCAAGCTTGATAGATGTCACATGTTAGTCAATCAACCCAGTCCATTCCCTTAAATCAAGCCAAGTTTTGATGGTTGCAAGTAATGTTAGTCAAAGTGTATAGATATATAATATATATGTATAATGTAGAGATTTAACCATATGTTGGTTAAGTGATGGGAAAAGGTGTGGTCAAAGCTAATGTTAAATGAGATAAGAACTAACCTAAGGTTAGTTGCTAGCAAAATTAAACCACATTGGGTTAAGTCTCTACAATAGATAGAGAGAGTGAGAGTGAAGGAGACTTAGATCATTTCATTTGTTTCTTTTCTTCTTCATTTCTCCAAGTAGAAGAGAGGAGAGCTAGAGAGAAAAGAGAGAAGCCATGGAAGAGAAGCAAGATTCTTGATGCTTGGATGATTGGATGAAGAAGAAGCAAGGTTTAAAGATGGAGGTCTCATCAAGAGGAATCTATCTATGTAAGAAGATTGATCATCCAAGCCTTTTCAAAGTTCTAACAAAGAGGATAATCAACAAAAGGTGGTGCAAGGAACGTGAAAGATTAACGTAAGCTGGTTATACAAGTCCAGCGAAGTAAATGAAGAAATTCTTGAAGGCGTTGGATATAAGGTATGTTGAATAGAAAACTCAGGTTGCTGTAATGGGAAACAGTTGTTGCATTGGCTTTACTGATCTGTGGTCATGATCGTAGAGTGAGCCTCAGCAATCGTAGAGTGAGCCTCAGCGATCGTAGAGTGAGCCTCAGCAATCGTAGAGTGAGTCTCAGCGATCGTAGAATGAGCCTCAGCAATCGTAGAGTGAGTCTCAGCCGATCGTAGAGTGCTTGGTCTTAGAGTACCAAATCGTTGAGTAACTTCACTGTGGGATCGTAGAGTGAAATTCCACTGTCCAAGTTTTTCTGTGAGCGCAGACTGCCAAGCTAGACGATCGTAGAGTGACTTCATAAGCAATAGTAACTTAGCTTACAACTTGCTGTTTTGATAATCCAGTTTGTTGGATCATGTTTTTGGCTTACTGGATTATAAAGAATAACTTATAGAGGTAAAGATTATATATTAAATTATAATGTATATGATCTAGAGTTGTAAAAGAGCGATGTAAAGATTGCGATTTTGGGAATAGAAGATTTTTGAAAGTTAATTAAGTTTATCGATTAATATATTGAGTTTTAACAGCATTAAATTTTATCTTTTATGTAATGTTGTGTATAATAATGAGAAGGTTGTTCGTGTAACGACTTAAACTCAGGATTGAGATTACTTTTGACGGACCAGATCCAGGGTTATTGAAGACGGATTTTGGGGCTGTCACAAATAATATTAATAAGTGATTAAAATATTATTAAATGGTTAATAATATTAATAAGTGATTTAAAATATTATTAAATGATTAATAATATTAATAAGTGATTAAAATATTATTAAATGGTTAATAATATTAATAAGTGATTAAAATATTATTAAATGGTTAATAATATTAATAAGTGATTTAAAATATTATTAAATGATTAATAATATTAATAAGTGATTAAAATATTATTAAATGGTTAATAATATTAATAAGTGATTAAAATATTATTAAATGGTTAATAATATTAATAAGTGATTAAAATATTATTAAAATGTTAATAATATTAATAAGTGATTAAAATATTATTAAATGGTTAATAATATTAATAAGTGATTAAAACATTATTAAAATGTTAATAATATTAATAAGTGATTAAAATATTATTAAATAATTAATAATATTAATAAGTGATTAAAATATTATTAAATGGTTAATAATATTAATAAGTGATTAAAATATTGTTAAATGATTAATAATATTAATAAGTGGTTAAAATATTATTAAATAGTTAATAATATTAATAAGTGATTAAAATATTATTAAATTGTTAATAATATTAATAAATGATTAAAATATTATTAAATTGTTAATAATATTAATAAGTGATTAAAATATTATTAAAGGGTTAATAATATTTGATTGTAGTTATATATTATCAAATGTAGATAATATTTTGAGATATTTGATACATTATTAAATGTCCAAATCATTAAGTTGCGTAAAGAAGAAAGTTTAATTGAATTAAACCAAGGTAAGAGTCCATTAGTGATTAAATATTAGACAACTTATAAAATATAGGTTGTATGAAGAACGCAAGGTATTGGTGAAAGATGTTTAAGTGTACCCGATATGTCCAACTAGGTTTGGGCTAGGGGTTTTGTCCGGAACTTAAGGGTTCGTTTGTCGGACATCTTAAGAGTTAATAATTTAAAGTTAGAGTCTTATATAAAGGCTAAGTAATAGTCATTATATCTAATGATTATTTCAATTTCCTATATAAATTGTAGGTTGAACGCAAGACGCAAATAAGCGTAACTGGTAGAAGCGAACCAGACAAGTTTTTCAGAACTTGCTCCTATGTGTATTAACATGCTGCCATGTGATATTTAATTGTTGATAAGATAATCTAATGATAATTTTGTGATATGTGAAACGCATGAAGTATGATTACATGAAAAATATGTACAAGAATAAAGCAGGATTTGCTAAATGCTAGTTGGTTATTGTATGAAATGCCTGAGGAGCATGATGTAAGTATAAAATGCATAGTATGTTTAAAATGTGAAGCATGCAATGTGTTATGTGTAACTGTTAAACTTGCTGAGCCGTCGTGCTCACTCTTGCTTAAAACCAACATTTTCAGATAGTGCAAGTTAGGTGAAGTTTTCGATAAAGATCAAGGAACAGGAAAGCATAATACTTTCACTGAAGATCTAGATGTCTATTGTAGATATCAGTCCGAATTGGACAGGTAAATGATTGAGTAGTATACGAATTAGTTGGTATATTATATGAGTGTTAAATACTCAATTTGATTGTAATAGAATGTCGTATCATGTATGATATTGAGACATACTAGGAATGTATAAAGATTGCGATTCTGGAATAGAAAGAGATGTTGTAAAATTGTAAATAAATGATTATTTAGCAATTATAATATTGTTGTAATTCATGAACAATAAGAAAAATGTAGTACTAGTGTTGAACCGGATTCGAGGTTAAAGTAACCCGGATTTGGGGTCGTCACAAGTTTGTATCAGAGCTGATAGGTTAAAAACCTTAGGTAAGAGTACCTTAGGCTATAACCATGTAGAAGATAAGTAAAATGGTAAATGAATAAACTCAGGGAGAGTTTAAGTAATAAAAGTTGAATTTGGAAAAAATTCATATAGTGAAGATTATCCAAAGATGGATTTGAAAAGATATAAGAGAGATGAAAAAGGTCATGTTGTACCTAATTTGAAGAAATGATAGAAAATATCTTATGATAAGATTTTGAGAAGCATAAAGAAAATGCTAATAAAGTCATGAAATGATCTAGAGAAATGAACTCGTAATGAGGCAGATGTGCTAAAATATGAATGGAGAGAATTCGTATTCAGTTAAGAAAAATTAGTGGTTTGTGGGTTTTTAATTGAGGACTCATATTAGTGGTTGAGTTGTACAATTCCTTGTATGGGCAGGGAATCTGTGCTTGGTTTTAGAACCGCTTAGCTTCCTATATTAATATAGTGGTTGAGTTGAACGAACCCTTGTATGGGCGGGGGCTATGATATGTCAGCGAACCAATTTGGGAGATGCTGCTGCGAAACTTGCACGATCAGTGTATATCGTAGAATAAACGTATGCACTGATGGCAGGTGTTCCTTACAGTGTTGAAGAGTTGAGAAACTGATGTATTTGTTCTTGGTTTAACGACCGCTTGACTTTCTATATTGATTAGTGGCCGAGTTGACCAATTTCTTGTATGGGCAGGAGATTGTGTTTGGTTTGACAACCACTTAGCTTCCTATAGTGATAATCGATTTGAACCTGGTGTCACGCTATTCAGTGTATATATGGTGAGAAGGTGATTCTTTTCTCATAATATATTGGATAGGTAGAGAAAATTAAGATAAATACGTGTTCTTAAAACTCATACTGATGGTAAGTTCGTGACTCATAATCGTATGGTGGAACCCCTCAGCGAATGGACGATGTTGGTCTGACTAGGATAAGTTCCCCAACCCATATGATTGTGACAAGTACCTGAACTCCTAATGTGTGGTAAGTTTGATGAACAGTGAGTATGGGTAGAGTTAAGTAGCAAGATTAAAGCTATACTAGATATAGTTATTAAGCTGAAAAAGAATGTGGAGGAAAAATTTGAGGTGTTTTGAGGTTTTAGGATATTCCAAATCTTCTAGCTATGCTAGATTTTGAAATTCTTAAAATCGTGCCAAATTCGCACTTTTGTGCTTTTGAAAAGACAAATGAGTTTTCTTGTTTTATTATTAAGTCTCAGTAACACGAGGTGTGGAGAAGTCCATCGTTACTGGTAATGACATGATAAACGATGGAGTCATCAATGCAGAGTAACCTAGTGTTGGATGTATTTTTAAGCCCACTATGGTATGCTGTAATATGACAAAGTCAAAATGATTTTTAGTATTTTGAAACGTTTAAAGAAAAGTCTATGCTAATTGTTTCGGCTAGACAAATTGATTTGAAAATATCAAAATGTATTTATAAAATCATCACACGCCATTAAAGCCATGGTGCAGAGATGAAAAAGACGGAATCCTCAACGCACTGTTGCAACGGTGCGGTATCATGAAGTCCTATAAATGAATTTTAGTACTTTAACTAATCTGAAATTATTTTTGAGTCGTAATATACGAACAGTTCAATGATGTGAGTCTATGTCATTTATTTTGACTGGACACTTTTTGGTCAGAAATGACTCGAGTTTTATTTTTCAATCCAACTTATGTTGGAGCAGAATTTTGTAGTAAGTCTGAGGTGAACAACCCCAAAATGGGGGATATGTCAGAGCCATGAATAAAGAACCCGCGAGGGGGCGCCCAACAGTGGTGGCATGCTGATATGGGTTGGTAAATCCAAAGAGTTCGACCCCGTGAGAAGTCGTTGTACACAGCGCTAGAGTACGATAGGCTGATCACCTACGTACGAAACCATTGTGGTATGTTTTCAGTCTTTGTGATAGATAAACATTCTCGCAGTATGTTCATAGTCTTTATGACTCCTCAGAATAGTATGAAAGTTTTAATGAATATTTTGATTTTCAATTTATTCTTTTGTAAGATATTGATTTTCAATTTATTCTTCTGCAAGATATTCCATTGTTCTGGAATTGTAAGTTAGAAGTATGAACTTCCTAGAAAAGGGTGGTCATAAAATTTGATGAGTAAAGGGATATTCTCAGAGATGAAAATTTGTAGAAATGAGTATGATGAAATTTCGGGGACGAAATTCTTATAAGAAGGGGTGAATGTAATATCCCAGATATTTTCAAGATTTTAAATAATATCTTAATTGATTTTATTAAAGGTTATGGTTTAAAACCTAGAGTTTGAAAAGTGAGATTTGTAGAATTTGGGTGAACATTTTTTTTAACATAATGTATTTGTTAGGAATTAAATGTGAGAATATTGTAATGATGCATATAGAGAATTTATTAAAGAAATAAATTCATTTGAGAATTGAAGACGGTTATAAGGATATATATACATAGTTATATATTCCTAGAGTTGTGCTTGTTAGCCAAATACGAAGAGGAGTAAATTTAATACTCAATTAAACTAATAAATTAATTAGTTTAAAAATGAAGTCATGAAATATAATTAATTAAATTAATTATATTAGTTATGCGTTAAAGTTGTGGAAAATTTAGGATGATTGTCTAGAATGACAATATTAAGAAGTTAATTAATTAAGTAATTAACTTAATTATTAAATTGTGGTATAAAGCCCAATATTGATTTAATTGACTAGTATAATGAAATGGTGTAGCAAGCCCAATGGAAATGTAGAGAAGCTCAATGGTGGGATTTAATTTCCAAGTCAATGATCTAATTAAATTGTGTCAAACCTTAGCTCAATGAATTAATTACGGTAGCCCAACTTAGAGTTTAATTATTTTAATTGTTGGGAGCCCTAAAGGAATTAATCTAGTAGATTAAATTTAAGGAAATTAAAGTGTGAATTGGATTATATAATTTGTCCGAGGAAGGTATTGAATTAAGTTTAATAAAGGAAGTCCGATTAATGAATTTACTAAATTAACGGACTAACCTAAGATTTTTGGGAGGAACCCTAATTAAATATTTAATTAATATTGAATATGGCAAGTCCAATTTGATTACATAAATTAAATTTAATTTGATTATTAAATTGTTCCTTAATTATTTAAACAAGCCACTTAATTAAATTAAGTGACGGACTTGTGGAAAATTCTATGTGATTGGGTATTTTATTAATCTAGCCCAATGTTTTAATTAATTGGGAGCCTAGTAAATTAATTTAGTAGCCCAACATTTCAATGGATCAAAGGAGTATCCATGGCCCAAAAAGATTAAATTCCAAAGCCCAAACATTGGCCCATTTGAAAAGAGCTTCTAGAAGGTTAATTAAATCAATTTAGGCTATAAAAATAAATGGAAATTGAGCCATTTAAGGGACATGACCGGTGGATTGATGGAATGGAGTACTTGGACTTTAAAATTCATTCATTTGATTTATTGTTAAAGTGTATGGAACACTCAAGGTTATTGTTAGCATTTTTGAGAAATGGTTGACATCCATTATATACATATATGTGCTATATGTATAATCTTATACTACTATAAATAGAGGCTAGCACTTTTAAATTAGAGTTTACAAAATTGTTGCTAGAGTTCTTCTATAGAGAGTAGTAAATTTTAGTGAGTTAACTCGGTGAGTTAAAGAAAAAGGGTAGTGAGTTAGTGAGTTCTTTAGTGAGTTACTACCGAGTCAAGTGAGCCAAGTCTAATTCTTCAAGAGGAGTGTGCTTGGATGTCATCTAACTCCATCATCTATCTTTGGAAGGAGAGAACAAGTAGCTCACAAGTCTAAAAGGTATAACACTAACCCTAAACCCTAGTTTTGAAGTTCATTATGTTTTATATTGAATATTTATGGTAGAAAAGTTATTCTCAAGCTCTAAAGGTTTATATCCATGCTAGATTGGTAGATCTAGGGTTACATGGGTGTAACATGATTATTTATGGGTGTTGGTGTTGAAAAGTTTAGCAAAATGTATGAAAACGATTTTTACCGACGGAACCTTAAACGAACGTGTGATTCGGAGCTTTATATTTTGAAACCTAAAAGTTAGGTATGAGATTTTCTTCTTTGATATGGTAAATATATAAGTTAAAAACAAAACCTAGTTGGTATAATGTTCATGTGAGTTGTTATGGTCAAGATATGATTTTTAGACTAAAGAAGGCCATTTTAAGAACTCAATGTGCAAACATTCCACTTTGTGGCTATTTTTCATAACCAAAACTTTTCCAAAAATTTGATCCAATGATAGAATATTGTAGTTTAGGAAGATACGAATCCATCGATACCAATTTGAGGTCATTTGGATTTGTAAATTTCATTTTATTCAAGTTTTAATCAAAGGAGCAAAAGTTGAAAAATCAGAAAATGGCAATTTTGCAGATTCTGCAAGAGGAGGGCCGGGGCCCTTGTTTCCTTTGTAAAAGGAGGGCCGGGGCCCTTGGTCACTGTTCACGGCCAGTGAGTTTTCCGTTCCGGGTCGGGTCGGGCCGTTCGGGTCGGGTCGGTTCGGGTCTTTTAAGTCCAAAATTGATAAAATTGCTTTAAAATTAATATAATTAATTTGGGACCCAACTTTAATAATTATTTATTATTTATAATAAATAATAAATAAAGTAAATAAAAAACTATTATTATAATTAATTATTATTTAAAGGATATTAAATGGTAATTAAAGAAAGATGAAGTTAATAAGGTAATTATTTATTATTTTAATAAATAAGGATAATTAGTTAATTATTATTTAAATGATATTAAATAATAATTAAAGGGAGATAAAGTGAATAAAATGGTCATTTGTTATTTAATGAATATTAAATAATAAATGAGATTAATTAACTAAGAGATTATTATTTAAATAATCATTAAAGGATTTGAGGATTGTTAAAATATTATTAAATGGTTAATAATATTAATAAGTTATTAAAATATTATTAAATGGTTAATAATATTAATAAGTGATTTAAAATATTATTAAATGATTAATAATATTAATAAGTGATTAAAATATTATTAAATGCTTAATAATATTAATAAGTGATTAAAATATTATTAAATGGTTAATAATATTAATAAGTGATTTAAAATATTATTAAATGATTAATAATATTAATAAGTGATTAAAATATTATTAAATGGTTAATAATATTAATAAGTGATTAAAATATTATTAAATGGTTAATAATATTAATAAGTGATTAAAATATTATTAAAATGTTAATAATATTAATAAGTGATTAAAATATTATTAAATGGTTAATAATATTAATAAGTGATTAAAATATTATTAAATAATTAATAATATTAATAAGTGATTAAAATATTATTAAATGGTTAATAATATTAATAAGTGATTAAAATATTGTTAAATGATTAATAATATTAATAAGTGGTTAAAATATTATTAAATAGTTAATAATATTAATAAGTGATTAAAATATTATTAAATTGTTAATAATATTAATAAATGATTAAAATATTATTAAATTGTTAATAATATTAATAAGTAATTAAAATATTATTAAAGGGTTAATAATATTTGATTGTAGTTATATATTATCAAATGTAGATAATATTTTGAGATATTTGATACATTATTAAATGTCCAAATCATTAAGTTGCGTAAAGAAGAAAGTTTAATTGAATTAAACCAAGGTAAGAGTCCATTAGTGATTAAATATTAGACAACTTATAAAATATAGGTTGTATGAAGAACGCAAGGTATTGGTGAAAGATGTTTAAGTGTACCCGATATGTCCAACTAGGTTTGGGCTAGGGGTTTTGTCCGGAACTTAAGGGTTCGTTTGTCGGACATCTTAAGAGTTAATAATTTAAAGTTAGAGTCTTATATAAAGGCTAAGTAATAGTCATTATATCTAATGATTATTTCAATTTCCTATATAAATTGTAGGTTGAACGCAAGACGCAAATAAGCGTAACTGGTAGAAGCGAACCAGACAAGTTTTTCAGAACTTGCTCCTATGTGTATTAACATGCTGCCATGTGATATTTAATTGTTGATAAGATAATCTAATGATAATTTTGTGATATGTGAAACGCATGAAGTATGATTACATGAAAAATATGTACAAGAATAAAGCAGGATTTGCTAAATGCTAGTTGGTTATTGTATGAAATGCCTGAGGAGCATGATGTAAGTATAAAATGCATAGTATGTTTAAAATGTGAAGCATGCAATGTGTTATGTGTAACTGTTAAACTTGCTGAGCCGTCGTGCTCACTCTTGCTTAAAACCAACATTTTCAGATAGTGCAAGTTAGGTGAAGTTTTCGATAAAGATCAAGGAACAGGAAAGCATAATACTTTCACTGAAGATCTAGATGTCTATTGTAGATATCAGTTCGAATTGAACAGGTAAATGATTGAGTAGTATACGAATTAGTTGGTATATTATATGAGTGTTAAATACTCAATTTGATGGTAATAGAATGTCGTATCATGTATGATATTGAGACATACTAGGAATGTATAAAGATTGCGATTCTGCATTAGAAAGAGATGTTGTAAAATTGTAAATAAATGATTATTTAGCAATTATAATATTGTTGTAATTCATGAACAATAAGGAAAATGTAGTACTAGTGTTGAACCGGATTCGAGGTTAAAGTAACCCGGATTTGGGGTCGTCACAAGAGTGATAGGATTCCACCTTTTGATGCTAAGCAAAGTAAAACGAAGTAATATGATACTAAATCATCTATTTGTTAACCAATTTGATGGAAATAATGAAACAATTAGAAGTTTTCTTTAACCGAGGACTTGTGTTCGTTAACCGTACGGTTTTGAATGCGACAGTGATAGGATAACACCTTTCGATGCTAAACAAAGGTGAACGAAGTAATATGACACTAAATCATCTATTTGTTTACCAATTTCAAGAAAATAATGAAAGAATTAGAAGTTTTCTTTAACCGAGGACTTGTGTTAGTTGTACGTACGGTTTTGAATGCGAGAGTGATAGGATTGCTCATTTTGATGCTAAACAAAGGTGAACGAAGTAATATGACACTAAATAATCTATTTGTTTACCAATTTGAAGGAAATAATGAAACAATTAGAAGTTTTCTTTAACCGAGGACTTGTGCTAGTTGTACGTACGGTTTTGAATGCGAGAGTGATAGGATTGCACCTTCTGATGCTAAACAAAGGTGAACTAAGTACTATGACACTAAATCATCTATTTGTTTACCAATTTGAAGGAAATAATGAGACAACTAGAAGTTTTCTTTAATTGAGGACCTGTGTTAGTTGTACGTACGGTTTTGAATGCGAGAGTGATAGGATTGCAACTTTTGATGATAAACAAAGGTGAACGAAGTAATAAGACACTAAATCAACTATTTGACCAATTTGAAGGAAATAATGAAACAACTAGAAGTTTTCTTTAACCGATGACATGTGTTAGTTGTACGTACGGTTTTGAATGCGAGAATGATAGGATTGCACCTTTTGACGCTAAACAAAGTTGAACAAAGTAATATGACACTAAATCATCTATTTGTTTACCAATTTGAAGGAAATAATGAGACAACTAGAAGTTTTCTTTAATTGAGGACCTGTGTTAGTTGTACGTACGGTTTTGAATGTGAGAGTGATAGGATTGCACCTTTTGATGCTAAACAAAGGTGAACGAAGTAATATGACACTAAATCATCTATTTGTTTACCAATTTGAAGGAAATAATGAGACAACTAGAAGTTTTCTTTAACCGATGACTTGTGTTAGTTGTACGTACGGTTTTGAATGCGAGAGTGATAGGATTGCAACTTTTGATGATAAACAAAGGTGAACGAAGTAATATAACAATAAATCATCTATTTCATTGCCAATTTCAAGGAAATAATGAAACAACTAGAAGTTTTCTTTAACCGAGGACTGGTGTTGGTTGTACGTACGGTTTTGAATGCGTGAGTGATAGGATTCCACCTTTTGATGCTAAACAAAGTTGAACAAAGTAATATGACATTAAAACATCTACTTGTTTACAAATTTGAAGGAAATGATGAAACAAATAGAAGTTTTTTTTAACCGAGGACTTGTGTTAGTTGTACGTACGGTTTTGAATGTGAGAGTAATAGGATTCCACCTTTTGATGCTAAACAAAGTAAAACGAAGTAATATGATACTAAATCATCTATTTGTTTACCAATTTGAAGTAAATAATGAAACAACTAGAAGTTTTCTTTAATCGAGGACTTGCGTTAGTTGTACGTACGGTTTTGAATGCGAGAGTGATAGGATTCCACCTTCTGATGCTAAACAAAGGTGAACGAAGTAATATGACAGTAAATCATCTATTTGTTTACCAATTTCAAGGAAATAATGAAACAATTAGAAGTTTTCTTTAACGGAGGACTTGTGTTAGTTGTACGTACGGTTTTGAATGCGAGAGTGATAGGATTGCACCTTTTGATGCTAAACAAAGTTGAACGAAGTAATATGACACTAAATCCTCTATTTGTTTACCAATTTCAAGGAAATAATGAAACAACTAGAAGTTTTCTTTAACCGAGAACTTGTGTTAGTTGTACATAAAGTTTTGAATGCGAGAGTGATAAGAATGCACCTATTAATGCTAAACGAAGTTGAAAGAAGTAATATGACACTAAATCATCTATTTGTTTACCAATTTAAAGGAAATAACGAAACAACTAGAAGTTTCTTTAACCGAGGACTTGCGTTAGTTGTACATACGATTTTGAATGTGAGAGTGATAGGATCGCACATTTTGATGCTAAACAAAGGTGAACAAAGTAATATGATACTAAATCATCTATTTGTTTACCAATTTGAAGGAATAATGAAACAACTAGAAGTTTTCTTTAACCGAGGACTTGTGTTAGTTGTACGTACGGTTTTGAATGTGAGAGTGATAGGATTCCACCTTTTGATGCTAAATAAAGTAAAACGAAGTAATATGATACTAAATCATCTATTTGTTAACCAATTTGATGGAAATAATGAAACAATTAGAAGTTTTCTTTAACTGAGGACTTGTGTTAGTTGTACGTACGGTTTTGAATGTGAGAGTGATAGGATTCCACCTTTTGATGCTAAGCAAAGTAAAACGAAGTAATATGATACTAAATCATCTATTTGTTAACCAATTTGATGGAAATAATGAAACAATTAGAAGTTTTCCTTAACCAAGGACTTGTGTTCGTTAACCGTACGGTTTTGAATGCGACAGTGATAGGATAGCACCTTTCGATGCTAAACAAAGGTGAACGAAGTAATATGACACTAAATCATTTATTTGTTTACCAATTTCCAGAAAATAATGAAAGAATTAGAAGTTTTCTTTAACCGAGGACTTGTGTTAGTTGTACGTACGGTTTTGAATGCGAGAGTGATAGGATTGCTCCTTTTGATGCTAAACAAAGGTGAACGAAGTAATATGACACTAAATCATCTATTTGTTTACCAATTTGAAGGAAATAATGAGACAACTAGAAGTTTTCTTTAATTGAGGACCTGTGTTAGTTGTACGTACGGTTTTGAATGTGAGAGTGATAGGATTGCACCTTTCGATGCAAACAAAGGTGAACGAAGTAATATGACACTAAATCATCTATTTGTTTACCAATTTGAAGGAAATAATGAGACAACTAGAAGTTTTCTTTAATTGAGGACCTGTGTTAGTTGTACGTACGGTTTTGAATGCGAGAGTGATAGAATTGCAACTGTTGATGATAAACAAAGGTGAACGAAGTAATAAGACACTAAATCAACTATTTGACCAATTTGAAGGAAATAATGAAACAACTAGAAGTTTTCTTTAACCGATGACTTGTGTTAGTTGTACGTACGGTTTTGAATGCGAGAATGATAGGATTGCACCTTTTGACGCTAAACGAAGTTGAACGAAGTAATATGACACTAAATCATCTATTTGTTTACCAATTTGAAGGAAATAATGAGACAACTAGAAGTTTTCTTTAACCGATGACTTGTGTTAGTTGTACGTACGATTTTGAATGTGAGAGTGATAGGATTGCAACTTTTGATGATAAACAAAGGTGAACGAAGTAATATAACAATAAATCATCTATTTCATTGCCAATTTCAAGGAAATAATGAAACAACTAGAAGTTTTCTTTAACCGAGGACTGGTGTTGGTTGTACGTACGGTTTTGAATGCGTGAGTGATAGGATTCCACCTTTTGATGCTAAACAAAGTTGAACAAAGTAATATGACATTAAAACATCTACTTGTTTACAAATTTGAAGGAAATGATGAAACAAATAGAAGTTTTTTTTAACCGAGGACTTGTGTTAGTTGTACGTACGGTTTTGAATGTGAGAGTGATAGGATTCCACCTTTTGATGCTAAGCAAAGTAAAACGAAGTAATATGATACTAAATCATCTATTTGTTAACCAATTTGATGGAAATAATGAAACAATTAGAAGTTTTCTTTAACCGAGGACTTGTGTTCGTTAACCGTACGGTTTTGAATGCGACAGTGATATGATAGCACCTTTCGATGCTAAACAAAGGTGAACGAAGTAATATGACACTAAATCGTCTATTTGTTTACCAATTTCAAGAAAATAATGAAAGAAATAGAAGTTTTCTTTAACCGAGGACTTGTGTTAGTTGTACGTACGGTTTTGAATGCGAGAGTGATAGGATTGCTCCTTTTGATGCTAAACAAAGGTGAACGAAGTAATATGACACTAAATCATCTATTTGTTTACCAATTTGAAGGAAATAATGAAACAATTAGAAGTTTTCCTTAATCGAGGACTTGTGTTAGTTGTACGTACGGTTTTGAATGTAAGGGTGATAGGATTGCACCTTCTGATGCTAAACAAAGTTGAACGAAGTAATATGACACTAAATCATCTATTTGTTTACTAATTTGAAGGAAACAATGAAACAACTCGAAGTTTTCTTTAACCGAGGACTTGTGTTAGTTAACCGTACGGTTTTGAATGCGACAGTGATAGGATTGTACCTTTTGATGCTAAACAAAGTTGAACGAAGTAATATGACACTAAATCATCATTTTTGTTTACCAATTTAAAGGAAATAATGAAACAACTAGAAGTTTCTTTAACCTAGGACTTGCATTAGTTGTACGTACGATTTTGAATGTGAGGGTGATAGGATTGCACCTTTTGATGCTAAACAAAGGTGAACGAAGTAATATGACACTAAATCATCTATTTGTTTACCAATTTAAAGGAAATAATGAGAGAACTAGAAGTTTTCTTTAATTGGGGACCTGTGTTAGTTGTACGTACGGTTTTGAATGTGAGAGTGATAGGATTGCACCTTTTGATGCTAAATAAAGGTGAACGAAGTAATATGACACTAAATCATCTATTTGTTTACCAATTTGAAGGAAATAATGAGACAACTAGAAGTTTTCTTTAATTGAGGACCTGTGTTAGTTGTACGTACGGTTTTGAATGCGAGAGTGATAGGATTGCAACTTTTGATGATAAACAAAGGTGAACGAAGTAATAAGACACTAAATCAACTATTTGACCAATTTGAAGGAAATAATGAAACAACTAGAAGTTTTCTTTAACCGATGACTTGTGTGAGTTGTACGTACGGTTTTGAATGCGAGAATGATAGGATTGCACCTTTTGACGCTAAACGAAGTTGAACGAAGTAATATGACACTAAATCATCTATTTGTTTACCAATTTGAAGGAAATAATGAGACAACTAGAAGTTTTCTTTAACCGATGACTTGTGTTAGTTGTACGTACGGTTTTGAATGCGAGAGTGATAGGATTGCAACTTTTGATGATAAATAAAGGTGAACGGAGTAATATGACACTAAATCATCTATTTCATTGCCAATTTCAAGGAAATAATGAAACAACTAGAAGTTTTCTTTAACCGAGGACTGGTGTTGGTTGTACGTACGGTTTTGAATGCGTGAGTGATAGGATTCCACCTTTTGATGCTAAACAAAGTTGAACAAAGTAATATGACATTAAAACATCTACTTGTTTACAAATTTGAAGGAAATAATGAAACAAATAGAAGTTTTTTTTAACCGAAGACTTGTGTTAGTTGTACGTACGGTTTTGAATGCGAGATTGATAGGATTACACCTTTTGAACTAAACAAAGTTGAACGAAGTAATATAACACTAAATCATCTCTTTTTTTACCAATTTGAAGGAAATAATGAAATAACTAGAAGTTTTTTTTAACCGAGGACTTGTGTTAGTTGTACGTACGGTTTTGAATGCGAGAGTGATAGGATTGCACCTTTTGATGCTAAACAAGGTTGAACGAGGTAAGATGACACTAAATCATCTATTTGTTTATCAATTTGAAGGAAATAATGAGACAACTAGAAGTTTTCTTTAACCGATGACTTGTGTTAGTTGTACGTACGGTTTTGAATGCGAGAGTGATAGGATTGCAACTTTTGATGATAGACAAAGGTGAACGAAGTAATATAACAATAAATCATCTATTTCATTGCCAATTTCAAGGAAATAATGAAACAACTAGAAGTTTTCTTTAACCGAGGACTTGTGTTAGTTGTACGTACGATTTTGAATGCGAGAATGACTGGATTGCAACTTTTGATGATAAACAAAGGTGAACGAAGTAATATGAAACTAAATCATCTATTTCATTACAAAATTTCAAGGAAATAATGAAACAACTAGAAGTTTTCTTTAACCGAGGACTGGTGTTAGTTGTACGTACGGTTTTGAATGCGTGAGTGATAGGATTCCACCTTTTGATGCTAAACAAAGTTGAACAAAGTAATATGACATTAAAACATCTATTTGTTTACCAATTTGAAGGAAATAACGAAACAACTAGAAATTTTTTTCAACCGAGGACTTGTGTTAGTTGTACGTACGGTTTTGAATGTGATAGTGATAGGATTCCTCCTTTTGATGCTAAATGAAGTTGAAAGAAGTAATATGACACTAAATCATCTATTTGTTTACCAATTTGAAGGAAATAATGAAACAACTAGAAGTTTTCTTTAACCGAGGACTTGTGTTAGTTGTACGTACGGTTTTGAATGCGAGATTGATAGGATTGCACCTTTTGATGCTAAACAAAGGTGAACGAGGTAATATGACCCTAAATCATCTATTTGTTTACCAATTTGAAAGAAATAATGAAACAACTAGAAGTTTTCTTTAACCGAGGACTTGTGTTAGTTGTACGTACGGTTTTGAATGGGAGAGTGATAGGATTCCACCTTCTGATGCTAAACAAAGATGAACGAAGTAATATGACACTTAATCATCTATTTGTATACCAATTTTAAGGAAAAAATGAAACAACTAGAAGTTTTCTTTAACCGAGGACTTGTGTTAGTTGTACGTACAGTTTTGAATGCGAGAGTGATAAGATTGCACCTTTTGATGCTAAACAAAGTTGAACGAAGTAATATGACACTAAATCATCTATTTGTTTACCAATTTGAAGGAAAATAATGAAACAACTTGAAGTTTTCTTTAACCGAGGACTTGTGTTAGTTGACCGTACGGTTTTGAATGCGAAAGTGATAGGATTGCACCTTTTGATGCTAAACAAAGTTGAATGAAGTAATATGACATTAATCATCTATTTGTTTACCAATTTAAAGAAAATAATAAAACAACTAGAAGTTTTCTTTAACGGAGGACTTGTGTTAGTTGTGCGTACGGTTTTGAATGCGAGAGTGTTAGGATTGCACCTTTCGATGCTAAACAAAGGTGAACGAAATAATATGACACTAAATCATCAATTTCTTTAACAATTTGAAGGAAATAATGACACAATTAGAAGTTTCTTTAACCGAGGACTTGCGTTAGTTTTACGTACGGCTTTTGAATGCGAGAGTGATAGGATTGCACCTTTTGATGCTAAACAAAGTTGAACGAAGTAATATGACTCTAAATCATCTATTTGTTTACCAATTTGAAGGAAATAATGAAACAACCAGAAGATTTCTTTAACCGAGGACTTGTGTTAGTTGTACATACGGTTTTGAATGCGAGAGTGATAGGATTGCAACTTTTGATGATAAACAAAGGTGAACGAAGTAATATAACAATAAATCATCTATTTTATTGCCAATTTCAAGGAAATAATGAAACAACTAGAAGTTTTCTTTAACCGAGGACTTGTGTTAGTTGTACGTACGATTTTGAATGCGAGAGTGATTGGATTGCAACTTTTGATGATAAACAAAGGTGAACGAAGTAATATGAAACTAAATCATCTATTTCATTACAAAATTTCAAGGAAATAATTAAACAACTAGAAGTTTTCTTTAACCGAGGACTGGTGTTAGTTGTACGTACGGTTTTGAATGCGTGAGTGATAGGATTCCACCTTTTGATGCTAAACAAAGTTGAACAAAGTAATTTGACATTAAAACATCTATTTGTTTACCAATTTGAAGGAAATAACGAAACAACTAGAAGTTTTCTTTAACCGAGGACTTGTGTTAGTTGTACGTACGGTTTTGAATGTGATAGTGATAGGATTCCACCTTTTGATGCTAAACAAAGTAAAACTAAGTAATATGATACTAAATCATTTATTTGTTAACCAATTTGATGGAAATAATGAAACAACTAGAAGTCTTCTTTAACCGAAGACTTGTGTTAGTTGTACGTACAATTTTGAATGCGAGAGTGATAGGATTGCACCTTTTGATGCTAAATAAAGTTGAAAGAAGTAATATGACACTAAATCATCTATTTGTTTACCAATTTGAAGGAAATAATGAAACAACTAGAAGTTTTCTTTAACCGAGGACTTGTGTTAGTTGTACGTACGGTTTTGAATGCGAGAGTGATAGGATTGCACCTTTTGATGCTAAACAAAGGTGAACGAAGTAATATGACACTAAATCATCTATTTGTTTACCAATTTCAAGGAAATAATGAAACAACTAGAAGTTTTCTTTAATCGAGGACTTGTGTTAGTTGTACGTACGGTTTTGAATGTGAGAGTGATAGGATTCCACCTTCTGATGCTAAACAAAGATGAACGAAGTAATATGACACTTAATCATCTATTTGTATACCAATTTTAAGGAAAAAATGAAACAACTAGAAGTTTTCTTTAACCGAGGACTTGTGTTAGTTGTACGTATAGTTTTGAATGCCAGAGTGATAGGATTGCACCTTTTGATGCTAAACATAGTTGAACGAAGTAATATGACACTAAATCATCTATTTGTTTACCAATTTGAAGGAAATAAGGAAACAACTCGAAGTTTTCTTTAACCGAGGACTTGTGTTAGTTGACCGTACGGTTTTGAATGCGAAAGTGATAGGATTGCACCTTTTGATGCTAAACAAAGTTGAACGAAGTAATATGACATTAATCATCTATTTGTTTACCAATTTAAAGAAAATAATTAAACAACTAGAAGTTTTCTTTAACGGAGGACTTGTGTTAGTTGTACGTACGGTTTTGAATGCGAGAGTGTTAGGATTGCACCTTTCGATGCTAAACAAAGGTGAACGAAATAATATGACACTAAATCATCAATTTATTTAACAATTTGAAGGAAATAATGAAACAATTAGAAGTTTCTTTAACCGAGGACTTGCGTTAGTTTTACGTACGGCTTTTGAATGCGAGAGTGATAGGATTGCACCTTTTGATGCTAAACAAAGTTGAACGAAGTAATATGACTCTAAATCATCTACTTGTTTACCAATTTGAAGGAAATAATGAAACAACCAGAAGATTTCTTTAACCGAGGACTTGTGTTAGTTGTACATACGGTTTTGAATGCGAGAGTGATAGGATTGCACCTTTTGATGCTAAACAAAGGTGAACGAAGTAATATGACACTAAATCGTCTATTTGTTTACCAATTTGAAGGAAATAATGAGACAACTAGAAGTTTTCTTTAACCGATGACTTGTGTTTGTTGTACGTTTGGTTTTGAATGCGAGAGTTATAGGATTGCAACTTTTGATGATAAACAAAGGTGAACGAAGTAATATGACACTAAATCATCTATTTAATTGCCAATTTCAAGGAAATAATGAAACAACTAGAAGTTTTCTTTAACCGAGGACTGGTGTTGGTTGTACGTACGGTTTTGAATGCGTGAGTGATAGGATTCCACCATATGATGTTGAACAAAGTTGAACAAAGTAATATGACATTTAAACATCTATTTGTTTATCAATTTGAAGGAAATAATGAAACAACAAGAAGTTTTCTTTAACCGATGACTTGTGTTAGTTGTACGTACGGTTTTTAATGGGAGACTGATAGGATTCCACCTTTTGATGCTAAACAAAGTAAAACGAAGTAATATGATACTAAATCATCTATTTCTTAACCAATTTGATGGAAATAATGAAACAACTAGAAGTTTTCTTTAACCGAGGACTTGTGTTTGTTGTACGTACGGTTTGGAATGTGAGAGTGATAGGATTCCACCTTATGATGCTAAACAAAGATAAACGAAGTAATATGACATTAAATCATCTATTTGTATACCAATTTCAAGGAAATAATGAAACAACTAGAAGTTTTCTTTAACTGAGGACTTGTGTTAGTTGTACGTACGGTTTTGAATGCGAGAGTGATAGGATTGCACCTTTTGATGCTAAAAAAAGTTGAACGAAGTAATATGACACTAAATCATCTATTTATTTACCAATTTGAAGGAAATAATGAAACAACTAGAAGTTTTCTTTAATCGAGGACTTGTGTTAGTTGTACGTACGGTTTTGAATGTGAGAGTGATAGGATTCCACCTTCTGATGCTAAACAAAGATGAACAAAGTAATATGACACAAAATCATCTATTTGTTTACCAATTTCAAGGAAATAATGAAACAACTAGAAGTTTTCTTTAATTGTGGACTTGTGTTAGTTGTACGTACAGTTTTGAATGCGAGAGTGATAGGATTGCACCTTTTGATGCTAAACAAAGTTGAACGAAGTAATATGACTCTAAATCATCTTTTCGTTTACCAATTTGAAGAAAATAATGAAACAACTCGAAATTTTCTTTAACCGAGGACTTGTGTTAGTTAACCGTACGGTTTTGAATGCGACAGTGATAGGATTGCACCTTTTGATGTTAAACAAAGTTGAACGAAGTAATATGACACTAAATCATCTATTTGTTTACCAATTTAAAGGAAATAATAAAACAACTATAAGTTTTCTTTAACGGAGGACTTGTGTTAGTTGTACATACGGTTTTCAATGCGAGAGCGATAGGATTGCACCTTTTGATGCTAAACAAAGGTGAACGAAATAATATGACACTAAATCATCAATTTATTTAACAATTTGAAGGAAATAATGAAACAATTAGAAGTTTTTTTAACCGAGGACTTGCATTAGTTGTACGTACGGTTTTGAATGCTAGAGTGATAGGATTGCACCTTTTGATGCTAAACAAAGTTGAACGAAGTAATATGACACTAAATCATCTATTTGTTTACCAATTTAAAGGAAATAATGAAACAACTATAAGTTTTCTTTAACGGAGGACTTGTGTTAGTTGTACGTACGGTTTTCATTGCGAGAGCGATAGGATTGCACCTTTTGATGCTAAACAAAGTAAAACGAATAAGTTTGATTAACAGGGTTGGGTTTAGAGTAGAGAGCCATAAGTTAAGAGATATAGTTCTTAGATATTGGCTAAGATTAAGGATATATGAAGAAATAGAAGTATAAGAAAGAATTGAATGAATTAATGAAGTAAAGAAGAGATTATTAGGATTGGGTAGGCAATCCACTCTTCTAGCTATGCTAGACCATTCATGTTTTTTTTAAAATGTGTTTATTTCCGCACGTTGGTGCAGCAAAATGTTTTGTTCAAGTATCGAAAAATGATTTTTAAAATTCCGTGATTCATGGTCTATGCCAATTGGTTCGGCTAGACAAAGTTATTTTGAAAATTTCAAAATGTAATCATAAAAGTCATTGTCACACTGTTGATTATGGTGTGAAATGATAATATGGCGGAATTCTCAACGTACTTCTATGACGGTACGGTATTAAGAGGTCTTAAATGACTGGATTCTCAACGTACTACTAAGATAGTGCGGTATTATGAAGCCTTTTAAAGGATTTTCTTGGATTCAAGTTTTGAGCTAATGATAATATTTTTGAAAAATTTTAAGTTTTCGAAGAATGAACAGTTTAATGATGAGGGTTTATACCATTTGTTTCGGTTAGACCGTTTTGAAAAAGCAATGAACAAATGTTTTTTTTTTTTTTTTTGAAATCCAGATAATGGATAAAACAAATGTTTTTAAAGTCTGAGGTGAACAACCCTGAAAAGGGATATGTTATATGGGTTGGTTAACATGGTGCAGCCCAAAAGAAAAAGTAAAAAGGGTACAATAGGCTGATCACCTAGTGTACTAAATACGGTAGTTTCTAGTCTCTGTGACTGGTAAACAGGCCGACAGCAAACTAATGGCGTGGTTGAGTTGTGACAGCCCCAAAATCCGTCTCCAATAACCCCGGATCTGGTCCGTCAGAAATAACCTCAATCCTGAGTTTGAGTCGTTACACGAACGACCTTCTCCTAGAACCACAACATTTAAATAAAATCATGTTGTTAAAACTTGGTAAATTTAAAATTTAAGACATTTACTTAACCTTGTCTCAGAATCGCAATCTTTACATGAATCCTACAACTCAGATCATTTATTCCATGACCTAGTGTATTACAACCAATTGTGAGCAACAAAACTCGCATCCTAACAATAAGTCGACATGACTATTTACTCACTGCTTTTAATTACACGAGTTTACAAAACATTAACACTCATGTTAACTACAACTACCTTTCAATACTATTACAAGGCTTTACATCCGGGATGGTACCAAATGGTAATTATTCCCACAAAATGCAACTTTAACTTTAAACAGTTCTAGTGACAACCTTTATTAATAAAATAAACTTCGCACATCTTCTTTGCGATTATCGGGATCTTCGAACTCTTCGCCCTTCCCTGAAAATGTTTATAATAGCAAGAATGAGCACGACGGCTCAGCAAGTCCAACAGCTAACACATAACACATAGGTTACATTTAATTTATGCTTTATGCTCCATGCTTGGCATTTACTTAGGCATCATGCTTATCATGCGTTGCATTTATAAAATCTACCCATGCTTACCATGCATGTCAATATATCCAGGTTATATAACTCATATAACACATTACAAATCATAGCATTAATTATATCAGCTATTAACATCATATGACCGTACACAGACAACATTTACAATCAGATAGCACATAACATGAGTGCACATTTAATAGTTTATGCATATAAAACATAACACTGGAAAACTTGCAGGGATAACAAATATCACTGAAAGACTTGCCTGGATTGCAACACCAGTTTACGCTAACCTTTCGCGTTCCTTGCACCACCTATACAACATGAGAGATCAACGGTGCATTATATTAGTCAACGTTTGACTCAATATTTAATCCTATTCTTAGGATGTCTACTTCCTTTTATCGTCCCATTTATTCACTAGGGTTGATTAATTAGTTTAATCCATTGTGGATTCATCACGATGTTTCACATAAACATCGTAAACCTTCTATACTTAACTTTGTATATCCGACATTCCTTAATGCCATAACATTATCATTCTAGTAATAATTTCTTAATTACATAACCTCATTTATTATAACAAATGATCACTTTATTAACTTCATCCCGCTTTAATTATTATTTAATTTAATATCCTTTAAATAGTAATTAACTAATTAATCACCCTTATTTGTTTAAAAAAAATAAGTAATTACCTTTTTATATTTATCATTCTTTAATTATTATTTAATACCTCTTAAATAATAATTAATTACATACCCATCCTTATTCATTATTGAATATAACTCACTTTAATTATTGTTGCACAATAATTAATTAAATACCTTGTTTCAATTACAATGAAACCTTTATCATTATCATTAATCATTTGATATTAATTACTCATTGTCTAATATTATTAATCTGTTAATAATATTTTAATTAATAAAATATTTCCTGAAACCGGCGACTGAACCGAGGTTCAGGGCCTGAACACACTGTCTGGGCTGGCAGCTCTACGATCGTCGAGTGGGGGTCACTCAACGATTTTCCAAGACTGGTCCAGACTGTTCTACGACTCGGCGAGTACAAAGCATTCTACGATCTCGAGTGGACTCTACGATTTCCAGTGACTAAGGCCACTCTACGATTTCCAGTGACTAGTGTCACTCTATGATTTTCAGTGACTAGGGTCACTCTACGATTTTCAAGGACTAGGGTCACTCTACGATTTTCAGCGACTAGGGTCACTCTACGATTTTCAGCGACTAGGGTCACTCTACGATTTGTGAGTGGGAACCACTCGACGATTCACAAGTCTGGTTTAGACTGCTCGACGATCCCTTGTGCGAGCTTACTCTACGATCTACCGAGTAACTAAACGAAGTCACTCTATGATTTACACCTAAGCTCACGGCTTAGTTCTTTCTCAATATTATAGTGGGCTCTACGATTTCCGATTGAGGCCACTCTACGATTTTTCAGGTTTACCCTACTATTCTTTCTCCTGACTTGGTTAAGTCATTCATTGGCTGAAGGGTGAGCTCTACGATCAGAGTGCAACCACTCTACGATTCTTACCACAACACTCTACTACCAGCAGTACTCTACTACCAGTTCACTCTACTACCAGCAGCACTCTACTACCAGTTCACTCTACTACCAGTTCACTCTACGATTTTCACTGCAACTAAGGAAAATTGTCAGATTTACAATAACTTCATACAACATACCAGAACTCATTTTAACCTTTATGGTTTACTCTTTAGACTAACAAAACGTCTAACATATTACTTAAAGAGGTTCTGATTTTGAAAACAGATCATTGGACAAAAGGTTTAACCACCTCGATTTTCTTAGACTTTTAGTCAAACACTCGGTGAGCATATGGGAATATCTTCATAAACTGATTATTTACAGTAAACAAATACTCTTCCCCACCTACTCCAACCTTGTATCGCCTGAACCCTTCATGGTCCTTAACACAGATTTCTCCCAACAGAGAACAACATCTAAACCAAATAATAAGTCAATACACCAGTCCATTCTAAAGTTTTATGAACATGAACACCGAGTACAGACCAACTGTGGTTCAGACTCTTAATGTTGACTGGGTAAAATAATCGAAACCATTATTCTAGTTCTGATTCAATCATTAACTAGTTTCAACAACATTTGACTACCAAGTTTACATTACTCTCATTTAAACACCTCATATGCAACTCTAACATATTCTGCTTCCTTAATCCAACATAACATAAAACTAGTTAAATCAAAATAACCGGATAATACCTTTAATCTTTGACAGATGATTTACATTCAGATTCTGCCTTCTCCGAATAACATGAACTCCTCTGAAGTTTGCATTTACTTCTCAAGCTCAATATCTCTCTTATCCTAAATGAACACGAAGGGGAAATGAGGGAATGACTGAGGTTATACAACACTCTCTCAGCCTTAAACAACTCTGAGGAGTTGGACCCTATAGCCTCCCCTATGCCTAACTTGTTCCTTCTTTTCGCAGCACTGATTCCTTGAGCTTTGCACAAACTGCGCGTGCTCTGCTTTTTCTGAGGTTTTGTCCCTAAAGGAGTGACACTCTTACTTTTCCACCGGGTTATGTTATTACTTTTGGGTTGGGCTGCTATTTGTTTTGTTAATTTAAACAATTGGGGGTCCAATTGTTACTTCTATTGTAACTAAGCTTTGGGTTGCCCAAATTAAATTCCTAGTGAAGATATAAAATATTAATACCCCACTATCAATAACTTTCCAAATGAAAATAAATATAACATTATTAATGTTTACAAAATCTCATTAATCATATTAATTAATTTACATATCTAGCTTAACTTGCTAGCTATTTAATTAAATATCACATAGCTCATTTGCCCTATCAAGCTTTGATACTATACAACCTAGGTTGGTCCATTAATTTAATTTACCCATTAATTGAACCTTCCTTAAATTCCCTTAATTACTTCAACACATAATTAAATAAACCAATCCATCATATAATGATTTAATTTAATCCCCCAGAAATTTACAATTACTGCCAATAATTCCATTTCTCTATATTAAAATATTTCGGGTCGCTACATTCTTCCCCCCATATAATAATTTCGTCCCCAAAATTTCAATATAAGGTAACTCAACAAATATGAGGGTAATTCTTCCTCATCATATTTTCTGCACCTATATACAATATAGATACCTAACTTAGTGTATACCTTATCATATACCCCTTCAACCAATTCTAGGTTTTAAACTCCCAACAATTATTTTCCTCAGATTAAGTTTTTTTAACTTAATCTTTACAAATGATTCTATCCTTGGAATTTGCACTACATCCTTACAACATTTGCCCCGCCGATCAATCTCATCGATTATCTTATCAGAGGCATTGTTTTACTTATTGTTTTATAAACACTGTCATAGTCCCTTCGTGATAGGACTCCAATTCCTTTCCAGTGATCGGCCATCACTTTACCAAGGTTAGCTTTATGTCTTAACCTCAAATTTTGCTCGAATCCTCGAAAGCTTAAAATTTTCTCAAATCTACTATCCACTACTTCCTCTTCCAAGGATTAGCGTTGTGACGACCCCAAATCCGGGTTCCTTTAACCTCGGATCCGGTTCAACACTAGTACTACTTTTCCTTATTGTTCATGAATTTCAACAATATTATAATTGCTAAATAATCATTTATTTACAATTATATAACATCTCTTTCTATTCCAGAATCGCAATCTTTATACATTCCTAGTATGTCTTCATATCATACATGATACGACATTCTATTACAATCAATTTGAGATCATATGTATAATGACTCAATCACACCATCCTATTATCCTTATTCATAAAGGACAACGTCTGAAAAATGATATTCAAATAATCTGTAAATGTTCTCTTAACAATTTAAGTTTGCTAATCTATAGCACAACAAAACATAAACTATTCATATCTACTTACACAAGTGAATGAATTAGTCTACCGCAAGGTTTTACTACAAAAGCACCTATGCTTCAATCTTGATGACTCGTTAGTCAATCTTCATCTTTGCCTCTACCGGAGTAATCGGCTTCCTCAAGCTACTCTGTAATGTTTTGTTTTAAGCAAGGGTGAGCACGACGGCTCAGCAAGTCTAACAGTTTCACATAACACGTAAAAACAGTTCAATCATGCTTCATGCTTCATGCATCTTATGCTTTGCAGTACATACATTTCTCATGCATATCATGTCTCGCATTTAATCTATGCTTCATGCCTAGCCTCTATCATGACATATAGTTCAATGCAGAACAATTGTCTTAAATCAACTACCGCATATCAACAGTTCAAATCAACTTATTTCACAAAAGCACATTAACACATCTTTGCACATAACCACGTATGAGCACATCACATTTTAATAACAAACTTATAAATTATGCACATAATGCAACACGTTCTGAAAAACTTGCCTGGACTTGTATAACCAGCTTACGTTAATCTTTGACGTTCCTTGCACCACCTACACGGTATGTGAGATCAACGGTGCACAATATCAGTCAAAGTTTGACTCAATACTAAATCTTATTTTAAAGATATTTATTTCTTCTTATCATCCCCTTTATTTAATAAGGTTAATTTCATATTTTCGTCTCTCTTTAACTTGACTCAGTGTTTCATATTCAACACCATAAATCTTTTGTTCGAAACTATGCAATTCTGACATTTATTAATGTCACTGCATTAAAACTTGGACCCTATATTTATTTAGGTCGATCCACCAATTAATCACTAATGGACCATACCCTTGGTTTAACTTAATCACATCATTTATCTCGATACTTATCATAATATTACCCACCTTGGATAATATTTTAAATTTTACTATCAATTAGTAATAACTTATAATGTTATTTAATTGTTAAATAACACTTTAAATAATCATTACTATTATTAATTTATTTTTAATAATAGTTTACCTTAATCATTATTATTAATCTTTTAATAATAATTTAATTACTTGCTAATATTATTACCCTTTAATAATATTTTAATTGACTTCTCATTATTATCAATCATTTTAATAATAATTTAATTGTTCATCAATATTATCAATCATTTAATAATATTTGAAATCCTCACGTATCATTAGTAATTATTTAATAACGATTCAACCCTTAACTATTATTACCCAATAGTTAATTACTTGTTAAACAATATTATTAATTCTTTAATAATATTCTAAATCTTTATTTATCATTATTATTTATTTAATAATGATTTAACTCTTAACTATTACTATTTAATAGTTAATTAAATGCTAAATAATATTATTAATCCTTTAATAATATTTTAAATTAATTACATATCATTATTAATTATTGAATAATGATTTAATTCTTAACTATTATCATTTAATAGTTAATCAATAATATTATCAATATATTTTAATTACTTAATAATCTTCTTTCGATTAAGTAATAATTTATTCCACTTAATTACCATTTAATTATTATTTAATATGAATTAAATAATAATTAATTAATTAATTATCCGAACTAATTATTTAATATTAATTAAATAATAATTAATTAATTAATTAACCTTACTTATTATTTAATATTAATTAAATAATAAATAATTAGTTTATTTAACCTTAATTATCCTTTAATTATTATTTAATATTAATTAAATAATAATTAATTACTTAATTAACCTTACTTATTATTTAATATTAATTAAATAATAAATAATTAGCTTTCTAACTTTAATATTCTTTAATTATTATTTAATATTAATTTAAATAATAATTAATTATTTATTTAACTTTACTTATTATTTAAGTGCAATTAAATAATAAATAACTAACTTATTCATCTTAACATCCTTTAATTATTATTTAATATTCATTAAATCATAATTAATTAATTACATAACTTCATATATTATTTAATATTTATTAAATAATATTTAATTAGAGTATTAGCCTATTTATACACTAATAAATAGCTAATATATAGTGAATCACTCCAATAATTTCAAATTTTATTTTATAACACTTAACTAGCATGCCAATAGGTCAAATATTATTTTTCTGAAATTAAAAATAATTTTTCCATAATTATTAGCAATTTAGTAAGCTTTAATCCACCATTAATTCTAATAAATACCAAATTACAAAAAAAATTCGGATTTTAAATTTTGATAATTTTCTTTATAAAATTATAAGCATTTTCTCTTTTGGAACCAACCCAAGAACCGGCCTAAAAATGTCCGAACCGGCCCTACCTAGAAATCATGAAAAACGGAAAAAAACCGAACCGGCCGGTTTTTTTAAAAAAATAGGCAGATTACTTTCTTAGTTTTCCAGACTTGGGGTCTCCGACGGGAACTTGAATAAAATGAAATCCACAAGTCCGATTGAGGCCTATTTGGTATCGATGGATTCGTAACTTCCCGAACTACATTTTTCTGTCATCAAACATCAAATTTGGATTTGTTTTGGTCACGGAAATTGGCTCCAAACCGGACTGTTGTGCACAGCCCTAAAATAGTGGGGTGTTTTGGTAGAAAATCCATATCTTGCTCATTTTAAATCGGATTTTAGTCATTCAAATTGGAGAATCTTCATATTTCATGGATCTATCATCCAAAATTGACGGATCATAAATCCGACTTACGGATTGTGAACAGTAATTCCGTGAAGGGGCTGCTACGTATTAGATTAATTAATTTTCGACGGTAAAAATTTATTCAATGAGTTTGATGAAATTTTTCATCACAAACACATATAAAAACCCATGTTAAACCCATGTAACCCTAGATATACCAATATATCATGAATCTATCCATTTAGACTTTGAAAATTATATTTCTACCATAGAAATTATATAATACCCAAAGAACAATATCAAGCTAGAAGGTTTTATACCTTTTGTTGATTATCCTCTTTGTTAGAACTTTGAAAAGACTTGGATGATCAATTTTCTTACATAGATAACTTCCTCTTGAGGAGACCTCCATCTTTAAACCTTGCTCCAAGATCATCCAACCATCAATGCTCACAAGATCTAACTTTCTTTTTCTTTTTCTCTAGAGTTTTTCTCTATTTTCTTTCTCTCTAGCTTTTCTAGTAAAAAGACTAACAACCATATCACAAGTGTGGGAAGCACTCTATATATAGCCAAATGCTAATACTTTATTAACTCTCCTAATTCACCAACATAGTCAATTTAGAGCTTAATTGAGATTACTATAGCATGGATTGATTGACAACTTGATTGACATCCATCAAGGTTGCTTGTAAGCAACTTTTGGAGTGTAAAATAAGCAAAAATAAAGCCACACACAACATCCACATGTGGGGCCCCCCCAAAATTCGGGATTTATCAATTTACTACACCATTTTAGCTTTATTTTTATATCCTATATCATTATATAAGTATCCATATATATATACACCAATGTATATATATTGACCACCACTTTGACTACCATTTGGGCTCCACATTGGACCCTAGGATTTAATATATTGGGCTCATTCAACTAATTGATTTGGGCTCAATTTATTTACTGCATTGGGCTAATATTAAATACCCTATGTTACATTTAATTAAAACAAGCATTGGGCTTGGTTAATTATTACATAAATCAATGTTCAAATTAAATTATATGGACTACTAGGTTAATTAATTTGACCTAGTTTAATACCTCAATTGGACTTATAATATAATCCAATTAGACTTACATTTAATTATCCTACCACATTGGGTTACATAATTAACTCACCCATAGTTAATTCTCAACACTACCTTCCTTCCTCCATCAATTAACCAATGTTTGGTTAATTCTCTCTCTTGTCTACCAACTAGGGTTATTCAATTAACCCTACATTAGTTAATTCTCTACACTCAATCAATACATGAAAAATATTCTTCCAACACATTGACCATCATTTGACTTTAATGTGTTTGGGCTACATGGATTACTTTGTATTGGGCTCTCTTATTTAATTACTTGGGCTACCCAACACAACTCACATATCATATATAACTTGGGCTTATTATTTAATTACCCACCTTCATGCAAGTATTCCCATATTGGGCTTGTATTAAATCCATCAATGGACTCTATATAACAACTAAATAATTAAGTTAATTACTTAATTAATTATCTTCTTAATATTGTCATTCTAGACAATATTCCACTTCTCTACTTGCTAATCTTAGCTTTAATTCATGACTCATATAATTAATTCAATTCATTATATTACATGACTTTCCTTTTTAATCTATATTTAAACTAATTAATTTATTAGTTTTATTGAGTATTTAATTTACTTCACACATCATCTTGTTTGACTAGCAAACTCAACTCTAGGTATATATATATATATATATTCACCTTCACTTCTCAATTGAATTTATTTCCTTAATAAATTCTCTACATGCATCAATACAATATTCTCACATTTAATTTCTAACAAATAAATTATGTTAAAAAAAAATGTTTACCCATTTTCTACACATCTTCCTTCTCACCTTCTAGGTTTAAACCTTAACCTTTAATAAAATCAATTAAGATATTATTTAAAATCTTGAAATTATCTGGGATATTACATTCACCCCTTCTTATAAGAATTTCGTCCCCGAAATTGTAATATCCCAGATAATTTCAAAATTTTAAATAATATCTTAATTGATTTTATTAAAGGTTAAGGTTTAAACCTAGAAGGTGAGAAGGAAGATGTGTTGAAAATTGGTAAACATTTTTTTTTTTAACATAAATTATTTGTTAGAAATTAAATGTGAGAATATTTTAATGATGCAGGTAGATAATTTATTTAAGAAAGAAATTCAATTGAGAAGTGAAGGTGAATATATTAATATTTATATATATACACCTATAGTTGAGTTTGTTAGTCAAACAAGATGATGTGTGAAGTAAATTAAATACTTAATAAAACTAATAAATTAATTAGTTTTAGTATGGATTAAAAAGAAAAGTCATGTAATATAATTAATTGAATTAATTATATAAGTTATGAATTAAGGTTATGAGTAACAAGTAGGGGAGTGGAATATTGCCTAGAAGGACAATATTAAGAAGTTAATTAATTAAGTAATTTACTTAATTAATAAGTTGTTATAGATGTAAGCCTAATATGGAGATATTTGCATGAAATGGGTAATTAAATAAGAGAGCCAATAAAAAGTAAGTTATGTAGCCCAAACCATTAAAAGTCAAATGATGGTCAATGGTTGGGAGAAGCATTTCAAGTATTGATTGAGTGTAGAGAATTAACTAGTGTCTAGTTAATTGAATAACCCTAGTTGGTTGACAAGAGAGATAACATTAACCAATCATTGGTTAATTTCTAGATAAATAAATGTGGGGTTAAGAATTAACCGTGGATGGGTTAATTAAGTAACCCAATGTGGTAGAATTAATTATAGCAAATCTAATTGGATTATATTATAAGTCCAATTGAGGTATTAAACTAGGTCAAATTAATTTAACCTAGTAGTCCATATAATTTAATTTGAACATGGATTTATGTAATAATTAACCAAGCCCAATGCTTGTTTAATTAAATGTAACATAGGGTATTTAATATTAGCCAAATGTAGTAATTAAATTGAGCCCAAACAAATTTAATTGACGAGCCCAATAGAAATATTAAATTGATCCAATGTGGAGCCCAAATGGTAGTCAAAGTTATGGTCAATATATATACATTGGTATATATATATATTGATACTTATATAATGATATAGGATATAAAAATAAAGCCAAATTGGTGTAATTTATTGGCAAATCCCGAATTTTGGAGGGGGCCCCACATGAAAATGTTGAGTGTGGCTTTATTTTGCTTGTTTTACACTCTAAAAGTTGCTTGGAAGCAACCTTAATAGGAGTCATTCATCCTTGTCAATCATCTTGTCCATTCAAGCTATAGTAAGCTTGATTAACCCTTAAATTCACCAACACTAGTTGATTAGTGAAGGTTGATGGTGATTAGGGAGGGTCTATATATAGCATCCATCACCCTCTTGTTATGTTTGTTAGTTATTTTTCAATAAACTCCTAGAGAGAAAAGAGAGAGTATTCTAGAGAAAAGCAAGCAAGCTTTGGGAGATTGATGATCCACTAAGGAAAATTGTTAGAGAATGAGCAAGGTGGAGTCACAAGCCTAGCTCATATCAAGAGGAAGAAGATCATCCATGTCTAAGAGGTTAAAAAGTACTCTAAACCTTTTTTTAATTTCATTTTTGTTGTTTAAATAAGTTTTAAACGGTTAAAATATATTTTTAACCGATCAAAACTTGTTTTGATGGTCTAGAAGTCTTTAACTATGTAATATATGTATATTCATAGTTTGATGGGTTTAACATGGGTTTTTATATGTGTTTGTGATGAAAAATTTCATCAAACTCATTGAATAAATTTTTACCGACGAAAACAAGTTAATCTAATACGTAGCAACCCCTTCACGGAATTACTGTTCACGATCCGTAAGTCGGATTTGTGATCCGTCAATTTTGGGTAATAGATCCATGAAATATGAAGATTCTCCAAGTTGAATGACTAAAATCCGATTTAAAATGAGCAAGTTATGGAATTTTTAGTAAAACACATCCATGTTGGAAAATCAGAAAAATTAGCTACTGATCAGCCCCTTTAACACTGTTTTTCGAGACCTAGACAACTCCAAATTTGGTGTTTGATAAATGAAAACTATAGTTTAGGAAAATACGAGTCCAACGCCTCCGACTGGACCTTAATCGGAGTTGTAGATTTCGTTTTATAATCGTTTCCGTGAAGGACCCCAAAACTGTCCGAAAATCTGAAAAGGCCAAAAATAGTTACTGTTCAGTTTGGTCCAGGGGCAGTTTCGTCCACTTTTATTTCTCTAAAAATTCTGAATATTTTTGGAATGATAGTTTGATGAGCTAACTGAGTCTAGTAAAAAGATGGTGATTTTTGATTGTGTAAAACTCAAGTTATGGATTTTACAATAAAGTGTGATTTTTAGAAATGTATCAAAATAACTTTTTGTGTACAACTCAGAAAAATATGAAATTTATACAGGAGCTGTTCTATGATAACAGGAACTAATCCTGAAAATTTCATAATATTCTGAAAAAGGAATAATTTATGATAAATGGTGCAAGATCTGATTATTTTGGGCTATTTAAAACTAGTAAATGAATTTTAAAAATTACGAGAAAAATATATGTTCAATATGGAGCTATATCCTGTCAAATACCAGAAATACTTATGAGACTGAGATCAAGTTTAAGATACAGGGACAATGTTAAGAGAAATTGTTAATGTATAGTCTAAAATAAGACTATTTCAACCAATATGATTATGGGATCATTGGTTAAGTCGATAGATGTATGAAATTAACGCACAAGGTCCGCCGCATCGAAAAGCACGGGGATTTTTGGGGGCGTTACATATCCTATCACTCTCGCATTCAAAACCATACGTACAACTAACACAAGTCCTCAGTTAAAGAAAACTTTTAATTGTTTCATTATTTCCATCAAATTGGTTAACAAATAGATGATTTAGTATCATATTACTTCGTTTTACTTTGTTTAGCATCAAAAGGTGGAATCCTATCACTCACACATTCAAAACCTTACGTACAACTAACACAAGTCCTCGGTTAAAGAAAACTTCTAGTTCTTTCATTATTTCCTTCAAATTGGTAAACAAATAGATGATTTAGTGTCATATTACTTTGTTCAACTTTGTTTAGCATCAAAAGGTGCAATCCTATCATTCT
Organism: Hedera helix; assembly: GCA_947179155.2. Taxonomy (NCBI): domain Eukaryota; kingdom Viridiplantae; phylum Streptophyta; class Magnoliopsida; order Apiales; family Araliaceae; genus Hedera; species Hedera helix. The sequence continues at coordinate 26,508,133 of OX359270.1, forward strand.
CGCATTCAAAACTGTACGTTTATCACAAGTCCTCGGTTAAAGAAAACTTCTAGTTGTTTCATTATTTCCTTGAAATTGGTAACCAAATAGATGATTTAATGTCATATTACTTCGTTCATCTTTGTTTAGCATCAGAAGGTGGAATCCTATCACTCTCGCATTCAAAACCGTACGTACAACAAACACAAGTCCTCGGTTAAAGAAAACTTCTAGTTGTTTCATTATTTCCTTCAAATTGGTAAAGAAATAGATGATTTAGTGTCATATTACTTCGTTCACCTTTGTTTAGCATCAAAAGGTGCAATCCTATCACTCTCGCATTCAAAACCGTACGTACAACTAACACAAGTCCTCGGTTAAAGAAAACTTCTAGTTGTTTCACTATTTCCTTCAAATTGGTAAACAAAAAGATGATTTAGTGTCATATTACTTCGTTCACCTTTGTTTAGCATCAAAAGGTGCAATCCTATCACCCTTATATTCAAAATCGTACGTACAACTAACACAAGTCCTAGGTTAAAGAAACTTCTAGTTGTTTCGTTATTTCCTTCAATTTGGTAAACAAATAGATGTTTTATTGTCATATTACTTTGTTCAATTTTGTTTAGCATCAAAAGGTGGAATCCTATCACTCACACATTCAAAACCGTACGTACAACTAACACCAGTCCTCGGTTAAAGAAAACTTCTAGTTGTTTCATTATTTCTTTGAAATTTTGTAATGAAATAGATGATTTAGTTTCATATTACTTCGTTCACCTTTGTTTATCATCAAAAGTTGCAATCCAATCACTCTCGCATTCAAAACCGTACGTACAACTAACACAAGTCCTCGGTTAAAGAAAACTTCTAGTTGTTTCATTATTTCCTTGAAATTGGTAAACAAATAGATGATTTTGTGTCATATTACTTCGTTCATCTTTGTTTAGCATCAGAAGGTGGAATCCTATCACTCTCACATTCAAAATCGTACGTACAACTAACAAAAGTCCTCGATTAAAGAAAACTTCTAGTTGTTTCATTATTTCCTTCAAATTGGTAAACAAATAGATGATTTAGTGTCATATTACTTCGTTCACCTTTGTTTAGCATCAAAAGGTGCAATCATATCACTCTCGCATTCAAAACCGTACGTACAACTAACACAAGTCCTCGGTTAAAGAAAACTTCTAGTTCTTTCATTATTTCCTTCAAATTGGTAAACAAATGGATGATTTAGTGTCATATTACTTCGTTCACCTTTGTTTAGCATCAAAAGGTGCAATCCTATCACCCTCATATTCAAAAACGTACGTACAACTAACACAAGTCGACGATTAAAGAAAACTTCTAGTTGTTTCATTATTTCCTTGAAATTGGTAAACAAATAGATGATTTTGTGTCATATTACTTCGTTCATCTTTGTTTAGCATAAGAAGGTGGAATCCTATCACTCTCACATTCAAAACCGTACGTACAACTAACACAAGTCCTCGATTAAAGAAAACTTCTAGTTGTTTCATTATTTCCTTCAAATTGGTAAACAAATAGATGATTTAGTGTCATATTACTTCGTTCACCTTTGTTTAGCATCAAAAGGTGCAATCCTATCACTCTCGCATTCAAAACCGTACGTACAACTAACACAAGTCCTCGGTTAAAGAAAACTTCTAATTCTTTCATTGTTTCCTTGAAATTGGTAAACAAATAGATGATTTCGTGTCATATTACTTCGTTCACCTTTGTTTAGCATCAAAAGGTGCTATCCTATCACTCTCACATTCAAAACCGTACGTACAACTAACACAAGTCCTCGGTTAAAGAAAACTTCTAATTGTTTCATTATTTCCATCAAATTGGTCAACAAATAGATGATTTAGTATCATATTACTTCGTTTTACTTTGTTTAGCATCAAAAGGTGGAATCCTATCACTCTCACATTCAAAACCGTACGTACAACTAACACAAGTCCTCGGTTAAAGAAAACTTCTAGTTGTTTAATTATTTCCTTCAAATTGGTAAACAAATAGATGATTTAGTGTCATATTACTTCGTTCAACTTTGTATAGCATCAAAAGGTGCAATCCTATCACTCTCGCATTCAAACTGTACGTACAACTAACACAAGTCCTCGTTTAAACAAAACTTCTAGTTGTTTCATTATTTCCTTAAAATTGGTATACAAATAGATGATTAAGTGTCATATTACTTCGTTCATCTTTGTTTAGCATCAGAAGGTGGAATCCTATCACTCTCCCATTCAAAACTGTACGTACAACTAACACAAGTCCTCGGTTAAAGAAAACTTCTAGTTGTTTCATTATTTCCTTCAAATTGGTAAAGAAATAGATGATTTAGTGTCATATTACTTCGTTCACCTTTGTTTAGCATCAAAAGGTGCAATCATATCACTCTCGCATTCAAAACCGTACGTACAACTAACACAAGTCATCGGTTAAAGAAAACTTCTATTTTTCATTATTTCCTATAAATTGGTATTATTACTTCGTTCACCTTTGTTTAGCATCAAAAGGTGCAATCCTATCACCCTCATATTCAAAATTGTACGTACAACTAACACAAGTCCTCGGTTAAAGAAACTTCTAGTTGTTTCATTATTTCCTTCAAATTGGTAAACAAATAGATGTTTTAATGTCATATTACTTTGTTCAATTTTGTTTAGCATCAAAAGGTGGAATCCTATCACTCACACATTCAAAATCGTACGTACAACTAACACCAGTCCTCGGTTAAAGAAAACTTCTAGTTGTTTCATTATTTCTTTGAAATTTTGTAATGAAATAGATGATTTAGTTTCATATTACTTCGCTCACCTTTGTTTATCATCAAAAGTCGCAATCCCATCACTCTCGCATTCAAAACCGTATGTACAACTAACACAAGTCCTCGGTTAAAGAAAACTACTAGTTGTTTCATTATTTACTTGAAATTGGAAAACAAATAGATGATTTTGTGTCATATTACTTCGTTCATCTCTGTTTAGCATCAGAAGGTGGAATCCTATCACTCTCGCATTCAAAACAGTACGTACAACTGACACAAGTCCTCGATTAAAGAAAACTTCTAGTTGTTTCATTATTTCCTTCAAATTGGTAAACAAATAGATGATTTAGTGTCATATTACTTCGTTCACCTTTGTTTAGCATCAAAAGGTGCAATCCTATCACTCTCGCATTCAAAACCGTACGTACAACTAACACAAGTCCTCGGTTAAAGAAAACTTCTAATTCTTTCATTATTTCCTTCAAATTGGTAAACAAATAGATGGTTTAGTGTCATATTACTTCGTTCACCTTTGTTTAGCATCAAAAGGTGCTATCCTATAACTTTTGCATTCAAAACCGTACGTACAACTAACACAAGTCCTCGGTTAAAGAAAACTTCTAATTGTTTCATTATTTCCATCAAATTGGTTAACAAATAGATGATTTAGTATCATATTACTTCGTTTTACTTTGTTTAGCATCAAAAGGTGGAATCCTATCACTCTCACATTCAAAACCGTACGTACAACTAACACAAGTCCTCGGTTAAAAAAAACTTCTATTTGTTTCATTATTTCCTTCAAATTGGTAAACAAGTAGATGTTTTAATGTCATATTACTTTGTTCAACTTTGTTTAGCATCAAAAGGTGGAATCCTATCACTCACGCATTCAAAACCGTACGTACAACCAACACCAGTCCTCGGTTAAAGAAAACTTCTAGTTGTTTCATTATTTCCATGAAATTGGCAATGAAATAGATGAGTTATTGTTATATTACTTCGTTCACCTTTGTTTATCATCAAAAGTTGCAATCCTATCACTCTCGCATTCAAAACCGTACGTACAACTAACACAAGTCATCGAATAAAGAAAACTTCTAGTTGTCTCATTATTTCCTTCAAATTGGTAAACAAATAGATGATTTAGTGTCATATTACTTCGGTCAACTTTGTTTAGCTTCAAAATGTGCAATCCTATCACTCTCGCATTCAAAACCGTACGTACAACTAGCACAAGTCCTCGGTTAAAGAAAACTTCTAGTTCTTTCATTATTTCCTTCAAATTGGTAAACAAATAGATGATTTAGTGTCATCTTACTTCGTTCAAATTTGTTTAGCATCAAAAGGTGCAATCCTATCACTCTCGCATCCAAAACTGTACGTACAACTAATACAAGTCCTCGATTAAAGAAAACTTCTAGTTGTTTCATTATTTCCTTGAAATTGGTAAACAAATAGATGATTTAGTGTCATATTACTTCGTTCATCTTTGTTTAGCATCAGAAGGTGGAATCCTATCACTCTCGCATTCAAAACCGTACGTACAACTAACACAAGTCCTCGGTTAAAGAAAACTTCTAGTTGTTTCATTATTTCCTTCAAATTGGTAAAGAAATAGATGATTTAGTGTCATATTACTTCGTCACCTTTGTTTAGCATCAAAAGGTGCAATCCTATCACTCTCGCATTCAAAACCGTACGTACAACTAACACAAGTCCTCGGTTAAAGAAACTTCTAGTTGTTTCATTATTTCCTCTAAATTGGTAAACAAATAGATGATTTAGTGTCATATTACTTCGTTCAACTTTGTTTAGCATCAAAAGGTGGAATCCTATCACTCTCGCATTCAAAACTGTACGTACAACTAACACAAGTCCACGATTAAAGAAAACATCTAGTTGTTTCATTATTTCCTTGAAATTGGTAAAGAAATAGATGATTTTGTGTCATATTACTTCGTTCAACTTTGTTTAGCATCAAAAGGTGCAATCCTATCACTCTCGCATTCAAAACCGTACGTACAACTAATGCAAGTCCTCGGTTAAAGAAACTTCTAATTGTTTCATTATTTCCTTCAAATTGTCAAAAAAATTGATGATTTAGTGTCATATTATTTCGTTCACCTTTGTTTTGCATCAAAAGGTGCAATCCTATCACTCTCGCATTCAAAACCGTACGTACAACTAACACAAGTCATCGGTTAAAGAAAACTTCTAGTTGTCTCATTATTTTCTTCAAATTGGTAAACAAATAAATGCTTTAGTGTCATATTACTTCGTTCACCTTTGTTTAGCATCAAAAGGAGCAATCCTATCACTCTCGCATTCAAAACTGTACGTACAACTAACACAAGTCCTCGGTTAAAGAAAACTTCTAGTTGTTTCATTATTTCATTCAAATTGATAAAAAAAAATAGATGATTTAGTGTCATATTACTTCGTTCAACTTTGTTTAGTTCAAAAGGTGCAATCCTATCACTCTCGCATTCAAAACCGTACGTACAACTAACACAAGTCCTCGGTTAAAGAAAACTTCTAGTTGTTTCATTATTTCCTTCAAATTGGTAAAGAAATAGATGATTTATGTTATATTGCTTCGTTCAACTTTGTTTGGCATCAAAAGGTGCAATCCTATCACTCTCGCATCCAAAACTGTACGTACAACTAATACAAGTCCTCGATTAAAGAAAACTTCTAGTTGTTTCATTATTTCCTTCAAATTGATAAACAAATAGATGATTTAGTGTCATATTACTTCGTTCATCTTTGTTTAGCATCATAAGGTGGAATCCTATCACACTCGCATTCAAATCCGTACGTACAACTAACACAAGTCCTCGGTTAAAGAAAACTTCTAGTTGTTTTATTTTTTCCGTCAAATTGGTAAAGAAATAGATGATTTAGTGTCATATTACTTCGTTCATCTTTGTTTAGCATCAGAAGGTGGAATCCTATCACACTCGCATTCAAATCCGTACGTACAAGTAACACAAGTCCTCGGTTAAAGAAAACTTCTAGTTGTTTCCTTTTTTCCCTCAAATTGGTAAAGAAATAGATGATTTAGTGTCATATTACTTCGTTCACCTTTGTTTAGCATCAAAAGGTGCAATCCTATCACTCTCGCATTCAAAACCGTACGTACAACTAGCACAAGTCCTCGGTTAAAGAAAACTTCTAGTTCTTTCATTATTTCCTTCAAATTGGTAAACAAATAGATGATTTAGTGTCATATTACTTCGTTCAACTTTGTTTAGCATCAAAATGTGCAATCCTATCACTTTTGCATTCAAAACCGTACGGTCAACTAACACAAGTCCTCAGTTAAAGAAAACTTCGAGTTGTTTCATTATTTCCTTCAAATTGGTAAACAAATAGATGATTTAGTGTCATATTACTTCGTTCAACTTTGTTTAGCATCAGAAGGTGGAATCCTATCACTCTCACATTCAAAATCGTACGTACAACTAACACAAGTCCTCGATTAAAGAAAACTTCTAGTTGTTTCATTATTTCCTTCAAATTGGTAAACAAATAGATGATTTAGTGTCATATTACTTCGTTCACCTTTGTTTAGCATCAAAAGGTGCAATCCTATCACTCTCACATTCAAAACCGTACGTACAACTAACACAAGTCCTCGGTTAAAGAAAACTTCAACTTGTTTAATTATTTCCTTCAAATTGGTAAACAAATAGATGGTTTAGTGTCATATTACTTCGTTCACCTTTGTTTAGCATCAAAAGGTGCTATCCTATCACTCTCGCATTCAAAACCGTACGTACAACTAACACAAGTCATCGGTTAAAGAAAACTTCTATTTTTCATTATTTCCTATAAATTGGTATTATTACTTCGTTCACCTTTGTTTAGCATCAAAAGGTGCAATCCTATCACCCTCATATTCAAAATTGTACGTACAACTAACACAAGTCCTCGGTTAAAGAAACTTCTAGTTGTTTCATTATTTCCTTCAAATTGGTAAACAAATAGATGTTTTAATGTCATATTACTTTGTTCAATTTTGTTTAGCATCAAAAGGTGGAATCCTATCACTCACACATTCAAAATCGTACGTACAACTAACACCAGTCCTCGGTTAAAGAAAACTTCTAGTTGTTTCATTATTTCTTTGAAATTTTGTAATGAAATAGATGATTTAGTTTCATATTACTTCGCTCACCTTTGTTTATCATCAAAAGTCGCAATCCCATCACTCTCGCATTCAAAACCGTATGTACAACTAACACAAGTCCTCGGTTAAAGAAAACTACTAGTTGTTTCATTATTTACTTGAAATTGGAAAACAAATAGATGATTTTGTGTCATATTACTTCGTTCATCTCTGTTTAGCATCAGAAGGTGGAATCCTATCACTCTCACATTCAAAACCGTACGTACAACTGACACAAGTCCTCGATTAAAGAAAACTTCTAGTTGTTTCATTATTTCCTTCAAATTGGTAAACAAATAGATGATTTAGTGTCATATTACTTCGTTCACCTTTGTTTAGCATCAAAAGGTGCAATCCTATCACTCTCGCATTCAAAACCGTACGTACAACTAACACAAGTCCTCGGTTAAAGAAAACTTCTAATTCTTTCATTATTTCCTTCAAATTGGTAAACAAATAGATGGTTTAGTGTCATATTACTTCGTTCACCTTTGTTTAGCATCAAAAGGTGCTATCCTATAACTTTTGCATTCAAAACCGTACGTACAACTAACACAAGTCCTCGGTTAAAGAAAACTTCTAGTTGTTTCATTATTTCCATCAAATTGGTTAACAAATATATGATTTAGTATCATATTACTTCGTTTTACTTTGTTTAGAATCAAAAGGTGGAATCCTATCACTCTCACATTCAAAACCGTACGTACAATTAACACAAGTCCTCGGTTAAAAAAAAGTTTTAGTTGTTTCATTATTTCCTTCAAATTGGTAAACAAATAGATGTTTTAATGTCATATTACTTTGTTCAACTTTGTTTAGCATCAAAAGGTGGAATCCTATCACTCACGCATTCAAAACCGTACGTACAACCAACACCAGTCCTCGGTTAAAGAAAACTTCTAGTTGTTTCATTATTTCCATGAAATTGGCAATGAAATAGATGAGTTATTGTTATATTACTTCGTTCACCTTTGTTTATCATCAAAAGTTGCAATCCTACCACTCTCGCATTCAAAACCGTACGTACAACTAACACAAGTCATCGAATAAAGAAAACTTCTAGTTGTCTCATTATTTCCTTCAAATTGGTAAACAAATAGATGATTTAGTGTCATATTACTTCGGTCAACTTTGTTTAGCTTCAAAATGTGCAATCCTATCACTTTTGCATTCAAAATCGTACGGTCAACTAACATAAGTCCTCGGTTAAAGAAAACTTCGAGGTGTTTCATTATTTTCTTCAAATTGGTAAACAAATAGATGATTTAGTGTCATCTTACTTCGTTCAAATTTGTTTAGCATCAAAAGGTGCAATCCTATCACTCTCGCATCCAAAACTGTACGTACAACTAATACAAGTCCTCGATTAAAGAAAACTTCTAGTTGTTTCATTATTTCCTTGAAATTGGTAAACAAATAGATGATTTAGTGTCATATTACTTCGTTCATCTTTGTTTAGCATCAGAAGGTGGAATCCTATCACACTCACATTCAAAACCGTACGTACAACTAACACAAGTCCTCGGTTAAAGAAAACTTCTAGTTGTTTCATTATTTCCTTCAAATTGGTAAAGAAATAGATGATTTAGTGTCATATTACTTCGTCATCTTTGTTTAGCATCAAAAGGTACAATCCTATCACTCTCGCATTCAAAACCGTACGTACAACTAACACAAGTCCTCGGTTAAAGAAACTTCTAGTTGTTTCATTATTTCCTCTAAATTGGTAAACAAATAGATGATTTAGTGTCATATTACGTCGTTCAACTTTGTTTAGCATCAAAAGGTGGAATCCTATCACTCTCGCATTCAAAACTGTACGTACAACTAACACAAGTCCACGATTAAAGAAAGCATCTAGTTGTTTCATTATTTCCTTGAAATTGGTAAAGAAATAGATGATTTTGTGTCATATTACTTCGTTCAACTTTGTTTAGCATCAAAAGGTGCAATCCTATCACTCTCGCATTCAAAACCGTACGTACAACTAATGCAAGTCCTCGGTTAAAGAAACTTCTAATTGTTTCATTATTTCCTTCAAATTGTCAAAAAAATTGATGATTTAGTGTCATATTATTTCGTTCACCTTTGTTTTGCATCAAAAGGTGCAATCCTATCACTCTCGCATTCAAAACCGTACGTACAACTAACACAAGTCATCGGTTAAAGAAAACTTCTAGTTGTCTCATTATTTTCTTCAAATTGGTAAACAAATAAATGCTTTAGTGTCATATTACTTCGTTCACCTTTGTTTAGCATCAAAAGGAGCAATCCTATCACTCTCGCATTCAAAACCGTACGTACAACTAACACAAGTCCTCGGTTAAAGAAAACTTCTAGTTGTTTCATTATTTCATTCAAATTGATAAAAAAAAATAGATGATTTAGTGTCATATTACTTCGTTCAACTTTGTTTAGTTCAAAAGGTGCAATCCTATCACTCTCGCATTCAAAACCGTACGTACAACTAACACAAGTCCTCGGTTAAAGAAAACTTCTAGTTGTTTCATTATTTCCTTCAAATTGGTAAAGAAATAGATGATTTATGTTATATTGCTTCGTTCAACTTTGTTTAGCATCAAAAGGTGCAATCCTATCACTCTCGCATCCAAAACTGTACGTACAACTAATACAAGTCCTCGATTAAAGAAAACTTCTAGTTGTTTCATTATTTCCTTCAAATTGATAAACAAATAGATGATTTAGTGTCATATTACTTCGTTCATCTTTGTTTAGCATCAGAAGGTGGAATCCTATCACACTCGCATTCAAATCCGTACGTACAACTAACACAAGTCCTCGGTTAAAGAAAACTTCTAGTTGTTTTATTTTTTCCGTCAAATTGGTAAAGAAATAGATGATTTAGTGTCATATTACTTCGTTCATCTTTGTTTAGCATCAGAAGGTGGAATCCTATCACACTCGCATTCAAATCCGTACGTACAAGTAACACAAGTCCTCGGTTAAAGAAAACTTCTAGTTGTTTCCTTTTTTCCCTCAAATTGGTAAAGAAATAGATGATTTAGTGTCATATTACTTCGTTCACCTTTGTTTAGCATCAAAAGGTGCAATCCTATCACTCTCGCATTCAAAACCGTACGTACAACTAACACAAGTCCTCGGTTAAAGAAAACTTCTAGTTCTTTCATTATTTCCTTCAAATTGGTAAACAAATAGATGATTTAGTGTCATATTACTTCGTTCAACTTTGTTTAGCATCAAAATGTGCAATCCTATCACTTTTGCATTCAAAACCGTACGGTCAACTAACACAAGTCCTCAGTTAAAGAAAACTTCGAGTTGTTTCATTATTTCCTTCAAATTGGTAAACAAATAGATGATTTAGTGTCATATTACTTCGTTCAACTTTGTTTAGCATCAGAAGGTGGAATCCTATCACTCTCACATTCAAAATCGTACGTACAACTAACACAAGTCCTCGATTAAAGAAAACTTCTAGTTGTTTCATTATTTCCTTCAAATTGGTAAACAAATAGATGATTTAGTGTCATATTACTTCGTTCACCTTTGTTTAGCATCAAAAGGTGCAATCCTATCACTCTCACATTCAAAACCGTACGTACAACTAACACAAGTCCTCGGTTAAAGAAAACTTCTAATTCTTTCATTATTTCCTTCAAATTGGTAAACAAATAGATGGTTTAGTGTCATATTACTTCGTTCACCTTTGTTTAGCATCAAAAGGTGCTATCCTATCACTCTCGCATTCAAAACCGTACGTACAACTAACACAAGTCCTCGGTTAAAGAAAACTTCTAATTGTTTCATTACTTCCATCAAATTGTTTAACAAATAGATGATTTAGTTTCATATTTCTTCGTTTTACTTTGTTTAGCATCAAAAGGTGGAATCCTATCACTCTCACATTCAAAACCGTACGTACAACTAACACAAGTCCTCGATTAAAAAAAACTTCTAGTTGTTTCATTATTTACTTGAAATTGGAAAACAAATAGATGATTTTGTGTCATATTACTTCGTTCATCTTTGTTTAGCATCAGAAGGTGGAATCCTATCACTCTCACATTCAAAACCGTACGTACAACTAACACAAGTCCTCGATTAAAGAAAACTTCTAGTTGTTTCGTTATTTCCTTCAAATTGGTAAACAAATAGATGATTTAGTGTCATATTACTTCGTTCACCTTTGTTTAGCATCAAAAGGTGCAATCCTATCACCCTCATATTCAAAATCGTACATACAACTAACACAAGTCCTAGGTTAAAGAACTTCTAGTTGTTTCATTATTTCCTTTAAATTGGTAAACAAATAGATGATTTAGTGTCATATTACTTCGTTCAACTTTGTTTAGCATCAAAAGGTGCAATCCTATCACCCTCATATTCAAAATCGTACGTACAACTAACACAAGTCCTAGGTTAAAGAACTTCTAGTTGTTCCATTATTTCCTTTAAATTGGTAAACAAATAGATGATTTAGTGTCATGTTATTTCGTTCAACTTTGTTTAGCATCAAAAAGTGCAATCCTATCACTCTCGCATTCAAAACTGTACGTACAACTAACACAAGTCCACGATTAAAGAAAACTTCTAGTTGTTTCATTATTTCCTTGAAATTGGTAAACAAATAGATGATTTTGTGTCATATTACTTCGTTCACCTTTGTTTAGCATCAAAATGTGCAATCCTATCACCCTCATATTCAAAATCGTACGTACAACTAACACAAGTCCTAGGTTAAAGAACTTCTAGTTGTTTCATTATTTCCTTTAAATTGGTAAACAAATAGATGATTTAGTGTCATATTACTTCGTTCAACTTTGTTTAGCATCAAAAGGTGCAATCCTATCACTCTCGCATTCAAAACTGTACGTACAACTAACACAAGTCCACGATTAAAGAAAACTTCTAGTTGTTTCATTATTTCCTTGAAATTGGTAAACAAATAGATGATTTTGTGTCATATTACTTCGTTCATCTCTGTTTAGCATCAGAAGGTGGAATCCTATCACTCTCACATTCAAAACCGTACGTACAACTTACACAAGTCCTCGATTAAAGAAAACTTCTAGTTGTTTCATTATTTCCTTCAAATTGGTAAACAAATAGATGATTTTGTGTCATATTACTTCGTTCATCTCTGTTTAGCATCAGAAGGTGGAATCCTATCACTCTCACATTCAAAACCCGTACGTACAACTGACACAAGTCCTCGATTAAAGAAAACTTCTAGTTGTTTCATTATTTCTTCAAATTTGGTAAACAAATAGATGATTTAGTGTCATATTACTTCGTTCACCTTTGTTTAGCATCAAAAGGTGTAATCCTATCACTCTCGCATTCAAAACCGTACGTACAACTAACACAAGTCCTCGGTTAAAGAAAACTTCTAATTCTTTCATTATTTCCTTCAAATTGGTAAACAAATAGATGGTTTAGTGTCATATTACTTCGTTCACCTTTCTTTAGTATCAAAAGGTGCTATCCTATAACTTTTGCATTCAAAACCGTACGTACAACTAACACAAGTCCTCGGTTAAAGAAAACTTCTAATTGTTTCATTATTTCCATCAAATTGGTTAACAAATAGATGATTTAGTATCATATTACTTCATTTTACTTTGTTTAGCATCAAAAGGTGGAATCCTATCACTCTCACATTCAAAACCGTACGTACAACTAACACAAGTCCTCAGTTAAAAAAAACTTCTATTTGTTTCATTATTTCCTTCAAATTGGTAAACAAGTAGATGTTTTAATGTCATATTACTTTGTTCAACTTTGTTTTGCATCAAAAGGTGGAATCCTATCACTCACGCATTCAAAACCGTACGTACAACCAACACCAGTCCTCGGTTAAAGAAAACTTCTAGTTGTTTCATTATTTCCATGAAATTGGCAATGAAATAGATAAGTTATTGTTATATTACTTCGTTCACCTTTGTTTATCATCAAAAGTTGCAATCCTATCACTCTCGCATTCAAAACCGTACGTACAACTAACACAAGTCATCGATTAAAGAAAACTTCTAGTTGTCACATTATTTCCTTCAAATTGGTAAACAAATAGATGATTTAGTGTCATATTACTTCGTTCAACTTTGTTTAGCATCAAAATGTGCAATCCTATCACTTTTATATTCAAAACCGTACGGTCAACTAACACAAGTCCTCAGTTAAAGAAAACTTCGAGTTGTTTCCTTATTTCCTTCAAATTGGTAAACAAATAGATGATTTAGTGTCATATTACTTCGTTCAACTTTGTTTAGCATCAGAAGGTGGAATCCTATCACTCTCACATTCAAAACCGTACGTACAACTAACACAAGTCCTCGATTAAAGAAAACTTCTAGTTGTTTCATTATTTCCTTCAAATTGGTAAACAAATAGACGATTTAGTGTCATATTACTTCGTTCACCTTTGTTTAGCATCAAAAGGTGCAATCCTATCACTCTCGCATTCAAAACCGTACGTACAACTAACACAAGTCCTCGGTTAAAGAAAACTTCTAATTCTTTCATTATTTCCTTCAAATTGGTAAACAAATAGATGGTTTAGTGTCATATTACTTCGTTCACCTTTGTTTAGCATCAAAAGGTGCTATCCTATCACTCTCGCATTCAAAACTGTACGTACAACTAACACAAGTCCTCGGTTAAAGAAAACTTCTAATTGTTTCATTACTTCCATCAAATTGTTTAACAAATAGATGATTTAGTTTCATATTACTTCGTTTTAGTTTGTTTAGCATCAAAAGGTGGAATCCTATCACTCTCACATTCAAAACCGTACGTACAACTAACACAAGTCCTCGATTAAAGAAAACTTCTAGTTGTTTCATTATTTACTTGAAATTGGAAAACAAATAGATGATTTTGTGTCATATTACTTCGTTCATCTTTGTTTAGCATCAGAAGGTGGAATCCTATCACTCTCACATTCAAAACCGTACGTACAACTAACACAAGTCCTCGATTAAAGAAAACTTCTAGTTGTTTCATTATTTCCTTCAAATTGGTAAAAAAATAGATGATTTAGTGTCACATTACTTCGTTCACCTTTGTTTAGCATCAAAAGGTGGAATCCTATCACCCTCATATTCAAAATCGTACATACAACTAACACAAGTCCTAGGTTAAAGAACTTCTAGTTGTTTCATTATTTCCTTTAAATTGGTAAACAAATAGATGATTTAGTGTCATATTACTTCGTTCAACTTTGTTTAGCATCAAAAGGTGCAATCCTATCACCCTCATATTCAAAATCGTACGTACAACTAACACAAGTCCTAGGTTAAAGAACTTCTAGTTGTTCCATTATTTCCTTTAAATTGGTAAACAAATAGATGATTTAGTGTCATGTTACTTCGTTCAACTTTGTTTAGCATCAAAAAGTGCAATCCTATCACTCTCGCATTCAAAACTGTACGTACAACTAACACAAGTCCACGATTAAAGAAAACTTCTAGTTGTTTCATTATTTCCTTGAAATTGGTAAACAAATAGATGATTTTGTGTCATATTACTTCGTTCACCTTTGTTTAGCATCAAAAGGTGCAATCCTATCACCCTCATATTCAAAATCGTACGTACAACTAACACAAGTCCTAGGTTAAAGAACTTCTAGTTGTTTCATTATTTCCTTTAAATTGGTAAACAAATAGATGATTTAGTGTCATATTACTTCGTTCAACTTTGTTTAGCATCAAAAGGTGCAATCCTCTCACTGTCGCATTCAAAACTGTACGTACAACTAACACAAGTCCACGATTAAAGAAAACTTCTAGTTGTTTCATTATTTCCTTGAAATTGGTAAACAAATAGATGATTTTGTGTCATATTACTTCGTTCATCTCTGTTTAGCATCAGAAGGTGGAATCCTATCACTCTCACATTCAAAACCGTACGTACAACTGACACAAGTCCTCGATTAAAGAAAACTTCTAGTTGTTTCATTATTTCCTTCAAATTGGTAAACAAATAGATGATTTTGTGTCATATTACTTCGTTCATCTCTGTTTAGCATCAGAAGGTGGAATCCTATCACTCTCACATTCAAAACCGTACGTACAACTGACACAAGTCCTCGATTAAAGAAAACTTCTAGTTGTTTCATTATTTCCTTCAAATTGGTAAACAAATAGATGATTTAGTGTCATATTAGTTCGTTCACCTTTGTTGAGCATCAAAAGGTGCAATCCTATCACTCTCGCATTCAAAACCGTACGTACAACTAACACAAGTCCTCGGTTAAAGAAAACTTCTAATTCTTTCATTATTTCCTTCAAATTGGTAAACAAATAGATGGTTTAGTGTCATATTACCTCGTTCACCTTTCTTTAGCATAAAAAGGTGTTATCCTATAACTTTTGCATTCAAAACCGTACGTACAACTAACACAAGTCCTCGGTTAAAGAAAACTTCTAATTGTTTCATTATTTCCATCAAATTGGTTAACAAATAGATGATTTAGTATCATATTACTTCGTTTTACTTTGTTTAGCATCAAAAAGTGGAATCCTATTACTCTCACATTCAAAACCGTACGTACAACTAACACAAGTCCTCAGTTAAAAAAAACTTCTATTTGTTTCATTATTTCCTTCAAATTGGTAAACAAGTAGATGTTTTAATGTCATATTACTTTGTTCAACTTTGTTTAGCATCAAAAGGTGGAATCCTATCACTCACGCATTCAAAACCGTACGTACAACCAACACCAGTCCTCGGTTAAAGAAAACTTCTAGTTGTTTCATTATTTCCACGAAATTGGCAATGAAATAGATGATTTATTGTTATATTACTTCGTTCACCTTTGTTTATCATCAAAAGTTGCAATCCTATCACTCTCGCATTCAAAACCGTACGTACAACTAACACAAGTCATCGATTAAAGAAAACTTCTAGTTGTCACATTATTTCCTTCAAATTGGTAAACAAATAGATGATTTAGTGTCATATTACTTCGTTCAACTTTGTTTAGCTTCAAAATGTGCAATCCTATCACTTTTGCATTCAAAATCGTACGGTCAACTAACATAAGTCCTCGGTTAAAGAAAACTTCGAGGTGTTTCATTATTTTCTTCAAATTGGTAAACAAATAGATGATTTAGTGTCATATTACTTCGTTCAAATTTGTTTAGCATCAAAAGGTGCAATCCTATCACTCTCGCATCCAAAACTGTACGTACAACTAATACAAGTCCTCGATTAAAGAAAACTTCTAGTTGTTTCATTATTTCCTTGAAATTGGTAAACAAATAGATGATTTAGTGTCATATTACTTCGTTCATCTTTGTTTAGCATCAGAAGGTGGAATCCTATCACACTCGCATTCAAAACCGTACGTACAACTAACACAAGTCCTCGGTTAAAGAAAACTTCTAATTCTTTCATTATTTCCTTCAAATTGGTAAACAAATAGATGGTTTAGTGTCATATTACTTCGTTCAACTTTGTTTAGCATCAAAAGGTGCAATCCTATCACTCTCGCATTCAAAACCGTACGTACAACTAATGCAAGTCCTCGGTTAAAGAAACTTCTAATTGTTTCATTATTTCCTTCAAATTGTTAAACAAATTGATGATTTAGTGTCATATTATTTCGTTCACCTTTGTTTTGCATCAAAAGGTGCAATCCTATCACTCTCGCATTCAAAACCGTACGTACAACTAACACAAGTCATCGGTTAAAGAAAACTTCTAGTTGTCTCATTATTTTCTTCAAATTGGTAAACAAATAGATGATTTAGTGTCATATTACTTCGTTCACCTTTGTTTAGCATCAAAAGGAGCAATCCTATCACTCTCGCATTCAAAACCGTACGTACAACTAACACAAGTCCTCGGTTAAAGAAAACTTCTAGTTATTTCATTATTTCATTCAAATTGATAAAAAAAAATAGATGATTTAGTGTCATATTACTTCGTTCAACTTTGTTTAGTTCAAAAGGTGCAATCCTATCACTCTCGCATTCAAAACCGTACGTACAACTAACACAAGTCCTCGGTTAAAGAAAACTTCTAGTTGTTTCATTATTTCCTTCAAATTGATAAAAAAAATAGATGGTTTAGTGTCATATTACTTCGTTCAACTTTGTTTAGTTCAAAAGGTGCAATCCTATCACTCTCGCATTCAAAACCGTACGTACAACTAACACAAGTCCTCGGTTAAAGAAAACTTCTAGTTGTTTCATTATTTCCTTCAAATTGGTAAAGAAATAGATGATTTATGTTATATTGCTTCGTTCAACTTTGTTTAGCATCCAAAGGTGCAATCCTATCACTCTCGCATCCAAAACTGTACGTACAACTAATACAAGTCCTCGATTAAAGAAAACTTCTAGTTGTTTCATTATTTTCTTCAAATTGGTAAACAAATAGATGATTTAGTGTCATATTACTTCGTTCATCTTTGTTTAGTATCAGAAGGTGGAATCCTATCACACTCGCATTCAAATCCGTACGTACAACTAACACAAGTCCTCGGTTAAAGAAAACTTCTAGTTGTTTCATTTTTTCCTTCAAATTGGTAAAGAAATAGATGATTTAGTGTCATATTACTTCGTTCATCTTTGTTTAGCATCAGAAGGTGGAATCCTATCACACTCGCATTCAAATCCGTACGTACAAGTAACACAAGTCCTTGGTTAAAGAAAACTTCTAGTTGTTTCATTTTTTCCTTCAAATTGGTAAAGAAATAGATGATTTAGTGTCATATTACTTCGTTCACCTTTGTTTAGCATCAAAAGGTGCAATCCTATCACTCTCGCATTCAAAACCGTACGTACAACTAGCACAAGTCCTCGGTTAAAGAAAACTTCTAGTTCTTTCATTATTTCCTTCAAATTGGTAAACAAATAGATGATTTAGTGTCATATTACTTCGTTCAACTTTGTTTAGCATCAAAATGTGCAATCTTATCACTTTTGCATTCAAAACCGTACGGTCAACTAACACAAGTCCTCGGTTAAAGAAAACTTCGAGTTGTTTCCTTATTTCCTTTAAATTGGTAAACAAATAGATGATTTAGTGTCATATTACTTCGTTCAACTTTGTTTAGCATCAGAAGGTGGAATCCTATCACTCTCACATTCAAAACCGTACGTACAACTAACACAAGTCCTCGATTAAAGAAAACTTCTAGTTGTTTCATTATTTCCTTCAAATTGGTAAACAAATAGATGATTTAGTGTCATATTACTTCGTTCACCTTTGTTTAGCATCAAAAGGTGCAATCCTATCACTCTCGCATTCAAAACCGTACGTACAACTAACACAAGTCCTCGGTTAAAGAAAACTTCTAATTCTTTCATTATTTCCTTCAAATTGGTAAACAAATAGATGATTTAGTGTCATATTACTTCGTTCACCTTTGTTTAGCATCAAAAGGTGCTATCCTATCACTCTCGCATTCAAAACCGTACGTACAACTAACACAAGTCCTCGGTTAAAGAAAACTTCTAATTGTTTCATTACTTCCATCAAATTGTTTAACAAATAGATGATTTAGTTTCATATTACTTCGTTTTACTTTGTTTAGCATCAAAAGGTGGAATCCTATCACTCTCACATTCAAAACCGTACGTACAACTAACACAAGTCCTCGGTTAAAAAAACTTCTATTTGTTTCATTATTCCCTTCAAATTGGTAAACAAGTAGATGTTTTAATGTCATATTACTTTGTTCAACTTTGTTTAGCATCAAAAGGTGGAATCCTATCACTCACGCATTCAAAACCGTACGTACAACCAACACCAGTCCTCGGCTAAAGAAAACTTCTAGTTGTTTCATTATTTCCATGAAATTGGCAATGAAATAGATGATTTATTGTTATATTACTTCGTTCACCTTTGTTTATCATCAAAAGTTGCAATCCTATCACTCTCGCATTCAAAACCGTACGTACAACTAACACAAGTCATCGATTAAAGAAAACTTCTAGTTGTCTCATTATTTCCTTCAAATTGGTAAACAAATAGATGATTTAGTGTCATATTACTTCGTTCAACTTTGTTTAGCATCAAAATGTGCAATCCTATCACTTTTGCATTCAAAACTGTACGGTCAACTAACACAAGTCCTCGGTTAAAGAAAACTTCGAGTTGTTTCATTATTTTCTTCAAATTGGTAAACAAATGGATGATTTAGTGTCATATTACTTCGTTCAACTTTGTTTAGCATCAAAAGGTGCAATCCTATCACTCTCGCATCCAAAACTGTACGTACAACTAATACAAGTCCTCGATTAAAGAAAACTTCTAGTTGTTTCATTATTTCCTTGAAATTGGTAAACAAATAGATGATTTAGTGTCATATTACTTCGTTCATCTTCGTTTAGCATCAGAAGGTGGAATCCTATCACACTCGCATTCAAAACCGTACGTACAACTAACACAAGTCCTCGGTTAAAGAAAACTTCTAGTTGTCTCATTATTTCTTTCAAATTGGTAAAGAAATAGATGATTTACAGTCATATTACTTCGTTCACCTTGGTTTAGCATCAAAAGGTGCAATCCTATCACTCTCGCATTCAAAACCGTACTTACAACTAACACAAGTCCTCGGTTAAAGAAACTTCTAGTTGTTTCATTATTTCCTTTAAATTGGTAAACAAATAGATGATTTAGTGTCATATTACTTCGTTCAACTTTGTTTAGCATCAAAAGGTGCAATCCTATCACTCTCGCATTCAAAACTGTACGTACAATTAACACAAGTCCACGATTAAAGAAAACATCTAGTTGTTTCATTATTTCCTTGAAATTGGTAAACAAATAGATAATTTTGTGTCATATTACTTCGCTCAACTTTGTTTAGCATCAAAAGGTGCAATCCTATCACTCTCGCATTCAAAATCGTACATACAACTAATGCAAGTCCTCGGTTAAAAAAAAACTTCTAATTGTTTCATTGTTTGCTTCAAATTGTTAAACAAATTGATGATTTAGTGTCATATTATTTCGTTCACCTTTGTTTTGCATCAAAAGGTGCAATCCTATCGCTCTCGCATTCAAAACCGTACGTACAACAAACACAAGTCCTCCGTTAAAGAAACTTCTAGTTGTTTCATTATTTCCTTTAAATTGGTAAACAAATAGATGATTTAGTGTCATATTACTTCGTTCAACTTTGTTTAGCATCAAAAGGTGCAATCCTATCACTGTCGCATTCAAAACTGTACGTACAACTAACACAAGTCCACGATTAAAGAAAACTTCTAGTTGTTTCATTATTTCCTTGAAATTGGTAAACAAGTAGATGATTTTGTGTCATATTACTTCGTTCATCTTTGTTTAGCATCAGAAGGTGGAATTCTATCACTCTCACATTCAAACTCGTACGTACAACTAACACAAGTCCTCGATTAAAGAAAACTTCTAGATGTTTCATTTTTTCCTTCAAATTGGTAAACAAATAGATGATTTAGTGTCATATTACTTCGTTCACCTTTGTTTAGCATCAAAAGGTGCAATCATATCACTCTCGCATTCAAAACCGTACGTACAACTAACACAAGTCCTCGGTTAAAGAAAACTTCTAATTCTTTCATTATTTCCTTCAAATTGGTAAAAAATAGATGATTTAGTGTCATATAACTTCGTTCACCTTTGTTTAGCATCAAAAGGTGCTATCCTATCACTCTCGCATTCAAAACCGTACGTACAACTAACACAAGTCCTTAGTTAAAGAAAACTTCTAATTGTTTCATTATTTCCATCAAATTGGTTAACAAATAGATGATTTAGTCTCATATTACTTCGTTTTACTTTGTTTAGCATCAAAAGGTGGAATCCTATCACTCTCACATTCAAAACCGTACATACAACTAACACAAGTCCTCGGTAAAAGAAAACTTCTATTTGTTTCATTATTTCCTTCAAATTGGTAAACAAGTAGATGTTTTAATGTCATATTACTTTGTTCAACTTTGTTTAGCATCAAAAGGTGGAATCCTATCACTCACGCATTCAAAACCGTACGTACAACCAACACCAGTCCTCGGTTAAAGAAAACTTCTAGTTGTTTCATTATTTCCATGAAATTGGCAATGAAATAGATGATTTATTGTTATATTACTTCGTTCACCTTTGTTTATCATCAAAAGTTGCAATCCTATCACTCTCGCATTCAAAACCGTACGTACAACTAACACAAGTCATCGATTAAAGAAAACTTCTAGTTGTCTCATTATTTCCTTCAAATTGGTAAACAAATAGATGATTTTGTGTCATATTACTTTGTTCAACTTTGTTTAGCATCAAAATGTGCAATCTTATCACTTTTGCATTCAAAACCGTACGGTCAACTAACACAAGTCCTCGGTTAAAGAAAACTTCGAGTTGTTTCATTATTTCCTTCAAATTGGTAAACAAATAGATGATTTACTGTCATATTACTTCGTTCAACTTTGTTTAGCATCAAAAGGTGCAATACTATCACTCTTGTGACACCCCAGGATTTTACAGAAATTCTAAATAAGGATTATGGATAATGAAGTGAAGGTTATAAAACAAAACCTAGTTAAAATGATTAAATATGATTATTATGTGATTAAATTGATTTAGTAAGTGATAAAGGTAATAGATGTGACCTGTGGGGTTGAAATAGTAGATGGATCCGTTAGAGATTTGAAATGTTTAAGAGACTGGAGATATGATGGAATAAGAATGAATATGAACGTTGATGGCCAAATGGTAATATAACGGGGTTAAAATGAATTATTGAATGTAATGCCCACAATAGGGTAAATTGGAAGGAATTGTTGCAAGATATGATAGTGTGTGTCAACAGATTATGGGTTGTGTACATGAATATGTGTATAGGAATATATTTGATAAGATATAGAAAGATGAGTTAAAGTTTAGAAGAAATGGAAATGGTGATGTATAATTGAATTGAGAGTTGATTATGAAAGTTAAGTGTAAGTTAAATGAATAGGCCTGAAGAGGCGAGGATATGAGAATGACAAGGTAAGTCAGTATGTGTGGAAAAGAAGGAACGGTTGACCTAATTGGTCTACTAAAGATTTAAGGAATAATAAGAATATGATATGTGAATATATGAAATTATTAAGAAATTGGTATCATTGATTTAAATGAGTTATGTAATTATATGACGTGTAGAAATGAAATGTAATATCCCGAGAATGAGTGGAAATCATATTGGATGTAAGAATGGTTTAAATTGCTCTTAATTGATATGTAAATTAGTGAAAGGTTGTAAAAATTGTAAACCACCAATATAAGTTTAAAGAGGAATGAATAACGATGAATTGCGGTATTTCGGTCGAGGTTCGCTTCTCGAGGAAGCGGTTTATGGGAAAAAGTGAGTAATCCGACTAATTGAGAGGTCGGGAATTGAAATTCGTAAAGTATGAAACCAACAAGGTTGGTAGGAAACGAGAATTTGCATTTAGGGTTAAAAAGGAAGATTATGAAATCAATTGGCGATTAAATTGTTATTAAGTCGTAAAATTAGTCTACGTAAACGTAGTACGACGGAATACAAGTGATCTAATCGATTGATTAGAAGAAGAACCAATTTAAATGATTATGAAACGAATTAAGGGGGGGAAATGTAAGAAAGTTTCGTTATAAGGGGGAAAGATTGCAAGAAATGAAAACTTAGCCAAATTGGCAATTTACCAAAATACCCCTCAACAAATTAGATAATTACCGTTGTGTCCTAAAGGGCAAAAAGTCCAAAATACCCTTGACAATTTAGATAATGACTTATATGTCCCAAGTGGTGAAATGACAAGAACGCCCCTCACTTATCATGGGAAATGACCAAAACGCCCTTAGATGAGTTAACCATGGTTATGTTACTTAACTAGCCTAGTTAAGGCTTATAAAATTTACTAAAGCAAGTAAATCATCTTCATTTTGATCAATTGCTGGAAAAGAAGAAGGAGAGTAGCCCTAAGAGAGAGAAAGTGAGAAGCCATTGAAGAAAAGGAAAAAGCTTAGAAAACATGGAGCTAAAGAGCTTAAATGTCCATGGAGCAAGAAGGAAAAGTGATGTACTCATCAAGAGGATCCTAGATATGTAAAGAAGTTTGACATACATGAAGGTATAACCATGCTCTTGTTTCAAAGTTTGATGTTTATGAGTTTAAATTCAAGAATAGGGATAGCCATGCATGTATCTATAAATATACATATTGATTATGCATATTACATGTTATATGTATGTAAATGATAGAACCCTAGACACAAGTTGGTAGAACAAAGTTAATGGACTAGTTATGTTCAAGTTACAAGCTAGAAATCATATTTTAAGATATGATCAAGTGCTATATGTTACTAAATTTGGTGAAAACCTAGATAGAAAGGTTGCTTATGAAGAAATCATGTGTAATATTATGTTAAATAGCATATAAGAATGCTTTGAAGATTGAGAAGTATGTTTTGTAAAGGAAAGTTGAATATTAGGCTATACTTTTTGTATAGATTTCATATTAATCTGTAAAGTGCTTTAAAACGTGCATGTAGAAGCTATGTGATGATACAAAGTAGTAAGATGTATATGTGATTGCCTATGAGGTGTGTTTGAGTTAAGGAATTAAGTTGAGGTTAAGTATTCAAGTTAAAAAGGTTTGAGAATTTTGATGAAATCCAAGCCATAGGTGATTTTTGGCAATTTTGAGGAGTTAAAGATGAAATGAAATCAAATGAGTCATGTTTATGTTAATACACGTGTCTAGGTTATTTTGAAAGTTAACGGAACGAAAATTTAGTAAAATGGCGATTCGAACGATCGGAATCGATCGTTTCGAATCGAAATGGAGTTTAACGGACAAAAGTCGCCTCATGCGAAATTTTAAGGTTTTGAAAGTTTGAACATGTCACATATAGGTTATGTGAGCTATGGCAAGTGTTGGAATAGAAGTTAGAGTCAAATGGCCAAAAATAGCAAAGTTAGAATTTCAAGTTTTTAAAACTTAGAAAATTTGGCTAAGTCTGAAAGTTGTCCGAACAGGCCTCCTACACGCTAGCATATCTCTGGTTTAGAAAGTCCAAATGAGGAAAAGGAAAATTTTGTAAAATACTATGTAGCAAGGTCTAGAGCTGTACCAAATTTGGTGTCAATTGGATGTATAGTTAAGGAGTTAAAAATCAGCAAAGCAGGACCAAAAATCAGATTCTGCTGAACCAGGGACTGCGCCGGGGCGCAGTAATTTGGCCTTGACACTGCGTCGGGGCGCAGTGTCACTGTTCATCGGCCGAGAGCTTCTCGCGGCCAGCGAGATGGGGAAGAAGAAAATTGGCGCCGGGGCGCAGTGAACAGTGCCCAGAAAATTTTTAAAGTGTCCGAAACGCTATGTTTTGATACAAAATGTTAAGAATGGGTTATGTAAACCCTAAATAAATAAAAATGGGCTATATAAAGGATGTCAAGGAGAAATGAAATAATATACGGCATAACTTAATATGCCTTAAGTTAAGTTAAAGAGTGTGATGAATTATGAAAAGTGTCGGAAGTGAATTAAGATGTATTATAAGCTAATACAACAAACGTGATATGAATCGAGAATAATAGTTAAGAGATGTTGGACTAAGTTTGATGATTTATATAAGCTAATGATCCTATATTGATAAATATAGATTGTATGTTTACAGATAACGCTCGATGTAGCGAACCGATGCGAAGAAGGATAGAACGGCCAAACGAGGTGGTAAAAGATTAAGCTAAATAAATGCATTCCAGGCAAGTATTCGGACTATAAGGTGCTATGTTCTAGGTGAACTACGTGTTAGCGAAATATTTGAAATGTGTTACGTGCATCTATATGATTTAACTGTTAAGTGTAATACGTGGCATTCATGGATAACATGATTAAGTAGAAGGGCATAACGCATAAATAAACTGTGAGCATGAAATGTGTTATCTGAATTACTTGCTGAGCTTTATGCTCACCCTTGCCGTGAACTAACATTTCAGGTAAATATAAGAAGGTCGGAGGTTCCGGTGACGCTAAGGTAAAGAGTGTGAATGCATGGAGATGCGTGAAGAGATGTATAATTTGTATCTGTGAGATATTCATGTGAAGCAATTATATGTAAATTTGTGTTCATGCAGGCTATGTAATAATCAAGTTTAAATGTTAAACCTAGATAGTAGAAAGGAATGTATGAATTGCTAATTTGTAGTATCAGAGAATGACTAGTGCAAGTATATATTATCAAGGAAAATTGGAAAGGTGATACATGTGATAAACTTGTATGCGTAGTACAGAGACAGGTGAACAGAAGATGTATGATATAGATATACCTATGTGAACAAGAATATGTAGATATAATATGGGTGATATAGATGAATGAATGTAAACAGGTATACAGGTAAACAAGGCCATATGTACAGAAAGTTCATGGCGAAATTTTATTTAAAGATTATGTTAAATCATAAAAATATATTTGATTATGGAAATTGTATATCATAGGTCACAATTGATAAAATGCGGACCTAAGTTTAATAAAAGATAACGTGAACGTTGCGATCCTGAGACTAGTAAGGAATGTAAGTTAAATAAGTTTTAAAAAAAAAAATATGGACCAAATTTAAGGTCAACTCAATGGGTTTAAAGGTTAAAGGTATAAAGTTTAACGCACGGGGTCTCGGTTAACAAAGTTTTAAGTTAATCACTATGTCATCCAGATATAATTAAACTTAATTAAGGAAGGTGGGATCTCGGAGCGTTTCATTTGGTATCAGAGCAGACAGGTTATAGACCTTAGGTAGGAGTACCTTAGGCTATGACCTTTGCGTAAAGAAAGGAAAGAGGAAGCTATTGGACTCTAGACGAGTTGTGTAATAAAGAAATGAATTTTGGGAATTCAGGATTAAGAAATAGTAAATGATATTTTAAGATAAGATATGGGAAAGGGCAAAAGAGCTATGAGATCATAGGCAATCAAATATTAAGGGACTTTTGAGAAGTTGTGAATTGCAAGACATGAATAAGGACTCGGGATGAGTTGTGAATTGTAAGATATGAGAAGGGACTCAAGGTGAGTCATGAACAATAAAGTAAAGTGACTTTTAATGAGTTGTGAGATATGATTTGATAAAATTCATATCAGAAAAAGTTAAAGTGAGGAATGTTAGGGTATATGGGATTTTTCATTGAGGACTCATGGTAGTGGCCGAGTGTGCACTTCCTCGGTATGGGACAAGGATTTGTACTTACTTAGCTTCCTGTCGTGATAATCAGTGGAGATCCAGCGTCACGGTAAGAAATGAGAAGAGTTAAGTAAGAAAGATTAAGATTAGTTGCGTGTTCTGAAAACCCAAGCGTATAGTAAGTTCGTGACTCATGATTATGTGGTGGAGCCCCTCAGCGAATGGGCGACTATAGCCTAACTAGGACAAGCTCCTTAAATCATATGATTGTGGTAAGTTCCTGAGCCCAAATGCGTGGTAAGTTTGATGAACAGGGTTGGGTTAGAATAGAGAGCCATAAGTTAAGAGATATAGTTCTTAGATATTGGCTAAGATTAAGGATATATGAAGAGATAATATTATAAGAAAGGATTGAACGAGTTAAGGAATTATGTAAGAAGAACAGATTATTAGGATTGGGTAGGCAATCCACTCTTCTAGCTATGCTAGACCATTCATGTTTTTAAAATGTGTTTATTTTTGCACGTTGGTGCAGCAGAATGCTTTGTTCAAATATTGAAAGTTGATTTTTAAAGTTCCGTGATTCATGGTCTATGCCAATTGATTCGGCTAGACAAAGTTATTTTGAAAACTTCAAAATGCATTTACAAAATCATTGTCACACTGTTGACTATGGTGTGGAATGATAACATGGCGGAATTCTCAACGTACTTCTATGACGGTACGGTATTAAGAGGTCTTAAATGACTGAATTCTCAACGTACTGCTAAGATAGTGCGGTATTATGAAGCCTTTTAAAGGATTTTCTTGGATTCAAGTTTTGAGCCAATGATAATATTTCTGAAAAGTTTTAAGTTTTCGAAGAATGAACAGTTTAACGATGTAGGTCTATACCATTTGTTTAGGTTAGACCGTTTTGAAAAAGCAATGAACAAATGTTTTTAGAATCCAAATAATGTATAAAACAAATGTTTTTAAAGTCTGAGGTGAACAACCCTGAAAAGGGATATGTTATATGGGTTTGTTAACATGGTTCAGCCCAAAAGAAAAAGTAAAAAGGGTACAATAGGCTGATCACCTAGTGTACTAAATACGGTAGTTTCTAGTCTCTGTGACTGGTAAACAGGCCGATAGCAAATTAATGGCGTGGTTGCGTCGTGACTCAAGTTCATTGGTCTTTATTGACCCCTCAGCAAAAGCATCAATTTTATTTTAAACGCTAAAGTTTTACGTTTTAAAGGAAAGGCTACTCTTATTTATTCATACTACTTCACAGTTGTTGAATAATTGTGAAGATTCCTGAAAAACATTCCAATCTTCTGGAATGAATATTAGAAAGGGGTAAGATGGGTAGAGAGAAGAGAGAATGTAAAGGTTAGTTGAAAAACCTAGCTATGTGATTTGAATACAAAGAGTTATGAATGTTGCAAAGTAAGATATGAGTACACAGCAATTTCGAGGACGAAATTTTGTTAAGGGGGGGTGAATGTGACACCCCAGGATTTTACAGAAATTCTAAATAAGGATTATGGATAATTAAGTGAAGGTTATAAAACAAAACCTAGTTAAAATGATTAAATATGATTATTATGTGATTAAACTGATTTAGTAAGTGATAAAGGTAATAGATGTGACCTGTGGGGTTGAAATAGTACAGATGGATCCGTTAGAAATTTGAAATGTTTAAGAGACTGGAGATTTGATGGAATAAGAATGAATATGAACGTTGATGGCCAAATGGTAATATAACGGGGTTAAAATGAATTATTGAATGTAATGCCCACAATAGGGTAAATTGGAAGGAATTGTTGCAAGATATGATAGTGTGTGTCAACAGATTATGGGTTGTGTACATGAATATGTGTATAGGAATATATTTGATAAGATATAGAAAGATGAGTTAAAGTTTAGAAGAAATGGAAATGGTGATGTATAATTGAATTGAGAGTTGATTATGAAAGTTAAGTGTAAGTTAAATGAATAGGCCTGAAGAGGCGAGGATATGAGAATGACAAGGTAAGTCAGTATGTGTGGAAAAGAAGGAACGGTTGACCTAATTGGTCTACTAAAGATTTAAGGAATAATAAGAATATGATATGTGAATATATGAAATTATTAAGAAATTGGTATCATTAATTTAAATGAGTTATGTAATTATATGACGTGTAGAAATGAAATGTAATATCCCGAGAATGAGTGGAAATCATATTGGATGTAAGAATGGTTTAAATTGCTATTAATTGATATGTAAATTAGTGAAAGGATGTAAAAATTGTAAACCACCAATATAAGTTTAAAGAGGAATGAATAACGATGAATTGCGGTATTTCGGTCGAGGTTCGCTTATCGAGGAAGCGGTTTATGGGAAAAAGTGAGTAATCCGACTAATTGAGAGGTCGGGAATTGAAATTCGTAAAGTATGAAACCAACAAGGTTGGTAGGAAACGAGAATTTGCATTTAGGGTTAAAAAGGAAGATTATGAAATCAATTGGCGATTAAATTGTTATTAAGTCGTAAAATTAGTCTACGTAAACGTAGTACGACGGAATACAAGTGATCTAATCAATTGATTAGAAGAAGAACCAATTTAAATGATTATGAAACGAAGTATGGGGGGAAAATGTAAGAAAGTTTAGTTATAAGGGGGAAAGATTGCAAGAAATGAAAACTTAGCCAAATTGGCAATTTACCAAAATACCCCTCAACAAATTAGATAATTACCGTTGTGTCCTAAAGGGCAAAAAGACCAAAATACCCTTGACAATTTAGATAATGACTTATATGTCCCAAGTGGTGAAATAACAAGAACGCCCCTCACTTATCATGGGAAATGACCAAAACACCCTTAGATGAGTTAACCATGGTTATGTTACTTAACTAGCCTAGTTAAGGCTTATAAAATTTACTAAAGCAAGTAAATCATCTTCATTTTGATCAATTGCTGGAAAAGAAGAAGGAGAGTAGCCCTAAGAGAGAGAAAGTGAGAAGCCATTGAAGAAAAGGAAAAAGCTTAGAAAACATGGAGCTAAAGAGCTTAAATGTCCATGGAGCAAGAAGGAAAAGTGATGTACTCATCAAGAGGATCCTAGATATGTAAAGAAGTTTGACATACATGAAGGTATAACCATGCTCTTGTTTCAAAGTTTGATGTTTATGAGTTTAAATTCAAGAATAGGGATAGGCATGCATGTATCTATAAATATACATGTTGATTATGTAAAGATTATGCATATTACATGTTATATGTATGTAAATGATAGAACCCTAGACACAAGTTGGTAGAACAAAGTTAATGGACTAGTTATGTTCAAGTTACAAGCTAGAAATCATATTTTAAGATATGATCAAGTGCTATATGTTACTAAATTTGGTGAAAACCTAGATAGAAAGGTTGATTATGAAGAAATCATGTGTAATATTATGTTAAATAGCATATAAGAATGCTTTGAAGATTGAGAAGTATGTTTTGTAAAGGAAAGTTGAATATTAGGCTATACTTTTTGTATAGATTTCATATTAATCTGTAAAGTGCTTTAGAACGTGCATGTAGAAGCTATGTGATGATACAAAGTAGTAAGATGTATATGTGATTGCCTATGAGGTGTGTTTGAGTTAAGGAATTAAGTTGAGGTTAAGTATTCAAGTTAAAAAGGTTTGAGAATTTTGATGAAATCCAAGCCATAGGTGATTTTTGGCAATTTTGAGGAGTTAAAGATGAAATGAAATCAAATGAGTCATGTTTATGTTAATACACGTGTCTAGGTTATTTTAAAAGTTAACGGAACGAAAATTTAGTAAAATGGCGATTCGAACGATCGGAATCGATCGTTTCGAATCGAAATGGAGTTTAACGGACAAAAGTCGCCTCGTGCGAAATTTTAAGGTTTTGAAAGTTGGAACATGTCACATATAGGTTATGTGAGCTATGGCAAGTGTTGGAATAGAAGTTAGAGTCAAATGGCCAAAAATAGCAAAGTTAGAATTTCAAGTTTTTAAAACTTAGAAAATTTGGCTAAGTCTGAAAGTTGTCCGAACAGGCCTCCTACACGCTAGCATATCTCTGGTTTAGAAAGTCCAAATGAGGAAAAGGAAAATTTTGTAAAATACTATGTAGCAAGGTCTAGAGCTGTACCAAATTTGGTGTCAATTGGATGTATAGTTAAGGAGTTAAAAATCAGCAAAGCAGGACCAAAAATCAGATTCTGCTGAACCAGGGACTGCGCCGGGGCGCAGTAATTTGGCCTTGACACTGCGCCGGGGCACAGTGTCACTGTTCATCGGCCGAGAGCTTCTCGCGGCCAGCGAGATGGGGAAGAAGAAAATTGGCGCCGGGGCGCAGTGAACAGTGCCCAGAAAATTTTTAAAGTGTCCGAAACGCTATGTTTTGATACAAAATGTTAAGAATGGGTTATGTAAACCCTAAATAAATAAAAATGGGCTATATAAAGGATGTCAAGGAGAAATGAAATAATATACGGCATAACTTAATATGCCTTAAGTTAAGTTAAAGAGTGTGATGAATTATGAAAAGTGTCGGAAGTGAATTAAGATGTATTATAAGCTAATACAACAAACGTGATATGAATCGAGAATAATAGTTAAGAGATGTTGGACTAAGTTTGATGATTTATATAAGCTAATGATCCTATATTGATATATATAGATTGTATGTTTACAGATAACGCTCGATGTAGCGAACCGATGCGAAGAAGGATAGAACGGCCAAACGAGGTGGTAAAAGATTAAGCTAAATAAATGCATTCCAGGCAAGTATTCGGACTATAAGGTGCTATGTTCTAGGTGAACTACGTGTTAGCGAAATATTTGAAATGTGTTACGTGCATCTATATGATTTAACTGTTAAGTGTAATACGTGGCATTCATGGATAACATGATTAAGTAGAAGGGCATAACGCATAAATAAACTGTGAGCATGAAATGTGTTATCTGAATTACTTGCTGAGCTTTATGCTCACCCTTGCCATGAACTAACATTTCAGGTAAATATAAGAAGGCCGGAGGTTCCGGTGACGCTAAGGTAAAGAGTGTGAATGCATGGAGATGCGTGAAGAGATGTATAATTTGTATCTGTGAGATATTCATGTGAAGCAATTATATGTAAATTTGTGTTCATGCAGGCTATGTAATAATCAAGTTTAAATGTTAAACCTAGATAGTAGAAAGGAATGTATGAATTGCTAATTTGTAGTATCAGAGAAT
Source organism: Hedera helix (assembly GCA_947179155.2). Classification (NCBI taxonomy): domain Eukaryota; kingdom Viridiplantae; phylum Streptophyta; class Magnoliopsida; order Apiales; family Araliaceae; genus Hedera; species Hedera helix. Next base: position 26,539,400 of record OX359270.1, read on the forward strand.
GACTAGTGCAAGTATATATTATCAAGGAAAATTGGAAAGGTGATACATGTGATAAACTTGTATGCGTAGTACAGAGACAGGTGAACAGAAGATGTATGATATAGATATACCTATGTGAACAGGAATATGTAGATATAATATGGGTGATATAGATGAATGGATGTAAACAGGTATACAGGTAAACAAGGCCATATGTACAGAAAGTTCATGGCGAAATTTTATTTAAAGATTATGTTAAATCATAAAAATATATTTGATTATGGAAATTGTATATCATAGGTCACAATTGATAAAATGCGGACCTAAGTTTAATAAAAGATAACGTGAACGTTGCGATCCTGAGACTAGTAAGGAATGTAAGTTAAATAAGTTTTAAAAAAAAAAAAATATGGACCAAATTTAAGGTCAACTCAATGGGTTTAAAGGTTAAAGGTATAAAGTTTAACTCACGGGGTCTCGGTTAACAAAGTTTTAAGTTAATCACTATGTAATCCAGATATAATTATACTTAATTAAGGAAGGTGGGATCTCGGGGCGTTTCAACTCTCGCATCCAAAATTGTACGTACAACTAATACAAGTCCTCGATTAAAGAAAACTTCTAGTTGTTTCATTATTTCCTTGAAATTGGTAAACAAATAGATGATTTAGTGTCATATTACTTCGTTCATCTTTTTGACTTTTCGTTTTGCAGAATAGTGTTTATTCGGAACAAAACTCCGTAATATCTGACTTTTAAATCAGTAAAGACCAATTCAACTGGAATACTTAGAAATGAACTAGGTTAAAGATAACTGGATTAGGAACCCTAATCTAGACTTCAACCTAGTTACAGAATAATTAAATTATCTAACTAATTAACCTAATTAGGTGATTAACACTAATCCGGTTGGAATTGAACTAGGTTAAGGTAACTAGATTACCATTTAACCTAATTAACATGTAATTAAACTTAACCTAATTAGGATTAAGATTAATTAAACTATAGATTAACCTAATCTATATGTTAAACTAATCGGTGAATTAATAAACCTAATGAACCTAAGTTATTGCTAATTAACCTAACCTTGATTAAGCTAGATTATCAAATGGACTAATCTAACCTTGGTCAAGTTTGGTAAATGACCATGACTACCCCTCAAATAAATACTTAAATGACCAACCAAACAAGGCCTAATACTATTCATTTGGTAGGCTAATTGGTGGACCAATCAAAAGTTAACATGTATGGTTTTGTGATGTCACCAAACATGATGATTACTAGCATTTAATGGCATAAAATCAGACCTTTGGGTCGTTCATATCAAGTGGGCAAGGGTGGTGCACTTGAAGTTAGCTTAGCTTGGAAGTTTTGTAACAAAGACCCTTTTGCCCTAGCTTTGGTTGGCCTATAAATAGCAAGCAATATTCACCCATTCTATCATTCATTTTCAAGCTCAAAAATCAAGTATCAAAGCTATACATATATTGAGAGAGAGTTCTAGTGAGTTACTATCTTGGATATTGCAAAGAAATAGTTAAAGCTTGCAAACACCAAAGGTACAATCCTTTATAGTTTTTATGTTCGATTTTTCTTTCGTCTTAAATTTTCAAAAGCTCAAGAACGCGAGTCGTAGCCATGTACGATTGTCGTTCTCCGTGTTCTTCACGTGTTCTTGAGCCTTTCTACATTTTGTAGTAGTTATAATGTCGAATTTCAATTCGTAGTTTAAAGCTTAATGAACATACGTAGTGGTCATCTACGGTTCATCCGTTCTCCGCGTTTGCGTATGTTCTTGAGCATTTTTATAAATTGTTTTAATCAATTATACAAGCCGTTATAATGACCAATTTTTGTCAACTATAAAGTGTTATAATCACTTATGTAAGCAGTTATAATGCTCAAATTATTTCAAGTACGAAAACCAAAAGCTCAAGAACATAGTCGTTACCATGTACGGTTTATCCGTTCTTCGTGTTCTTCGTATGTTCTTAAGCAAAAATCATGAATCTTTCTATGAGAAGGTTTGTGATTTGTTATTTTTATGTTATAAAGTGATATTGAGTCTTACAACATGATTTCATAAAGAGTTAAAGCAAGTGGTACCATGTTTCACATGGTTAACCCTAAAAATATTGTTCAATGTAAGCATACTGACCTTTTTGCTAAAATTACGAAATTTTAAAGTCAGAATCTGCCTTAGTAACCTAAATGAACGTTGTAGATCATGAAATTCTAAGCAATTTAGACTCAAAAATCACTTTAAAATGTTTCCGGATGACAAAGTTATGGCAGTTACCGGAAAGGACGTCAAAGCTGAAAATTTTAAGGGGCATTCGGGTGGAAGCACTAATTTTTGAGTTTTTGAGTTAGCCAAGTTTTCTAAAAATTCCACCAATGAAAATAGTCTAGTTTAGTGATAAAAACACGTATAGAACGAAAAAATTCGATGAACTAACATTCGGTACACGAAACCCTTTGTATAGGCGCTTTAAACGATTACCGGGAAACCCTAAATTGTGCTAAAGGCAAGTTTTCTATCCTTAAACCTTGTTTACTTGCTTTCTATTTGATTTATACGTTTTGTGTATGCAACGTGTTATAAATCTTTGATACGAGAGTTATTGCTTTTTGTTTCGGCATAACTTGCAAAATGAAATGATTATTCGTGATAAATTCGAATCATGCTTTATTATATCAAACCAAGTCGTCTTGGGGCGATCCTGACATGTGAAGTAAACTGAGATGAACAAATATGTATTACTGTTCTTGATCTGTCCAGTGTATTGTATGTTATGCATAACATAGGATGTCGTTAGGTTGATCCCCTTTCTATATCCACTGTAAAAGGTTCTAAGTCGAAAGACAAAGAACAGTTCAAGGTCTAACCACCACTCAGTCTTGCTATGTTAAAACATTTGTAAATATCAATTGTTATTCCATGAGTCCTTACAATCCTTATCGGTGTGAGTTCACTTATATGTTATGTGTTAAGACTTGCTGAGCATTTTAGCTCACCCTTGCATATAAACCTAATGTGCAGACAAACCCGAGAGCTCCGGCTCGAAGAAGAAAGGAAAGAAGAAATGCGTAGACTAGTTTACTGCTTTCCTTAACTGTTTTTAACTGTAGTCATAATGACATTTTGTAATAAGAACAAGTTCAACACATGTAACCGAATATTATATAAATATTATCAAGTTTTATCACATTCTCTTGTTACGTCTTTACTTTGATTAAACTTAGAATTGTTAAAACTTAACATAGTATTAATAATGATCTATGTATCTGGATGAGGATCGGTAAATAACTTGTGAGTGTTGTACATCCGAGACAGGACTAAGCGATGTTGACTAAGTCAAATCCATCGTTAAGGTTCCTCGGACCCAGGTATAACTCGTTATTACTATTCTGAATGTCGGATAAGTAGGATTATTAATATGAAGAGATATCACTATAGCCAAATACGTTTCGAATGAGGGTTTTAACTATTTGGGTAATGTTCTGTACGGAAAGAGAATTTCGCACCGGACAAAGATACAACCATTTGTCACGGATAAAGATGCAAACATTTATCACGGGTGAAGATGCAAACATTCACCGCGAGATTCTCTATTCCCAAGAGCCGTCCTAATGATTTAATGCCGTGAATGTTGGAACATATAAAGTTATAGAATATCTAAATATTAAGGATAAAATGTTATGTTTGAGTATTAAGTCTCTTGTATTGATTACAAGGACTTGATATAAAATAATGAAAGATCTTTGGGAATTAAGATGAGAACTTTGTTTGATAATAAAGGAAATCATCTATAAACCTATTTATTTAGCATTTATAGTGAGCACCAAGTCATCTATAGTAAGTATAGTGATTTGGGGGCGTTACAAAAGAAAACTTCTAGTTGTCTCATTATTTCCTTCAAATTGGTAAACAAATAGATGATTTAGTGTCATATTACTTCGTTCACCTTTGTTTAGCATCAAAAGGTGCAATCCTATTACTCTCGAATTCAAAACCGTCCGTACAACTAACACAAGTCATCGGTTAAAGAAAACTTCTAGTCGTTTCATTATTTCCTTCAAATTGGTAAAAAAATAGATGATTTAGTGTCATATTACTTCGTTTAACTTTGTTTAGTTCAAAAGGTGCAATCCTATCACTCTCGTATTCAAAACCGTACGTACAACTAACACAAGTCCTCGGTTAAAGAAAACTTCTAGTTGTTTCATTATTTCCTTCAAATTGGTAAAGAAATAGATGATTTTTGTTATATTACTTCGTTCAACTTTGTTTAGCATCAAAAGGTGCAATCCTATCACTCTCGCATTAAAAACCATACGTACAACTAACGCAAGTCCTCGATTAAAGAAACTTCTAATTGTTTCATTATTTCCTTCAAATTGGTAAACAAATAGATGACTTAGTGTCATATTACTTCGTTCAACTTTGTTTAGCATCAAAAAGTGCAATCCTATCACTCTCGCATTCAAAACCGTACGTACAACTAACACAAGTCCTCGGTTAAAGAAAACTTCTAGTTGTTTCATTATTTCTTCAAATTGGTAAACAAATAGATGATTTAGTGTCATATTACGTCGTTCAACTTTGTTTAGCATCAAAAGGTGCAATCCTATCACTCTCGCATTCAAAACTGTACGTACAACAAACACAAGTCCACCATTAAAGAAAACATCTAGTTGTTTCATTATTTCCTTGAAATTGGTAAACAAATAGATGATTTTGTGTTATATTACTTCGTTCAACTTTGTTTAACATCAAAAGGTGCAATCCTATCACTCTCGCATTCAAAACTGTACGTACAACTAACACAAGTCCACGATTAAAGAAAACTTCTAGTTGTTTCATTATTTCCTTGAAATTGGTAAACAAATAGATGATTTTGTGTCATATTACTTCGTTCATCCTTGTTTAGCATCAGAAGGTGGAATCCTATCACTCTCACATTCAAAACCGTACGTACAACTAACACAAGTCCTCAATTAAAGAAAACTTCTAGTTGTTTCATTATTTCCTTCAAATTGGTAAACAAATAGATGATTTAGTGTCATATTACTTCGTTCAACTTTGTTTAGCATCAAAATGTGCAATCCTATCACTTTTGCATTCAAAACCGTACGGTCAACTAACACAAGTCGTTGGCTAAAGAAAACTTCGAGTTGTTTCATTATTTTCTTCAAATTGGTAAACAAATAGATGATTTAGTGTCATATTACTTCGTTCAACTTTGTTTAGCATCAAAAGGTGCAATGCTATCACTCTCGCATCCAAAACTGTACGTACAACTAATACAAGTCCTCGATTAAAGAAAACTTCTAGTTGTTTCATTATTTCCTTGAAATTGGTAAACAAATAGATGATTTAGTGTCATATTACTTCGTTCATCTTTGTTTACCATCAAAAGGTGCAATCCTATCACCCTCACATTCAAAATCGTACGTACAACTAACACAAGTCCTAGGTTAAAGAAACTTCTAGTTGTTTCATTATTTCCTTTAAATTGGTAAACAAATAGATGATTTAGTGTCATATTAGTTCGTTCAACTTTCTTTAGCATCAAAAGGTGCAATCCTATCACTCTCGCATTCAAAACTGTACGTACAACTAACACAAGTCCACAATTAAAGAAAACTTCTAGTTGTTTCATTATTTTCTTGAAATTGGTAAACAAATAGATGATTTTGTATCATATTACTTCGTTCATCTTTGTTTAGCATCAGAAGGTGGAATCCTATCACTCTCACATTCAAAATCGTACGTACAACTAACACAAGTCCTCTATTAAAGAAAACTTCTAGTTGTTTCATTATTTCCTTCAAATTGGTAAATAAATAGATGATTTAGTGTCATACTACTTCGTCCACTTTTGTTGAGCATCAAAAGGTGCAATCCTATCACTCTCGCATTCAAAACCGTACGTACAACTAACACAACTCCTAGGTTAAAGAAAACTTCTAATTCTTTCATTATTTCCTTCAAATTGGTAAACAAATAGATGATTTCGTGTCATATTAATTCGTTCACCTTTGTTTAGCATCAAAAGGTGCTATCCTATCACTCTCGCATTCCAAACCGTACGTACAACTAACACAAGTCCTCGGTTAAAGAAAACTTCTAATTGTTTCATTATTTCCATCAAATTGGTTAACAAATAGATGATTTAGTATCATATTACTTCGTTTTACTTTGTTTAGCATCAAAAGGTGGAATCCTATCACTCTCACATTCAAAACCGTACGTACAACTAACACAAGTCCTCGGTTAAAAAAAACTTCTATTTGTTTCATTATTTCCTTCAAATTTGTAAACAAGTAGATGTTTTAATGGCATATTACTTTGTTCAACTTTGTTTAGCATCAAAAGGTGGAATCCTATCACTCACGCATTCAAAACCGTACGTACAACCAACACCAGTCCTCGGTGAAAGAAAACTTCTAGTTGTTTCATTATTTCCTTGAAATTGCCAATGAAATAGATGATTTATTGTTATATTACTTCGTTCACCTTTGTTTATCATCAAAAGTTGCAATCCTATCACTCTCGCATTCAAAACCTTACGTACAACTAACACAACTCATCGGTTAAAGAAAACTTCTAGTTGTCTCATTATTTCCTTCAAATTGGTAAACAAATAGATGATTTAGTGTCATATTACTTCGTTCACCTTTGTTTAGCATCAAAAGGTGCAATCCTATTACTCTCGAATTCAAAACCGTCCGTACAACTAACACAAGTCATCGGTTAAAGAAAACTTCTAGTTGTTTCATTATTTCCTTCAAATTGGTAAAAAAATAGATGATTTAGTGTCATATTACTTCGTTCAACTTTGTTTAGTTCAAAAGGTGCAATCCTATCACTCTCGCATTCAAAACCGTACGTACAACTAACACAAGTCCTCGGTTAAAGAAAACTTCTAGTTGTTTCATTATTTCCTTCAAATTGGTAAAGAAATAGATGATTTATGTTATATTACTTCGTTCAACTTTGTTTAGCATCAAAAGGTGCAATCCTATCACTCTCGCATTAAAAACCATACGTACAACTAACGCAAGTCCTCGATTAAAGAAACTTCTAATTGTTTCATTATTTCCTTCAAATTCGTAAACAAAGTAGATGATTTAGTGTCATATTACTTCGTTCAACTTTGTTTAGCATCAAAAGGTGCAATCCTATCACTCTCGCATTCAAAACCGTACGTACAACTAACACAAGTCCTCGGTTAAAGAAAACTTCTAGTTGTTTCATTATTTCTTCAAATTGGTAAACAAATAGATGATTTAGTGTCATATTACGTCGTTCAACTTTGTTTAGCATCAAAAGGTGCAATCCTATCACTCTCGCATTCAAAACTGTACGTACAACAAACACAAGTCCACCATTAAAGAAAACATCTAGTTGTTTCATTATTTCCTTGAAATTGGTAAACAAATAGATGATTTTGTGTTATATTACTTCGTTCAACTTTGTTTAGCATCAAAAGGTGCAATCATATCACTCTCGCATTCAAAACTGTACGTACAACTAACACAAGTCCACGATTAAAGAAAACTTCTAGTTGTTTCATTATTTCCTTGAAATTGGTAAACAAATAGATGATTTTGTGTCATATTACTTCGTTCATCCTTGTTTAGCATCAGAAGGTGGAATCCTATCACTCTCATATTCAAAACCGTACGTACAACTAACACAAGTCCTCAATTAAAGAAAACTTCTAGTTGTTTCATTATTTCCTTCAAATTGGTAAACAAATAGATGATTTATTGTCATATTACTTCGTTCAACTTTGTTTAGCATCAAAATATGCAATCCTATCACTTTTGCATTCAAAACCGTACGGTCAACTAACACAAGTCCTTGGCTAAAGAAAACATCGAGTTGTTTCATTATTTTCTTCAAATTGGTAAACAAATAGATGATTTAGTGTCATATTACTTCGTTCAACTTTGTTTAGCATCAAAAGGTGCAATCCTATCACTCTCGCATCCAAAACTGTACGTACAACTAATACAAGTCCTCGATTAAAGAAAACTTCTAGTTGTTTCATTATTTCCTTGAAATTGGTAAACAAATAGATGATTTAGTGTCATATTACTTCGTTCATCTTTGTTTACCATCAAAAGGTGCAATCCTATCACCCTCACATTCAAAATCGTACGTACAACTAACACAAAAGAAACTTCTAGTTGTTTCATTATTTCCTTTAAATTGGTAAACAAATAGATGATTTAGTGTCATATTAGTTCGTTCAACTTTCTTTAGCATCAAAAGGTGCAATCCTATCAGTCTCGCATTCAAAACTGTAAGTACAACTAACACAAGTCCACAATTAAAGAAAACTTCTAGTTGTTTCATTATTTTCTTGAAATTGGTAAACAAATAGATGATTTTGTATCATATTACTTCGTTCATCTTTGTTTAGCATCAGAAGGTGGAATCCTATCACTCTCACATTCAAAACCGTACGTACAACTAACACAAGTCCTCTATTAAAGAAAACTTCTAGTTGTTTCATTATTTCCTTCAAATTGGTAAATAAATAGATGATTTAGTGTCATACTACTTCGTCCACTTTTGTTGAGCATCAAAAGGTGCAATCCTATCACTCTCGCATTCAAAACCGTACGTACAACTAACACAAGTCCTCGGTTAAAGAAAACTTCTAATTCTTTCATTATTTCCTTCAAATTGGTAAACAAATAGATGATTTAGTGTCATATTAATTCGTTCACCTTTGTTTAGCATCAAAAGGTGCTATCCTATCACTCTCGCATTCCAAACCGTACGTACAACTAACACAAGTCCTCGGTTAAAGAAAACTTCTAATTGTTTCATTATTTCCATCAAATTGGTTAACAAATAGATGATTTAGTATCATATTACTTCGTTTTACTTTGTTTAGCATCAAAAGGTGGAATCCTATCACTCTCACATTCAAAACCGTACGTACAACTAACACAAGTCCTCGGTTAAAAAAAACTTCTATTTGTTTCATTATTTCCTTCAAATTTGTAAACAAGTAGATGTTTTAATGTCATATTACTTTGTTCAACTTTGTTTAGCATCAAAAGGTGGAATCCTATCACTCACGCATTCAAAACCGTACGTACAACCAGCACCAGTCCTCGGTGAAAGAAAACTTCTAGTTGTTTCATTATTTCCTTGTAATTGCCAATGAAATAGATGATTTATTGTTATATTACTTCGTTCACCTTTGTTTATCATCAAAAGTTGCAATCCTATCACTCTCGCATTCAAAACCTTACGTACAACTAACACAACTCATCGGTTAAAGAAAACTTCTAGTTGTCTCATTATTTCCTTCAAATTGGTAAACAAATAGATGATTTAGTGTCATATTACTTCGTTCACCTTTGTTTAGCATCAAAAGGTGCAATCCTATTACTCTCGAATTCAAAACCGTCCGTACAACTAACACAAGTCATCGGTTAAAGAAAACTTCTAGTTGTTTCATTATTTCCTTCAAATTGGTAAAAAAATAGATGATTTAGTGTCATATTACTTCGTTCAACTTTGTTTAGTTCAAAAGGTGCAATCCTATCACTCTCGTATTCAAAACCGTACGTACAACTAACACAAGTCCTCGGTTAAAGAAAACTTCTAGTTGTTACATTATTTCCTTCAAATTGGTAAAGAAATAGATGATTTTTGTTATATTACTTCGTTCAACTTTGTTTAGCATCAAAAGGTGCAATCCTATCACTCTCGCATTAAAAACCATACGTACAACTAACGCAAGTCCTCGATTAAAGAAACTTCTAATTGTTTCATTATTTCCTTCAAATTCGTAAACAAATTAGATGATTTAGTGTCATATTACTTCGTTCAACTTTGTTTAGCATCAAAAGGTGCAATCCTATCACTCTCGCATTCAAAACCGTACGTACAACTAACACAAGTCCTCGGTTAAAGAAAACTTTTAGTTGTTTCATTATTTCTTCAAATTGGTAAACAAATAGATGATTTAGTGTCATATTACGTCGTTCAACTTTGTTTAGCATCAAAAGGTGCAATCCTATCACTGTCGCATACAAAATCGTACGGTTAACTAACACAAGTCCTCGGTTAAAGAAACTTCGAGTTGTTTCGTTATTTCCTTCAAATTGGTAAACAAATAGATGATTTAGTGTCATATTACTTTTTTCAACTTTGTTTAGCATCAAAAGGTGCATTCTTATCACTCTCGCATTCAAAACTGTATGTACAACTAACACAAGTTCTCGGTTAAAGAAAACTTCTAGTTGTTTCATTATTTCCTTGAAATTGGAAAACAAATAGGTGATTTAGTGTCATATTACTTCGTTCAACTTTGTTTAGCATCAAAAGGTGCAATCCTATCACTCTCGCGTTCAAAACCGTACGTAGAACTAATGCAAGTCCTCGGTTAAAGAAACTTCTAATTGTTTCATTATTTCCTTCAAATTGTTAAAAAAATTGATGATTTAGTGTCATATTATTTCGTTCACCTTTGTTTAGCATCAAAAGGTGCAATCCTATCACTCTCGCATTCAAAACCGTACGTACAACTAACACAAGTCCTCGGTTAAAGAAAACTTCTAGTTGTTTCATTATTTCCTTCAAATTGGTAAACAAATAGATGATTTAGTGTCATATTACTTCGTTCACCTTTGTTTAGCATCAAAAGGTGATATCCTATCACTCTCGCATTCAAAACCGTACGTACAACTAACACAAGTCCTCGGTTAAAGAAAACTTCTAATTGTTTCATTATTTCCATCAAATTGGTTAACAAATAGATGATTTAGTATCATATTACTTCGTTTTACTTTGTTTAGCATCAAAAGGTGGAATCCTATCACTCTCACATTCAAAACCGCACGTACAACTAACACAAGTCCTCGGTTAAAAAAAACTTCTATTTGTTTCATTATTTCCTTCAAATTTGTAAACAAGTAGATGTTTTAATGTCATATTACTTTGTTCAACTTTGTTTAGCATCAAAAGGTGGAATCCTATCACTCACGCATTCAGAACCGTACGTACAACCAACACCAGTCCTCGGTGAAAGAAAACTTCTAGTTGTTTCATTATTTCCTTGAAATTGGCAATGAAATAGATGATTTGTTGTTATATTACTTCGTTCACCTTTGTTTATCATCAAAAGTTGCAATCCTATCACTCTCGCATTCAAAACCTTACGTACAACTAACACAAGTCATCGGTTAAAGAAAACTTCTAGTTGTCTCATTACTTCCTTCAAATTGGTAAACAAATAGATGATTTAGTGTCATATTACTTCGTTCACCTTTGTTTAGCATCAAAAGGTGCAATCCTTTTGCTCTCGAATTCAAAACCGTCCGTACAACTAACACAAGTCATCGGTTACAGAAAACTTCTAGTCGTTTCATTATTTCCTTCAAATTGGTAAAAAAATAGATGATTTAGTGTCATATTACTTCGTTCAACTTTGTTTAGCATCAAAAGGTGGAATCCTATCACTCACGCATTCAGAACCGTACGTACAACCAACACCAGTCCTCGGCGAAAGAAAACTTCTAGTTGTTTCATTATTTCCTTGAAATTGGCAATGAAATAGATGATTTATTGTTATATTACTTCGTTCACCTTTGTTTATCATCAAAAGTTGCAATCCTATCACTCTCGCATTCAAAACCTTACGTACAACTAACACAAGTCATCGGTTAAAGAAAACTTCTAGTTGTCTCATTATTTCCTTCAAATTGGTAAACAAATAGATGATTTAGTGTCATATTACTTCGTTCACCTTTGTTTAGCATCAAAAGGTGCAATCCTATTACTCTCGAATTCAAAACCGTCCGTACAACTAACACAAGTCATCGGTTACAGAAAACTTCTAGTCGTTTCTTTATTTCCTTCAAATTGGTAAAAAAATAGATGATTTAGTGTCATATTACTTCGTTCAACTTTGTTTAGTTCAAAAGGTGCAATCCTATCACTCTCGTATTCAAAACCGTACGTACAACTAACACAAGTCCTCGGTTAAAGAAAACTTCTAGTTGTTTCATTATTTCCTTCAAATTGGTAAAGAAATAGATGATTTTTGTTATATTACTTCGTTCAACTTTGTTTAGCATCAAAAGGTGCAATCATATCACTCTCGCATTCTAAACCATACGTACAACTAACGCAAGTCCTCGATTAAAGAAACTTCTAATTGTTTCATTATTTCCTTCAAATTGGTAAACAAATTGATGATTTAGTGTCATATTACTTCGTTCAACTTTGTTTAGCATCAAAAGGTGCAATCCTATCACTCTCGCATTCAAAACCGTACGTACAACTAACACAAGTCCTCGGTTAAAGAAAACTTCTAGTTGTTTCATTATTTCTTCAAATTGGTAAACAAATAGATGATTTAGTGTCATATTACGTTGTTCAACTTTGTTTAGCATCAAAAGGTGCAATCCTATCAATGTCGCATACAAAACCGTACAGTTAACTAACAAAAGTCCTCGGTTAAAGAAACTTCGAGTTGTTTCGTTATTTCCTTCAAATTGGTAAACAAATAGATGATTTAGTGTCATATTACTTCTTTCAACTTTGTTTAGCATCAAAAGGTGCAATCTTATCACTCTCGCATTCAAAACTGTATGTACAACTAACACAAGTTCTCGGTTAAAGAAAACTTCTAGTTGTTTCATTATTTCCTTGAAATTGGAAAACAAATAGATGATTTAGTGTCATATTACTTCGTTCAACTTTGTTTAGCATCAAAATGTGCAATCCTATCACTCTCGCGTTCAAAACCGTACGTACAACTGTAACAGCCCGAAATCCCGACCTTATTTAATTATCCGATTATCTCTGGAAATCATATTCATTAACTTTAAATTCATATTAACCTGGAATTTCGTGTATCAAACTTAACCTTTAACTTTAATTGACCGTAATTTGGTCCCTATTTTTTTTTTAAAACTTATTTAACTTACATTCATTACCTGTCTCAGGATCGCAACATTCATTTACCTTTCATTAGAACTTAAGTCACCCGTTAATAGTTTGTGACCTATTATAAACATACATATATATAATTATTTCATCACTTGTAACAAAATTTCGCCATAGTTTCATCTATATATGGCCCTGTTTATATATTCCTGTATTCATACATTTGCATCATATATACATATATATCCTGTTGCATCCGTCATGACTATTCAAATATACATTCTATGTACACATGTTTATCCATACAGATAAATTTATTACATATCAATCACAACCATCAAATATATCTTCATTTTTTTTTTCATTAATACAAATATTCCTGAATCTTGCATACATACAAATTCATCCCTACGGACTCCCAACATTCATTGCCTTCACGTACTATAAATTACATATAGCAGATTTTGCTTCCTACATATCCATCTATTCATATTCTTTACCTTAGCGGCACCGGAACCTTCGGCCTTCTTGTAATTTACCTGAAATGTTAGTTCATAGCAAGGGTGAGCACATAGGCTCAGCAAGTAGATCAGATAACACATTTCATGCTTACAGTTTATATCAATGCGTCATGCATCCCTTACTTTAGTATGATGTGCATAATGTCACGTAATTCATTTAGCAATTAAACCATATAGTTGTACATAAGACACGTTTCAACTCATTAACTATCACGTAGTTCACATAGAACGTTTATTACATTTAAGTCTGAACACTTGCCTGTACGCCTTTGTTTTACTTAACCTGTACTTCCTCAATCATCCTTCGTTATCCGTCTTATCGGCTTGCTCGTTTCGAACTCTGTCTGTCAACATATAGCTTATATGTCATTATAAGATCATAACCATTTCATATTTGATGTATTACACCTTATGTAGGTTTATAATACACCCTAACTTGCTTCTGACCTTTTTCATAACTTATAACATGTTTTGGCTTAGCTTTAGGCATGTTCTATTATGCCACTTGTCATTTCATTATAACTTAACACCCTTTAATTTAACCATTATTATTACTTTTAGGGTTTATATAACTCATTTCTATCATACCATATCAAAATATAGCTTTTTGGAAGCTTAAAAAAATTTCAAATGAACAGTAACTCCGCCCCGGCGCCGCCAGAGCTCGCTGGCCGCGAAATCTTCTCGGTCGATGAACAGTAACATGGCGCCGGGGCGCCACTTTTAGTACAAAACATGGCGCGGGGGCGCCATGTTCAAAATCTGGAAATCTGATTTTTGTACTACCTTTGCCGATTTTTAATTTCTTCATCTTAACTCCAATTGAGCTGAAATTTGGACCACATCTAGACCTTACTACCTAGTATTTTACAAAAATACTACTTGCCACATTTGGCTTCTTAAAAGTAGAGATACACTAGCCCCTAGGAGGGCTGTTCAACACGTTTCCAGACTTAGAATTTTTTTTCAGAATTTTAAAACTCAACTTTTGCAACTTTGTGATTTTTGGCCAATTGCTTCAAAACTCAATTCCAACACTTGACATAGTTCATATAAGTCATAAATGACATGTCCCAACTTTTAAAACCATAAAATTTCGCACGAGGCGAGAATTGTCCGGTAAAATCCATTTCGAATCGAAACGATCGATTTCGATCGTTCGAATCGCCTTTTCGCTCAAATTTAAATCCGTTGATTCCCAAATCAACCTAAACACGTGTATTTACACTAACCTAGGCCATTGGAATTCATTTTACTTTTAAATTCTCAAAATTACCAAAAATCACACCTTTGTTGGATTTTCATCAAAACTTCCAAACTTTTCATGAATTTATCATTTCCAAATCTTAGGCTATTCTTGGCCCCTTAATACAAAACTTGATTCTAACTTAACACATAACACATATAGCACATATTTGACTTGTAGGGGCCTTTAAAACATTTAAAGCTTCTCAAATGAACTTATTTTTCCAAAAGGTTCGTTTTGGTCGTCGGCGAACGTTTAAAACCTTCAATTGTCACCATTCGAACCGAATGACTTCCAAATCATTCCTAACACGTGTTTTAACATCAAACTTAGCTTTTTGGCATCTTTTGATCACCAAGTACACCTAATAGCCAAAATTGCATATTTATGGCATTTTATTAACTTTTCAAAACTTAACTTTTGAACCTCCTTTGAATTCTCAAGTCTAGACATCAAATACATCAACACTTGTTCAAATAACAACTTTACATAATCACAAAACTCCTTTAGGCATCTTCCAAGTCACTTTACAGATTATTACGTAATCTATATAAAAAGTATAGCCTAATATTTAAAATTTTCATACCAAAACATACTTTTAATCCCTCTAAAATTCCTTGATGACTTCTAGCATAATAATAAGCATGTATTAGACATGGTTCATCTTTCAAACTAAGTTCTCATCAAAAACAATAACATCTAACACATATTATTCCCTAAATCATAAGTTCTAACTTCAAGAACATACATGAATAGTCCATCAACTTGGTAATACCACTTTCAAGCCTAGGGTTTCATCAAATATTAAACATAAAACACATAAACTCACAACAACTTTACAATCAAGCCATGTACCCCAAAGATACATGCATGGCCATCCCTATTCTTGAATTTAAACTCATAAACATCAAACTTTGAAACAAGAGCATGGTTATACCTTCATGTATGTCAAACTTCTTTACATATCTAGGATCCTCTTAATGAGTACATCACTTTTCATTCTTGCTCCATGGACATTTAAGCTCTTTAGCTCCATGTTTTCCAAGCTTTTCTCCTTCTTCACATGGCTTTCTCTCATTTTCTCTCTCTTAGGGCTTGATTTCCAGCAAAGTGCTGGAAAATGAGCTAGCATGCTTGCTTTATAAAGTTAATTAAGGCTTAACTAGGCTTGGTTAAGCAAATAACCATGGTTAACACTTCCAAGGGCGTTTTGGTCATTTCACATGATAAGTGAGGGGCATTATTGTCATTTTGCCACTTAGGACACATATGTCATTATCCAAATTTTCAAGGGTATTTTGGTCATTTGACCTCTTTAGGACACAATGGTAATTATCTAATTGTTGAGGGGCATTTTGGTAATTTGTCAAATTAACTAAACTTTCATTTCTTGCAACTTTCCCCCTCATACTAAACTTTCATACATTTTCCCCCCATAAATTCATTTCATAATCGTTTAAATTGATTCTTCTTTCAATCGACCAATTAGATCATCCGTTTTCCGCTATGCTATACTCACATAACCCCATTTTATAACTTAATCAACCATTTAATCGTAAGTCGACTACATAACCTTCTTTTAATCATAAATACAATTTCTCGTTTCCTACGAACTTTCTTGGTTCCATAATTCACAAATTTCAATTCCCGACATCTCAAACAGTCGAATTACTCACTTTTTCCCATAAACCGCTTCCTCGAGAAGCGAACCTCGACCGAAATACCACAATTCATCGTTATTCATTCCTCTTTAAACTTAAATTGGCGATTTACAATCTTTACGTCCTTTCACTAATTTACATATCAACTAATGGCAATTTAAACCATTCTTACATCAAATATGATTTCCACTCATTCTCGGGATATTACATTTCATTTCTACACGTCATATAATTACATAACTCATTTAAATCAATGATACCAATTTCTTAATAATTTCATATATTCACATATCATATTCTTATTATTCCTTAAATCTTTAGTAGACCAATTAGGTCAACCGTTCCTTCTTTTCCACACATACTGACTTACCTTGCCATTCTCATATCATCGCCTCTCCAGGCCTATTCATTTAACTTACACTTAACTTTCATAATCAACTCTCAATTCAATTATACATCACCATTTCCATTTCTTCTAAACTTTAACTCATCTTTCTATATCTTATCAAATATATTCCTATACACATATTCATGTACACAACCCATAATCTGTTGACACACACTATCATATCTTGTAATAATTCCTTCCAATTTACCCTATTGTGGGCATTACAGTCAATAATTCATTTTAATCCCGTTATATTACCATTTGGTCATATATAACACATTGATTAAATAATAATTCTTATTTAATCTATCCTTATTATTTTATGTCCTTCATAATTAGGTTTTAGCTGCTAACCTTTACATAATTAATCATGATCCTTATTTAGAATTTCTGTAAAATCCTGGGGCGTTACAACAACTAATGCAAGTCCTCGGTTAAAGAAACTTCTAATTGTTTCATTATTTCATTCAAATTGTTAAAAAAATTGATGATTTAGTGTCATATTATTTCGTTCACCTTTGTTTAGCATCAAAAGGTGCAATCCTATCACTCTCGCATTCAAAACCGTACGTACAACTAACACAAGTCCTCGGTTAAAGAAAACTTCTAGTTGTTTCATTATTTCCTTTAAATTGGTAAACAAATAGATGATTTAGTGTCATATTACGTCGTTCAACTTTCTTTAGCATCAAAAGGTGCAATCCTATCACTGTCGCATTCAAAACCGTACGGTTAACTAACACAAGTCCTCGGTTAAAGAAAACTTATAGTTGTTTCATTATTTCCTTCAAATTGGCAAACAAAAAGATGATTTAGTGTCATATTACTTCATTCAACTTTGTTTAGCATCAAAAGGTGCAATCCTATCACTCTCGCATTCAAAATTGTACGTACAACTAACACAAGTCCACGATTAAACAAAACTTCTTGTTGTTTCATTATTTCCTTGATGTTGGAAAACAAATAGATGATTTAGTGTCATATTACTTCGTTCAACTTTGTTTAGCGTCAAAAGGTGCAATCCTATCACTCTCGCATTCAAAACTGTACGTACAACTAACACAAGTCCACGATTAAAGAAAACATCTAGTTGTTTCATTATTTACTTGAAATTCGTAAACAAATAGATGATTATGTGTCATATTACTTCGTTCAACTTTGTTTAGCATCAAAAGGTGCAATCCTATCACTCTCGCATTCAAAACCGTACGTACAACTAATGCAAGTCCTCGGTTAAAGAAACTTCTAATTCTTTCATTTTTCCTTCAAATTGGTAAACAAATAGATGATTTAGTGTCATATTACTTCGTTCACCTTTGTTTAGCATCAAAAGGTGCAATCATATCACCCTCACATTCAAAATCGTACGTACAACAAACACAAGTCATCGGTTAAAGAAAACTTCTAGTTGTCTCATTATTTCCTTCAAATTGGTAAACAAATAGAAGATTTAGTGTCATATTACTTCGTTCACCTTTGTTTAGCATCAAAAGGTGCAATCCTATCACTCTCGCATTCAAAACCGTATGTACAACTAACACAAGTCCTTGGTTAAAGAAATCTTCTGGTTGTTTCATTATTTCCTTCAAATTGGTAAACAAATAGATGATTTAGAGTCATATTACTTCGTTCAACTTTGTTTAGCATCAAAAGGTGCAATCCTATCACTCTCGCATTCAAAAGCCGTACGTAAAACTAACGCAAGTCCTCGGTTAAAGAAACTTCTAATTGTTTCATTATTTCCTTCAAATTGTTAAACAAATTGATGATTTAGTGTCATATTATTTCGTTCCCCTTTGTTTAGCATCGAAAGGTGCAATCCTAACACTCTCGCATTCAAAACCGTACGTACAACAAACACAAGTCCTCCGTTAAAGAAAACTTCTAGTTGTTTAATTATTTTCTTTAAATTGGTAAACAAATAGATGATTAATGTCATATTACTTCGTTCAACTTTGTTTAGAATCAAAAGGTGCAATCCTATCACTTTCGCATTCAAAGCCGTACGGTCAACTAACACAAGTCGTCGGTTAAAGAAAACTTCAAGTTGTTTCATTATTTCCTTCAAATTGGTAAACAAATAGATGATTTAGTGTCATATTACTTCGTTCAACTTTGTTTAGCATCAAAAGGTGCAATCCTATCACTCTCGCATTCAAAACTGTACGTACAACTAACACAAGTCCACGATTAAAGAAAACTTCTAGTTGTTTCATTATTTCCTTGAAATTGGTAAACAAATAGATGATTTTGTGTCATATTACTTCGTTCATCCTTGTTTAGCATCAGAAGGTGGAATCCTATCACTCTCACATTCAAAACCGTACGTACAACTAACACAAGTCCTCAATTAAAGAAAACTTCTAGTTGTTTCATTATTTCCTTCAAATTGGTAAACAAATAGATGATTTAGTGTCATATTACTTCGTTCACCTTTGTTTAGCATCAAAATGTGCTATCCTATCACTCTCGCATTCAAAACCGTACGTTCAACTAACACAAGTCCTCGGTTAAAGAAAACTTCTAATTGTTTCATTATTTCCATCAAATTGGTTAACAAATAGATGATTTAGTATCATATTACTTCGTTTTACTTTGTTTAGCATCAAAAGGTGGAATCCTATCACTCTCGCATCCAAAACTGTACGTACAACTAATACAAGTCCTCGATTAAAGAAAACTTCTAGTTGTTTCATTATTTCCTTGAAATTGGTAAACAAATAGATGATTTAGTGTCATATTACTTCGTTCATCTTTGTTTACCATCAAAAGGTGCAATCATATCCCCCTCACATTCAAAATCGTACGTACAACTAACACAAGTCCTAGGTTAAAGAAACTTCTAGTTGTTTCATTATTTCCTTTAAATTTGTAAACAAATAGATGATTTAGTGTCATATTAGTTCGTTCAACTTTCTTTAGCATCAAAAGGTGCAATCCTATCACTCTCGCATTCAAAACTGTACGTACAACTAACACAAGTCCACAATTAAAGAAAACTTCTAGTTGTTTCATTATTTTCTTGAAATTGGTAAACAAATAGATGATTTTGTATCATATTACTTCGTTCATCTTTGTTTAGCATCAGAAGGTGGAATCCTATCACTCTCACATTCAAAACCGTACGTACAACTAACACAAGTCCTCTATTAAAGAAACCTTCTAGTTGTTTCATTATTTCCTTCAAATTGGTAAACAAATAGATGATTTAGTGTCATACTACTTCGTTCACTTTTGTTGAGCATCAAAAGGTGCAATCCTATCACTCTCGCATTCAAAACCGTACGTGCAACAAACACAAGTCCTCGGTTAAAGGAAACTTCTAATTCTTTCATTATTTCCTTCAAATTGGTAAACAAATAGATGATTTAGTGTCATATTACTTCGTTCAACTTTGTTTAGCATCAAAATGTGCTATCCTATCACTCTCGCATTCAAAACCGTACGTTCAACTAACACAAGTCCTCGGTTAAAGAAAACTTCTAATTGTTTCATTATTTCCATCAAATTGGTTAACAAATAGATGATTTAGTATCATATTACTTCGTTTTACTTTGTTTAGCATCAAAAGGTGGAATCCTATCACTCTCACATTCAAAACCGTACGTACAACTAACACAAGTCCTCGGTTAAAAAAAACTTCTATTTGTTTCATTATTTCCTTCAAATTTGTAAACAAGTGGATGTTTTAATGTCATATTACTTTGTTCAACTTTGTTTAGCATCAAAAGGTGGAATCCTATCACTCACGCATTCAAAACCATACGTCCAACCAACACCAGTCCTCGGTGAAAGAAAACTTCTAGTTGTTTCATTATTTCCTTGAAATTGGCAATGAAATAGATGATTTATTGTTATATTACTTTGTTCACCTTTGTTTATAATCAAAAGTTGCAATCCTATCACTCTCGCATTCAAAACCTTACGTACAACTAACACAAGTCATCGGTTAAAGAAAACTTCTAGTTGTCTCATTATTTCCTTCAAATTGGTAAACAAATAGATGATTTAGTGTCATATTACTTCGTTCACCTTTGTTTAGCATCAAAAGGTGCAATCCTATTACTCTCGAATTGAAAACCGTCCGTAAAACTAACACAAGTCATCGGTTAAAGAAAACTTCTAGTCGTTTCATTATTTCCTTCAAATTGGTAAAAAAATAGATGATTTAGTGTCATATTACTTCGTTCAACTTTGTTTAGTTCAAAAGGTGCAACCCTATCACTCTCGTATTCAAAACCGTACGTACAACTAACACAAGTCCTCGGTTAAAGAAAACTTCTAGTTGTTTCATTATTTCCTTCAAATTGGTAAAGAAATAGATGATTTTTGTTATATAACTTCGTTCAACTTTGTTTAGTATCAAAAGGTGCAATTCTATCACTCTCGCATTCAAAACCATACGTACAACTAACGCAAGTCCTCGATTAAAGAAACTTCTAGTTGTTTCATTATTTCCTTCAAATTGGTAAACAAATTGATGATTTAGTGTCATATTACTTCGTTCAACTTTGTTTAGCATCAAAAGGTGCAATCCTATCACTCTCGCATTCAAAACCGTACGTACAACTAACACAAGTCCTCGGTTAAAGAAAACTTCTAGTTGTTTCATTATTTCTTCAAATTGGTAAACAAATAGATGATTTAGTGTCATATTACGTCGTTCAACTTTGTTTAGCATCAAAAGGTGCGATCCTATCAATGTCGCATACAAAACCGTACGGTTAACTAACAAAAGTCCTCGGTTAAAGAAACTTCGAGTTGTTTCGTTATTTCCTTCAAATTGGTAAACAAATAGATGATTTAGTGTCATATTACTTTTTTCAACTTTGTTTAGCATCAAAAGGTGCATTCTTATCACTCTCACATTCAAAACTGTATGTACAACTAACACAAGTTCTCGGTTAAAGAAAACTTCTAGTTGTTTCATTATTTCCTTGAAATTGGAAAACAAATAGATGATTTAGTGTCATATTACTTCGTTCAACTTTGTTTAGCATCAAAAGCTGCAATCCTATCACTCTCGCGTTCAAAACCGTACGTACAACTAATGCAAGTCCTCGGTTAAAGAAACTTCTAATTGTTTCATTATTTCCTTCAAATTGTTAAAAAAATTGATGATTTAGTGTCATATTATTTCGTTCACCTTTGTTTAGCATCAAAAGGTGCAATCCTATCACTCTCGCATTCAAAACCGTACGTACAACTAACACAAGTCCTCGGTTAAAGAAAACTTCTAGTTGTTTCATTATTTCCTTTAAATTGTTAAACAAATAGATGATTTAGTGTCATATTACGTCGTTCAACTTTCTTTAGCATCAAAAGGTGCAATCCTATCACTGTCGCATTCAAAACCGTACGGTTAACTAACACAAGTCCTCGGTTAAAGAAAACTTATAGTTGTTTCATTATTTCCTTCAAATTGGCAAACGAAAAGATGATTTAGTGTCATATTACTTCATTCAACTTTGTTTAGCATCAAAAGGTGCAATCCTATCACTCTCGCATTCAAAACTGTACGTACAACTAACACAAGTCCACGATTAAAGAAAACTTCTTGTTGTTTCATTATTTCCTTGAGGTTGGAAAACAAATAGATGATTTAGTGTCATATTACTTCGTTCAACTTTGTTTAGCGTCAAAAGATGCAATCCTATCACTCTCGCATTCAAAACTGTACGTACAACTAACACAAGTCCACGATTAAAGAAAACATCTAGTTCTTTCATTATTTCCTTGAAATTGGTAAACAAATAGATGATTATGTGTCATATTACTTCGTTCAACTTTGTTTAGCATCAAAAGGTGCAATCCTATCACTCTCGCATTCAAAACCGTACGTACAACTAATGCAAGTCCTCGGTTAAAGAAACTTCTAATTCTTTCATTTTTCCTTCAAATTGGTAAACAAATAGATGATTTAGTGTCATATTACTTCGTTCACCTTTGTTTAGCATCAAAAGGTGCAATCCTATCACCCTCACATTCAAAATCGTACGTACAACAAACACAAGTCATCGGTTAAAGAAAACTTCTAGTTGTCTCATAATTTCCTTCAAATTGGTAAACAAATAGATGATTTAGTGTCATATTACTTCGTTCACCTTTGTTTAGCATCAAAAGGTGCAATCCTATCACTCTCGCATTCAAAACCGTATGTACAACTAACACAAGTCCTTGGTTAAAGAAATCTTCTGGTTGTTTCATTATTTCCTTCAAATTGGTAAACAAATAGATGATTTAGAGTCATATTACTTCGTTCAACTTTGTTTAGCATCAAAAGGTGCAATCCTATCACTCTCGCATTCAAAAGCCGTACGTAAAACTAACGCAAGTCCTCGGTTGAAGAAACTTCTAATTGTTTCATTATTTCCTTGAAATTGTTAAACAAATTGATGATTTAGTGTCATATTATTTCGTTCACCTTTGTTTAGCATCGAAAGGTGCAATCCTAACACTCTCGTATTCAAAACCGTACGTACAACAAACACAAGTCCTCCGTTAAAGAAAACTTCTAGTTGTTTAATTATTTTCTTTAAATTGGTAAACAAATAGATGATTAATGTCATATTACTTCGTTCAACTTTGTTTAGCATCAAAAGGTGCAATCCTATCACTTTCGCATTCAAAGCCGTACGGTCAACTAACACAAGTCGTCGGTTAAAGAAAACTTCAAGTTGTTTCATTATTTCCTTCAAATTGGTAAACAAATAGATGATTTAGTGTCATATTACTTCGTTCAACTTTGTTTAGCATCAAAAGGTGCAATCCTATCACTCTCGCATTCAAAACTGTACGTACAACTAACACAAGTCCACGATTAAAGAAAATTTCTAGTTGTTTCATTATTTCCTTGAAATTGGTAAGCAAATAGATGATTTTGTGTCATATTACTTCGTTCATCCTTGTTTAGCATCAGAAGGTGGAATCCTATCACTCTCACATTCAAAACCGTACGTACAACTAACACAAGTCCTCGATTAAAAAGAAAACTTCTAGTTGTCTCATTATTTCATTCAAATTGGTAAACAAATAGATGATTTAGTGTCATATTACTTCGTTCAACTTTGTTTAGCATCAAAAGGTGCAATCCTATCACTCTCGCATTCAAAACCGTACGTACAACTAACACAAGTCCTCGGTTAAAGAAAACTTCGAGTTGTTTCATTATTTCCTTCAAATTGGTAAACAAATAGATGATTTAGTGTCATATTACTTCGTTCAACTTTGTTTAGAATCAAAAGGTGCAATGCTATCACTCTCGCATCCAAAACTGTACGTACAACTAATACAAGTCCTCGATTAAAGAAAACTTCTAGTTGTTTCACTATTTCCTTGAAATGGGTAAACAAATAGATGATTTAGTTTCATATTACTTCGTTCATCTTTGTTTAGCATCAGAAGGTAGAATCCTATCACTCTCGCATTCAAAACCGTACGTACAACTAACACAAGTCCTCGGTTAAAGAAAACTTCTAGTTGTTTCATTATTTCCTTCCAATTGGTAAGGAAATAGATGATTTAGTGTCATATTACTTCGTTCACCTTTGTTTAGCATCAAAAGGTGCAATCCTATCACTCTCGCATTCAAAATCGTACGTACAACTAACACAAGTCCTCGGTTAAAGAAAACTTCTAGTTGTTTCACTATTTCCTTCAAATTGGTAAACAAAACGATGATTTAGTGTCATATTACTTCGTTCACCTTTGTTTAGCATCAAAAGGTGCAATCCTATCACCCTCACATTCAAAATCGTACGTACAACTAACACAAGTCCTAGGTTAAAGAAACTTCTAGTTGTTTCATTATTTCCTTTAAATTGGTAAACAAATAGATGATTTAGTGTCATATTACTTCGTTCAACTTTGTTTAGCATCAAAAGGTGCAATCCTATCACTCTCGCATTCAAAACTGTACGTACAACTAACACAAGTCCACGATTAAAGAAAACTTCTAATTGTTTCATTATTTCCTTGAAATTGGTAAACAAATAGATGATTTTGTGTCATATTACTTCGTTCATCTTTGTTTAGCATCAGAAGGTGGAATCCTATCACTCTTGTGACGACCCAAATAATTTGAATATTTCTTTTAATAGAAATATTAAATAATTAAATAAGGTTAGAGATTTAACCTAAATTGGGGAAAAGAAATGTATAAAAAGAAGATTAAAATTTTCTTTTCTTTATTATTTAATCTATGTGTTATAAGGAACCTTTCGGGTGTTGTAATCATGTGAAGAAATGGGTAAGCTATATACATACTTATAAATGTATATTTGTGTTAAAGAGTAAAAAGGAAAGCCATGTATGTTAATATATTTAATTAATTACATGGACTGTGTGTAAGTTTTGTTATTTAAAATTTACTTGCTTGTAGGAAGACCGTTTATGGCTATGTTAATATTTGTAATTAATTAGGTACTTGAGTTAATTGTTATGTTATGAGATATTATTCATAAATTATTTTATAAGGACCCAAGTGATTAAATTGGTAAGATTGGTTGGGCAAATTTAAGTAAGGCCCAAAGGAATCAATTGGCAAACCCAATGATAAGTTGAATTGGGGGTCAATGATGTTTTTCTGGTAAGCTCCAAAGATGTGCTGAGCTAAGGCTAGATTTATATTAAATTGTGAAAAGAGACTTTTAAAACGAAGGGCTCTAAAAGAATTATGCAAGAGTTGGTAATAAAACAAAATGGAGAATTTTAGTAATATTAAATTCAGATGAAGGAACATTATAAATAAAATAATTATTTATTTATAATGAGAAGGAATTAAATGTATAGGTAAGTTGTGTCGAGTCATGGGAGAAATAAATATATGCATATATGTATATTTATGTATGTATTTAATTAATAATGAAAAAGAAAGCGAAACATGGATTAAATTGAAAATATTATATGAGACCAATAACTGTCTACGATATGCTACCGGATTAGTGCAAGTAATCCATTGAATTATGGAATAGTGAAGAAGCCTTTTACTTTAATTAATTTCATGGCTATACTAAACATTTAATGGACTAAGGAACTAACTTAATAAATTAATGTATGGAATAATGATACCATAATTATCTTTATGGACCCCAAGTTATTAAACTAATGAATGGGGAATTTGTGTAGCATTTTATAAAATAAGCCCCAAAACCTTTGGTTTACTATTGGAAGAATTATAAGTAAAAGTCTTGTTGCTCCCATGGGCCATTTTTGGCAGCCCAAAGTGGTAATTAATGGATACCCATTTTAACAGCCCAAGTAATGTTTTAGAACAACCCATGGTAATAGCTTTGAAGACCCGAAACCCAATAGCCTTGTTGCTCTTATACAGTCCAAAATTCGGCAGCCCTTTTGGTGATTTAAAACCCAACTTTCAGCAAACCAAAATGATATGTATGTAATGTTCGCTGACTTCATTTTTGGGACACTAAATTTGGGACCAAGCAGAGAACAAGGAGAGTGATATGGCAGCTGGGAAGGGACGGGTCAGGGGGCCTATAAAGATTTGAATAATGGAGCAGCTTGACAGGTTATGTAGGAGGCGGCTAGGAGGTAAGGTAATAGGTCGGCTAGGGGGCATATATGGGGTCAACAGCAGACTGAGATAGCCTGGGGTATATGGCCTGATATGTGTGGATACCTGGTTCGTAGGAGATAACACATAACCTTTGTAATTAATCAACTTTCTTAAACTTCCAAAGACCTTGCACCAATACACTTGTTAGGAGAAGGAAATTTTATAAAGAGAAAATGGGAGGAGCTCTCGGCTGGAGAAAAAGGGACAAAGGAAGGAGGATAGCTGCTTGGGGTATGGCAGCAATCAATTATCAAGAGTAAAGCCTAAAGTTAGTGAACTCAAATGTATAATATTATTGAAATTAAACTCTAAAGATAGCTTGATATGTTAATATTCATGTGTGTTGTGGGAATAAGTTTAATTGATTCTCATGGTTATACATGTTTAGAGGTAGTAAAATGTTAATGTTTAAAACATGCTCAGTAGATGTTTGACAAAATGCTTGAATGAACAATTTGTGCTAGAGCAAGTTCAAAGTTGGGTATGAAATACAATATTTCATGCGACATATATGACGGATAGTAAATTAAAACCAAGAGAGGTTATTTGATTTAACCAAAGATGACCTCAAATTGGAAAACAAGTGTTGGAAAAGAATTAATATGTGTGTGTGTGTGTGTGTATGTATGTGTGTGCATATGTGTACATTTGTGTATATGTGAACCATTAACAAGGAAATGAAACTTTAATTTTTGGTAGAGCTTCGTGGTTATTTTGGCAGCCAAGGAGGTTGTTGGGAATGACCATAGTTTAGTGGTTTTGTGTACTAGATGGGGTATGTTGAACAACAATTTGGGGTCCTGAATGGCTTAGTGTAATTATTTACATATAAGTTATCTAAAACAGTCCATGCGGGAAGGAAGTAAAGGTTAATTGTATATTAGTTTATGTTGTTATGATTGAACTACCTTTGGGTTATGATTAGAGACATGGAGATTAATTGTTGTTGTGCGGAGTAATGAGAATGGAAAAATTTGGGATAGATCATGCCCAAGTTTTTATGAAATTTGAAATTTTAAGCCATGCTCTTGTGGTGCTTGATAAAATGTCTCTTAGAGGTTGTCAAGCTTAAAAATGAAGAATTGGTCAAGCTTGTGAACAAGGAAGTGTTTATATATGTATTAGAAGGTTAGTAAGTCAATTAGTATGTTAAATTATCCGAATAATGCTTTTGATGTTAACGTTTTGTTGAAAAAGCATGAAAGCATGAATTCAGTTTCAATCAGTCCACTTCAGACATTTTTCTGTTCTGATCGGTTCAGAACTGGGTTGTTGGACCTGAATAGAAGTTGTAAAGGAAGAAGTTACAGTCGCGTGGCCACTTGAATCACCCAAAAAGGTTTAAAAACGAAGAAGTTATGACTATTTTAGTTAGCCGGGGTCTGTCTGCCAGATTGCTCTCGGGAAAACTTTTATTTTTGTCATTCTTTAAGGTGTGAAGCCTCGTGTGCAAAGTATTGGAATTTTGAACCTAAACAAAAGTTGTAGATCTCGAAGTTACGAAGATATGTCAAGAAGGAATGACATTAAAATTCTTTGTAGTTTAATTTATAAAAATTAAAGCGTGAGGCAGGGTTGGACCTACTAACAAGTGTAAGTTCATCAAAATAATTTAATGAGGCTATATGTTCATTAAACCCTTATTCTTAGCCTAAGAGTAATGATAAGTTGAACTTGATTTCTCTACGTTTTGGGTTGGAAAAAAAAAATAAAAAACAAAACACGAGAACATGTATATAATGACGAGAAAAGGGGTTTAAAACCTTGTATGAACTGTTTTGAATTAATATAAAACCAATACATATGATAAGATTTCAAAAGCCTAAAGGAAATAGGTATCTATGGGTGAGTATAAAAACTACCCTAAGTTTTAAGAATCTTAAATCATATTTATAATGACCCTTGTAAAAACGGAGATGCTACTTTAAGAAGTTTAAAACGATAAAACTATGTGATTGGTTAATGATGCCAAAGGCTTGTACATTTACGCTATGGTTGTCAAACAGTTTAAAGCTAAGATTGTGGGTTGGTAACTTGAAAGCTAACATAAGTTAATTTGATAAGAGTGAAATCAACTTGGTTGATAGAGTTTTGGTATAAAAAAAATAAAATAAAATAAAATAAAAAGAAATTTTAAATCTTTGGTTTTATAAAACCTTGAACCCAACAACTATGGTGGGTGTGTTAGCTCATTATAATGGGTATTGATGAGTTTTAAATGATATTCCATGTACATGGACCGGAATAGGAACCAAAAGAAATTTGGGAATTTTCTGTAGGTTGGGCGTGGGGTGCGCCATTGTAGTGTAAATTCTAGCGCGTGGCGCGCCGGATCAGTTTTTGAAATCCTTGGATAACTAGCGTTGGGCGCGCTGCTCCAAAGTACTTGGAAAACAAATTTTTATTTTGTTGATGTTTTCTTTGAGGGTCCCAAGTGTGATGTAACTAATGGCCTAATTAAGTTACATAGACCAAGTTAAAGTGTGAATAACCAACACGGCAATGGTGTAAGGAATAAGTTAGAAAATTAGTTTCATAACTAGTTTGAGAAGCGTATAAATACATCAATGCATGAATAGAAACTAATATTGGAATAAGCATAATATGTGAGCAATAACCAAATGAGTTATGTGTTAGTGTATTACAACTAATACATATAATTATTGAAATGAATTAGAATAAAAGTGAGAATTATTACCAAATTATGAGGTATTGCACAACGATTTGAAGCCATGACATGTATCTTATAAAAACAAAGAACATTAATTGGAATTTAATTAGTGTAGGTAGTTATATTAAACCAGTGCAAGGGTTATGTAGATGTAAATTTTGAGGGAATTCAAGAAACGAGAATAATGGATATTATGATCACAATGGTTAAGGATTATGTAAATAACCAAGTGTTATGCCGAAATATTAATATAAGGGCGAAGCAAGGAAGATAATGTAAAGTTAAAATTTTAAAATAAAATTAATATTAAAGTCAAACTTTGACTGATGTTGTGCACTGTTGATCTCACATACCGTGTAGGTCATGCAAAGGATGCAGAAGGTTAACGTATAGGTAAAACGCCAGTAAAGGTAAGTTTTTCAGAACTTGCTCTTATGTGATAACTATCATTATATGTGACATGTTTTTATATACAAACATGAGTTAATGTGCTTTTATGCCATAATGTGATTAAACTGTGTGGTTCAGCTGATAAGTTGATTTAGCTGTTCTTTATGAACTGTATAAAATGTGAAGTGACAAGCATGATAATATGCATCATGAATTATGTTTTAATATATCCACATGTATAGAATGTCATATATGGATATAACTGCCAAACATGCATGTAACTGCAATTACGTGTTACGTGTTAATTGTTAAACTTGTTGTTGCTCATTCTTGCTTAAATAAACGTTTCAGCTAAGTGCGGGACATCTGAGGTTCCAGTAAAGATCAAGGACAGAGAATGCTTATGGATTACCATGGAAGATATAAATATTTTCTGTTAAATATTTTGGGGGTAAACAGTGTTACCCAAAAGGTATAGACTGTATTAAACGTTAGGTTAATATTTAAGACTGTTGTGTACCAAAGTGAGGTGCATTGTAACTGTGTAAATGTATTAGGTTGAAAATAAGTCTTGATTGATAAATGGACTTAAAAGTTAATTGTAAAGTTAAGGAAAATTAATCTGCATATCTCTTGTAATGAATTAGGTCATGATATATATATATATATGATCTGAGTTGTTCAAAGAGTTATGTAAAGATCGCGATTCTGAGACAAGTGATTAAATAATTATTTGTAAATGTTTAAATTTAATGAGTTTTTAGCAATTATTATTGTTGAATATTGTGGTTAATAAGAACAAGGTTGTACACTTACGCACGGGATCCGTCGTGGCTAGCACGCAGATTTTCGGGTCGTTACAACTCTCACATTCAAAACCGTACGTACAAGTAACACAGGTCCTCGATTAAAGAAAACTTCTAGTTGTTTCATTATTTCCTTCAAATTGGTAAACAAAAAGATGATTTAGTGTCATATTACTACGTTCACCTTTGTTTAGCATCAAAAGGTGCAATCCTATCACTCTCGCATTCAAAACCGTACGTACAACTAACACAAGTCCTCGGTTAAAGAAAACTTCTAATTGTTTCATTATTTCCATCAAATTGGTTAACAAATAGATGATTTAGTATCATATTACTTCGTTTTACTTTGTTTAGCATCAAAAGGTGGAATCCTATCACTCTCACATTCAAAACCGTACGTACAACTAACATAAGTCCTCGGTTAAAAAAAACTTCTATTTGTTTCATTATTTCCTTCAAATTTGTAAACAAGTAGATGTTTTAATGTCATATTACTTTGTTCAACTTTGTTTAGCATCAAAAGGTGGAATCCTATCACTCACGCATTCAAAATTGTATGTACAACCAACACCAGTCCT
Source organism: Hedera helix (assembly GCA_947179155.2). Lineage (NCBI taxonomy): Eukaryota > Viridiplantae > Streptophyta > Magnoliopsida > Apiales > Araliaceae > Hedera > Hedera helix. The sequence continues at coordinate 26,570,145 of OX359270.1, forward strand.
CGGTTAAAGAAAACTTCTAGTTGTTTCATTATTTCCTTGAAATTGGCAATGAAATAGATGATTTATTGTTATATTACTTCATTCACCTTTGTTTATCATCAAAAGTTGCAATCCTATCACTCTCGCATTCAAAACCGTACGTACAACTAACACAAGTCATCGGTTAAAGAAAACTTCTAGTTGTCTCATTATTTCCTTCAAATTGGTAAACAAATAAATGATTTAGTGTCATATTACTTCGTTCATCTTTGTTTAGCATCAAAAGGTGCAATCCTATCACTCTTGAATTCAAAACCGTCCGTACAACTAACACAAGTCCTCGGTTAAAGAAAACTTTAGTTGTTTCATTATTTCCTTCAAATTGGTAAGAAAATAGATGATTTAGTGTCATATTACTTCGTTCAACTTTTTATAGTTCAAAAGGTGCAATCCTATCACTCTCGCATTCAAAACCGTACGTACAACTAACACAAGTCCTCGGTTAAAGAAAACTTCTAGTTGTTTCATTATTTCCTTCAAATTGGTAAAGAAATAGAAGATTTATGTTATATTACTTCGTTCAACTTTGTTTAGCATCAAAAGGTGCAATCCTATCACTCTCGCATTCAAAATCGTACGTACAACTAACGCAAGTCCTCGATTAAATAAACTTCTAATTGTTTCATTATTTCCTTCAAATTGGTAAACAATTTGATGATTTAGTGTCATATTACTTCGTTCAACTTTGTTTAGCATCAAAAGGTGCAATCCTATCATTCTCGCATTCAAAACCGTACGTACAACTAACACAAGTCCCTGGTTAAAGAAAACTTCTAGTTGTTTCATTATTCCATCAAATTGGTAAACAAATAGCTGATTTAGTGTCATATTACTTCGTTCACCTTTGTTTAGCATCAAAATGTGCAATCCTATCACTCTCACATTCAAAATCGTACGTACAACTAACGCAAGTCCTCGGTTAAAGAAACTTCTAGTTGTTTCGTTATTTCTTTCAAATTGGTAAATAAATAGATGATTTAGTGTCATATTACTTCTTCCAACTTTGTTTAGCATCAAAAGGTACATTCTTATCACTCTCGCATTCAAAACTGTATGTACAACTAACACAAGTTCTCGGTTAAAGAAAACTTCTAGTTGTTTCATTATTTCCTTGAAATTGGTAAACAAATAGATGATTTAGTGTCATATTACTTCGTTCAACTTTGTTTAGCATCAAAAGGTGCAATCCTATCACTCTCGCCTTCAAAACCGTACGTACAACTAATGCAAGTCCTCAGTTAAAGAAACTTCTAATTGTTTCATTAATTCCTTCAAATTGTTAAACAAATTGATGATTTAGTGTCATATTATTTCGTTCACCTTTGTTTAGCATCAAAAGGTGCAATCCTATCACTCTCGCATTCAAAACCGTACGTACAACTAACACAAGTCCTCCGTTAAAGAAAACTTCTAGTTGTTTCATTATTTCCTTGAAATTGGTAAACATATAGATGATTTAGTGTCATATTACTTCGTTCAACTTTGTTTAGCATCAAAAGGTGCAATCCTATCACTCTCGCATTCAAAACCGTACCTACAACTAACACAAGTTCTCGGTTAAAGAAAACTTCTAATTCTTTCATTATTTCCTTCAAATTGGTAAACAAATAGATGATTTAGTGTCATATTACTTCGTTCAACTTTGTTTAGCATCAAAAGGTGCAATCCTATCACTCTCGCATTCAAAACTGTACGTACAACTAACACAAGTCCACGATTAAAGAAAACTTCTAATTGTTTCATTATTTCCTTGAAATTGGTAAAAAATTGATGATTTAGTGTCATATTACTTCGTTCATCTTTGTTTAGCATCAGAAGGTGGAATCCTATCACTCTCCCATTCAAAACCGTACGTACAACTAACACAAGTCCTCGGCTAAAGAAAACTTCTAGTTGTTTCATTATTTCCTTCAAATTGGTAAACAAATAGATGATTTAGTGTCATATTACTTCTTTCAACTTTATTTAGCATCTAAAGGTGCAATCCTATCACTCTCGCATTCAAAATTGTACGTACAACTAACACAAGTCCTCGGTTTAAGAAAACTTCTAGTTGTTTCATTATTTCCATCAAATTGGTTAACAAATAAATGATTTAGTATCATATTACTTCGTTTTACTTTGTTTAGCATCAAAAGGTGGAATCCTATCACTATCACATTCAAAACCGTACGTACAACTAACACAAGTCCTCGGTTAAAAAAAACTTCTAGTTGTTTCGTTATTTTCTTCAAATTGGTAAACAAATAGATGTTTTAATGTCATATTACTTTGTTCAACTTTGTTTAGCATCAAAAGGTGGAATCCTATCACTCACGCATTCAAAACCGTACGTACAAGTAACACCAGTCCTCGGTTAAAGAAAACTTCTAGTTATTTCATTATTTCTTTGAAATTTTGTAATGAAATAGATGATTTAGTTTCATATTACTTCGTTCACCTTTGTTTATCATCAAAAGTTGCAATCCAATCACTCTCGCATTCAAAACCGTACGTACAACTAACACAAGTCCTTGGTTAAAGAAAACTTCTAGTTGTTTCATTATTTCCTTGAAATTGGCAATGAAATAGATGATTTATTGTTATATTACTTCGTTCACCTTTGTTTATCATCAAAAGTTGCAATCCTATCACTCTCGCATTCAAAACCGTACGTACAACTAACACAAGTCATCGGTTAAAGAAAACTTCTAATTGTTTCATTATTTCCTTCAAATTGGTAAAGAAATAGATGATTTATGTTATATTACTTCTTTCAACTTTGTTTAGCATCAAAAGGTGCAATCCTGAAACGCCCCGAGATCCCACCTTCCTTAATTAAGTCCAATTATATCTGGATTACATAGTGATTAACTTAAAACCTTGTTAACCGAGACCCCGTACGTTAAACTTTATACCTTTGACCTTTAAACCCATTGAGTTGACCTTAAATTTGGTCCATATTTTTTTTTTTTTTTAAAAGCTTATTTAACTTACATTCCTTACTTATCTTTTATTAAACTTAGGTTCGCATTTTATCAATTGTGACCTATGATATACAATTTCCATAATCAAATATATTTTTATGATTTAACATAATCTTTAAATAAAATTTCGCCATGAACTTTCTGTATATATGGCCTTGTCTATATGTATTCCTGTTCCTGTTTGCTTATACCTGTTTACATTCATTCATTTATATCACACATATCATATCTACGTATTCCTGTAATACCCATACAAGTTTATCACATGTATCACCTTTTCACTATCCCTGGATAATATATACATGCACTAGCCATTCTCTGATAATACAAATTAGCAAATCATACATTCCTTTCTACTATCTAGGTTTAACATTTAAACTTGATTATTACATAGCCTGCATTTATACAAATTTACATATATTTGCTTCACATGAATATCTCACAGACACAATTTACAAATCTCTTCAAGCATCTCCATGCATTCACATTCTTTACCTTAGCATCACCGGAACCTCCGACCTTCTTATATTTACCTGAAATGTTAGTTCATAGCAAGGGTGAGCACATAGGCTCAGCAAGTAATTCAGATAACACATTTCATGCTCACAGTTTATTTATGCGTTATGCCTCTACTTAATCATGTTATACATGAATGCCACGTATTACACTTAACAATTAAATCATATAGTTGCACATAAGGCACATTTCAAATGTTTTACTAACACACAGTTCGCCTAGAACACAGAACCTTATAGTCTGAACACTTGCCTGTACCGCATTTATTTAGCTTAACCTTTTACCACCTCGTTTGGCCGTTCTATCCTTCTTCGCATCGGTTCGCTACATCGAGCGTTATCTGTAAACATACAATCTATATTTATCAATATAGGATCATTAACTTATATATACTAACAGACTTAATCCATAATACATGACTATCATCTCCATCACTTCACGTTTGATGTATTACACCTTATGTAGGTTTATAATACACCCTAACTTGCTTCCGACCTTTTTCATAACTTATAACATGTTTTGGCTTAGCTTTAGGCATGTTATATTATGCCATTTGTCATTTCATTATAACTTAACACCCTTTAATTTAACCATAATTATTACTTTTAGGGTTTATATAACTCATTTCTATCATTCCATATCAAAACATAGCTTTTTGGAAGCTTAAAAAAAATTTCAAATGAACAGTAACTCCGCCCCGGCGCCGCCAGAGCTCGCTGGCCGCGAAATCTTCTCGGTCGATGAACAGTAACATGGCGCCGGGGCGCCACTTTTAGTACAAAACATGGCGCGGGGGCGCCATGTTCAAAATCTGGAAATCTGATTTTTGCACTACCTTTGCCGATTTTTAATTTCTTCATCTTAACTCCAATTGAGCTGAAATTTGGACCACATCTAGACCTTACTACCTATTATATTTTACAAAAATACTACTTGCCTCATTTGGATTCTTAAAAGTAGAGATACACTAGCCCCTAGGAGGGCTGTTCAACACGTTTCTATACTTAGAAAAATTTTCAGAATTTTAAAACTCAACTTTTGCAACTTTGTGATTTTTGGCCAATTGCTTCAAAACTCAATTCCAACACTTGACATAGTTCACATAGCTTATATATGACATGTTCCAACTTTCAAAACGATAAAACTTCGCACGAGGCGATAATTGTCCGTAAAAATCCGTTTCAAATCGAAACGATCGATTCCGATCGTTCGAATCGCCAATTCATTCAAATTTGATTCCGTTGATTACCAAATCAGCCTAAACACATGTGTTATCATAAAAATGACTCATTTGATTTCATTTTACCTTCGAATCCTTGAAATTGCCAAAAATCACCTATAAGTTGGATTTTTTTCTTAACTTTGTCAAAATTTCCATTTCCAAAACTTAACCTTACTTGACCCTTTAATCTTTAAGCACCACCTGGGCTATTACAAACATATTCAACTACATTGTAAGTCCACATAACTTCTAACCGCACACTATAATGTACTTTACAGATTAAAACGAAATCTATACACAAAGTATAGCCTAGTATTGTCATTTCTTCAAATAAATCATACTTCTCTTCCATTTTGAATCTTTAAAACCATTTAATATGAAATTTCTCATATTTCACATATAATAATCCTTTCCAACTAGGTTTTTGTCACTTCCATCAACTTTTAACACGTGATTATCCTTAAATCATGGTTTTTAGCTTTGAAAATATGTATGAAAAGTCTATCAACTTTGTTCTACCAACCTTCAAGCTTAGGGTTTCATGACTTACTAAACATATAGCATGTAACTCACATAAAGTTCATAATCAAACCATGTATTTGAAAGATACATGCATGGTCATACATAAACTTCCATTTAAACTCATAAATTCTAAGTTCTAGAGTTTGAACATGGTTATACCTTACTTGATGACCAATTTCTTGACATGTAGAGTTGTGTCATGATGAGCTCTTCCTCTTTTCTTCTTGTTCCTTAATCATTTGAGCTTTCTATCTCATGGAATCCAAGCTTTTCTTCTCCATCTTTCATGGTTTCACTCTTTCTCTCTCTTAGGGCTGCTCTCTCTAATATTTTCCAGCAAAATGCACAAAATGAGAGCATTTACTTGCTTTTGATAAGTTATGAGCCTTAACTAAGCTTGGTTAAGTGACATAACCATGGTTAACTCATCTAAGGGCGTTTTGGTCATTTCACATAACAAGTGAAGGGTATTCTTGTCATTTTGCCACTTGGGACACATAAGTCATTTCTCAATTTGTCAAGGGTATTTTGGTCTTTTTACCCTTTAGGACACAATGGTAATTATCTAATTTGTTGAGGGGCATTTTGGTAATTTATCAAATTAACTAAACTTTCATTTCTTTCAACTTTCCCCCTCATATCTAGACTTTTATACATTTTCCCCCATTAATTCATTCTTTGCTCATTTCTTGTCCAAATCAAATCCTTTTTGATCCAAATTCGTTTCATCATACTTGAATTTTATTCATCCATCAAATAATGTCCATACTTGGCTTGTCCCAAATTACTTGTCACACTTGAAAACTTGAATTCCTTTAATAACTCCTTAACTTGTAATATTTGCCACAATTGCATATTATTTCGTTTTCAAACCTTCTCGGTTCCTTATCTAATCAAATTAAATTTCTAACATCTCAATACATTCTAATTGTTCATCTTTTCCCATAAACCGCTTCCTCGAGAAGCAAACCTTGACCGGATTACCAAATTCATCGTCCTTAATTCCTTTAAACTCATTTTGCCGCTTTACTACTTTTACGTCGTTTTACTCATTTTCACTTCACATATAACGCCAATTCTCACCATCCTTGCATCTAACATGATCTCTACTCATTCTCGGGGTATTACATTCTGTATTCACGAATCGAATTATCGACTATCTTATAACCATCAATTAACATAATTTCATAATAACTTTCAAATATTCATGTGTCATTCCTTTAATATCCCGTAAATTCTTAATATGTCGGTTAAGTTAAACGGTTACTTCTTCTTGTACACACTGCCTTATCTTAGTCTTCCATTTCTGACCCCTCGCCTCTCCAGGCCCATTCCTTAATCTCATTTTTAATTCTCATAACTTACGATCAATTTACATACTATTTCTTCATTTCCAATATTGTCTAGCTTTCTATAATCAATCACATATACATATACACATATACCTGTATTAAATCTATAATCCTGCTGACACATAATATCGTGTCTTACAATAATTCTTCCCAAATTACCTTATTATAGATATTACAATAACTCATTTAGCTCAAATCCATTACATAACCATCAAAATTCATTTTCTTTATAATTTCTCATTTTCCTAATTCTCTGGCTTAATTCATCTCTCTATATTCGACCACATAGGTCACATTCATCAAATTTATCACTTACTAAATCAACTTAATCACATAATAATCTCATTTAATCATTTTAACTAGGTTTTGTTTTATAACCTTCACTTAATTATCCATAATCCTTATTTACAATTTCTGAAAAATCCTGGGGTGTCACATTCACCCCCCCCCCCCCTTAACAAAATTTCGTCCTCGAAATTGCTGTGTACTCATATTTTGTTTTGCAACATTCATAACTCTTTGTATTCAATCCACATAGCTAGGTTTTCAACTAACCTTTATATTCTCTCTCTACCCATCTTACCCCTTTCTAACATTCATTCCAGAAGATTGGAATGTTTTTCAAGAATCTTCACAATTATACAATAATTGTGAAGTCGTATGAATAAATAAGAGTAGCTTTTTCTTTAAAACGTAAAACTTTTGCATTTACAATAAAATTGATGCTTTTGCTGAGGGGTCAACAAAGACCAATGAACCTGAGTTACGACTCATGTAATGACCCGGAAATTCACAAGACTGATTAGTATGGTTTTATGAGATTGATGTGATTTAAGGCTACGCTTGTAATATCCCAGATAATTTCAAGATTTTAAATAATATCTTAATTGATTTTATTAAAGGTTAAGGTTTAAACCTAGAAGGTGAGAAGGAAGATGTGTAGAAAATGGGTAAACATTTTTTTTTAACATAATTTATTTGTTAGAAATTAAATGTGAGAATATTGTATTGATGCATGTAGAGAATTTATTAAGGAAATAAATTCAATTGAGAAGTGAAGGTGAATATATATATATATATATATATATATATATATATATATATATATACCTAGAGTTGAGTTTGCTAGTCAAACAAGATGATGTGTGAAGTAAATTAAATACTCAATAAAACTAATAAATTAATTAGTTTAAGTATAGATTAAAAAGGAAAGTCATGTAATATAATTAATTGAATTAATTATATGAGTCATGAATTAAAGCTAAGATTAGCAAGTAGAGAAGTGGAATATTGTCTAGAATGACAATATTAAGAAGATAATTAATTAAGTAATTAACTTAATTATTTAGTTGTTATATAGAGTCCATTGATGGATTTAATACAAGCCCAATATGGGAATACTTGCATGAAGGTGGGTAATTAAATAATAAGCCCAAGTTATATATGATATGTGAGTTGTGTTGGGTAGCCCAAGTAATTAAATAAGAGAGCCCAATACAAAGTAATCCATGTAGCCCAAACACATTAAAGTCAAATGATGGTCAATGTGTTGGAATAATATTTTTCATGTATTGATTGAGTGTAGAGAATTAACTAATGTAGGGTTAATTGAATAACCCTAGTTGGTAGACAAGAGAGAGAATTAACCAAACATTGGTTAATTGATGGAGGAAGGAAGGTAGTGTTGAGAATTAACTATGGGTGAGTTAATTATGTAACCCAATGTGGTAGGATAATTAAATGTAAGTCTAATTGGATTATATTATAAGTCCAATTGAGGTATTAAACTAGGTCAAATTAATTAACCTAGTAGTCCATATAATTTAATTTGAACATTGATTTATGTAATAATTAACCAAGCCCAATGCTTGTTTTAATTAAATGTAACATAGGGTATTTAATATTAGCCCAATGTAGTAAATAAATTGAGCCCAAATCAATTAGTTGAATGAGCCCAATATATTAAATCCTAGGGTCCAATGTGGAGCCCAAATGGTAGTCAAAGTGGTGGTCAATATATATACATTGGTGTATATATATATGGATACTTATATAATGATATAGGATATAAAAATAAAGCTAAAATGGTGTAGTAAATTGATAAATCCCGAATTTTGGGGGGGGCCCACATGTGGATGTTGTGTGTGGCTTTATTTTTGCTTATTTTACACTCCAAAAGTTGCTTACAAGCAACCTTGATGGATGTCAATCAAGTTGTCAATCAATCCATGCTATAGTAATCTCAATTAAGCTCTAAATTGACTATGTTGGTGAATTAGGAGAGTTAATAAAGTATTAGCATTTGGCTATATATAGAGTGCTTCCCACACTTGTGATATGGTTGTTAGTCTTTTTACTAGAAAAGCTAGAGAGAAAGAAAATAGAGAAAAGCTCTAGAGAAAAAGAAAAAGAAAGTTAGATCTTGTGAGCATTGATGGTTGGATGATCTTGGAGCAAGGTTTAAAGATGGAGGTCTCCTCAAGAGGAAGTTATCTATGTAAGAAAATTGATCATCCAAGTCTTTTCAAAGTTCTAACAAAGAGGATAATCAACAAAAGGTATAAAACCTTCTAGCTTGATATTGTTCTTTGGGTATTATATAATTTCTATGGTAGAAATATAATTTTCAAAGTCTAAATGGATAGATTCATGCTATATTGGTATATCTAGGGTTACATGGGTTTAACATGGGTTTTTATATGTGTTTGTGATGAAAAATTTCATCAAACTCATTGAATAAATTTTTACCGTCGAAAATAAATTAATCTAATACGTAGCAGCCCCTTCACGGAATTACTGTTCACAATCCGTAAGTCGGATTTATGATCCGTCAATTTTAGATTATAGATCCATGAAATATGAAGATTCTCCAATTTGAATGACTAAAATCCGATTTAAAATGAGCAAGATATGGATTTTCTACCAAAACACCCCACTATTTTAGGGCTGTGCACAACAGTCCGGTTTGGAGCCAATTTTCGTGACCAAAAATAAATCCAAATTTGATGTTTGATGACAGAAAAATGTAGTTCGGGAAGTTAAGAATCCATCGATACCAAATAGGCCTCAATCGGACTTGTGGATTTCATTTTATTCAAGTTCCCGTCGGAGACCCCAAGTCTGGAAAACTAAGAAAGTAATCTGCCTATTTTTTTAAAAAAACCGGCCGGTTCGATTTTTTTCGGTTTTCATGATTTCTAGGTAGGGCCGGTTCGGACATTTTTACGCCGGTTCTTGGGTTGGTTCCAAAAGAGAAAATGCTTATAATTTTATAAAGAAAATTATCAAAATTTAAAATCCGAATTTTTTTGTAATTTGGTATTTATTAGAATTAATGGTGGATTAAAGCTTACTAAATTGCTAATAATTATGAAAAAATTATTTTTAATTTCAAAAAAATAATATTTGACCTATTGGCATGCTAGTTAAGTGTTATAAAATAAAATTTGAAATTATTGGAGTGATTCACTATATATTAGCTATTTATTAGTGTATAAATAGGCTAATAATCTAATTAAATATTATTTAATAAATATTAAATAATATATGAAGTTATGTAATTAATTAATTATGATTTAATGAATATTAAATAATAATTAAAGGATGTTAAGATGAATAAGTTAGTTATTTATTATTTAATTGCACTTAAATAATAAGTAAAGTTAAATAAATAATTAATTATTATTTAAATTAATATTAAATAATAATTAAAGAATATTAAAGTTAGAAAGCTAATTATTTATTATTTAATTAATATTAAATAATAAGTAAGGTTAATTAAGTAATTAATTATTATTTAATTAATATTAAATAATAATTAAAGGATAATTAAGGTTAAATAAACTAATTATTTATTATTTAATTAATATTAAATAATAAGTAAGGTTAATTAATTAATTAATTATTATTTAATTAATATTAAATAATGAGTTCGGATAATTAGTTAATTAATTATTATTTAATTCATATTAAATAATAATTAAATGGTAATTAAGTGGAATAAATTATTACTTAATCGAAAGAAGATTATTAAGTAATTAAAATATATTGATAATATTATTGACTAACTATTAAATGATAATAGTTAAGAATTAAATCATTATTCAATAATTAATAATGATATGTAATTAATGTAAAATATTATTAAAGGATTAATAATATTATTTAGCATTTAATTAACTATTAAATAATAATAGTTAAGAGTTAAATCATTATTAAATAAATAATAATGATAAATAAAGATTTAGAATATTATTAAAGAATTAATAATATTGTTTAACAAGTAATTAACTATTGGGTAATAATAGTTAAGGGTTGAATCGTTATTAAATAATTACTAATGATACGTGAGGATTTCAAATATTATTAAATGATTGATAATATTGATGAACAATTAAATTATTATTAAAATGATTGATAATAATGAGAAGTCAATTAAAATATTATTAAAGGGTAATAATATTAGCAAGTAATTAAATTATTATTAAAAGATTAATAATAATGATTAAGGTAAACTATTATTAAAAATAAATTAATAATAGTAATGATTATTTAAAGTGTTATTTAACAATTAAATAACATTATAAGTTATTACTAATTGATAGTAAAATTTAAAATATTATCCAAGTTGGGTAATATTATGATAAGTATCGAGATAAATGATGTGATTAAGTTAAACCAAGGGTATGGTCCATTAGTGATTAATTGGTGGATCGACCTAAATAAATATAGGGTCCAAGTTTTAATGCAGTGACATTAATAAATGTCAGAATTGCATAGTTTCGAACAAAAGATTTATGGTGTTGAATATGAAACACTGAGTCAAGTTAAAGAGAGACTAAAATATGAAATTAACCTTATTAAATAAAGGAGATGATAAGAAGAAATAAATATCTTTAAAATAAGATTTAGTATTGAGTCAAACTTTGACTGATATTGTGCACCGTTGATCTCACATACCGTATAGGTGGTGCAAGGAACGTCAAAGATTAACGTAAGCTGGTTATACAAGTTCAGACAAGTTTTTCAGAACGTGTTGCATTATGTGCATAATTTATAAGTTTGTTATTAAACTGTGATGTGCTCATACGTGGTTATGTGCAAAGATGTGTTAATGTGCTTTTGTGAAATAAGTTGATTTGAACTGTTGATATGTGGTAGTTGATTTAAGACAATTGTTCTGCATTGAACTATATGTCATGATAGAGGCTAGGCATGAAGCATAGATTAAATGCGAGACATGATATGCATGAGAAATGTATGTACTGCAAAGCATAAGATGCATGAAGCATGAAGCATGATTGAACTGTTTTTACGTGTTATGTGAAACTGTTAGACTTGCTGAGCCGTCGTGCTCACCCTTGCTTAAAACAAAACATTACAGAGTAGCTTGAGGAAGCCGATTACTCCGGTAGAGGCAAAGATGAAGATTGACTAACGAGTCATCAAGATTGAAGCATAGGTGCTTTTGTAGTAAAACCTTGCGGTAGACTAATTCATTCACTTGTGTAAGTAGATATGAATAGTTTATGTTTTGTTGTGCTATAGATTAGCAAACTTAAATTGTTAAGAGAACATTTACAGATTATTTGAATATCATTTTTCAGACGTTGTCCTTTATGAATAAGGATAATAGGATGGTGTGATTGAGTCATTATACATATGATCTCAAATTGATTGTAATAGAATGTCATATCATGTATGATATGAAGACATACTAGGAATGTATAAAGATTGCGATTCTGGAATAGAAAGAGATGTTATATAATTGTAAATAAATGATTATTTAGCAATTATAATATTGTTGAAATTCATGAACAATAAGGAAAAGTAGTACTAGTGTTGAACCGGATCCGAGGTTAAAGGAACCCGGATTTGGGGTCGTCACAAGTTGGTATCAGAGCTGATAGGTTATAAACCTTATGTAAGAGTACCTTAGGCTATAACCATAGTAGAAGATAAGTAAAATGATAAATGAATAAACTCCGGAAGAGTTTAAGTAATAAAAGATGAATTTGAAAAATTCATATATAGAAGATTATCCAAAGATGGATTTAAGAAGATATAAGAGAGATGAAAAAGGTCATGTTGTACCTAATTTGAAGAAGTGATAGAAAATATCTTATGATAAGATTTTGAGAAGCATAAAGAAAATGCTAATAAGGTCATGAAATGATCTAGAGAAATGAACTCGTAATGAGACAGATGTGCTAAAATATGAATGGAGAGAATTCGTATTCAGTTAAGAAAATTAGAAGGTTTGTGGGTTTTTAATTGAGAACTCATATTAGTGGCTGAGTTGTACGATTCCTTGTATGGATTTGTGCTTGGTTTTAGAACCACTTAGCTTCCTATATTAATATAGTAGTTGAGTTTAACAGTTCTTTGTATGGGCAGAGGATTTGTTCTTGGTTTAACGACCGCTTAACTTTCTATATTGATTAGTGGCCGAGTTGACCAATTTCTTGTATGGGCAGGAGATTGCGTTTGGTTTGACAACCACTTAGCTTCCTATAGTGATAATCAATTTGAACCTGATGTCACGCTATTCGATGTATATATGGTGAGAAGGTGATTCTTTTCTCATTATATATTGGATATGTAGAGAATATTAAGATAAGTACGTGTTCTTAAAACTCATACTGATGGTAAGTTCGTGACTCATAATCGTATGGTGGAACCCCTCAGCGAATGGACGATTTTGGTCTGACTAGGATAAGTTCTCCAACCCCTATGATTGTGGCAAGTACCTGAACTCCTAATGTGTGGTAAGTTTGATGAACAGTAAGTATGGGTAGAGTTAAGTAGTAAGACTGGAGCTTTACCAGATATAGTTATTAAGCTGAAAAAGAATGCGGAGGAGAAATTTGAGGTATTTTGAGGTTTTAGGATATTCTAAATCTTCTAGCTATGCTAGACTTTGAAATTCTTAAAATCGTGCTAAATTCGCACTTTTGTGCTTTAGAAAAGACAAATGTATTTTAGAAATCATTAATGCATTTAGTGCAGAGATGATAAACGATGGAGTCATCAATGCAGAGTAACCTAGTGTTGGATGTTTAAAGCCCACTATGGTATGATGTAGTATGACAAAGTCATAAAATGATTTTCAGTATTTTAAAACGTTTAAAGAATAGTCTATGCTAATTGTTTCAGCTAGACAAATTGATTTGAAAATATCAAAATGTATTTATAAAATCATCACACGCCATTAAAGCCATGGTGTGGGGATGAAAAGGACGGAATCCTCAACGTACTGTCAAGATGTGCGGTATCATGAAGTCATGAATTAATGACGGAATTCTCAACGTACTGTCAAGATGATGCGGTATCATGAAGTCCTATAAATGAATTTTAGCTATTTTAACTAATCTGAAATGAATTTTTGAATCGTAATATACGAACAGTTCAATGATGGGAGTCTTTGTCATTTATTTTGACTGGACACTTTTGGTCAGAATTGACTCAAGTTTATTATCCAATCCAAATTATTTTGGAACGGAATTTTGTAGTAAGTCTGAGGTGAACAAGTGCAAAAACAAATATATTCTGTCGGCTAAAGCAGATATATTTTTGTCGGCATATAGCTCCGACTGGCGCCTAACAACTAAGACGTTCTGCACGACGTATGGTACAATAGGCTGATCACCTAGCGTACACCTATGGAATGTTTTCAGTCATTGTGATTGATAAACACTCTTTTTATAAGTATTTACAGAGATAAATACTATTTATTCGGAATTCAGTTAATTCCATTCGGATGTTCACAGTCTTGATGACCCCTCAGCATATTATGAAAGTTTTAATGAATATTTTGATTTTCAATTTATTCTTCTGTAAGATATTGATTTTCAATTTATTCTTCTGCAAGATATTCCATTGTTCTGGAATTATGAGTTTAGAAGTATGAACTTCCTAGAAAAGGGTGGTCATAGAATTTGATGAGTAAAGAGATATTCTCAGTGATGAAAATTGGTAGAATTGTGTATGAGATAATTTCTGTTACATTTAATTAAACAAGCATTGGGCTTGGTTAATTATTACATAAATCCATGTTCAAATTAAATTATATGGACTACTAGGTTAAATTAATTTGACCTAGTTTAATACCTCAATTGGACTTATAATATAATCCAATTAGATTTGCTATAATTAATTCTACCACATTGGGTTACTTAATTAACCCATCCACGGTTAATTCTTAACCCCACATTTATTTATCTAGAAATTAACCAATGATTGGTTAATGCTATCTCTCTTGTCAACCAACTAGGGTTATTCAATTAACTAGACACTAGTTAATTCTCTACACTCAATCAATACTTGAAATGCTTCTCCCAACCATTGACCATCATTTGACTTTTAATGGTTTGGGCTACATAACTTACTTTTTATTGGCTCTCTTATTTAATTACCCATTTCATGCAAATATCTCCATATTGGGCTTACATCTATAACAACTTATTAATTAAGTAAATTACTTAATTAATTAACTTCTTAATATTGTCCTTCTAGGCAATATTCCACTCCCCTACTTGTTACTCATAACCTTAATTCATAACTTATATAATTAATTCAATTAATTATATTACATGACTTTTCTTTTTAATCCATACTAAAACTAATTAATTTATTAGTTTTATTAAGTATTTAATTTACTTCACACATCATCTTGTTTGACTAACAAACTCAACTATAGGTGTATATATATAAATATTAATATATTCACCTTCACTTCTCAATTGAATTTCTTTCTTAAATAAATTATCTACCTGCATCATTAAAATATTCTCACATTTAATTTCTAACAAATAATTTATGTTAAAAAAAAAATGTTTACCCATTTTCAACACATCTTCCTTCTCACCTTCTAGGTTTAAACCTTAACCTTTAATAAAATCAATTAAGATATTATTTAAAATTTTGAAATTATCTGGGATATTACATTCACCCATTCTTATAAGAATTTCGTCCCCGAAATTATCTCATACACAATTCTACCAATTTTCATCACTGAGAATATCTCTTTACTCATCAAATTCTATGACCACCCTTTTCTAGGAAGTTCATACTTCTAAACTCATAATTCCAGAACAATGGAATATCTTGCAGAAGAATAAATTGAAAATCAATATCGTACAGAAGAATAAATTGAAAATCAAAATATTCATTAAAACTTTCATAATATGCTGAGGGGTCATCAAGACTGTGAACATCCGAATGGAATTAACTGAATTCCGAATAAATAGTATTTATCCCTGTAAATACTTATAAAAAGAGTGTTTATCAATCACAAGGACTGAAAACATTCCATAGGTGTACGCTAGGTGATCAGCCTATTGTACCATACGTCGTGCATAACGTCTTAGTTGTTAGGCGCCAGTCGGAGCTATATGCCGACAAAAATATATCTGCTTTAGCCGACATAATATATTTGTTTTTGCACTTGTTCACCTCAGACTTACTACAAAATTCCGTTCCAAAATAATTTGGATTGGATAATAAACTTGAGTCAATTCTGACCAAAAGTGTCCAATCAAAATAAATGACAAAGACTCCCATCATTGAACTGTTCGTATATTACGATTCAAAAATCATTTCAGATTAGTTAAAATAACTAAAATTCATTTATAGGACTTCATGATACCGCATAATCTTGATAGTACGTTGATGATTCCGTCATTAATTCATGACTTCATGATACCGCACATCTTGACAGTACGTTGAGGATTCCGTCCTCTTCATCCCCACACCATGGCTTTAATGGCGTGTGATGATTTTATAAATACATTTTGATATTTTTAAATCAATTTGTCTAGCTGAAACAATTAGCATAGACTCTTCTTTAAACGTTTTAAAATACTGAAAATTATTTTATGACTTTGTCATACTACATCATACCATAGTGGGCTTTAAACATCCAACACTAGGTTACTCTGCATTGATGAGTCCATCGTTTATCATCTCTGCACTATATGCATTAATGATTTCTAAAATACATTTGTCTTTTCTAAAGCACAAAAGTGCGAATTTAGCACGATTTTAAGAATTTCAAAGTCTAGCATAACTAGAAGATTTGGAATGTCCTAAAACCTCAAAATACCTCAAATTTCTCCTCCGCATTCTTTTTCAGCTTAATAACTATATATGTTAAGCTCTAGTCTTACTACTTTACTCTACCCATACTTATTGTTCATCAAACTTACCACACATTAGGAGTTCAGGTACTTGCCACAATCATATGGGTCGGATAACTTATCCTAGTCAGACCAAAATCGTCCATTCGCTGAGGGGTTCCACCATACGATTATGAGTCACGAACTTACCATCAGTATGAGTTTTAAGAACACGTACTTATCTTAATATTCTCTACATATCCAATATATTATGAGAAAAGAATCACCTTCTCACCATATATACATCGAATAGCATGACATCAGGTTCAAATCGATTATCACTATAGGAAGCTAAGTGGTTGTCAAACCAAACGCAATCTCCTGCCCATACAAGAAATTGGTCAACTCGGCCACTAATCAATATAGAAAGTTAAGCGGTCGTTAAACCAAGAACAAATCCTCTGCCCATACAAAGAACTGTTAAACTCTACTACTATATTAATATAGGAAGCTAAGTGGTTCTAAAACCAAGCACAAATCCATACAAGGAATCGTACAACTCAGCCACTAATATGAGTTCTCAATTAAAAACCCACAAACCTTCTAATTTTCTTAACTGAATACGAATTCTCTCCATTCATATTTTAGCACATCTGTCTCATTACGAGTTCATTTCTCTAGATCATTTCATGACCTTATTAGCATTTTCTTTATGCTTCTCAAAATCTTATCATAAGATATTTTCTATCACTTCTTCAAATTAGGTACAACATGACCTTTTTCATCTCTCTTATATCTTCTTAAATCCATCTTTGGATAATCTTCTATATATGAATTTTTCAAATTCATCTTTTATTACTTAAACTCTTCCGGAGTTTATTCATTTATCATTTTACTTATCTTCTACTATGGTTATAGCCTAAGGTACTCTTACATAAGGTTTATAACCTATCAGCTCTGATACCAACTTGTGACGACCCCAAATCCGGGTTCCTTTAACCTCGGATCCGGTTCAACACTAGTACTACTTTTCCTTATTGTTCATGAATTTCAACAATATTATAATTGCTAAATAATCATTTATTTACAATTATATAACATCTCTTTCTATTCCAGAATCGCAATCTTTATACATTCCTAGTATGTCTTCATATCATACATGATATGACATTCTATTACAATCAATTTGAGATCATATGTATAATGACTCAATCACACCATCCTATTATCCTTATTCATAAAGGACAACGTCTGAAAAATGATATTCAAATAATCTGTAAATGTTCTCTTAACAATTTAAGTTTGCTAATCTATAGCACAACAAAACATAAACTATTCATATCTACTTACACAAGTGAATGAATTAGTCTACCGCAAGGTTTTACTACAAAAGCACCTATGCTTCAATCTTGATGACTCGTTAGTCAATCTTCATCTTTGCCTCTACCGGAGTAATCGGTTTCCTCAAGCTACTCTGTAATGTTTTGTTTTAAGCAAGGGTGAGCACGACGGCTCAGCAAGTCTAACAGTTTCACATAACACGTAAAAACAGTTCAATCATGCTTCATGCTTCATGCATCTTATGCTTTGCAGTACATATATTTCTCATGCATATCATGTCTCGCATTTAATCTATGTTTCATGCCTAGCCTCTATCATGACATATAGTTCAATGCAGAACAATTGTCTTAAATCAACTACCGCATATCAATAGTTCAAATCAACTTATTTCACAAAAGCACATTAACACATCTTTGCACATAACCACGTATGAGCACATCACAGTTTAATAACAAACTTATAAATTATGCACATAATGCAACACATTCTGAAAAACTTGCCTGGACTTGTATAACCAGCTTACGTTAATCTTTCACGTTCCTTGCACCACCTACACGGTATGTGAGATCAACGGTGCACAATATTAGTCAAAGTTTGACTCAATACTAAATCTTATTTTAAAGATATTTATTTCTTCTTATCATCCCCTTTATTTAATAAGGTTAATTTCATATTTTAGTCTCTCTTTGACTTGACTCAGTGTTTCATATTCAACACCATAAATCTTTTGTTCGAAACTAAGCAATTCTGACATTTATTAATGTTACTGCATTAAAACTTGGACCCTATATTTATTTAGGTCGATCCACCAATTAATCACTAATGGACCATACCCTTGGTTTAACTTAATCACATCATTTATCTCGATACTTCTCATAATATTACCCACCTTGGATAATATTTTAAATTTTACTATCAATTAGTAATAACTTATAATGTTATTTAATTGTTAAATAACACTTTAAATAATCATTACTATTATTAATTTATTTTTAATAATAGTTTACCTTAATCATTATTATTAATCTTTTAATAATAATTTAATTGCTTGCTAATATTATTACCCTTTAATAATATTTTAATTGATTTCTCATCATTTTAATAATAATTTAATTGTTCATCAATATTATCAATCATTTAATAATATTTGAAATCCTCACGTATCATTAGTAATTATTTAATAACGATTCAACCCTTAACTATTATTACCCAATAGTTAATTACTTGTTAAACAATATTATTAATTCTTTAATAATATTCTAAATCTTTATTTATCATTATTATTTATTTAATAATGATTTAACTCTTAACTATTATTATTTAATAGTTAATTAAATGCTAAATAATATTATTAATCCTTTAATAATATTTTAAATTAATTACATATCATTATTAATTATTGAATAATGATTTAATTCTTAACTATTATCATACTCTAATATTATTAATCTTTTAATAATATCTTAATCATTTCCTAAACTTATAAACAATTTATTTTAATTGTTTACACTTTACTAATTAATGCATTTTTATCACTCTAAAATGCCAAACCCATAAAATTTTATCAACAATGACTAAATCCCTCATCAAAAATCTGTGTATACCGTATATAGGATTTCCAAGCCATAAATCCTATTTTCTAAATTTTCAACATCACATCACATAATTAATTCATTTACTCATAACTAGTCCATTTCCATGAAAATACCAAATTAGTTCTAAAAATTCTTATCCTCCAACAATTGAGCATTGAACATACAACACTGTCGGAATTTGGAGGCCCACGTTCAAGCTGACGGCCAAGTTGAAGTTACAAATCGGACCCTTCTAAATGGGATCAAATAAAGACTCGAGGAAGCAAAAGGGGAGTGGCCCGAAGAATTACTCCATGTCTTATGGGCTTGCCAGACTACTCCTCGAACCACGACGAGTGAAATTCCTTTCAAGTTAGCCTAGGGAAATGAAGCTTTAATCCTAGTGAGAATCGAAGCTTAATCTTCAAAGGTTCAGAACTTCAATGAGATACTCAACAACAGGGGACTTTAAGAAAATCTCGACCTACTCGAGGAGTTTCGATATAATGCAGTGCTCAGACTAGCAACCTATCAACAACACATAGCTAGACACTTCAACAAAAAATTAAAGATCAGAACATTTTAGGTGGGTGATTTGGTTCTCTACGAAGTCAAAGCCTCAATGTCTCAGGAAATTGATAAGCTGATGCCCACCTGGGAATGTCCTTACAAAATTACTTAAGTAATAAAGCCGGGGACTTATAAACTTCAGTCAATGGATGGCCAAGATATACGCAATACGTGGCATGCCATTAGACTTCAAAAATACTACTAGTAAATACTTGTACATATTCTCAACTTTTCTTTGAGGTTGATTTCAGCCGAAGTTGCTACTTTTTCAAAATTAATAAAATTATCGTTCTGCTCCATTATTGTCTTCTGTATTGATCCAGCACACTTAGAAATTTTCTAAGCCTAAGTGTTAATTTAACATCAAACAGAAAACACAAACATACAACAGATCTGATAAAAAGAAAAAGTCTAACAAAATAAGACAAACAGAATATGTGAATTTGTATATTTATTGATTAATAAAATTTGTACAAGATCTATTATAGAATCCTATCTTTTCAGATCTAATAAAAGAGTCCTCTCAACTAGAAATACAAAGTTGGCTAGATATCTTCTCCTTGGACACCTTCTTGATAGTCCATCTTTTCAGGAAGCATCAGTTATTAAAGCTCATGTTGTATTTCTCAATGACAAGGCATCCATTACAATCTTGATCTTTTATTTTTTAAAGAAAGAGCTCAAGGAATCCAGTTCTTGCCTCTCTCTATTCAGAGAGACAGGGAAGAGCAAGAGAGGAATATGCTCTTCCAAAAGCTCATCCTTAGATGCAGAAGAAAAATTGGACTGACTCAAATAAAGGGAGAAAAAACCCAGTCTCAATGAAAAAACGGATTAACCTTGCCCTTTCAAAAGTTTAGGATTAAGAGCAACAAGGGAAACCCCTCCTCTTGTGTGAAAAGCAATAAGAGAGACTCCCTCTGGCATAAAGAGAAATTACAGAGATTCAGTTCGCAGTACGATCGTGCTTGGAATGAATCATCTCTCTAATATCATGTCACTACCATCACTTAAATATTTGGTTATGAGTCCACCAATATTGGGGGAGAATGGAGCCATGAAACTTGAGGAGGGAAGAAAAGAATTGCTGTAGAGAATTATGGGAGACCACTATTTATGTTAGTATAAGAACAACTAATTGTCTCCACCCCTATTTATACCGGCTTATAGAGCAACAGTTAAATTGGAATTCCAAAAGTCTCGACATTTATTTTGCCTTTGGATTAGGAAACCCCCATTATCCCGAGATAATCTATTAAGATTCTCTAGCTTAACTGCAGCGGTTCTTATCCCAAGATAACTGGTTGGAATTTTCGAGAATCTGTTGCCTTAAATTGCCTTATACTCTAAGATTGGGCCTATAATCTGCACAGAGTTTAATATCAAGTGAACACTTGGCGTGCCAACAGGACACAATATCGCCCCAACTCCGAAAGCAATATACTCGACCCAAAATAAAAATATTCATTCTAATACATAACACCCTTTGGTCTGATAACCTTGGAAATCCCGAAGATAGGAAACATCGGTCTAACATCCTATGTCTCCCAAAAGAGATCTCTCTTTGGTGTGAAAACTAGGGAAACCCAAAGGAATCTCTCTTCAACTAGAAAACCCTGGGATCCCAAAGAAACTTACCCTTTAGCCTGATGCCTTACGGCTCCTGAAGGAGATTGATCTTCGATCGGAAGTTTTTAAAGCTCTCGAAAGAAATGCCCTTGGATCTGAAATCCTTGGAGCCTCGAAGATTTACATTTTAATCTGATATCATTGGATTCTCAAAGGAGAAGACTTTTCGCTATGAGGCAATTAAAGTCTCGAAGAGGATATTTTTTAAGCATAGCCATTTTACTTGGCTTACAACTATTCTATTAAATATTAGTGTACTTTGTTATGATTAACACCTTACCTTGTTCTTGAGCCTTATCTTTCATTTTCTCCTATAAAGTAGGGGAAAAGAGTCTGCAAGGTAACAATCACATCGTGCACACAGACAATGTAATATCCCAAATATTTGACAAGACCTTTAAATAAGATCTTAGACGATGAAATAAAGGTTGAAGTTAAAACCTAGATTCGGAGAAGTAAAAAGTATAGAAATTGAGTAAATATTTTCCCTTAATTCTTGTGTTAATATTTGAATGTGAGTAAATATGTTTTTTTAAATTTTAAAATCTAGAATTTTATTAATATGCATACTTGGAGATATATTAATAGTAATGTAATATAATAACTTTAAAACTTGATGAACTATTCGACAAATAAAATTATGCAATAAATTTTATAATGAGGTATGTGGGAAATTTAATAAGTAAATAAATTTCAAATGGAGAGTTGTGTTCTCGAGTCACGAGAAAATTATGAAGAGTTATGTTCTCAAGCCTTGTGCTCATTTAACTATGTGATGTCTAGAGCTTTGTGCTCATTAGGTAATGTGTGAGATATATGTTTATATGCTAAATAAATTGAGGTATGTGTTAATAAACTAGCTATGGTTAATATAACCATACTTGAGTTAAGTGTAGGAATTGAGGAAAATGATTATATTGACCTTAATAACCAAATTGTCTTTGGAGAATCTTATTAATGACACATATTGTAATGACCGCAATTATTAATGTACTTTGTAAATTATATTAAAATTTTATTTTTAATAGAATTAACCCTAGTGAATTTAATTAAACTATTGTGTGACTATGTGATTAAGTGATTTGAATATTAATTTAATTAAAAGTAAGTCTAATAAGTGAATATATTAATTTCATGGACTAACATAAGGATGTTAATATCAATACATTGATAAAGCAAGCTAAGTAAATATTCAAGTAATTCTTGAATATGATAAGTTTAATTGGATTAAATATTCGAGTTAATTAAATTGATTATTAATATAAGACCATTTTATTAATTAAGCTAGCTATTATGAGTATTAAATTTCATGTATGCTAGTAAAGTTATGATGGCCCAATGTGTAAATTAGATTGAGCCTAATTGGATTGTTATTAGTGGTCTAACATTTGGTATATAAATTAATTTAAGTGAAAGTCAAAAAGGTGGTCAACATTTATTTTCAAGCTTATTGATTGGTGGAAGTGAAATGGATATCCAAATTAGTTAATAAAGGAATGAGATTCCTAGAATTAAAATAGATTGTATATTTTTCAAGTCCTAGTTTTTTATTAATGGATTTGAAAAGGAGATTCCAAATTGGTTAATAAAGGGATGAGATTTCTAGAATTAAGTTAGATTGTATATCTTTTCAAATTCAAGCTTTTGATTGGTGGACATGAAATAAGATTACAAAGTAGTTAAGTAAGTGTTAGAAGAAGAGATTTAGCTAGAATGCATAATATTTCAAGTCCATTAAAATAGATTGTATATTTTTCAAGTCATAGCTTTTGATTGGTGGATTTATTAGGGGATAAGATTGGAAGACTTAATTGAAATTAAATCTAGTTTCAAGTCCAAAGACTTATGCCATCATCTTCTTTCCAAAGCTTCTAAGAGAGAGAAAAGAAAAATATTTTCTAAAAGGGAATAGAGAGAGGAGGGTCACGATTTTGGAAGGAGGAGATCATCCAACAAAAGATATAAAATCTTTAACTATAATTTAGTTTATATATTTGATTTTTGGGTGTTTTGAACCATGACGTTATGATTTTGAACTCCAAAACTATGAATATACCTGTTTATAAGTGTTATATATTTAGATATATTCCTTTGGAGTGTCAAAAGTTGGTTCAAGGAGAAGGAAATAAAAATTATGTTTTGCAAAAGTTAGAAAACCCTAGCTTTTTAATACTTAAAAAATCTACCATTTAAATTCTACACCTTCTTTTTACGATTCGTCAAAGGGGGGGTGCTAGATATATGAGTTAACTAGTAAAATCAAGTGGTATCACTCAAAAATATTGAGTTTACAAACCGTGGTAGCTATTGGAGTGAAAACTGTCCAGATTTTTCAAGAAATGGTAAAAAAGCTTGTTGGCTATCTGTTTCCAGGGGTTGTTTCGTCTATTTATGTTACTCTAAAAATTCTATAAATATTTGGAACGATCATATGAGAAGTTATGTGAGTCCTTTAAAAATTTGAGAATTTTTGGCCTTGTATAACGAGAGATATTGATTTTATGGTAAATGACTACTTTTAAAAGTACACCCGAATAACTATTTTTGTATAACTCCAAAAATTAAGAAATTTTTAATGGAGGTATATTTATATGACAAAATCATACCCTACAAATTGAAGAATTTTCAGGCAAAGTTTTGATTTATGATATATGTATCAATATTTGGCTATTTTGGACTATTTAAATATAGTAAATGAATTTCAAAAATTCCAGGAAAAATATATGTTCATAAGGGATTCATATTATATCAAATACCATAAAAGAAAAAGTTTTGGAACTGATTTGGTATTTTTCATGGAAATGATCTAGTTATGAATAAATGTATTAAATTAATTATGTGATGTTGAAAATTTGAAAAATAGGATTTTATGACTTGAGAACCTTAGATATACTATATTCAGATTTTTAAAGGTGTTTTAGTCATTTTTGATGATATATTATGGATATGGTCTTTTATGGTTATTAAATAAATGAATTAGTGAATATTAAACAATTAAAATAAATTCTTTATTGGTTTAATAAATGATTAAAATATTATTAAGATATTAATAATATTAGATTAAGATATTCTTAAGTGATTGATAACATTTAGATTAAAGTGTTATTAAATCATTGATTTAAAGTATTATTTAATGATTAATAATATTAGTAGGTAAGAAATTCAATATTATTAAATAATTAATAATATTAATTGGACATTCAATAGGCTATATTGAATGGTATATTGAATTGAAAATTCCATACGTTAAAAAAGGGGAATATGATTTGAATCATGCTTGCTGGATTGTGGTATTCGGCTTATTGTATTATAAAGAAGAACTTATAAAATGAAAGACTTGGTGTTAATTCATAAGATTTATGTTAAAATAGTGGTACAGTCGTACTCTTTAATGGTTGATGTATAGTATCTGGGCTAAACGATTCATTCAGGGAGCGTGGGTATATACGAACTAGCAACCAATCTAACTCATTATGAAAACAGTGTAGACAAAACAAAAACTAGTTTGTTGGTTGTTTGTGAGAAATCACTCAGCATACTATATTGAACACTGTTAAAAACTCGATGTGTGCTAGTTTTAGAATTATGAATACGTATGGTGTTAAGGTGCTATCTAATATTTGATTATGTGCTTAAATATTAGAAGTAGTGTTATGAGGTGTAATATGATAGACTAATTGAAAGATCGATCTTATAACTGACAGGTCTTTCATAAGAGGTTAAATTAGATTGCGTAGTAGTAATTGACGGGCAAGGCAAGTTACCTAACCTTACTCAAATTTCTACTGAGCAAGTTCCTCTTAACTCAAACTTGAGTTGCTATGTTTCAAGCATACTAGTGACTTAATTCTTTATAATTATTCTACCTCTTTAAATTATTAATTCGCACATAGTGCATGTTACATATGTTCATCAGGTATGAAAGGCTGATCACCTTCATTACCATAAGGTTCAGTTAAATTTGTTCATGGTCATTATTGACACTCAACATTAATTGATTCAGTCATTTAATTATTGAAATTATGATGCGTACACTTTCACAATTATTATATTGTTGAAAATATGAAACCTTATTCTTTCTTTCAATCATGATATATCTTTATTGTATTTAAACTTGTTGAGTAAAGTCGTTGCTCACCCTTATATATCACGATAACAAATTTTAGATTAATACGAATGTTCGAGGAAAAACGGAGACAGAAGCAAAGGACAAGATTATAGTGTTGTGCATGATAACTAATTAGTTATTTAATGTAAGTTAACTGTGTAAACCTTTTTATGAATCTAAAGGTATATATGTAAGTTAAGGTTAGAAACCTTGGAAAATGTTGTAGAATACTCTAAAATAAATAATTTATGCTTATATATTTCGCATTAATTATAGAACATGTATGAAGATGATGTATCGTGACGTACCAAGTCTAAGGTTCAAGGTACCCGGATTTGGGGGGCGTTAGAGACAATATTTAACATGATAAAAAGAAAAGAAGAAAAGGACATTGTTAACATTTCAAAAGTTTGGTTAATAATCCATCCCTAGGATTACATCAAACTCCCCAAACGAATCGGTATCAAATCCACGTTAAGTCTAAACCCTCGCAGTTCAGCACAACAGTTCCTATGAATGTAGTCTACGGGAATGATTTCTTTGTTTGTTACTTCTACGTTTATAGGGTGTTCTAGCTTTTCTTGAGGTAAATATAATCTCTTAGCAAAATCTTCAGAAACAAATGAGCAGGTAGCACCCGAATCAAACAATACATATGCATTAATATTATTGATTGGGATGATACCTGACACCACATCCTTAGAGTCGACTGTATTTTGCACAGTCATGTTGAAGGTGCGCGCTGTGGGTCGGTTAGCCTGGCTTGCTGGCCCTCTAATGTTCAGCCTGCTGCTGTTGTTGTTGTTGTTGCCTCTGTTGCCACTCCTAGCATCTCCCTTCCTCTTCGGGCAGTCCTTGGCATGATGATCGGTTATTCCACAGGAAAAACATACTCTTTTTATCTTTTTTGGGCATTATGGGGCCATGTGTCCCGGCTTCCCGTAGCTATAGCAAACACTCTTGCCTTTCAAGCATTCACCCGTGTGGTTCTTACCACAATTGTTGCATCTGCCAACTTTTTTAGCCTCTCCTCCGGATTTGTTGCCTCCAGCCGATTGGCTCTCATTCCACTTCCTTTTATTGGGGTTACTGCCTCCACTGCTCCCCGCCTTCTGCCCTTCATGACTTTTCTTCCTCTTCTTATTGAATTTAGCCAAGGCCTCACTGCCACCCTCTGCAATGATTGTCCTTTCTAACAGTTCTGCAAAGCTCTTAATCTTTAATACTGCAACAGAACGGTACACCCACAGCTTCAGTCCTAGCTCAAACCTTCGAGCCTTCCTAGCCTCAGTATCAACTTGATGAGTTGCAAACATTGCCAACTCATTAAACTTGGCCGCATACTCGGCCACATACATGCTTCCTTGTTTTAACTCGAGGAATTTCACCTCCATTTCTTACTGCATGCTTTCTAGAAAGTAGTTTTCCATAAATATTTCTTTAAAGCGTTCCCAGGTAATGACACTTTCTCCCGCACGACCCTTATTGGCCTTCCACCAGTAGTTTGCCTCCCCCTTCATCACGAAGGTAGCGAAACTAGTCTTTTGTTCTTCAACCACCCTAGCGACCTCAAATACCTTCTCCATTTCCTCGATCCAAGACTATGCCTCGATCGGGTTTAAAGTTCCCTGAAACTCCGGTGGTCAAACCAGTTTGAAGTCCTTGAAATTTGCCAAGTGGGGGTCTAGCTTGCATGGCTTCCGCCAGCATCTATGCAAACATCCTCATAGGATTGGGTTGATCCCCAACCTCACTCTCTGACTCTGGGATACGTTGATTGTGTGGTCTACCTCTCGGCATGATCTGCTAAAGAGCAAATCTTAGACTTACGCTTACAGTTCTACGCATTATGTTAGCCAATTTAACATTTAAATACAAAACCATATATCAAGCACATTTGATTTAAACAAGGAAATAACTGCATTTATATTCATATACCAATGTTTACGTACAGACTCAACAAGTGGCATACTTCTATAAAGGCACAAGTTGTCTAACAATGACTATCCTCCAATGAACAAAAAGTGCGTCCCTGTACTGGTCCTCGGTCTGCTGATGAATCTGTTTATGCTCCTCCAAGTGCTGAACCCTATTCTCTAACTCGTCGTTCGCTGTAGTCAGCTCGTCGATGATGTCACTGGCAGTAGTGCCCATGCCATCAGTGTACTTTGCTGGCTCTTCCTGCTTCTCGTCCTCAAATTCGGCCTCATCCTCGCTATAGGGCCTCATCACTCCACCCCTAACGGGCTCCACGACATCCCTACTATCGTCCTCATCCAGATCGGACTCTCCTACCGGGGCACAGGTGCAACTGGTGCATACCCTACCAACTGTTGCGTATCCACTGGTATATCAATGAATAACACATCTTTTTGAGCTCTGCTTGTCTCGCCTATAGCCATCCTACAACACAACAGAAAAATTAACATCAGTACAGTAATAAAATATATTCATTGAAGAAATGAAATTATATTTCATCGAGTACGACTCAACTCGATGAATTCCCCAATTCATCAAAACCACAAATCATAAATCTCCCTGATTTATCTCCTAACACTTAATACGAGTTTACTACTAAGGCTATAACTTAGGTTTTGCAATCCTAACGTTTCTAACCTACAGCTCTGATACCAACCTGTGACGCCCCCAAATTCGGGTCTCAAATACCCGGATCCGGTCATCACGATCCAATACAAACGTGCACCTTTAAACAACATACAATAACTAAATACGGAATAATAAACATATGTTGTTCATTCAAAAGGTGTTACTAGTTCCAAGATACGATAACCTTACACAAAAGTACACAAATACCCTTAATAAAGTACTTAGGGTTTATATTACATAACAAGTAATTTAGTTAACTAAAAGGTTGTATCCTGAAGTCTATTACTTCATCTTTCCCTTACCCTTGTTCTTCCCAAAAGTATCGGGTTGCACTGCAATAAGGTTTCATGATATAGCAAGGGTGAGCAACTAGTTTGCTCAACAAGTTTAAATAATAACAAGAAACAATATATCATGAATGAAAGGGAATAGCTGAACAATTCAACAATATGAATAACGTAAGCAGGAATAATGATTTGCTTTTAGAATCAAGATAGTCAAATAGACTATGAACTATAAACATCCACTAGAGTCAGTAGCAGGTTGCCCCAATGGTTATTACCAGAAATATGTACCCGAGGGGATCAGCCTCAGTACAATATGTGTATACATAACATTTAATTTCCGTGTTTTGTACCTGATATTAGATACAGGGTACTCTCCTATAATAAAGGGGTGTTCATAATAGTCTAAGAATCCGCATCTTCAATGATTTGGATAGCTTTCAAAATCTTTAACATAAATGTCTAGCAGAACAATGGCTTAGACCTACTTTGAATAGTTCTTTAAACAGTAGAACATTAAATAAGGTACAAGTCAAAGACTGTACAAGATCAAGTGCACCAAGTGCGAATAACAATAATATCGATGTGGAATAATTGTAAAGTAATTTAAACCACTGAAAGCATGCTTGGAATTATAATTCAAGCTTAAATAAATAACTTGCTCAATGAAATGAGTTTAGAGATAAGGAACTTGTCTGTTTGCTCGGCTACAATTAATGTCTAGCTTTAACTAACTGGCTTTGAAAGACCTAACATTAATAAAGTTGGTCTAATAATTAATACGGCGTATTTGCACAACTATACGCTCACTAAGGAACTTATCTACCACACATAAGTACTAACACATAATTTACATCAGTCAAAACAATATTATTAACCTTATAGACCCTCAATCAAATTAGGTTAATAATTTAATAAGTTAGAAAATATTTTTCTTAAGTGTTGGACACTTATTAAACCCTTCAACAACTTAGTACAATTGTTTAATTAAAGCATAATTAAATTCAAATTATTTTATTAACTCAATCTCTATTTAATTACTATTTAATCTTGATTAAATAGAAATTAATTAATTAATTTTAGTTATTATTTAAAATAAATAATAACTAGTTGTACTTACTTATTCTTTAATAATAATTAAATAATAAATAATTATTGATTTAATTTTAACCTTCTTTAATTTAATATTAATCAACTAATAATTAACTAAGTAATTAACCTCACTTATTATTTAATTTAAGGAAATTAAATAATAGTTTACTAATTTCAACCCTTTTTAATTATTATTTAATGTCAATTAAATAATAATTAATTATTTAATTAATTTTAATTATTATTTAAGGTTAAATAATAATCAATTTATTTATCCTTATTTATTATTTAAATTAAATAATAAATTATTAATTTAATAACTTAGTTTCCATTAATCATTATTTAATGCTAATTAAATAATAATCAATTACTTAATTATCCTTATTTATTATTTAATAATATTTAAATAATAAATAATTAATTTATAAATTTTTATCTCTCTTTCATTATTATTTAATAGGAATTAAATAATAATTGTTGATTTATCACATTTATTTATTATTAACATATTAAATAATAAATAATTAATGAAATTTTTATTTATTTAACTTAACCATGATTTAGCTAACTAGATTAATATTTAAAATATTTAAATATTAAACTTAATGAAAAATATCATCCCAAATATCATATTTGTATTATTATTATTTTTGTTATAATTTTAAATAAATTTTTTAAACATTTAAATTAATTAAAATTATCCAGAATGACAAACTTGTAAATAAATTGAAAACTAATCCGAGGGCAAATTAGTAATTACGCAGAAAATGAACGGAGGGTTAAACTTGTAATTTTCCCAGAAGCTGACTCCCGCGCATTGCACGAGCCTAACACTAACAGGCCCCAAAACGGTGTCGTTTTGAGGAACCCGCAACCGGCTTCCGCGCGTAACGCGCGGAGTAACATTTCCTTATGCCAAACGACGTCGTTTTGGCTCCGCGTTCGTCGGCCAAAATGCCTGCGCGCATTGCGCAACCAACTCTAATTTTTTTTTCCAATAGCAGATTATCTACAGTGTTTCGGAAATACCCACTTAATAAAAATTATACCTTCAAGTAAGTTTTAACTCCTCAATAAAAATTCAAAAAAATTATCAATCACTTAATATCAATTTATAACATGAAAATTTAATTTCCCATGATTTAATACCATTTTTTTCATAAAAATTATTATATCCCATAAACTACTACAAATCATAACTTTTTGTGTATAACTCCATTTTAAGTGATTTAAACTTTATTTTTCTCATGATTTAATGTTCTTTGAACATTAAATCTAAATATTATAAATAAATATTTTTGGTCATTATTTTGATACTTGTTTACACACCACCAAACACATGTTTTTCATCATTAAAACTTATAAAACATAAGTTAAACTCATGATCAATTATAGAAGCATACATAGCATGATTTTAACCATAAAAATTATTATGTTAATATTTATACCATAAACTTGAAAAAAAATAAGATTAGGGTTTATAAAAATGATAGGGTTAAATTATACGATATTTTTATTCCTTAATATTTAGTTTTTATATTTATTGTGTGCTTAAATGTTTAATTATTTAGCTTATTTTGGTTTTAATAGGTTTTATAGGATTTTAGTTAATTTATGTTAATTTAGGTAATTTTATAGTATTTTTATATTTCTTTTTATTTATGTATTTGGTGTGATATCGCAAGCACCCAAAAATAAAATCTTACTTTGGAAAAAATATTAATGTAGTAGTGCAAGTAAGAGTCGATCCCACGGAGAATGATTATTTAATTTTATGTTTTCGCAAATAAAAATTGGGGGTTTTGTAATTAAAGAAATAATTTAAATAAAATTAATTAAAATAATTATGCAAGAAATAAATAAAAATAAAAAGCATTGGTTTAAGTTAATATCCACCATCAAGCATTTACAAATGATCACTGATGCAAAAATAAACCAATTAATATTTTAAAGATTCACCGTAGAAAGAACTACTCGCAGGTGGAATAATTTTTCTCCTCCCTCCTTAATTTTAGATAAGTAGAGCCACGTGGTCTAAATACCCTTACTATTAAACAATCCCCCGGCACGTGCTAAAGATTTAATTTAATAGCAGCATAAAGAATTAGAGAGATCGTTGAACTAAACAACACAAGCCACGTGTTTACATTTAATTTAGATGAATATTCTTCCTAAGATAAAATAATCTTTTGATCTGCAAAACAATTATTAAACTTAGTTGCTTCACAAATAGTAGTAGATTAATATGAATAATAAACTAGTAGCGCTCCTAGCAATTAAACAAATTAATCATAAAATTAAGCATAGAAGAATATTCAATAATCAAAATATAAATTGAACAATTAAAATAAATTAGATCTCACAGTGTATAAATCTTGATGGCTTCAATCACTTAAACCAAGAAAAATAAATTAACTACTCATAAATATAAAGAACACTAAAGAATAGAAGAGAGAATTTTTATTCTAATGAGAGTTGTTTGTTACAATGTGTCTCAAGCTCTCTATTTATAGGCTCCATAAACCTCCTAACTTGTCCAAACCCTAATAGGATTTACAATTAAAGATAAAAGAAAAATAAAATAATTATTATCCTAACCCTAATTGGAATTAAAATCTAATTTGGAATCAAAAAGTAGCAAAAATTCGCAAATAATTCCGTTTTGGGCCATTTCCGCGTTTGCCAAATGCTGCATTCGCTACAGTACCGGTCACCGCCTCCGCTTGCGCGCATTGCGCGAAACTGGCGTCCAAACGACGTCGTTTCGCTCCTTTCATGCCACTGTTCAGCATCACCGCGCGCATTGCACGGGCTGCTTTCCTTTGAACGTCGTCGTTTTAATCCTCGCCTGCTGCTGATTTCTGTGCATTGCGCGGGCGTGTATTTTCCAGAAATTACATATTTGCCCCTAGCTTCATTTTTCCTACAAAAATAAATATAAATTATTTAAAAATAAATAAAAATAATATAAAAATACTAAAAATCCTAAAAACACATAATAATAAATAAAACACCTAAAACACTAAAAATAAATAAAAACACATAAATAAAAAGAAATATAAAATTACTATAAAATTACCTAAATTAACACAAATTAACTAAAATCCTATAAAACCTATTAAAATCAAAATAAGCTAAATAATTAAACATTTAAGCATACAATAAATATAAAAACTAAGTATTAGGGAATAAAAATAGCATATAATTTAACCCTATCAGTATTTTTATTTATTTTAGGTGTTTTCTTTATTATTATGTGTTTTTAGTATGTTTATATTATTTTTATTTATTTTTCATTATTTTATATTTTACTTTGTAGGAAAAATAAGTTGGGGGCAAATCTGTAAATTATGCAAAAGTTCACTGGCATAATTGTAATTTCCGGACGGGCGACCGCACATTGCGCGCGAGGAACTATAGATGTAAGCGCGTGAAAACAGAAACGACGTCGTTTGGAGCAGCAGTTGGTAAAGGCCGCGCAATGCGCGGGAGGTGCACGGTGACATCAGCAACGCGGAAGCACGTTCACCGGGTTAAAGCTGGCGTTAGGGGCTGTTTGGTTCCACAGAATTACTGAGAAACGGGATTTTTCGGGATTTTTGCTACTTTTTGATTCCAAATTGGATTTTAATTCAAATTAGGATTAGGATAATAATTATTTTATTTTTCTTTTATTTTAATTATAAATACTATTAGGGTTTGGACAAGTTAGAAGCCTATAAATAGAGGGTCAACCTCTCATTATTCATTGTAAGTTTTGGGGAGTTCTTTCTTCTAATTTTTTGAAGAGAGCTTTTCAACTAGTGGAGATTATTTTGAAGCATGACGGGCTAAGTTTTTATTTTCAGTTCTAAAGGGATGTTGAACCTTATTTTTTAATTGATGTTTTAATTGAGTTTTATAATCTATTCATTCATGCATGAGATTTATTCTTGATAATCTGTTTTAATTGTTTTATGATATTTGCCTGATTAATTTGATAAAGGCCTGTTAAGTTAATCAATAATTTATCATATGCTAGATTAAGATTTGATATTAAGCCAACTATATTTTATCTGATCATAAGTAGTAATTAATAATATTTAATTGTGGACAAACTTTTGAATATTGTTATGATTATCAAGATGACAAGTTAAATAATCTGCGATGTTATGATTGTTGCTTGGAATAATCTAATTCTCTAATTTTTAATGCAACTAATCTATTAAATCTAGACTGATAGTTCTAGGTTTTATGATAGTTAGGGTCTTTTATGGGTGATTGCTGCATTAAGTTTATAATTTAAGGAGGATTTCGGGTAGCTTGATGATTGTCGGTTATCTAGGGTTATTAATCTCAATTGAAGAAAAATATAATAATAACTTGATTAATTTGTTGATTAAAAGAAGGGGATATTGAACTAAGGAACTGAAGTTTGTTTTAATTGATTTTTCTCATATTTATTTATTATTCAGTTTTATTTGTTTGTTTGAATTTTAATTAGTTAATAATTAATTCCAAACCCCCCATTTAATTAGATATTCTTGAAAACATTAGATTTATTAAAACAATTCACTCTCTGTGGGTTCGACTCTTACTTTCACTACTACATTAATATTTTTTAAAATAAGATTTTATTTTTGGTTGCTTGCGACAGCATCCCAAAAAATAACTACCTTGTTTTGATAGCTATTTTCCTCTTCTTTCCAAAATATGTTGTGAAGGAGGATGACATGAACTAACTTAGGATTTCTTCTTCTTCCTTGAAGCTCCACCCAAAATCTCTCTCAAATATTTATCCTCTTAATATTTTGCTCTCAAGACTTAGATGATGAAAGATGGAAAATGACTAACAAAACTCCTAAATTGTAAGTATACCTACAATGAGGATAGATATAAAATCTATATCTATTAAAAATACCATCATGAGGTTAGTTGGAGACTTGTGCAAGAAATGTAGGCCAAGGACTAAGTTGGTGAAAAGAGGGATGGTGCCCATGTACTTAAAAAAACATACAAGCAAACTAATTAAATAAATGAAAAGAAATAAAATACAAACAACATCAATACAACACGACTGATGGGGGACTTTTGTCCCAAAAAAATTGTCACTTGTTCAGTTTTTAATAAATAATAAGTTACATAATTAAATTCCAAGTGGGCCAAGCAATGGACTTCTTTTTAAATCAATTTGGGCTCACCTTTATATTGTTTGGGCTACTAGTTTGCCAAGTTTTATTATTCTTCACTTGGGCTACTAATTGATCCATGTTAGACTAATTTAATAGGTTTACACATTAATTATCCAAGTTTATGATTAAATAAATAATTAAATTAACTAAATAATTAAATACTCTAACCATTGATATTAAATTACTAAATGCACTAATAAATATTATTATTATTATTATTTCACATTGTTCACATAAATTAATAGTCATATTAATTAATTTATAAAATTTAATTAACTCATTATATTCAATTTAATTGAATATTTAATTAATTGGAAACTTATCAATTTTTTTGATATTAAAACTTTAGGGTTTGTTCACTAATTTAAATAACATATTAGTGACCCCCTTTAATTAATTCTAATAATTAATCACATAATCATTTAATTACTTAATTAATTAATCACATAAAAAGATCTAAATAATCTCGTAAAACTAACTCGTTAGAAATTAAATTAATAATGACGTGGAAATTCTAGGACCATACATTCTCCCCCCCCCCCCCCCCCCCCCCTAATAATAATTTCGTCCTCGGAATTGTAAAATAAGGTTACTCAAATAAAAATGAGTAATTCACTCTCATTTCTTCCTCTAGTTCCCACGTAGCTTCTTCAATTGCGTGATTCCTCTAAAGTACTTTGACAGCATGAATTATCTTATTCCTCAGTTTGTGTTCCATCCTATCGAGTATCTGGAAAGGAACTTCTTCATATGATAAGTCCTTCTCGACTTGAATTGGTTCATAGGAGATAACGTGCTTGTAGTCTGGTTTATACGGCCATAACACTAACACATGAAACACATTGTGAATGTGCTTAGTTCAGGAGGTAATGCTACCTCGTACGCCACTTCACCGACTCACCTCAAGATTTCGAACGGTCCTATGAACCTAGGGCTCAGCTTGCCCTTTTTGCTGAAACGGATCTTCCCTTTCCAGGGAGATACCTTCAGAAATACGAAATTACCCACGTCGAAGTCCCGCTTTTGACGATGCAAATCCGCGTACTTCTTTTAACGGTCTTGAGCTGCTACCAGTCGATTTTTGATAAGTTGTACTATGTCTGCAGTCTGCTGCACCATTTCAGGTCCAAGCAGTCTTCGCTCACCAACCTCGTCCCAACACAACGGTGTTCGACACTTTCTTCATAAAGTGTTTCGTACAGTGGCATGCCAATACTAGCGTGACAGCTATTGTTGTAAGCGAACTCTACCAGTGGAAAATGGTCATCCCAGCTGCCCTTTAAGTCCATCACGACTGCTTGGAACATATACTCCAGATTCTGAATCGTTCGCTTACTCTGGCCGTCAGTTTGAGGATGGTACGTTGTGCTTAACCTCAGCTGTGTTCCCATTCTTGCTTGTAGACTTCTCCAAAAATTTGACGTGAAGCGTTGATCTCTGTCGGACACAATCGATATCGGCACTCCATGTCGTGACACTATCTCCTTCACATAGAGCTTCACTAACTGCTCCAGATTGTACCGTATTCTAATAGGTAGAAAATGGGCTGACTTGGTCAGACGATCCATTATTACCCAGATGGCGTCTAAACCTTTATGTGTCAGTGGCAAACCTACCACAAAGTCCATTGTGATGTGCTCCCACTTTCACTCCGGAATCTCTAGTGGTTGAAGCAGTCCGCTCGGCTATTGATGCTCTACTTTAACCCGCTGGCATGTCAGACATCGACTGACGTATTCTACCACTTCTCTCTTCATATTCGGCCACCAAAAGTATTGTCGTAAATCCTAATACATCTTCGTGCTTCCGGGATGTACTGAGTACCTCGTACTGTGAGCTTCTTGAAAAATCTCTTCCCGCAGCTCTGGATCCAACGGTACCCAAACTCTCCCTTCGAACCTTAGCAACCCTGTGCTATCAATCTTGTACTTAAGCTCCTCGCCTTCAACAATTCACTTCTTAATACTATCACAATCTTCATCCTTTTTCTGAGCCTTTTTGATCTTGTCTAATAAGGTTGGGCTTGCTGTTACTGTAAATAACTTCTCTTCCGTCTCCATCGGATATTTGATCTCCAACTCCAAACGTTCAAAATCTCTCACAAACTCTTCTTGATTTGTTAGCTTCAACAACTTCTCCCTGCCTTTTCTGCTCAAGGCATCTGCTACTACATTGGCCTTGCCCGAATGGTACAGAATCTCACAGTCATAGTCTTTGATCAATTCTAACCATCGGCGTTGCCTCATATTCAGCTCCTTCTGAGTGAAGATATATGTCAGACTTTTGTGATATGTATATATCTCACACTTCTCGCCATACAAGTAGTGTCTCCAAATCTTCAGGGCGAAAACTACCGCTGCTAACTCCAGGTCATGAGTCGGGTAACCCTTCTCATAATCCTTTAGCTGACGTGACGCATACGCAATGACCTTGCTGTGTTGCATTAGCACACAACCAAGACCCTTGTGTGACACATCACTGTACACTACAAAACCTCCCGTGTCGTCTGGTAAAGCCAACACTGGTGTCTGACTCAACCTCTTCTTCAGCTCCATAAAACTTTCCTCGCACTTTTCCGACCAAATAAACTCACAGTCTTTCGGGTAAGATTGGTCAACGGTGATGCTATCTTTGAAAAATCCTGAATGAATCTCCGATAATATCCCGCTAACCATAAGAAACTCCTTATCTCAGTCGGCGTCTTCGGTTGTTCCCAATTGATAACTGCCTCCACCTTCGCTGGATCCACCGAAACACCGTCCTTGTCGATAACATGACCTAGAAACTGCACCCTCTGCAACCAAAATTCACATTTCGAAAACTTGGTGTACAACTTCTCCCTTCTTAAAGCCTCCAATGCGATCCGTAAATGTTCTGCATGTTCTTCCTGTTAAAGTTGATGCCCTAGAGGCTAATTATTTAATGTAATTGCTTAACGTTTTTGATATTATATTTGATTGAATAAATGGATTATTTTATTATGATTTCATTTACTGCGTTATATAAATGTTAGCATAATAAAAGTTCTTAGAATAGTGATACGAATTATATAGCTTCAAGTATGTGAATTGAACATGAGATTATATAATTACAATTAGTATCATTGCTTTTAAATGTCCCTAGTCGAGTATCATTGTTAATGGGACAACAATGATGCATTGAGACTAGTATGTGGATTGAATGATGGTCAAATCTCATTGATTATAAATATATGAGATATTTGAGTCAATTCATAGGTACATGTGAGAGAACAATGTACTGGATTGACCCACCATGAGAATTCTACATGGAACATTATGCAAAGTGTCATAAGAAATTCTCATAGTGACAATGATGTAATGATCCTCTGACTTGAGATCACTATATTATTACACGAGAATTTATGTACTTTGATATCATCAAATGTCACCTTTAATAGGGTGGACAATAAAGGTGATTATTGGGTACATCATGAATCGTGTGAGGAATATGAGTGATCTAGATGGAATTTAACCGTCCTATATATTAGGGGTGATATCCATAGGCCTCTTGATTGAGTAGGACTATGAAATGCATGGCCACGCTCAAATAGTGATTTGTTTCATATAGTCTACTCATTGATCACGAAAACTCAAATTAAATTATGAAGAGTATGACACTTTTCATGTCTCGAGTTTAATCTTGGATGTCAAGGTTAAAAGGATTAAATTGCATTGAAACATTGGTCACAAAAAGGTTACATCGAATCACCGATCTTATTATTATTTGGGTAGTAGTGATGCATTACTAGATGTCGCTCACTGTTTATAATTTTATAATATGATTTTAAAATTATTGTCAGCATAATAATAACCTATAGGATCACACACTTATAACGTATTTAAAAAGGAATTAATTTAAATTATAAGTATTTAAATATGTTAATATGATTGATTGTATTTAAAATTACGAATTTAAATTAATGGGATAATTTATATATATGTATATCAATTAAGTTAGACTTAATTAAGATATAATATATATAAATTCAGATTTTATTTTTCTAATTAAATTAGGTTTTGGTTAATTCCTATTAACTACTATATATATGATATATCAGTAGTCTTAATCACGTAAGGAACAAAACTAAAACCCTAGCCGCTTTCAGAAAGAGGCTAGAGAGAAAAATAATTCAAAAATCCTGATCTTGGTGGCTAGTACTGCGGTTCCTACTCCTGCAGATCGTGGGACGATTCGCGAAGCGTTCATGTGGATACCGTAGAGACGCAGTCGTTGGATTGCGTTGAGGATTCGAGGCTGCTTCAGAATTCACCAGCATCTCCATTCAAGCTTACATAATCGGTAAAACAAATTTTAAACATCTGATTAATCTGTTTTTCGCATGGATCGTGTTTTAGGGTTTCATAAATTTTTAAATTTCACTGCTTTTACTATGTCGAAACCCTACACTTCCTCCGTCTTTGAATACACCAATATGTCATCAATGAATACGACCATGAACTTGTCCAAGTACTGCTTGAACACTCTGTTCGTCATATCCATGAATGTTGCTGGTGCATTCATTAGTCCAAATGACATCACTAGAAACTCGAAATGACCATAACGAGTTCTGAATGTCGTTTTCGGGATATCCTCCTCCCTCACCTTCAATTGATGATAACCCGTCCTCAAATCTATCTTCGAAAAATATTTCGCTCCCTTAAGTTGATCAAACGGATCATCAATTCTGGGTAGCGGATACCTGTTCTTAATGGTGACCTTGTTCAACTCCCGGTAATCAATACAAAGTCTCATCGAATCATCCTTCTTCTTTACAAACAGAATCGGCGCTCCCTATGGTGACACGCTTGGTCTGATGTAACCTTTATCTAGCAGTTCCTGTAGCTGAACCATCAATTCTTTCATTTCTATTGGTGCCACACGATACAGCGTCTTCGATATCGGTGTGGTCCCCAGTACCAAATCAATAACAAACTCCACTTCTCTGTCCAGCGGTGACCCTGGAATCTCATCTGGGAAAACATCAGCGAATTCCCGTACAACAGGTATTTGACTCAGTTCATCCTCGACTCGTCGAGTATCGACCACATGAGCCAAATAACTTATACACCCTTTCCTAAACAACTTTCGTGCTTCCATCATCGTCAGACAACTAGATTGTCTCGATGATTTACTACCGTAAAATATAACTTTTGACCTACTCAGAATCTTTAAGTGCACACACTTCTTCTTACAGTCAATAACCGCTCCGTGACTCGATAGCCAATCCATCCCTAGGATTACGTCAAACTCCCCCAGATGAATCGGTATCAAATCCACGTTAAGTC
This sequence comes from Hedera helix, assembly GCA_947179155.2. Lineage (NCBI taxonomy): Eukaryota > Viridiplantae > Streptophyta > Magnoliopsida > Apiales > Araliaceae > Hedera > Hedera helix. Next base: position 26,610,559 of record OX359270.1, read on the forward strand.
TAAACCCTCGCAGTTCAGCACAATAGTTCCTATAAATGTAGTATACGGGAATGATTTCTTTGTTTGTTACTTCTACGTTTATAGGGTGTTCTAACTTTTCTTGAGGTAAATCTAATCTCTTAGCAAAATCTTCATAAACAAATGAGCAGGTAGCACCCGAATCAAACAATACATATGCATTAATATTATTGATCGGGATGATACCTGACACCACGTCCTTGGAGTCAACTATATCCTGCACAGTCATGTTGAAGGTGCGCGTTGTGGGTCGGTTAGCCTAGCTGGTTGGCCCTCCAATGTTTAGCCTGCTGCTATTGTTGTTATTATTGTTGCCTCTGTTACCACTCCCAGCGTCTCCCTTCCTCTTCAGGAAGTCCTTGGCATGATGATCGGTTACTCCACAGGAAAAACATATTCCTTTCATCTTTTTCGGGCATTGTGGGGCCATGTGTCCCGGCTGCCCGCAGCTATAGCAAACACTATTGCCTTTCAAGCATTCACCCGTGTGGTTCTTACCACAATTGTTGCATCTGCCAACTTTCTTAGCCTCTCCTCCGAATTTGTTGCCTTCAGACGATTTGCTCTCATTCCACTTCCTTTTATTGGGGTTGCTGCATCCACTGCTCCCCGCCTTCTGCCCTTCATGACTTTTCTTCCTCTCCTGATTGAATTTAGTCAGGGCCTCACTGCCACCTTTTGCAATGATTGCCCTTTCTAACAGTTCTGCAAAGCTCTTAATCTTTAATACCATAACAAAACGGTACACCCACGGCTTCAGTCCCAGCACAAACCTTTGAGCCTTCCTAGTCTCAGTATCAACTTGATGAGTTGCAAACCTTGCCAACTCATTAAACTTGGCTGCATACTCGGCCACATATATGCTTCCTTGTTTTAACTCGAGGAATTTCACCTCCATTTCTTGCTGCATGCTTTCTGGAGAGTAATTTTCCAGAAATATTTCTTTAAAGTGTTCCCAGGTAATGACACCTTCTCCCACACGGCCCTTGTTGGCCTTCCACCAGTAGTTTGCCTCCCATTTCATCATGAAGGTAGCAAAACTAGTCTTCTGTTCTTCGGCCACCCTAGCGACCTCAAATACTTTCTTCATTTCCTCGATCCAAGACTATGCCTCGATCGGGTTTAAAGTTCCCTGAAACTCCGATGGTCCAACCAGTTTGAAGTCCTTGAAATTTGCCACTGGTGGGGGTCTAGCTTACATAGCTTCCGCCAGCATCTCCGCAAACATCCTCATAGGATTGGGTTGATCCCCAACCTCACTCTCTGACTCTGGGATACGTTGATTGCGTGGTCTACCTCTCGGCATGATCTGCTAAAGAGCAAATATTAGACTTACGCTTATAGTTCTACGCATTATGTTAGCCAACTTAACATTTAAATTCAAAACCATATATCAAGCACATTTGATTTAAACAAGGAAATAACTGCATTTATATTCATATACCAATGTTTACGTACAGACTCAACAAGTGGCATACTTCTATAAACGCCCAAGGCACAAGTTGTCTAACAATGACTATCCTCCAATGAACAAAAAGTGAGGATTCACTACTATCTAACCCTCTAACAGAACAAAAGTTGGGGTCTAACTGACATACTATGCATACATCAAAATATAAGGGCTTACAAAAGCTGAAACGTCCTTAATAGAAACAAAAGGTGAGACTCACTACTACTAGGTACAAATAAGATAACAACAATAAATCACCGCCTGCTGCGGCGAACAATCCTACGAATAGCCCTGCATAAAGCCTGCTGGGCCAACTCCTCCACTATACGGCGACGAATCCAGCGTCTGCTGTTACCCACCTCCCTAGGGTGCCTCATAACTGGATGCCTCAGTCGATCAAACGAAGTGCCAAGGGCATACTCTAAGGTGTCGATCTTAGCGGCTCTCTCCCTATCAAGCTCAGCCCTGATGGTCTGGAGAATTGTCTGACTAGCCATCTCCCTAGAGTCTAATCTCTCTACCGTCTGCCTCAGCTGACTATTCTGGATCATAAGTTGCTGCACAGTAGGACTCAATGAAGGTGCAGCGCTCTCTAACTGCTGAATTTTGGCCTGAAAATTGGTCATCCTCTCATTTAGCTCCATGTTCTCACCAGAGAACATGTAAGCTGCGTCCCTATACTGGTCCTTGGTCTGCTGATGAATCTTGTTCTGCTCCTTCAGGTGCTGAACCCTATTCTCTAACTCATCGTTCGTTGTAGTCAGCTCGTCGATGATGTCACTGGCAGTAGTGCCCATGCCATCAGCGTACTCTACTGGCTCTTCCTGCTCCTCGTCCTCAGATTCGGCCTCATCCTCACTATAGGGCCTCATCACTCCACCCCTGACGGGCTCCGCGGCATCCCTACTATCGTCCTCATCTGGATCGGACTCTCCTACCGGGGCACAGGTGCAACTGGTGCATACCCTACCAACTGCTGCGTATCCACTGGTATATCAATGAATACCACATCTTCTCGAGCTCTGCTCGTCTCGCCTATAGCCGTCCTACACCACAACAGATAAACTAACATCAGTACAGCAATAAAATATATTCATTGAACAAATGAAATTATATTTCATTGGGTACGACTCGACTCGATGAATTCCCTAATTCATCAAAACCACATATGATAAATCTCCCCGATTTATCTCCTAGCACTCAATACGAGTTTACTACTAAGGTTATAACTTAAGTTTCGCAATCCTAACGTTTCTAACCTACAGCTCTGATACCAACTTGTGAAGCCCCCAAATTCAGGTCTCAAATACCCGAATCCGGTCATCACGATCCAATACAAACATCCATATCTAAATAACATACAATAACTAAATGCGGAATAATAAATATATGTTGTTCATTCAAAAAGTGCTACTAGTCCCAAGATACGATAACCTTACGCAAAAGTACACAAATACCCTTAATAAAGTACTTAGGGTTTATATTACATAACAAGTAATTTAGTTAACTAAAAGGCTGCATCCTGAAGTCTATCACTTTATCTTTCTCTTACCCTTGTTCTTCCCAGAAGTCTCGGGTTGCATTGCAATAAGGTTTCATGATATAGCAAGTGTGAGAATCCAAATTTTCAGAATTTATTTAATAAAATTAAATAAGAATTTAATTGATAAAAGTTATCAAGGTTGTTAAATTAATTATTATTTTATGTGATTTAAGGTATGTGATGGGATTAATTGGTAAATTAAATCTGTACAGAGATGGTGATGATTTGTGTTGATTTAAAATAATTGAAAAGTAAATAAATTGTTTAAAAACAATTTATGAGGAATAAAAGAAATTTCAAGTAACGGTACAATAAATTGTACAATTAAATTGTTGTAGAAGTACAGAAATTATGATTTTAAATGAAGTTATGTGGTAATGTGAAATGCATGAATTAGACATGTATATATTTATACATTTGTGTATATATATGTGTTATGTTTAATTGATAATTATAAATATTATTAATTAAGAAAATTAAGGGATTAATAATTAAATTAATCCAAAGTTAAATAAAAATGTAATGAGGGAGTTAGTAAAATTATAATTATTGATTTTAGATTTAATCAAGAATTATGGAGGAAGTTTAGAAATTTATTTGAGAAGAAATGTAATTATATAAATTATATAATAATAAATTATATAATTTATATAAGGAAATTAAAGTGATGTATGAAGAAATTAATAATTATATAAATTATGTAAGAATAATTATATAATTTATATATAAGAGGATTAAATTAAATAAGGATGGAAGAAAAATGCTATAATTGTGCTTTGTGTAAAATGAAAATAAGGTAATTATATAAATTATATAATAATAAATTATATAATTTATATAAGGAAAGTTAGTGAAAATTGTAAAGAAATTAAATTAAATAAGAAAAAGGAAGGTTTTAAGTTATTAAAAATTATGGTTATGTATAATGAAATTTTTATGATTTTTATGAGGAATAATATTTCGGAAACGTGAACATGTTAGTGTAACATGTTGTTCAAGTAACGAGGTGAAAAATTACGAAAAATAATTGTTATATGTTATGTGATTTATTTTATGATTTTTGGAGGTATAAATTACCTCATATAGTTACATGCATGTCATTATGCGTGTACCAAATTTGTCAAGAAAAGTACCTAGAAGAGGTCTAAATATTTTTTATAAATCATGTGTAAGATTTTTTGTGAATTAAAATAAATATTTTATATACATTATATAAAATATTTATTACACGTAATAACTACGTAATGTATTAAATTAAAATTTTTATGCTAAGTTCGGATTGTTCGAGAAGGGAAAAGGCGGTGGAATTCTTTTGTTTTTCTAAATTGGTTAAGTGGATGGCTTATAAAAAGAACAAGAAACAAACAAGAAAATAAAAGCAAACATAAGAGAGGAAATAAAAAGAAAAATAAAGAAACTCTCCCCATTTCTTTTCCTCTTCCCACCCGAACACCACCATCCGCCACTAAACAACCACCATGGTTACCACCAAGAGGGAGAAGAAGAGAATTTTGGTGCCTATAGGGTGATCACCAAGCTTCAAAGAAGGTATAATCATTTTTTTTTGTAATTTATTTTAGTATTTTGGTGTGAAAATAAATTGTGTAGAAAATTAATAAATAATTATAATAATTATTTTAAATAATTATGGGATGTATATGTTTGAATTATATAATTTTGGGGGTATTTATGTTATAAAAATAAGGAACAAAAATGGATAATTGTTGTGCATGTTGGCTACTGTCACGGAAAGAGGAAGAAGAAGAAAAATTTGTACAGGGACGACTGCGCCATGCGCGCCGTCCATTTTTTTTCCGCGCGCCAGAACAAAACGACGTCGTTTTGGGGGAGGATTCGGTCGACCGCGCCATGCGTGGCTTGGTCACCAAACGACGTCGTTCGCTGGAACGGATAAGGGACTGCCACGCCATGCGCGACCGTGGTTTTTGGGGCAAAATTCAGTTTTGCCCCTGACCTTTTCAGTTAATACCGACCGTGTCCTTTGACCACGGAAATTACGAAAATGTCCTTGGACTTTTCGAAAAATTCCGGTTATGTCCTTAAAGGCGCGGAAATTACCAAAATGCCCTCAGAAGTGATTTTTAATTGAAATAAATGTTTAAAAATTGTTTAAAAAATCATAGAAAATTATAGAAAAATACTAAAAATATAGAAATGATGTTTGGGCATTGAATTTAATATTTTTGTAAAAATATTAAATATTGGGGATTAATATTTAAATATTTTAAATATTAATCTATTAAGTTTAAAGGTTAAAAAAATGAATAAATGAAAATTTTGGACAATCGAATATGCTAAATTTTATCCGATGAGCCGGGTTGTCCGTATTAAAGATATTTGAGATTAAGTTATATTAATATTTTACGGGACAAGGTTAATATAATTAACCATATTAATTAACAATTGACCCAATACCCTAAAATAAATCGTCGGGTAGGGTTAATTACATTATAGATGATATTAATTAATTAAATTAATATCATAAGAGGATAAATAATTATTATTTGATTATTTTATGATCATAGGTTGTACGAGGAGCAATATAAAAAGGGTATTTATTATTTAATTCCACAATACAGGCAAGTTCTTCAGTCATTTAATGTTAAATGTTGTCTGTTATGATATGTTAATATTTGTTAAAAATGCATACAAATTATGTGCTATGTGATACGTGATTAATGTAACCACAATGTGTACTTTGTGCAACGATATGAATATATATGAAATATATTGCTCAAGTATAGGCACAACACATGATATACGACACACACCGCGCATGTTAAGATATGTGCTACGTGAAACATGAAATGTGTTAACTGTTGAACTTGCTAATCCGTTGTGCTCATTACTTGCTTAAAATAAACTTTTACAGGTAAAGAAATAATTTTCAAGAATATCAGATTATATTAGAGACGGATCACCCTATAAGGTTGTGAATATAATTGTTATATTTTCAGTTGTATAACTCAATGTGGGTAAATTGCAAATTTTACATTGATGTTTTGTATGTACATATATGTTGGATCCGGATAGGATAAATAGTCTTAATGTATGAACTGTAACAGTTCAATATAATTGTTACAATAGAAACTATGATATGTCTAATTAAAGATTATGAATCAAGGAATGATTGTACGGAGGTGAGCCATATTAAATTGTGAATGTTGAGCTTTATTGAGCTTTACGATAATGGTATAGAAAGAAAAAGTGAAGGTTACGATCCAGGGACTAGGATCCAGATGTAAGGATTTTAAATATCCAAATATTTTAATACAATGATTGAATTGAGAAGAAAAAAAATTTATACCGAAAATTTGGTAATTGATGATTTATAAAATCAATTAAGGGTTTAAATAAGGTAATTAAAGATTATTAACGAATCGAAATTCGGACGTTAAGGAAATAATGTTTAATAAATATGAAATTTAAGGTAATAAAGTGAGTCAAATTTCGGGGTCGTTACAGTTGGTATCAGAGCTAGAGGTTATAAACCTTAGGTAAATGATACCTTAGGCTATAACCTAAGTAAGAGTAAAGTTAGTTGCATGTTCTGAAAATTTAAGCGTATAGTAAGCTCATGACTCATGATTGTGTGGTGGAGCCCCTCAGCGAATGGGCAACTAAGGCCTGACTAGGATAAGCTCCGCAAGCCATATGATTATGGTAAGTTCATGAGCCCAAATACGTGATCAGTTTGGTGAACATGGGGGATTAGAGAGCCATAAGTTAAAAGATATAGTTCTCAAATATTGGCTAACGTGAGTAAAATATGAAAGATATAAGATTATAAGGAATAGATAAAGATGTTAAGAAAGATTTGGATGAAGATAACGAATTGAGAAAATTTATAAGTTCAATTAAGAATATATCTAAAAGAATATTTGAAATAATTCAAACATGAATCTCAAGGATAATCAGGGGACACCTGATTTAAGCAATAAAGCATAGGAAAGAGATCATAATAACATGATCAGGAACGGTAAGAGAATCGTACAATGATACGATCACAAGATAAGGAAAACAAGTAAGGAATAGATTATAAAGCAAGATCATGATAAGATCAAGTGAGAATATGAAATAACAAAGAGATCTGTTAATGATCTAAAAGGTATAGCTTGATGCTATAAATAGTACAAGAAGAATTCAGAGAATGATAAGACATGAATGACAGAAACGTTATGATTAGGGGGCAGGAAGCTTGGGTACGAAATTTTAATTGAGGACTCACGTGGTGATTGAGTTGCACAATCCTTTGTATGGGCAGGGGATTTGTATTTACTTAGTTACTATGTGATAATCATTGAAATGTTAGCGTCGCGCTAGCAGTTTTGATAGATAAATAATATTAAGTTTAGGCACGAGTTCTTAAAACTCATGCATGTGGTAAGTCCATGACTCATAATCGTATGGTATGTTTTGAGCCCCTCAGCATATGGATAGTCTTTGATTTGTTCTTAGACTACATATTGCTAGGACAAGCTTTAAAACTCATATTCTTGTGGTAAGTTCCTGGACTCATAATGTGTGGTAAGTTTGATGAACTATACGGGGGTATAGAAATGTTGGAGTAGTTAAAATTTTTTTTGTATAATAGTAATAATAGTCCTAGAAATAAATATAATAATTAAGTAATGAAGCAGAAGGTGAATATTAGGGAATTTAGGATATTCCCACTCTTCTAGCTTTGCTAAACTTCGAAATTTTTGGCCTCAAGCTAATTTGGCACGAATGTACTTTGAAAAATACAAATGAAATTTTTTTAAGCAATTTAAAAAAAAAAAAAAAAAAGTGTTTATGTTACTTGTTTCGGTTAGACAAAATATTTTAACATCAAAATGTATTTCAAAAGAATCATCCATGCACCTTTTAGCTAGATGTAGATGTGATGAATGACGGAATGATCAACGTGTTGTTGAGACGGTGCGGTACTATTTCGTCATAAGATGATTCAACACCATAAAGTATGGTGTAGGAATTATTAACGACGGAATTCTCAACGTACTGTCAAAATGATGCAGTAACATGAAGTCATAAAATAATTTTGATTTATGAAAATATGTCAAAGCTATAGGTCAATGCCATTTGACTCGGCTAGACGTTTTGAAAAGTTTTGACATGATGAATGTTTTAAAATTTCTGCGGATTATAAATTGTTAAAAGAAAGTCTATGCCAATTGATCTGGCTAGACAAGCGTTGAAGAAATAGAAGTTTGAGCTATTGATTCAGCTAGACGAATTTTGAAATGTATTGAATTTATATTCTTTGAAAGTTATAACCAAACAAGTTACTTTTGAATGAATTCTAATGCCGAGATGAACAAAGAGATTAAGAATATTGCAAGTTGATCGAATGGTCACCTAGCATAAGAAATATGGGCATGACAGATTATTCTACTAGCATGCTAAATTACGGATTAAATATACATCACTTTAATGGCAGACTGATCTACTGTCAGGATTTGCAGTATGAAGTACTCGGGGACCAAAATACTGTAAACCGGGATAAATGTTCATTCAGCATATCATGAAAGTTTTCCAAAATAAATTTTTTGAATTCATCTACTCTTATGAAGATTGGATAGTAGGATGGGGTAGTATTCTTTAATTGTGAGCAATAATGAAAGTAATTATTGTGAAGTAAAGAAAGTATGAAATGTGATGGATTAGAAAATTGTAATGTACAATGACTGCGAGAAAGGAAGGAAAAAAAGATATATGGAAAGAATGCAAAAGAATTGTGTATGTTGCAAATGAGTGAGATATTAGTATATAGAAATTTTGAGGACGAAATTTTATAAAAGAGGGGTGAATGTGACACCCAAGATTTTTGGAGTAATTCCAAATAAGGATTATGATAAATTAAGTAAAGGATAACATTTAAAACCTAGTGTGGAATGATAAAAGTATTAAGGAATGATTTATGGAATGTGAAGAAGATTTATATGATTTAGGAAAAGAAGAATGAATGTGTGGAGTGTAAATGAGGTGTGATAGAAGGTATAAAATAAGTGGATTGAGTAAGTGTAAATATGATTAAAGAAAGGAAATTTTTTTAGAGAATGAGAAATCAAAGAAATTGTGAATTGAGTTAAGAGTTGAATACTTGGACAGTTATGATCATTATGAGGAAATCCATGTGAGTTATGCATATTAAAGAGATAAAATATGATTATTATGGATTTAATTGTTATTCACCAAGATAAAGGTATAGCAATGTGCTATAAATAAAATACGTATAATTATTACGGTAATTATGATTCCGATGACGGAATCCTGTTAAAGGGGGAAGAATGTGAGAATCCGAATTTTCAGAATTTATTTAATAAAATTAAATAAGAATTTAATTGATAAAAATTATCAAGGTTGTTAAATTAATTATTATTTTATGTGATTTAAGTTATGTGATTGGATTAATTGGTAAATTAAATCTGTACAGAGATGGTGATGATTTGTGTTGATTTAAAATAATTGAAAAGTAAATAAATTATTTAAAAACAATTTATGAGGAATAAAAGAAATTTTAGGTAAAGGTACAATAAATTGTACAATTAAATTGTTGTGGAAGTACAGAAATTATGATTTTAAATGAGGTTATGTGGTAATGTGAAATGCATGAATTAGATATGTATATATTTATACATTTGTATATATATGTGTTATGTTTAATTGATAATTATAAATGTTATTAATTAAGAAAATTAAGGGATTAATAATTAAATTAATGCAAAGTTAAATAAAAATGTAATGAGGGAGTTAGTAAAATTATAATTATTGATTTTAGATTTAATCAAGAATTATGGAGGAAGTTTAGAAATTTATTTGAGAAGAAATGAAATTATATAAATTATATAATAATAAATTTATATAATTTATAATTTATTTGATGTATGTGTTATACATCACTTTAATGGCAGACTGATCTACTGTCAGGGTTTGGAGTATGAAGTACTCGGGGACCAAAATACTGTAAACCGGGATAAATGTTCATTCAGCATATCATGAAAGTTTTCCAAAAGAAATTTTTTGAATTCATCTACTCTTATGAAGATTGGATAGTAGAATGGGGTAGTATTCTTTAATTGTGAGCAATAATGAAAGTAATTATTGTGAAGTAAAGAAAGTATGAAATGTGATGGATTAGAAAATTGTAATGTACAATGACTGCGAGAAAGGAAGGAAAGAAAGATATGTAGAAAGAATGCAAAAGAATTGTGTATGTTGCAAATGAGTGAGATATTAGTACATAGAAATTTTGAGGACGAAATTTTATGAAAGGGGGGTGAATGTGACACCCAAGATTTTTGGAGTTATTCCAAATAAGGATTATGATAAATTAAGTAAAGGATAACATTTAAAACCTAGTGTAGAATGATAAAAGTATTAAGGAATGATTTATGGAATGTGAAGAAGATTTATATGATTTAGGAAAAGAAGAATGAATGTGTGGAGTGTAAATGAGGTGTGATAGAAGGTATAAAATAAGTGGATTGAGTAAGTGTAAATATGATTAAAGAAAGGAAATTTTTTTAGAGAATGAGAAATCAAAGAAATTGTGAATTGAGTTAAGAGTTGAATACTTGGACAGTTATGATCATTATGAGGAAATCCATGTGAGTTATGGATATTAAAGAAATAAAATATGATTATTATGGATTTAATTGTTATTCACCAAGATAAAGGTATAGTAATGTGCTATAAATAAAATACGTATAATTATTACGGTAATTATGATTCCGAGGACGGAATCCTGTTAAAGGGGGAAGAATGTGAGAATCCGAATTTTCAGAATTTATTTAATAAAATTAAATAAGAATTTAATTGATATAAATTATCAAGGTTGTTAAATTAATTATTATTTTATATGATTTAAGGTATGTGATGGGATTAATTGGAAAATTAAATCTGTACAGAGATGGTGATGACTTGTGTTGATTTAAAATAATTGAAAAGTAAATAAATTGTTTAAAAACAATTTATGAGGAATGAAAGAAATTTTAGGTAAAGGTACAATAAATTGTACAATTAAATTGTTGTGGAAGTACAGAAATTATGATTTTAAATGAAGTTATGTGGTAATGTGAAATGCATGAATTAGATATGTATATATTTATACATTTGTATATATATGTGTTATGTTTAATTGATAATTATAAATGTTATTAATTAAGAAAATTAAGGGATTAATAATTAAATTAATCCAAAGTTAAATAAAAATGTAATGAGGGAGTTAGTAAAATTATAATTATTGATTTTAGATTTAATCAAGAATTATGGAGGAAGTTTAGAAATTTATTTGAGAAGAAATGAAATTATATAAATTAAATAATAATAAATTATATAATTTATGTAGGGAAATTAAAGTGATGTATGAAGAAATTAATAATTATATAAATTATGTAAGAATAATTATATAATTTATATATAAAAGGATTAAATTAAATAAGGATGGAAGAAAAATGTTATAATTGTGCTTTGTGTAAAATGAAAATAAGGTAATTATATAAATTATATAATAATAAATTATATAATTTATATAAGGAAAGTTAGTGAATATTGTAAAGAAATTAAATTAAATAAGAAAAATGAAGGTTTTAAGTTATTAAAAATTATGGTTATGTATAATGAAATTTTTATGAGGAATAATATTTCGAAAACGTGAACATGTTAGTGTAACATGTTGTTCATGTAACTATGTGAAAAATTACGAAAAATAATTTTTATATGTTATGTGATTTATTTTATGATTTTTGGAGGTATAAATTACCTCATATAATTACATGCATGTCATTATGCGTGTAACAACCCCGAAATTCGACCCACTTTATTAACTTAAATTTCATATTTATTAAACATTATTTACCTTACGTCCATATTTCGGTTCGTTAATAAATCTTTAATCTCTTTCTTTAATCCATTAATTGACATTACAAACATCAATCACCAAATTTTTCGGTATAAATTTTTCTTTTTCTCAATCATTGTATTAAAATATTTGAATATGTAAAATCCTTATCTCGATCCTAGTCCTTGGATCGCAACCTTTACTTTTTTTTTTCTTTTACTAGTGTCATAAAGCTCAACATTCACAATTTAATATTGTTCATATCCATACAATTTTCTTTGTTTCATAATTCGTAATTCATAATAATCTCTATCCTGACCATCATCTTGAACAATCACAGTTCATAATTTAACATTATTCATTCTATTCAGATCCAACATATATGTACATACAAAATATTAAAGTAACCTTGACAAATTATGTACATTGAATTATAACATCAACATTTCATATTAATGTTCACGACCTTTTAGGAAAATGCGTCTCTATATAATCTGATATTCTTGAAATTCATTTCTTTCCTGCAAAAATATTTATTCAGCAAGTAATGAGCACAACGGCTCAGCAAGTTCAACAGTTTATGCTTCACGTAGCACATAGCTTAACATACTCTGTGTGTGTCATACATTACGTGTTTTGCTTCTACTTGAGCAATATATCTCATATATATATTCATATCGTTGCACAAAGCACACATTGTGGTCATATTAATCACGTATCACATAGCACATAATTTGTATGCATTTAGAACAATAATTACATATCATAACAGTCCAACATTTAACATAAAAGGACTGAAGAACTTGCTTGTCGTCCAATTATTTAAATTGATAGCTCAAACCCTTAACTCGATCAACCTATGATCATAAAATAATCAAATAATAATTATTTATCTCTTTATGATATTAATTTACTTAATTAATATCATCTCTGGGCCAATTATTAATCTATATGGTTAATTATATTAACCTTGTCCCTTAAACATTAATATAACTTAATATCAACTCCTTCACTTCGGACAACCCAGCTCATCGGACAAATTTTAACATATCTGGTTGTTCCAAAAATTTTATTTAATCATTTTCTAACCTTTAAATCCATTAGATTAATATTTAAAATATTTAAATATTAATCCCCAATATTTAATATTTTTACAAAAATATTAAATTTAATGCCCAAACGTCATTTCTAAAATTTTAGTATTTTTCTATAATTTTCTATGATTTTTAAACAATTCTTAAACATTTATTTAATTAAAAACAAGTTCTGGGGACATTTTAGTCATTTTCCGGAAAGCCCAGGGGTATTTTCGTAATTTCCGCGCGTCAAGGGACACAACCGGGATTCCTGAAAAAGCGCAGGGGCATAACTATGATTACACGTGGCTAAAGGACGCGCTAGTCCTTTCTGAAAAAGACCGGGGGCTAAACGGTCTTTTCCGAGTCGTCGGCCGCCGCGCATTGCGCGCGGCCTTCTGCCCCTGCACCAGCCAAACGACGTCGTTTGGCTGTGCTGTACCGAGGTCCGCGCATTGCACGGCCCCTTCTTCCGCGCGACCCCCCAAACGGCGCCGTTTTGTGCCCAGCGTCCGAAAAAAATATGGCTACCGCGCAATGCGCGGCAGCATTTTTTCTTCTTCTTCTTCTTCTGCTTCGCTTAACAGTGCACCAATTTTTCACTTTTAATCCATTTTTGCACATAACTTCCCAACATAAATACTCCAAAAATAATATAATTCATAGATATACATCCAAAAATTATTTGGAATAATTATTCTAATTATTTACAATTTTTTCAACAAATTATTTTAACACCAAAATATTGAAATATAAATCAAACAAAATTGTTTTATACCTTTAAAGCTTAAGATTCTTCCTTGATGGCATCAAATCTTTCCTCTCTCTTGTGGTGGCCATAGAGATTTTCCGGCAAGGGTGGGGGTGTTCGGTGGTAAAAAGCATGGAGAGTATTTTTTTTTTTATTATTAGCATTATTATTCTTATTATCTTTTCTTCCCTTCATTGCTTTTATAATCCATAGGTATGAGTTAAATTTAAAATTCATCCAAGTCCACCGACTTTCACGCCCCAACCGACCTACCAATTCGGATAGCCACAAATTTTTATGCATAATTGATAATTTAATACATTACACAATTATTTCATGTAATAAATATTTTATATAATGTATATAAAATATTTATTTTAATTCAATAAAACTCATAATTTGATTTATAAATAATATTAACACCCTTTTCGGGTAATTTACTTGACAAATTTTATACGCGCATAACGTCATGCATGTAATTATATGAGATAATTTATACCTCCAAAATTTATAAAATAATTAATCTAACATATAAAAATTATTTCTCGTAATTTTTCACTTCGTTACTTGGACAACATGTTACACTAACATGTTCCCGTTTCTAAAATATTATCCTTCATAAAAGTCATAACAATTCAATTATGCATAAACAGAATTTTTTAATGAATTAAAACATTCCTTTTTCCTCATTTAATTTCATTTCTTTATATTTTACATTAATTTCCTTAATATTCACATTAACTTTTCTTATATAAATTATATAATTTAATATTATATAATTTATATAATTACATTATTCCTTTTTTAAATAATTTCCATTTTACACAAAATACAATTTATAAAATCTTTTTTCCCTCCTTATTCAATTAAATCTTCTTATATAAATTATATAATTATTCCTATATAATTTATATAATTAGTATTTTCCTCATATTTCACTTTAATTTCCTTATATAAATTATATTATTATATAATTTATATATTTACTTTCCTTCTTAATTAATTTCCAAACTTCCACCATAATTATTGATTAATTATATAATCAATATTTCTAATTTTACTAACTTCTTCATTAACTTTTATTTAACTTTGGATTAATTTAATTATTAATCCATTAATTCTCATAATTGATGAAATTTATAATTATTAATTAAACATGCACATTTATATATATACAAATGTATATATAAGCATATTTAATTTTTACATCTCATATTACCACATAATCTCATTTAAATCATAATTTCTGTATTTTCACTACAATTTAATTGTACACTTTATTGTACATGTACCTGAAATTTCTTTTATTCTTCATAAATTGTTTTTAAACAATTTATTTACTTTCCAATTATTTTAAATTAATACAATTCGTCATGATCTTTGTACAGACTTAATTTACTAATTAAATCTCATCACATACCTTAAATCACATAAAATAATAATTTCTTTACACAACCTTGAAAATTGTATCAATTAAATTCTTATTTAATCTTATTATATAATTTCGAAAATTCGGATCCTCACATTCTTCCCCCCTTAACAGGATTCCGTCCTCGGAATCATAATTGCCGTAATAATCATACGTATATTATTCATAGCACCTTGCTATACCTTTATCTTGATAAATCACAACTATTTCCATAATAATCATATCTTTACCTCTTTAATATCCATAACTTACATGGATAATCCCATAATGGTCATAACTGTTAGAATATTCAATTCTTAACTCAATTCATAATTTCTTTGTAATATTACATTCCATATTTTTCTAAGATTTTTATTAATAAAACTTTAACTCATTTCTTGATTCACTTATCAAGATAGTATCTTATTCTCTGAAACTTTTCCTTTCTTTAGTTGCATATCTCCTTACTTCATTCACTTATTTCATACTTTCTAGTACACCTCATTTATACTATACACATTCATCCTTCTTTTCTTAATTCATATAATTTTTCTTCACATTTCATAAATCATTCCTTAATAATTTTATCATTCCACACTAGGTTTTAAATGTTATCCTTTACTTAATTTATCATAATCCTTATTTGGAATTATTCTAAAAATCCTGGGTGTCACATTCACCCCTCCTTCATAAAATTTCGTCCTCGAAATTTCTATGTACTCATACCTCATTCGTTTATAACATACACAATTTCTTTACATTTATTCCAAACATCTTTATTTCCTTCATTTCTCGTAATTATTACACATTGCAAATTTGCTAATCCACCACATTCATAATTTCTTTACTTCATAATTATTACTTTCCTTATCACTCACAATTAAATAATACTAACCCATCCTACCATCCAATCTTCATAAGAGTAGAGAAATTCAAAAAAAATTTGTTTTGGAAACTTTCATGCTTTGCTGAATGAACACTTATCCCGGTTAACAGTATTTCACTCCCAGAGTACCTCATACTGCAACCCACTAAAATAGTGAACTTTCATAATAGTCTGAACATGATCCCGATTTACAGTACTTCGCTCCCCGAGTACCTCATACTGCAAACCCTGACAGTGGATCAGTCTGTCATTAAAATGATGAATGTTTCACCATACTGTGTTTCTTATGTCAGGTGACCATTCGATCAACCTGCAACATTCTTAATCTTTTTGTTCATCTCAGCCTTAGAATTCATTCAAAAGAAATTTGTTTAGTTATAACTTTCAAAGAATACGAAGTCAATACATTTCAAAATTTATCTAGCTGAATCAAATAGCTTAGACTTGTAATTTTTTAACGCTTGTCTAACTAGGTCAATTAGCATAGACTTTCTTTTAACACTTTATAATCCGCAGAAATTTTTAAAACATTCATCATGTTAAAACTATTCAAAACGTCTAGCCGAGTCAAATGGCAATGACTTATAGCTTTGACATACCTTCATAAATCAAAATCATTTATGACTTCATGTTACCGCATCATTTTGACAATACGTTGAGAATTCCGTCGTTAATAATTCCTACACCATACTTTATGGTGTTGAATCATCTTATAACGAAATAGTACCGCACCGTCTCAACAACACGTTGAGCATTCCGTCATTCATCACATCTACACCGGGCTAAAAAGTGCATGGATGATTCTTTTGAAATACATTTTGATGTTAAAAATATTTTTGTCTAGCCGAAACATGTAGCATAGACATTTTTTTAAATCGCTTAAAAATTTATTTGCATTTTTCAGAGCACATTCGTGCCAAATTAGCTTGAGGTTAAAATTTTCGAAGTCTAGCAAAGCTAGAAGAATGGGAATATCCTAAATTCCCTAACATTCACCTTTTGCTTCTTTAATTAATTATTAAATTTATTGCTAGGACTATTATTACATATCATATCAAAAATTTCTAACTACTCCAACTTTTCTATACCCCCGTATAGTTCATCAAACTTGCCACACATTATGAGTCCAGGAACTTACCACAAGAATATGAGTTTTAAAGCTTGTCCTAGCAATATGTAGTCTAAGAACAATCAAAGACTATCCATATGCTGAGGGGCTCAAAACATACCATACGATTATATGCATGAGTTTTACGAACTCATGCCTAAACTTAATATTATCTATCTATCAAAACTGTTAGCGCGACTCTAACATTTCAATGATTATCACATAGTAACTGAGTAAACACAAATCCTCCGCCCATACAAAGGATTGTGCAATTCAGTCACCACATGAGTCTTCAATTGAAATTTTGTACCCAAGCTTTCTGCCCCTTATCATAACATTTCTGTCATTCATATCATCATTCTTTGAGTTCTTCTTGTACTATTTTATAGTACCATGTCTCTTTATAGCATCAAGCTATACCTTTTGGACCATTAATAGGTCTCTCTGTTATTTCACGTTCTCACTTGATCCCATAATAACCTTGCTTTACAATCTATTCCTTACTCGCTCTCCTTATCTTGTGATCGTATCGTTGTACGATCCTCTCACTACTCTTGATCATATTATTATGATCTCTTTCTATGCTTTATAGATTTCCTTGTTGTCTTTATTGCTTGAATCAGGTGTCCCCTGATCTTCTTTGAGATTCATCTTTGAATCATTTCAAATTTTCTTTCAGATGTATTCTTAATTGAACTTATGAATTTTCTCAATTCGTTACTTTCATTCAAATCTTTCTTAACATCTTCATATCTTTCTTATACTCTTATAACTTTCATATTTCCTTCACTTTAGCCAATATCTTATATCTCTCCATTCTAATCCCCCCATGTTCATCAAACTTATCACGTATTTGGGCTCAGGAACTTACCATAATCATATGGTTTGAAGAGCTCATCCTAGTCAGGCAATAATCGCCCATTCGCTAAAGGGGCTCCACCATATAATCATGAGTCACGAGCTTACCATACGCTTGAGTTTTCAGAACACTCAATTAACCGTACTCTTTCTTACTTTAGGTTATAGCCCAAGATATCCTTTTCCTAAGGGTTATAACCTCTAGCTCTGATACCAACTGTAACGACTCCGAAATTCGACCCACTGTATTAACTTAAATTTCATATTTATTAAACATTATTTACCTTACTTCCAAATTTCGGTTCGTTAATAAATCTCTAATCTCCTTCTTTAATCCATTAATTGACATTACAAACATCAATCACCAAATTTTTCGGTATAAATTTTTCTTTTTCTCAATCATTGTATTAAAATATTTGAATATGTAAAATCCTTATATCTCGATCCTAGTCCCTGGATCGCAACCTTTACTTTTTCTTTTCTTTTACTGGTGTCATAAAGCTCAACATTCACAATTTAATATTGTTCATATCCATACAATTTTCTTTGTTTCATAATTCGTAATTCATAATAATCTCTATCCTGACCATCATCTTGAACAAGCACAGTTCATAATTTAACATTATTCGTTCTATTCAGATCCAACATTTATGTACATACAAAATATTAAAGTAACCTTGACAAATTATGTACATTGAATTATAACATCAACATTTCATATTAATGTTCACAACCTTTTAGGAAAATGCGTCTCTATATAATCTGATATTCTTGAAATTCATTTCTTTCCTGCAAAAATGTTTATTAAGCAAGTAATGAGCACAACGACTCAACAAGTTCAACAGTTTATGCTTCACGTAGCACATAGCTTAACATGCTCTGTGTGTGTCATATATTACGTGTTGTGCTTCTACTTGAGCAATATATCTCATATATATATTCATATCGTTGCACAAAGCACACATTGTGGTCATATTAATCACGTATCACATAGCACATAATTTGTATGCATTTAGAACAAGAATTACATATCATAACAGTCCAACATTTAACATAAAATGACTGAAGAACTTGCCTGTCGTCCAATTATTTAAATTGATAGCTCAAACCCTTAACTCGATCAACCTATGATCATAAAATAATCAAATAATAATTATTTATCTCTTTATGATATTAATTTACCTAATTAATATCATCTCTAGGCCAATTACTGATTTATATGGCTAATTATATTAACCTCGTCCCTTAAACATTAATATAACTTAATATCAACTCCTTCACTTCGGACAACCCAGCTCATCGGACAAATTTTAACATATCTGGTTGTTCCAAAAATTTTATTTAATCATTTTCTAACCTTTAAATCCATTAGATTAATATTTAAAATATTTAAATATTAATCCCCAATATTTAATATTTTTACAAAAATATTAAATTTAATGCTCAAACATCATTTCTATATTTTTAGTATTTTTTCATAATTTTCTATGTTTTTTAAACAATTTTTAAACATTTATTTAATTAAAAACAAGTTCTGGGGGCATTTTAATCATTTTCGTGCCCTTAAGGACACAACCGAAATTTTTCGGAAAGCCCAGGGGTACTTTCGTAATTTTCGCGTGTCAAGGGACACAACCGGGATTTCTGAAAAAGCGCAGGGGCATAACTGTAATTACACATGGCTAAAGGACGCGCTGGTCGTTTCTGAAAAAGACCGGGGGAAACACGATCTTTTCCGAGTCGTCGGTCGCCGCGCATTGCGCGCGGCCTTCTGCCCCTGCACCAGCCAAACGACGTCGTTTGGCCGTGCTGTACCGAGGTCCGCGCATTGCGCGACCCCTTCTTCCGCGCGACTCCCCAAACGGCGTCGTTTTGTGCCCAGCGTCCGAAAAAAATATGGCTGCCGCGCAATGCGCGGCAAGTTTTTTTTTTTTTCTTCTTCTTCTTTTTCTGCTTCGCTTAACAGTGCACCAATTTTTCACTTTTAATCCATTTTTGCACATAACTTTCCAACATAAATACTCCAAAAATAATATAATTCATAGATATACATCAAAAAATTATTTGGAATAATTATTCTAATTATTTAAAAATTTTCCATCAAATTATTTTTACACCAAAATATTGAAATATAAATCAAACAAAATTGTTTTATACCTTCAAAGCTTAAGATTCTTCCTTGATGGCATCAAATCTTTCATCTCTCTTGTGGTGGCCATTGAGGTTTTTTGGCAAGGGTGGGGGTGTTCGGTGGTAAAAAGCATGGAGAGTATTTTGCTTTTATAATCCATAGGTATGAGTTAAATTTAAAATTCATCCAAGTCCACTGACTTTCACGCCCCAACCGACCTACCAATTCGGATAGCCATAAATTTTTATGCATAATTGATAATTTAATACATTACACAATTATTTCATGTAATAAATATTTTATATGATGTATATAAAATATTTATTTTAATTCACTAAAAATCATAATTTAATTTATAAATAATATTAACACCCTTTTCGGGTACTTTACTTGACAAATTTTATACGCGCATAACGCCATGCATGTAATTATATGAGGTAATTTATACCTCCTAAATTCATAAAATACTTAATCTAACATATAAAAATTATTTCTCGTAATTTTTCACTTCGTTAGTTGGACAACATGTTACACTAACATGTTCCCGTTTCTAAAATATTATCCTTCATAAAAGTCATAACAATTCAATTATGCATAAACATAATTTTTTAATGAATTAAAACATTCCTTTTTCCTCAATTAATTTCATTTCTTTATATTTTACATTAATTTCTTTAATATTCACATCAACTTTTCTTATATAAATTATATAATTTAATATTATATAATTTATATAATTACATTATTCCTTTTTTAAATAATTTCCATTTTACACAAAATACAATTTATAAAATCTTTTTTCCCTCCTTATTCAATTAAATCTTCTTATATAAATTATATAATTATTCCTATATAATTTATATAATTACTATTTTCCTCATATTTCACTTTAATTTCCTTATATAAATTATATTATTATATAATTTATATATTTACTTTCCTTCTTAATTAATTTCCAAACTTCCACCATAATTATTGATTAATTATATAATCAATATTTCTAATTTTACTAACTTCTTCATTAACTTTTATTTAACTTTGGATTAATTTAATTATTAATCCCTTAACTCTCATAATTGATGAAATTTATAATTATTAATTAAACATGCACATTTATATATATACAAATGTCTATATAAGCATATTTAATTTTTATATCTCATATTACCACATAATCTCATTTAAATCATAATTTCTGTATTTTCACTACAATTTAATTGTACACTTTATTGTACATGTACCTGAAATTTCTTTTATTCTTCATAAATTTTTTTTAAATAATTTATTTACTTTTCAATTATTTTAAATTAATACAATTCGTCATGATCTTTGTACAGACTTAATTTACTAATTAAATCTCATCACATACCTTAAATCACATAAAATAATAATTTCTTTACACAACCTTGAAAATTGTATCAATTAAATTCTTATTTAATCTTATTATATAATTCCGAAAATTCGGATCCTCACAATGCGTGTACCAAATTTATCAAGAAAAGTACCTAGAAGAGGTCTAAATATTATTTATAAATTATGTTATGATTTTTGGTGAATTAAAATAAATATTTTATATACATTATATAAAATATTTATTACACGTAATAACTACGTAATGTATTAAATTAAAATTTTTATGCTAAGTTCGGATTGTTCGAGAAGGGAAAAGGCAGTGGAATTCTTTTGTTTTTCTAAATTGGTTAAGTGGATGGCTTATAAAAGGAACAAGAAACAAGCAAGAAAATAAAAGTAAACATAAGAGAGGAAATAAAAAGAAAAATAAAGAAACTCTCTCCATTTCTTTTCCTCTTCCCACCGGAACACCACCATCCGCCACCAAGCAACCACCATGGTTACCACTAAGAGGGAGAAGAAGAGAATTTTGGTGCCTATAGGGTGATCACCAAGCTTCAGAGAAGGTATAATCATTTTTTTTTGTAATTTATTTTAGTATTTTGGTGTGAAAATAAATTGTGCAGAAAATAAATAAATAATTATGGGATGTATATGTTTGAATTATATAATTTTTGGGGTATTTATGTTATAAAAATAAGGAACAAAAATGGATAATTGTTGTGCATGTTGGCTACTGTCGCAGAAAGAGGAAGAAGAAGAAAATTTTGTACAAGGACGACCGCGCCATGCGCGCCGTCCATTTTTTTCTGCGCGCCAGAACAAAACGGCGTCGTTTTGAGCGAGGATTCGGTCGACCGCGCCATGCGCGGCTTGGTCGCCAAACGACGTCGTTCGTTGGAACGGACAAGGGACTGCCGCGCCATGCGCGGCCGCGATTTTTGGGGTGAAATTTCAGTTTTGCCCCTGACCTTTTCAGTTAATGCCGATCGTGTCCTTTGACCACGGAAATTACGGAAATGCCTTTGGACTTTTCGAAAAATTCTGGTTATGTCCTTAAGGGCGTGGAAATTACCAAAATGCCCTCAGAAGTGATTTTTAATTAAAATAAATGTTTAAAAATGGTTTAAAAAATCATAAAAAATTATAGAAAAATACTAAAAATATAGAAATGATGTTTGGGCATTAAATTTAATATTTTTGTAAAAATATTAAATATTGGGGATTAATATTTAAACATTTTAAATATTAATCTATTAAGTTTTAAGTTTAAAAAAATGAATAAATGAAAATTTTGGACAATCGAATATGCTAAATTTTATCCGATGAGCCGGGTTGTCCGTATTAAAGATATTTGAAATTAAGTTATATTAATATTTTACGGGACGAGGTTAATATAATTAACCATATTAATTAACAATTGACCCAGTACCCTAAAATAAATCGTCGGGTAGGGTTAATTACATTATAGATGATATTAATTAATTAAATTAATATCATAAGAGGATAAATAATTATTATTTGATTATTTTAAGATCATAGGTTGTACGAGGAGCAATATAAAAGGGTATTTATTATTTAATTCCACAATACAGGCAAGTTCTTCAGTCCTTTAATGTTAAATGTTGTCTGTTATGATATGTTAATATTTGTTAAAAATGCATACAAATTATGTGTTATGTGATACGTGATTAATGTAACCACAATGTGTACTTTGTGCAACGATATGAATATATATGAAATATATTGCTCAAGTATAGGCACAACACATGATATATGACACACACCGCGCATGTTAAGATATGTGCTACGTGAAGCATGAAATGTGTTAACTGTTGAACTTGCTGAGCCGTTGTGCTCATTACTTGCTTAAAATAAACTTTTGCAGGTAAATAAATAATTTTCAAGAATATCAGATTATATTAGAGACGGGTCACCCTATAAGGTTGTGAATATAATTGTTATATTTTCAGTTGTATAACTCAATGTGGGTAAATTACAAATTTTACATTGATGTTTTGTATGTACGTATATGTTGGATCCGAATAGGATAAATAGTCTTAATGTATGAACTGTAACAGTTCAATATAATTGTTACAATAGAAACTATGATATGTCTAATTAAAGATTATGAATCAAGGAATAATTGTACGGAGGTGAACCATATTAAATTGTGAATGTTGAACTTTGTTGAGCTTTACGATAATGGTATAGAAAGAAAAAGTGAAGGTTGCGATCCAGGGACTAGGATCCAGATGTAAGGATTTTAAATATCCAAATATTTTAATACAATGATTGAATTGAGAAAAAAAAATTATACCGAAAATTTGGCAATTGATGATTTATAAAATCAATTAAGGGTTTAAATAAGGTAATTAAAGATTATTAACGAACCAAAATTCAGACATTAAGGAAATAATTTTTAATAAATATGAAATTTAAAGTAATAAAGTGGGTCAATTTTCGGGGTCGTTACAGCAAGGGTGAGCAACTAGTTTGCTCAACAAGTTTAAATAACAACAAGAAACAATATATCATGAATGAAATGGAATAGCTGAACAATTCAACAATATGAATAACATAAGCAGGAATAATGATTTGCTTTTAGAATCAAGATAGTCAAATAGACTATGAACTATAAACATCCACTGGAGTCAATAACAGGTTGCCCCAATGGTTACTATCAGAAATATGTACCCGAGGGGATCAGTCTCAGTACAATATGTGTATGCATAATATTTAATTTCCGTGTTTTGTACCTGATATTAGATACAGGGTACTCCCCTATAATAAATGGGTGTTCATAATAGTTTAAGAATCCGCATCTTCAATGATTTGGATAACTTTTAAAATCTTTAACATAAATGTCTAGCCGAACAATGGCTTAGACCTACTTTGAATAGTTCTTTAAACAGTAGAATATTAAATAAGGTACAAGTCAAAGACTGTACAAGATCAAGAGCACCAAGTGCGAATAACAATAATATCGATGTGAAATAATTGTAAAGTAATTTAAATCACTGAAAGCATGCTTGGAATTATAATACAAGCTTAAATAAATAACTTGCTCAATGAAATGAGTTTAGAGATAAGGAACTTGCATGTCTGCTCAGCTACAATTAATGTCTAGCTTTAACTAACTGGCTTTGAAAGACCTAACATTAATAAAGTTGGTCTAATAATTAGTACGGCATATTTGCACAACTATACGCTCACTAAGGAACTTATCTACCACACATAAGTACTAACACATAATTTACATCAATCAAAACAATATTATTAACCTTATAGACCCTCAATCAAATTAGGTTAATAATTTAATAAGTTAGAAAATATTTTTCTTAAGTGCTGGACACTTATTAAACCCTTAAACAACTTATTATAATTGTTTAATTAAAGCATAATTAAATTCAAATTATTTTATTAACTCAATCTCTATTTAATTACTATTTAATCTTGATTAAATAGAAATTAATTAATTAATTTTAGTTATTATTTAAAATAAATAATAACTAGTTGTACTTACTTATTATTTAATAATAATTAAATAATAAATAATTATTGATTTAATTTTAATCTTCTTTAATTTAATATTAATCAACTAATAATTAACTAAGTAATTAACCTCACTTATTATTTAATTTAAGAAAATTAAATAATAGTTTACTAATTTTAATCATATTTAATTATTATTTAATGTCAATTAAATAATAATTACTTATTTAATTAATTTTAATTATTATTTAAGGTTAAATAATAATCAATTTATTTATCCTTATGTATTATTTAAATTAAATAATAAATTATTAATTTAATAACTTAATTTCCATTAATCATTATTTAATGCTAGTTAAATAATAATTAATTACTTAATTATCCTTATTTATTATTTAATAATATTTAAATAATAAATAAATAATTTATAAATTTTTATCTCTCTTTAATTATTATTTAATAAAAATTAAATAATAATTGCTGATTTATCACCTTTATTTATTATTAACATTTTAAATAATAAATAATTAATGAATTTTTTATTTATTTAACTTAACCATGATTTAGCTACCTAGATTAACATTTAAAATATTTAAATATTAAACTTAATGAAAAATATCATCCTAAATATTATTTTTGTTATAATTTTAAATTAATTTTTAAAAATAATTAAAATTATCCAGACTGTCAAACTTGTAAATAAACTGAAAACTGATTTGAGGGCAAATTAGTAATTATGCAGAAAATGAATGGAGGGGCAAACTTGTAATTTTCCAGGAAGCTGGCTCCCGCGCATCCTGCGAGCCTAACACCAACAGGCCCCAAAACGGTGTCGTTTTGAGGAACCCGCAGTCGGCTTCCGCGCGTAACCCGCAGAGTAACTTTTTCTTATGCCAAACGACGTCGTTTTGGCTCCGCATCCGTTGGCCAAAATGCCTGCGCGCATTGTGCAGCAAGCTCTAATTTTTTTTTTCCACTAGTAGATTATCTACAGTGTTCCGGAAATACCCACTTAATAAAAATTATACTTTCAAGTAAGCTTTAACTCCTCAATAAAAATCCAAAAAAATTACCAATCACTTAATATCAATTTATAACATGAAAATTTAATTTTTCATGATTTAATACCATTTTTTTCATAAAAAAATATTATATCTCATAAACTACTACAAATCATAACTTTTTGTGTATAACTCCATTTTGAGTTATTCAAACTTTGTTTTTCTCATGATTTACTATTCTATGAACATTTAATCTAAATATTATAAAAAAATATTTTTGGTCATTATTTTGATACTTGTTTACACACCACCAAACACATGTTTTCCATCATTAAAACTTATAAAACATAAGTTAAACTCATGATCAATTATAGAAGCATACATAGCATGATTTTAACCATAAAAATTATTATGTTAATATTTCTACCATAAACTTGAAAGAAAACAAGATTAGGGTTTATAAAAATAACTACCTTGTTTTGATAACTATTCTCCTCTTCTTTCCAAAATATGTTGTGAAGGAGGATGGCATGAACTAACTTAGGATTTCTTCTTCTTCCTTGAAGCTCCACCCAAAATCTCTCTCAAATATTTATCCTCTTAATATTTTGCTCTCAAGACTTAGAAGATGAAAGATGAAAAATGACTAACAAAACTCTTAAATTGTAAGTATACTTACAATAAGGATATATATAAAATCTATATCTATTAAAAATACCATTATGAGGTTAGTTGGAGACTTGTACAAGAAATTTAGGCCAAGGACTAAGTTGGTGAAAAAAAGGATGGTGTCCCCCCATCTACTTAAAAAAACGTACAAGCAAACTAATTAAATAAATGAAAAGAAATAAAATACAAACAACATCAATATTGTCTTCCTTCCATGCACACGGCTGATGGGGGATTTTTGTCCCAAAAAAATTGTCACTTGTTCACTTTTTAATAAATAATAAGTTACATAATTAAATTTCAAGTGGACCAAGCATTGGACTTCTTTTTAAATCAATTTGGGCTCACCTTTATATTGTTTGGGCTACTAGTTTGTCAAGTTTTATTATTCTTCACTTGGGCTACTAATTGATCCATGTTGGGCTAATTTAATAGGTTTACACATTAATTATCCAAGTTCATGATTAAATAAATAATTAGATTAACTAAATAACTAAATACTCTAACCCATTGATATTAAATTACTAAATGGACTAATAAATATTATTATTATTATTTCACATTGTTTACATAAATTAATAATCATATTAATTAATTTATAAAATTTAATTAACTCATTATATTCAATTTAATTGAATATTTAATTAATTAGAAACTTATCAATTATTTTGATATTAAAACTTTAGGGTTTGTTCACTAATTTAAATAACATATTAGTGACCCCCTTTAATTAATTCTAGTAATTAATCACATAATCATTTAATCACGTAATTAATTAATCACATAAAAAGATCTAAATAATCTTGTAAAACTAACTCGTTAGAAATTAAATTAATAATGACGTGGAAATTCTAGGACATTACAGGGCCAAAGCCTCCTTCCTTGCCAACCAGTTATTAACAAGCTTTCCAGATAGTGGCTAAAACTGGTCAATTGTTGGGAATTGGATTCGATAGTCTAGTCTCTTTCTTGAAGACAAGTTTGGATCTTATCACGCGCCCCCTCTACAACCCTCCTTTTTGTCCTCCTCAATTAGAAGTTTCTCATAAGTCTCAGCTCCCAACCGCCCAGCTTCCAATTTTTCAGCTTTGGAGGCCTTCAAATCCTCTTGTAGCTTGGCAATCTCGTCATCCTTGTCCATATTCACCATATTTAGATTAATTTAAAAATCCTTAAGTCTTGGAAAGCTTTGTAATACCGCTTCTTATCAGTTTTATACTTCTCGACCTCTTTTGCAAGATTCTTTTGCTTATCAGTAATACAAAGAGAAATTGCATTGACCTGTTTCGGATATAGCAGATTCAAGACGTCAACAATAGTAAACGAAGGATTGAGAATGCAAGACATGAATATACATAAAGATTACCTGGGCTTGGCGAAAGAGATATATCTATATGAGGGTTTGAGGGGTAGCACCCTTGAACCCCAAATCTTCAGCTCCAGGTCTGAAACACTCAAAATTTTGGGATTGAACTCATTGAGGCCGGGGAGAAGGTTCACACCAGCCAAAGCCTCCTGACCGGCCCCCTCGACAGACATTTTCTGCTTCTTTGATGTCGAAGGGGAGTCTGGGACCCTCTCATTCCTCTTTGATTTCCTCTTCAACTTCACCACTTTTTCAGGGACTAGAAGCTCGGGCTTCGTAATGAAAGATTGTTGCGGAGGCTCCACTTGGTCGAGATTAGGGAGAGTGGACTATGGAGGAGCAGTATCCGTTGGAACTGGGATGAGGGCATCCTTTGGCTCAACAACTGGGACAGGGACTAGGACAACAGAGTCAAGTATCGCTGTTGAGACATTGAGGGATCCTTCGATCGATCCCTTCGATATTCCCCCAAATAAAGTGGGCAGTTGACCTGCCTCCTATAACTTCCTCACCTTTAACAGCTTCTCAATCCGAGGTAGCCTTGTCCGGGTCATTCCAACAACTACCGTGATGGCTTCATTGTGGAGCGACTTATGTTGATTAGCCACTGCAGGACCAAAAAAAATAAGATTCAGTACATTTGGAATAAATGGAGATGAACATATCAGATTGGACTGAACACTTATAGCCATGGAGATACAACCAATCTTGGTCGTTAAGCTGTTCTCATGACCATTTCTTCTAGGGCCTCTGGGAATAAAAAGACTATAATATTTTTACCTTCGTCGAACTAATTCTAATTATATTTAGCTGGTCACGGCTCGGCTCCCTCCAAGGGCCTACCATATCGGTATCCGGACCCTTTATGAAGAACCAATCCCTGTGCCACCCCTTGTTGTTAATTGGGGTATCCATAAAAATTTCTCGGCCCACCTATTTGGTGAGCCTGTTAAAACCCCTTTCTTTATTACTTCCCAAAGTAAAAAATTGGAAAAAGAAAT
This sequence comes from Hedera helix, assembly GCA_947179155.2. Lineage (NCBI taxonomy): Eukaryota > Viridiplantae > Streptophyta > Magnoliopsida > Apiales > Araliaceae > Hedera > Hedera helix. The sequence continues at coordinate 26,639,536 of OX359270.1, forward strand.
CTAGACCGAGTTTTATACTCTTCAAGCACAGAAGGCCATAAAACTGAAAATATGAATAAAAGAGTTGGGGACTAGCTGGTTCAAACTAAGGCCAGTAACATGTAGGAAGTAAAGAAGAACGGGGTGAAGGGGAAAACAAAGACCAAACAAGAGTTGTTGTTTAGAGACTGCGACCCACGCCCCGTTTTGGGGGTGCCAGTACATCCTCTCTTCCGAACTGAGTACCCTAAGCTTGTAGTTTTCAGGAATATAAAACTCCACCCTCAGCAACTGAAAGTCTGGGGGCAGAGATGGTAGAAGGAGTATTCGCTACCTTATATTTCTCCTCGTTTGAGAATTTCTCTCGATTCTCTCTCTTAAAGGTCGGATCCCTCACTGTAACGGGAATTTGGTATGCCTCACCCTCCAGCAATGAACCCACAACGGCCACCGTGACTTCACCATCAGCTGGGGATGATGAGGTCGGGGTAGAGGACTATGCTAACCACTTTGAGTGGTTACCCATTTCTAAATTTAAAGAAGGAAAGTTTGAAAACTTACTCGAAATCGAAAGGAACTAAGCCGGAACGGAGAATCGACGTTGATTTGGGGACACAATTGGAAGTTAGGGCTTTGTTTCTCTCTACAAACAATGGGGAGGAAAGTGAACAGACGGTCCCTTTTACTCTTCTAATTTCAAAACTCGCCTAAATCGACGATCTAGATCAGATTGATCTGACGGTCCAAGTAGAATTAAGTAAGGCTCACGTGTGTTTTCCCACAGAGCACCTTGTGTTTCAAAGCGCCGCCTGATGATATGCATTTTCAAAATTTCAACTGAAATAATTATTCAAGGGTCCCAACAATTGTACTTCTCGGTTGGATACATGTAAGCTCCTGATGCGTTCGCGAATCCTGATATTATATTCTTCTACTCTTTCACCATATTTTATATGCTAAAAGAGTGAAGGCAATGTTGGGTTATAGATTTTCAATAAAGCAAGTGGGCCGAGATGATTGTGCTATTTACCCTCGAGGCCCATTTGGCTTAAATCCTGATCCAAAGAGGTTTGGACCATCACGCTCAACACCCCGGATCAATTAATATCGTAGCAGTTATATAACAGTTACCACTCACATATTTATTCCGGAGGTTACAATAGTTACTGATCATGATGGGGATCGGGCATCATTACTCCAATCATAACCGTCGCACATGCTTAACAGTTAGAGGAGGGTGACGGCTATAAAAAGAAGGTTAACAATTTAAGTAGAATCTAATGTCAATTCACCCCGCTAAACACTAAGCACCTTCATTGTTAACATTTCTTGAAACCTGTATTTATTCTCACGCCGGAGCTATCCCCCGACGATCCAAGCCGTCATGCTCTCGATTGTTTCATTGTGTAAGTCAAAGTCATCGACGGTGGTCAAGTGTCTCGACAAATTCAAGGGTTAACACTGACATACCAATCACAATTTAAAAAGATCATCGACTCCTGAATATCTAAAATGATCAATTCAAACGAATTTTAATAAACCCAATTTAAAAGTAAAAATCTCCTCTCGTCCCTTCCATTTATGTAATAGATAGGTAGATAGATAGATAGATAGGTATGGCTCTTTTTTGTGTGGATAGTAATAAAGTTTGTTTCAGGTCAATTCTCCCGTTCGTTAGGTTGTGTATTGCTTGTGTGATTTCTTGTGTGATTTAATTTCAGTTCTATCTCCCCTCTTCTACAAGGAATGGTGATGGAGTGGGGTAGGAATTATGCATCTCTTTCGTTTTATATTTGATTGATTTTATAAATATTTTTTATATCTGTCTCATTCTCTCCGAGAATTAATAGTTAATAATTATTCCCATTCACTTGAGAATTTAAACTCTAATGAGGAATTCAAATCCGCCGCAAGAATTAATAGTTTTGTGAATTTTTTATATTAAAAATAGAGACCACTTATTTCACCATCTCTGCAATAATATATATACGTAAAAACAAACATATGTTAACGCATAAATGATAAAATTAATAATATTTTTTTTGTTATTACTAAGCAAATATAGTACTTTAATAATATAAATCCACGTACTAAAATATATTTAGTTTACCGAGTACTACAATGTTTATAAGCTTATATATTTCCTGAAAAAAGTTAATAAGTGAAAAGAAAAAATAAATTTTCACATTTATATGTATATCTATTTATATTATGACATAAACTGTAATTATGTAAATATATAAGATTATAAATATCCCATTATTCGGTGATTTCCATCCCATATCATACTCGGTCAAATTCAAGATCACCCTCATTTAGAACGAGACATAAAGAGCACACCGTAAAAATGAGACAAATTGTCATCACTACTCTTGACTATAAATAATTACACATCCAAGAAAAATTAAAAAGATTCGTAAGAAAGTTCATTAAAAGACATGCTAAACTCGTAATTTGTTACAAACCCACCCTTGGCCCGTATATATATTTAAAAAATAAATGATAAAAAATAAACTGCCTTGAATGTGAATATATATATAGAGAGAGAGAGAGAGAGCATGATGTCTAAATTCCATCGACAGCCATAGCCAAATAGCCAACTCTTAACCTAACCTTACTAACAAAATTTTCTCTACAATAATAAGAGCTTGTAACGGGCAACGGTGAAAATCCTACCAATGCTCTCTTCTTAGCCGATACTTGGACTTGACCCGAATCTTGAAGTTTTTTCTCGACAACTTCATTGACCGTTCGTTTGTAAGAATTTGACCATTTCGCCTTTACGTACCCGTATCGCCTCCACGGTGGCACATGCATCTCCACATTCTTTAATGATATTTTGATCGCCTTGCACATTATTTTTACAATTTGCTTGAGCTCTTCAATTTTTCCCACAAAAATCGGAGGAATGAGCTTGAGTAACGAGGTGTATGTTTCCGACGGTCGAGCTATTTCGAATTGGCCAGCAAGCGAAACCTCGATAATATAGCGAGTTCCAGCAACATTGACATCAATGTATTCGTAGTTCCCCGATGAAATTTGTTGCATTTTCTCCCACTTTGATTTGCAGAGACCTGCAATCTTATGGGAATTAGCAAAAATATATATATTAAAAAAATAAATATGCTTATAAAATTGTTGAGGTTTTGGGATTTCTAAAGGTATATATGTTAATTTCTGTAGCATAGAGAGTCGGACACTTCTAACATTAGATATGTTTGTTTGCATTGAATCTTATAATTTTAGTTTCATAATTTTGCTATTAAAAACAATTCATCCAAAAAGGAAAAAATAGAAGAGAATCAACTTTATACGAATTTTATTTAAACTAGTGTTTTTACATTATCTAATAAAAATAAGATAACTTTATATTTTTAGAGGAAATCATGGAGTTTTGATTTTTTTAACCGATTATGTAATATTATTTACCATGATAAAATTCATTTAATAATTTTATATAATCAAAACTTTTATCTGAAATTATAGAGTTGACAGATTTTTATTTGATAGTGTAAAATCTTATAGAATTTATTCTCAAAATAGAATGTAACTTTAAGTTGGGGCTTAACATGCATTGCCACAATTAACTATGCCCCAACAGCTAAAAAATATATATAATTTTGATTTTTAAGAAATGTGAAACATCAAAACTGTTTATAATGATATTCCTTGAAATAGTTATTGATGGAATCTGAAATTAATCAAAGGCATAGTTTGTTTTTCCTCTTGATTTGTTGTGTTACTTCAAAGATATTTTATTGCAGTTTTGTTATGAGTAATGATTTGACCAATAATTCATGCAATGACCTTTGTAAAAAATGGTGGGACTCATCACTTACATGGTAAGTCCTACCATTTTTTATAAAGTCATTGCATGGATCATTACTCATAGCATTTTTCATTTTGCAAATTTAACCTTCAAAATATAATACTCCTCAAGTGAAGAATTATAAAACTATTATTAGTAAATTTTTAAAAGTTAATTTGAGATATTTTTAAATTTAAAATTAACATAATTCATTTAAAATTTTAAAATAATAAATTTATTAACTAATAGTATTTTTAAGTAGTTTACAGTATTCATAATTATATTAACATAAACTAAATAAATTCATATCAATTTTAAGTTTAAAAATATTTAAAACTGACTTTCCAAAAATTAATATTAATTTTATAATTTAGAATGAATAAAGTATTATAATAGTCTCACATAAAAAAAAAAAAGTATGTACTTTTATACTTAAAAAAAATATTTTTAAAAATTATGAAAATAAAACATCTAAATAAGATCTCCAAAAGGACACATACACCCCACTTCTTAAAAGCAGTTGATATTGTCAATGAAAACGATGGTGTTAAACAGTAATTATCGCTTATAAAGTGTTGATAGTATTATTTTTATTGTAACATTATTAACAAGTCTTATAAAACAGAATTAATATTAAGATGATAAAAATAGAGACTCACCGGCGTCAAAGCCCCTCTCACGCAACTGAATCGTCAACCGCCGTTTAGACTCTGGCGAAAAAATTTCACCGGCAATGCCACATGCTTTTTCAATCTCGACACTAAGATTTCCCCTAACAAGATCATTATCACCACCTGTTTCACTACTTAACAATTTACTTAACAAATCCCTTGCATTATTCAATTCCGGACAAAACTCAGAATTCCCTTCTTCTTCATAATAATTTAACGGCGGCTCCGAATAATCGTCTCTTTCAATAAAAGAATTAACACGATCGAACAAATCGTCGTCGTCCGGCGAATGGTTGCTGCCTCTGCTGCTTATTACCGGCCAGCCTTTACTCCGGCCGACCACCTCAAAAGCTTCAGCTGTCCTCTTAAACCTCACCGGAGTTTTAGCCGCCATTATGATATGTATTTTAGTTGTCAGATCACGATTAATGTGAAGAAAACTAAGTCTAATTCAGTGTTTATATAGAGTAGAACAAACAGGTTAATTAATTATTTGGGAGGATACATATTAATGAATCTGCCCTCTTATACGTCCAAGTGCAGTATTTTGGAGATACAGATAGTGTCCAGATTCTTTTCGACCAATACTCTAAAAGCTGAAAAATGTTTTGAAGCATAGTGAATAGTTTGTTCTCTCTCAAATATGTATATAAAGCCTTCTATAATTGGGGGTCTACAGGGGACTTACATGTATATAAGAGAGAGAATAAACTATTTACCATGCTCGAAGAACATGGAATAATTTCTCATGAAAACTTTACCTAAATAGTAGTACTTCTATCTTCCAAAAAAAATGTCTCATTTAACTTTAATATTTTACTTTAATTGAATGTAATTAATTGGTAAAATACATGCAAGGTAAAATTTAATTTTTTTAACTAAAAGTTTTTTTTTGCGACTCAAGAACAATTAAAAAATATGTATGTAAATGTTAATTACAAAGACATTCATCGTCATAGAGAAAGAATCATAATTATGTTTATTTAATATTATTAACCGTGTTCTATAAAAAGAGTATTATTGTTTTTATAAAATTAGTTATCTTTTTATTGATTATAGTATAAATTAATAAACAATATCCTCAATTTTATCATCATAATTCTATTATCATTTCACTATTATTAATTAGCTAGCAACTTACATTTTTAGATATGAACATTGAATTAAAATACATATTTAAATTTTGTAAATGAGAAGTACTATACCAGCTCCACATATTTAAATTAATACTCAAATTTCTATAATTTTGCATGATGAAAGTTCTTTTAAATAAATGAATTAAAATCTGAAATGATGTCTTAAATTTGTTTTAATAAAAAGAAACTAAGCATAACTTATTTTATTTTAATATAATTATCTAAATCGTTCACAATTTTGTTAGGTTATTGATATTATCATAATAAAAGTGATGTTATCACAATAAATTTATATTTATTGATATTTTAAATAATATTATTATTTTTTTGATATTATTTTTATCGTATCAATATCAATCACGTTCTTTCACTTAAAAATGCATATTAATAGATATCTTATATCTAGCCGCATTTGATTATGGAGGTACGAGTAGATAGATCTATGAGATGCAGAGAATGGGCACCGCGAATGGAGAGAATACTTACTTAGTAGGATACGATTAAGTTCAGTGAACCTAGCTAGATGATGTTTATTTTTGTCCATAAACATAAATAGTAGTATCTGTTTATGCATAAATGAAGTGCATTTGTATTTGTTTCACTGCTCCTCCTCTTATTTCAAATGTATCTAGACGGATATTTGTCCTGATACAGTGGCAAAGCTTATCCACCTAGTAGCTAATATGCGCAGAGATTAGAAAATGTTTGGAATTACTTAAAAAATATGATTAATAATTTTACTTATTACTTTTACTTATAATTAGTGTTTGATATAAAAATAATTATTAATCACTTAATTTAAGTATAAATTACAAAAAATGATATAAATTGTAATTATATGTAAATCATGATTTTCAGATTTAGATTCAGACTGCCCCAGACCGGTAGTTGAACTAGTTAAAATTGGAATCGGTTGACACTCTAGTCCAGTTTAGCCTAGTAAACCGGTTTTGGTCAAAATGAAGATTGAACTAGTCTCATCGGTGGTTCAACCGGTAAAAGCGGTTAAGATAACCTAGTTAGTCGATTTTTAAGTATTTTTAATATTTTTTTTATACAAAAATATTTTTATTTTTAAAATTAAATATTTTTAGTAATATTGTAATATAATTTCACTATATTTTAGTTTACAAAAAATTAGATATTTTAAAATTTTATTACTTATTAATAATATATATTTTTATATATTTATGACGTCAATGGTTCAACAACGGTTCGACTATTTGTTGAACTAGCAATTCATCCACCCGATACTTTTTTGGGTTCGATGATGATCGATCCAAATCTGAAAATTATGATGTAAATATATAAGATTATAAATATTAATTTATTAACATACATAATTATTTGGGGTGTGGAAAACAAATATCAGCCGATCTCCATCTCTCCGCTATTCGGTGGTTTTTCATTCCACTCTCATATGTGGTCAAATTCAAAAGGCTTAAATACACTTTGAACATTATAGTTTTTTATTTTTTATAATTTAAATCTTAATATTTTAACTTTAAGATATTGAATCTTAATCTATACTTTTTTATAAATTAAACCTTTTTTGCTATTAGCATGTAATAATTGAATAGAGCAGGTGTATTTTGAGTAACAAGCTCACCAAACTCGTGTGAAGCATGAACGTCATCATAGATAATGGTTTATTATAATATTAAATAGATAATTATTTAATTAAGATTTTGAGAAGATAGTTGTAGTTATTAAATTATTAAAAAATTATTTAAATAATAAATTATTGAATTATATATTACAGATTCCTTCGATTAATTATCAAGCTAAACATTTGAATGGAGTACATATGTATTTTAAGTATGATTATGAGAAAATAATTATTTTAATTTTATTTAAGTTTGCAATAAAATTCTATATTAATTCTTATAATGACAAAATTTGCTTGAAATTCTAGTTTGAATAAAAGTGTGAAATTAACTCAAGGTTTAATAAGTTTTAATTTAGTTATTACTATTAGTTATAGTAAGAATCCACTATAATTTTTTAATTAATTTTATAGTTATTATGTTTAAAAAAAATCACATATATTATTAATGCAATTAATCATGTAATTTGATAAAAATTTAAATTTCAATGAATTTATTTTAGTTAGGACATTAATTTAATAATGAAATTCGCGACTTATGTTAATATAATTAATTGTGAGATATATTAAGAGATTTTTTCAATAAAATTGTAATAATAGAATTATCCAACATAAAAGTTGTTAAGATATATTATCTTGCTTAAAATTGTGATTACAAAAACTTGTATAATTGGTAAAATAAAAAATAAAAATTCTTTTAGAAGTTTATTTTCCTCTTAGAGATATAAAAACAAAAAACATTGTCTTTTTTCTTAATTAGTTGGGGTTTCTTTTCAATACTTTAAAACTTTAGATAGTATTTAATTATTACAAATTTGGATAGTACTTATATTAATTTGGATAAGAAAGTAGAAGGCTAAACCAAATTTGTGTTTTTAATTATACAAGCTCACCAACCCCAAAAAATAACACCGACAACATATATAAATAATGATTCATGTTATTAATTATTTAGGATGGTACTTTGGAAATTTGGATAGTAATTAATTATTATAAATTTGTATAATATGTATACTTGTTTGAATACAAAAGAAAAAAATTGAACGAAAAATTTGTGAAACCAAATTTGTGCTTTTAATTATATAGTTGATAGTTGATTTCACTCCTAAATATATTTGAAAGTACAAAAAAATTGTAAACACGTGGTTAGAGTATGATAGAGAAAAAAAAAATAGAGCCAATATATATAAATGATATATATCCTTAAAAAACTTAATTTTTCACATTACTAAAAAAAACTAAATATCTTTAAAAGCACATAAAATTGTAGAGGAAAAAAAGGAGAATTTTTTTGAACAAATATAAACGATATATACCTTTAAAAGACTTAATTTTCTTTTTATTTCGAGTTATATGATTTATTCTGGTAAAATGAAAACCTACATTTGGTGATCAAAAGATTTAACTTATAGAAACTAGATACATTAAAGTTTAATGTTTTAAAATTAAAAAAAAAATTAGAGATTAAGTTGTAAAAAGTGATTTTTTTTACTATTTAAAATATATTTAAACCAATTCAAAATCATTGCTTTATTCTGCACTAGGCATTGGCTACGTTTATTTGCAAGGATTATATCCCGAGATTATAATCCTCAGGTTATATTTGTTTGCAAGGATTACATTTAAGATAAAACTATTAATCCTAAAAATATCTTACTTGTTTTTAAATTTGGACTTGAGACTATTAGTCCATGAATTATAAAATGACTTAATAGTCTTGGGATCATAATCCCTGATTGAACATAGTATTAAATAGTCTCCCATATTAAATCATTTTATAATCTTTGGATTAATAGTTTTGAGTTCAAATTTAAAAACAAACAAGACAAATATGAGATTAATAGTCTTATCCCAAGTGTAATCCTTGTAAATAAACATAATTTTGAGATTATAATCTCGGAATTATAATTCTTGCAAACAAACATGGCCAAAGAACATCGTAAAAAGGGGTCAAATTATCTTGACTAGCTTTTACTCTAAATAATAATAAAAAGAAATAATGAAATTATATGACTTTAATTACAAATTCAAGAGAAATTAACGAGATTCGTAAGGAAGTTTACCGTAAGCCGTGCTAACTGGCACGCTTCAAAAGAATTTGAAATATTTAAATTTACTTTTGTTACAAATAAACTAGTGGCCTGTGTACATAGTTAAATAATAAAATTATAATAAATAAATAAATAAATAAACTGCCTTGAAGGTGAATATATAGAGTCTGCTGTCTAATTTCATTGATTGCCATAGCTGTGACGACCCCAAATCCGGGTTCTTTAACCTCGGGTTTGGTTCTCACTGTACAATACATAACAACAATGAAATACATATATTGTATTCAAACTACGCGGAATAATACAAAGGTTCCTTATATAAAGGCTACACTTCCCAAGGTCTATTAACCTTAAATTGTAACATTACATATCTTAAGGGAAATACAAAAGATTTACAACAGTAATTACATAGCAGTAATTTAAACTAGCATGCAATTACTAAAACTAAACATTCGCTTTCCCCTTGCCTTTGTTCGATTTAGAGCTTTCGGGATTAGCTGAAATATAGTCATGATATAGCAAGAATGAGCAACTAAATGGCTCAGCAAGTTTATAAACAACAGGCATACGATATATCATGATGAAGGAAAATAACTTCAAAGTTTTCAACAATAACAATGGTGAAAGATAACAAGAATCAATGTTCAATAAAAGAAGGGATTGACTCTTTACTTCTGAGTGGTCTTTAAGGACCATGAACTGCTACTAAGGTAAAACAGACATACAATGTCTGACTCCTTGTTTAAAAATAACGGGACACTTGAGGGGATCAGTCCTCTCATGTCCTATGTATATGCATCACATTTAGTTTTCTTGCGCGCTGTCGGGTCTCCGACAAATAAAAATCCCCTTTAACTAGGGTTGTTCTATCTCAGTCTTACTGTAAGAATCCGCACCAGCCAATGGTTTGGATAAGCTTTTATAATATTCAATTAAATGAATTTAACATGCATTTGTCTAGCCGAAACAATTAGCTTAGACGTTCTTAAACAGTTTGCAAAAGCACTATGTGCGAATACAATAATCAATAATGATGTGAAATAATTTTTGATAATTAATTCACTCAAAGGTCTGTCAAGTAACTACGGGTGTAGAATACTTGCTCAACAATAATTGAAATGTAAATACGGTTGAAGAATATCTGCAACAATAAATACAAGTTTAAGGGTAGAAAACTTGCCTGTCTGCTCAGCTACAATAAATGTCTAGCTTTAACTAACTTGCTTTGAAAGACCTAACATTAATAAAGTCGGTCTAATAATTAGTACGACGTATTTGCATAACTATACGCTTGATAATGAACTTATTTACCACACATAAGTACTAACACATAATTTACATTAGTCAAAACAATATTATTAACCTTATAGACCCTTAATCATTTTAGGTTAATAATTTAATAAGTTAGAAAATATTTTTCTTAAGTGTTGGACACTTATTAAACCCTTAAACAACTTATTACAATTGTTTAATTAAATCGTAATTAAATTCAATTTATTTTATTAACTCAATCTCTATTTAATTACTATTTAATCTTGATTAAATAGAAATTAATTAATTAACTCTAGTTATTATTTAAAATAAATAATAACTAATTGTACTTACTTATTATTTAATTATAATTAAATAATTATTGACTTAATTTTAACCTTCATTAATTTAATATTAATCAACCAATAATTAACTAAGTAATTAACCTTACTTATTATTTAATTTAAGGAAATTAAATAATAGTTTACTAATCTTAATCCTCTTTAATTATTATTTAATGTCAATTAAATAATAATTAATTATTTAATTAATTTTAATTATTATTTAAGGTTAAATAATAATCAAATCATTCTTATTTATTATTTAAATTAAATAATAAATTATTACTCTAATAACTTAATTTTCATTAATCGTTATTTAATGCTAATTAAATAATTATTAATTACTTAATTATCCTTATTTATTATTTAATAATATTTAAATAATAAATAATTAATTTATAAATTTTATCTCTCTTTAAGTATTATTTAATAGGCAATAAATAATAATTGCTAACTTATCATCTTTATTTATTATTAATAAATAAATAATAAATTTATTTAACTTAACCATGGTTTAGCTAACTAGATTAATATTTAGAATATTTAAATATTAAACTTAATGAAAAATATCCTCCCCAATATTATTTTTGTATTATAATTATTTTTGTTATAATTTTAATTTAGTTTTTAAATATTTAAATTAATTAAATTTAACCCGAATGGCATTTCCGTAAATAAGTCGAAATCTGAACCGAGGGCAGAATGGTAATTCTGCCAAGAAAAACACGGAGGGGCATAAATGTAATTTCGCAGAAAACCGGTGCTCGCGCATTGCGCGCGCCATCAGTAGCAACGGCCCAAAACGGTGCCGTTTTAAGAAGCCGGAAACGGCTTCCGCGCATTGCGCGGAGTAAATTCCCCACAGACGCCAAACGACGTCGTTTGGCTCCGTGTTTTGCCAGTCGAATGTCTTCCGCGCATTGCGCGGACTGTTCCTATTTTTTTCCCTTTAGCAGATTGTGAACAGTGCTATTTTTAACTAAAATTATACCTTCAATTAAGCTTTAACTCTTCAATAAAAATTCAAAAAAATTACCAATCACCTTATATTAATTTATAACATGAAAAAAATAATTTTTCATGATTTAATATCATTATTTTCTTATAAAAATTTCTACATCACATAAACTACCATAAATCATAACTTTTTATGTATAACTCCATTTTAAGTGATTCAAACTTTGTTTTTCTCATGATTTAATGTTCTATAATATTAGAACATCAAACCTTAGTTTTATAAAAATATTTTTGGACATAAATTCCAAAACTTGTTTACACACTATTAAATACATATTTTAGCATATAAATATACCAAAATACAAACCAAGCATATTAAACTCAAGCATGGCATAAATATTACCACTACACATTAATAACTATATTAACATGTTTATACTAACATGATGATTTATTTAATTTAAAAACAAACTACATTTAAAATAATAATTACCTTGTCTTAATGGCTATCTTCCTTTTTCTTCCAAAGTAGGTGATGAATGAAGATGACATGCACCAAAAACTCCTTCTCCTCTCTTAGTATTTTACTCTCACTAATTTCTCACTCTCAAATGCTCTCTAGCTCTCTCTTTTGGACTTGAAGAAAATAATAAAATATCATCTAACACTTTCAAGTATACTTGAAAAATTAATAGATACACAATTATATCTATAATTTAGCCCATGCTCATTGATGACAACTTACACAAGAAATGGGTTCAATGACTTAGTTGGTGAAAAGAGGGATGGTGTCCATGTACCAAAAAAATAAAACAAGCAACCTTAATTTAATTAAATGAAAAATAAAATAAAATAAAACAAAACTCATTTTCTCTCTCCTCCCTCACTTGGTCGGCTGATGGACTAATTTCTTGTCCCAAAATGAGTGTCACATTCCACTTTTAAACAATTAATAGTTAATTTAAGTATTTTCCAAGTGGGCCAATCATTGGGCTTTAATTTAAAATACCAATTGGGCTTCTATTAAATTGTTTGGGCTACTAAATTGTCAAATTTTATTATTCTCCACTTGGGCTACTAATTGACCCATGTTGGGCTAATTTAATAATTTACACATTAATTATTCAATCCATGATTAAATAAATAATTAGATTGAATAAATAATTAAATATTCTAACCCATAAGTATTAAATTACTAAATGGACTAATAAATATTATTATTAATATTTCACATTATTTACATTAATTAATAATCATATTAATTAATTTATTATATTTAATTCACTCATTATATTCAATTTAATTGAATATTTAATTAATAGGAAACTTATCAATTATTTTGATATTAAAACTTTAGGGTTTGTTCACTAATTTAATAACATATTAGTGACCCCCTTTAATTAATTTTAGTAATTAATTACATAATTATTTAATCACATAATTAATTAATCACATAAAAAGATTTAAATAATCTCATAAAACTAACTCGTTGGAAATTAAATTAATAATTTAATTAATAAAGACGTGGAAATTCTAGGACATTACAATAGCCAAATGGCCTACTCTAAACCCAACCTTACTAACAAAATTGTCTATGTCGATGAGGTTTTAGCTTAGAGGTTAAAATTGAGATATTGTGATTTTTAAATTTCATATTCAATTCTTATTTCGGGTAAGTTTATATTTTTTTTCATGTGTCTTAATATTCTAATAGTGAATAATATACTTGATTATAAAATTATTTTATCTTTAAAAAAATGGGGCTTTTAAAAAAAAAATTGTCTCTATATTTACAAGAGTTTGTAACAGGCAATGGCAAAAACCCCATTAGTGTTCTCTTCTTAGTCGATAATTGATCTGAATCCCAGAGTTTTTTCTCTAAAACTTCATTAATTGTTCGTTTATAAGAGCTTGACCATTTTGCCTTCATGTACATGTATCGCCTGTACGTGGCACATGCATTTTCATATTTAATGACATTTTTAATGCACTGCACATTATTTTCCCAATTTCTTTGAACTCTTCAATTTTTTCCACAAAAGTAAGGAGTGATTATTCAGCAGTCCTGTGACACCTGTCACGTGGTGTCTCACATCACTCATGTGGTGACATGGTGAACATTTAAAGTGAAATAGCTCACTTTAAGTGCTCACATGACACTACATGAGTGGTGTGGGGCACCACGTGACAGGTGCCCCATGAGCATTTAATAATTTTTTCAAAAGTTGGAGGAATAGGCTCGAGTACTGAGGTGTGTGTTTCAGGTGGTCTAACTATTTCGAATTGGCTAGAAAGAAAAACCTCCATAACATAGGAGTTCCTACTACATTAACATCAATGTACAGAGACCTATAATTTTCTCCCATTTTTTTTCTAAGTTAGATTTGTATTAAAAAAAAAGAGGAGAATAAAGCAGAGGGGCATCCCCCAGGACCAGCATAAATGACCATCCTTGGACATATCCAAGGATGGTAAATCTATGCAAAGTTATCAATCATCAGATGTGCTAGACCAGTTCTAACAGCATTTTTCCTAAACTTAGTTGAGGAATGGAGTTTACATTTAATAATATGAAATATCTAACGAGAAAGATATGATGCAGACTTGTTGGTGTTGGTATGAATTCGAGAATTTCCTTCTTTCCAGATGAAATAAAAAATAGCAATAAAAGCCAAGGAAGCAACAGATTTTCTTAGTTCAGACCTGTGCCAACCCAAGAGGTGATCTATTATGTTGTTCCAGTCCCTGCTAAAGCCCCTCCAGTCACAAAGTCTCACCACAGAGTACGAAATCTAAAACGAGTACCTGCAGTTAAAGTAGACATGCTGAAATGTTTCATTATAGGTATAACACATAACACAGGTTGGGTTGATGTTTAGCCCGTATTGCAACAACTTGTCCTTAGTCCTAAGGCCCTTTTGAAAAGTAAGCCAAGTGATAAAAAAATATCTCGGGATAAGACTTTTATTCAATAAAATTTTGCACCATTCAATAATCTGGCCTCTAATGCGTATGGAATCCCAAATAACAGATGTTGAGACAACGATAGAAGTGTTCCACATTACTTGATCCTACTTACTTAAATCAAAATGAGTGTTGTAGTCAAAATTGAGTCGAAACTCCCTTACCAGAATATGATTTGAAGAAGGTAAGGACCAACCATTCTCGATTAGAATATCTGCCTCCTTAGTTCCAGTTCCAAGCCCAAAATTTTTAACAATGGAGTCATTATGAGCAAGAGGCTTCTGAAGGTATCATGGATCAAACCAGAGATTACTTTGACTACCATTACTAATAACATAGTGTATGAATTTTAGTACAGTGTTTCTCAGCGTTATAACTTTATTCCATATCCATGAGCAATCTAAAGGTATGGGGATACACCAGAAATGTCTGTCTTTTATAACAGTATCTCACACCCATCTAGCCCACAGGGAAATACTGTTGGGGTTAACAATCTACCATAAATGAAGAAGAATAGCAGCAGTGTTCCATTCCTACAACTATTTTATGTTAAGGCCACCTTCTTAGAAAGGTAAAGCAACTTTGTTCCATGACACCTTAGACCCATATTTCTGGAGAAAAGAACATTTCCACATAAATCTGTTTAGAATAGCTTTTAAGTCTTTAAGAATGCTAGCAGGTAGAATGAAGAAAGAGGACCAGTAGGCTTGGACAACAAGTAAGACTGATCTTATCAGCTGTAATCTGCCCGAAAATGAAAGCATTTTGTTTGCCTAGTTGGATACTTTGGCAGTAATTCTATCTAAAAGCGGTTTACAGTCTGATGCTAATAGCTTAAAGGAAATAAGGGGAACACTAATGAATTTAGTGGGAAAGAATCCTTTGACAAAATGAGTGGCATTGAGAATGGATATAGAAATTGTAGGAGGCACATTAGCTAGAAAACACAAGCTTTTAGCTTTGTTTGGAACCGGCCTAAAAAGTTGGGAGAAGGAGTTAGCTGCTTTAAAAAGAGTGAGAATAGAGTCAAGATTGTTGTAGCAAAAAAGCATAAGGTCATTAGTAAAACAAAGATCAGTGATTTTGTTATTTTTTTCCCTCCAGTGGAATTTAATAGGATGATTCTTAATATGGTCCTCAATAAGCAAGGAGAGAACATCTATAATGAGAACAAATAAATATGGGGGAAAGGGGTCTCCTTGCCTAAAACCTTTTGCCCCTTTGAAAAACCCACATAAGGAACCAATAACTTTCACAAAAAACTAGGGAGTGGAAATACACGCTTTTATCCAGTAAATAAACTTATAAGGAAATTTGTAGTGCAGTAAAACATCAAATAAAAACTCCCATTTGACTAAATCGATGCCTTTTTTAGATCAATTTCGAGAGTGCGTCTAGGAGGACCTACATTTCTATGATAATTCCTTAATGACTCCTGGGCAAGCAAAATGTTATCACTAATTCTCCTACCAGAGATGAAAGCATCTTAGGATTGGGAAATGATAGTAGGAAGTGTGGCTTTGAGTCTAGTGGCAATAATTTATGAGATACATTTGTAAGTAGTGTTGCAACAAGAAATAGGTCTAAAGTCATTCATTGAGGTAGGATCAGGTACCTAGGGAATTAGGGCGATAATAGTAGCATTGGTTCTTTTAATCAGACATCCCCTCTCAAAAAAGAATTGATAGCAGCAAGGAAGTTAGGTCCTACTATCTCCCAATTACGTATAAAGAAATTGACATTGAACCCATCCGGCCCAAGGCTTTTGTTTTTCTTTATAGACTTTAGGGTAGCACTAATCTCTGCTTTTGTGATATCTTTGCCTAATAAGGAAGCCTGCTCTGGGGAAATAGTTCTGCTGAAGATGTGCTGCAGGTTAGAAAGACCAAGGTAAGTAGTAGGTGCAGGAGTACCTAACAATTGGGTAAAATAGTTAACTACAACTCCTTGAACTTGTTCATGGCTATGTACCAGATTGCCATATTCATCTTTAATGGATAAAATTTTGTTTGTGTTCCAATGACTATTGATTTTACTGTGAAAGAAAGCTGTATTAAAGTCTCCCTCTCTAAGCCACTTGATTATGGGTTTCTGCTTAAGAAGAGCTTCTTCCCTAAGGAGAGCATCGCACAAATTGTTAGAGTGTTCTTTTTGTAGAATGAGCAGGCTTTCATCTGTTGGATTATCTTGAAGATCAATCTGCACCTTATGAAGCAATTGTCTAGCTAAAGCCACATTTTCAGTAAATTACCATCTTCCTTATTCAATTCATAGATAACTCTTTTAGCCCTTTTAAGTTTTTTAGAAAGAATATATATTAGATCACCTAACACTTGATTGTTCTAGGCATTTCTGAGAGTATCTTTGAACCCCTTTAGGTCGAGCATAAAATTGAAGAATTGAAAGGGCTTGGGAGTTTTAATAAAAGTCAGACCAGAGTAGAGAATTGTAGGGCAGTGATCTGATAGCTCCCTTAGACCAAAATGGGCATAAGATGCTTCCAATGAAGATGACCAAGAGTCATTCACAAGAACCCTATCAAGTTTCTTGTATATAGGATGTGTTATCCCAGAGTCCCACCAAGTGAGATGAGCCCCAGTAGCTCTAATGTCTTCCACATAAATACTTTCCAAACAAGCTTTGAATTCAACATTACCAAAATCCCAGCTGCAAGCCCCTCCTCCAGTTTCATTAGTATGAATTATTTCATTGAAGTCCCTAAGGATGGCCCAAGGACCTATCATCGTGATAGAAATTCTGTTTAGATCATGCCATAGATGCCTTCTTTCCCCAGAAATATGAAGACCATAGATAATGGAAATGAAAACCTGAGGCTGCATTTCTTCAAATTTTACAAAGCAATGTATCATTTGAGGAGATTTATAGAGGATATTTACATCCCAAATTCTTGGATCCCAGCCCACCCAAATTATGCCATTATCATGTGACTCATAATTGAAATCCCATCTCTATCTATAATTAATTTTTGCAGAGACAAATGAAGCATGATGAGCTTTAACCCTGGTCTCAATCAGGCCCAAAAAAGAAATGTTGTTAACTACGATAAAGTCATGAACATAGTTGCAGTGTTGACAAAGATGAGGTTTGTTCTGATATTCCACATCAACAACAACAGTTTTTTAAAAGTCATTCTCCTCATCAAACACAACGACTTCCAGCTTAGAAGGGAAGGCAGATGAAGTAGTGACTTCAATGCACATATGGGCAAAAGACATAGGTTCAAGCTTTTCAGTAATCTTGTCAACTAAAAGGGGTCTCCTAATTCCACTAGCTAGGAAACTTAGACCTTGATAGAGTTAAATTATACGATATTTTTATTCCCTAATACTTAGTTTTTATATTTATTGTATGCTTAAATGTTTAATTATTTAGCTTATTTTGATTTTAATAGGTTTTATAGGATTTTAGTTAATTTGTGTTAATTTAGGTAATTTTATAGTAATTTTATATTTATTTTTATTTATGTGTTTTTATTTATTTTTAGTGTTTTATTAATTATTATGTGTTTTTATTATTTTTAGTATTTTTATATTATTTTTATTTATTTTTAATTAATTTATATTTATTTTTGTAGGAAAATTAAAAGCTGAGGGCATTTCTGTAAAATCTGCAAAAATCGGATGGCAAAAATGTAATTTAGCAAAGACCGGGGGCAATTCTGTAAATTTCGGAAAATGGGACGACCGCGCAATGCGCGTACATAAGTGGAAACCTGCAGAAACGGCGTCGTTTTTGGCTCGGGAAGGAACAGTTGTTCGCGTAATGCGCGACCGGTTGCAGTTGGAACGGGCGCGTTTATTCCACGCGCCAACGGTAAAAAAAAGAAAAAACGGCTGGCGGCTGACGCGTGGCGGCGGCTGTCTCTCTTCTTTCTCTCTCTCCGCGTGGTGACGCCTGATTGGCATATTTTGTTCATTTTCCTTCCTTATTTTGGATTTCCTACACTGCAATGTAACAAATCAGTAGAATAAAAATCCAATTTTAATTTGGAAAAGGAAGCAATAATTCTTTATTTTATTTTTAATATTTTATTTAGAATTCTAATTAGGGTTAGGAAAATAATTATTTTACTTTTCTTTTATTTGTAATTGTAAATCCTATTAGGGTTTGGACAAGTTATGAGGTTTATGGAACCTATAAATAGAGGGCTTGACACACATTGTAATAGACAACTCTTATTAGAATAAAAATTCTCTCTTCTATTATTTAGTATTCTCTACAATTATGAGTAGCTAAATTATTTTTCTTGGTTTGAGTGATTGAAGCCATCAAGATTTATACACTGTGAGATCTAATTTATTTTAATTGTTCAATTTATATTTTGATTATTGAATATTCTTCTATTCTTAATTTTATGATTAATTTGTTTAATTGCTAGGAGGCCTACTAGTTTATTATTCATATTAATCTACTGCTATTAATGAAGTAACTAAGTTTAATAATTGTTTTGCAGATCAAAAGATTATTTTATCTTAGGAAGAATATTCATCTAAATTAAATGCAAACAAGTGGCTTGTGTTGTTTAGTTCAACGATCTCTCTAATTCTTTATGCTGCTATTAAATTAAATCTTTAGCAAGTGCCGGAAGTTGTTTATTAGTAAAGGTATTTAGACCAAGTGGCTCTACTTATCTAAAATTAAGGAGAGAGGAGAAAAATTATTCCACCTGCGAGTAGTTCTTTCTACGGTGAATCTTCAAAATATTAATTGATTTATTTTTGCATCAGTGATCAGTTGTAAATTCTTGATGGTGGATATTGACTGAAACCAAGGCTTTTTATTTTTATTTATTTATTGCACAATTATTTTAATTAGTTTTATTTAAATTATTTCTTTAATTACAAAACCCCCCAACTTTTGTTTGCGAAAACATAAAATTAAATTAATCATTCTCTGTGGGATCGACTCTTACTTGCACTACTACATATTTATTTTTAAAAAGTAAGATATTATTTTTTGGGTGCTCGCGACATCACACCAGACCTTTATTACATAGGGACATATTGAAATTTGATCCACACAGGAGTTTTATTACATGCCAGGGATTGAAAGTTAATGCCTTCTTTCTAGTACTTGAGAATAAGAAGTTTGTTCAAAATATACAAAGGTCTTAGAGACATCACATTGTCACACTTTATAGGCTTAGATAATTTGAATACAAAAAAACCTTTGTCTTGAAAGAATACATTCTATAAACCATGTTTATCCCAAAGTTTGTGGTCACTTTCTTCAACCATTTTGAAAGGAAAACGAGAATAAAGGAATCCCCCCACCAAACATGAATTCCAGAGGCTGTTACCCTCTTTGAGAACTTCGATACGGGGTCTAATAATTATAGGGCTATCAGCAGTGGAAGGAGGGGAAGAGGGAAATATTCAAAATTTTAAGTACGTTTGATCTCGCCCTTAGCAACTATTGAACTCCAGGATCTAGAGTTAGTGGGGACCGGACCAACAGGGGGGGGGGGGGGGGGGGCGAATTACCTGTGCAGAAGGCATATCAACATCATATAATCGAGCTTCAGGAGCAGATACTAAGATTTCACCTTTCTCTAAGGAACATTTTGATGGAGACCCAACTTCAAACGTGTTAGACGCAGCCTTTATTTGGGCCATTTGCTTAGCATTCATCTTTGTAGAGTCGTTTACTTCAGCAGTTCTGCTAGGATTTTTAACAGACATGTTTTGTGCATTACCCTGACTGGTACTGGAAGTGTAATGTTGATTTTAAAAAGAAATTATGAAACATCAAAATTATCTATAATAGTATTGGTTAAAATAGCTTTCGGTGAAAACCCAAAATTAATCAAAGACAAATTAATTTCCTCTTAACCTTTTGTGTTACTTCTAAGATTTTCATTGCATATTTGGACACAATTTATTTGAAAATCCATTATTATTATAAATTTAACCTTTAAAATATAATATTATAACAGTATCATAGAAAAAAAAATATGCACCTTAAGAGTTAATATATATATATATATATATATATATATATATATATATATATATATATATATAAACAAGGGCAAATGACAAAATTATCCCTCCAAGTATATGTCGATTTCATTATAATTTTTTTTGTTGATACTTTGAGATAACAATTCACGATAACCATATTTATGGGTACAAAATGAAATCCGTGTATACATAGAGGAACAATTTTGTCATTTTCCAAAACCTATATTATTTTTATTGTAACAATACAAACAAGTCTTTTAAAACAAAATTAAAAAATTAATAATAAGATAACAAAAATAGAGACTCACCGACGTCAAAGCCCCTCTCATGCAATTGAATCATGACTAATATACTATTTGCACCCTAAAGTTTACGTCAAATGTAAGGTTTACACCATAATATTTAAAATGTATCTAAATGTACCTTAAAATTATATTCCGCTAAATAAAATGCACACTCAGACGTTTTAACTGGTCAAAAATGACTAGCTATACCAATAAATCACATTTTGCAAGGTTAATTTAGGTATACTATATTATATTAAAATAAAGAAAATATGTTAAAATAAACTATAAACATTAAAAATATAATTAAAAATTAAACACTAAATACTATGACCCAATACTTAAACCCAAAACACATTAAATCAAATTCCCTTATCTCTCCCCTTCCCATCCGCACTGCTTTAACATTTCTGATGAAAGAAAGAGAAATCGAAACTACGAGCTAAAGTTTAAAACATACTCCACTTTCTGGGATAGATGTCTCAATGGAACTTGGGTTTTAAAAATGAATATTAAAGTCGGGAACTAAACATCAATTCAAAACAAAAACTTTAATTTTGGGTCAATTGATTAAAGATTGGGATTAACAAGTAAATGTAGATGGTGACATTACTGGGGTTTGTAATTAGAATCTTTTGTTGGAGCACTCGGTGAAGAGGAATGGAATAATGATTTGGCAAAAAAGTTGATTTATATTTTCAAGAGAGAATTGGAGTAAAAAAAGAATGGAAGGGTAAAAGTGATGAGCGTACCACTGTCGGCGCTAAGGTTGTAAAATGAACCAAACAGTTTGAGCTTGATTCGTACCCGCTCAACTAAAAGTTCGATTTGAGCTTGATTCGAATATGAGTAAAATTTAAAGTTCGATAAGTTACTCGAATCTCTTCAAATTGTAATTTTTTTTATTGATATTCGGCTTATATTCGCTCAAAAAGTTCAAACTGTTCGGGCTCAATTTAAGACCGTGCCCGATTCGATAGCTAAATGATTCTTAATCAAACTTTATTTCATACTCGTTAAATTTTATGTACCAAATTTGAATAACTCAATATTCGATTCGACTCGATTTATTTAAACCCTTAGTTGTCGCAGCCGTCAATCACCATCCCGCTGCATAATCGTTAACCGCATCATTGCCACTGTTACTGCTGTGACGCCCCCAAATCCGGGTAACATTTAACCTCGGATATGGTACTCACAGTACTACACTACCACATATCTATTCCCATACATTCCTTAAAAATATAACTTAATTACAATATTCTTACAAATTAAGACTTACATTAGTCCCAGATTACTAAAACTTTTACAAACTACAAATTATATAAATAACAAGTCATATTACATATTACTACTAAAAAAACGGTAATACATAGACTTAACAACTTCTAATCAGTTGTTTTTCCTTTTTCCTTATCGTTACCGGATCCTCCGACCTTCTCTGGCTTAGCTAAAGTATTATGTTTAAGCAAGAGTGAACAATTATGTTGCCCTGCAAGTATAAAATAGTTTATGAAATAATATTATATCATGATTATAATAATTATTTTTGGATAACCTTCAACAATTGTACAATAATTGTGAAGAAGTTTGAATAATTAGAAACAACAACTTTCTTTAATTTATAATCATTATCTTTCTTACTGAAAGGTCATAAGACCGTGAAATCATTAAGAACCTTAACAATCACTAAGACTGATAATTTTGGTAGGTCATAAGACCATAATCCGTTAAGAACATTACTAATTATAAAGACTGATAATATCTGAGATGTGTACTTTAGGGGATCAACCTATCGTACTCAATATTGTGTATAACATAACCATCTAATCATACTTACACGATAATCGAAATCATATGCTCGATTTTCAACTTTTTTCCCTACTATGATGGTTGTTCATTCTTATTTTTAACATAGGATTCCGCACCAAAATAATATGGTTTGGATTAGCTTTAAAGAATTATCATGAATTCAATATCTCATATCAAAAGTTCAGCTGAAACAAATGGCATAAACTTACATTATAAAAGCAGTTCATACATAACGAACTTTAACTTTAAAGCAGACCAATGTTCACATAATATTTCAGAAGCACTTACATGCGAACATGGCTTACAATTACTATTTAATGAACTTTAAGAGTAAGTTCAGATAGAATACTTGTCTCTTTCATCTTCTAAAGCTAACCTTAATTTATCTTTTCTCGTACGACCTTACATTTCTAATAGGTTGGTATACCAATTAGTCACTTATGACCCTACATATTTGTTAATTTAATCACATATTCGTCTTTATACATCCTTTAATATTTTGGACATTTTATAACATCTACATATCATATTCAGGTCTCTAAAAAATTAAATTTTAATTTTGAAAACCAGACCTAACTCGATATTGATTTGACCCAACTCGATATGGATTCTACCCGACCAATCAACTGACCTAACCCGACACAACCGCGCCAAGTTGGCAGATTTTAGAAAACTAGCCCGGCACTACCGCGCCATATTTTTACACTGGATATGGCACAGCCGCAACAAACCTCCAGAATTTTAAAAATTATTCAAACTCCGAGATTTTCACCTCTTACACTCAATATGTTCATAACTCACTCAAAATCACAAAGTTTTATACTTTTGAAAAATGTTTTCAATGTTATATTGATGTTCGAAAACATTACAACAGTTAGGGTTTTTCCAAAATGACAAGGTTTACATTCAAAACACTATGAACCCATTCTAGCTCCTTTTTCGTTTGTTCTAAAATAATTTATTTTCACAACTCATAGATCTATACATAAAACATGTGGATCTTTAAAATATTCAACCAAAGCAAGTTTGTTTACTTGAAAAACACAACATTCAAAACTAAGGTTTTTAAAGTTTAATTACCAACATTGGATTTCTTAGCTATATATTAATACCATTGTTATCTAAACACATATTCACCAACAATAACCCCTTATTCTTTCAGATCTACCATGATCCACCATAATAAACATCAAACTCCCACAATAACCATATAAACCACTTATAGACACAAAGTTAAAATAGATTAAGGTTTAAGGAAACTTTTAAACCTATTAGATGTTTTCCTCTTCTTTGCTAAGAGTTTTGTTAGGCTTGGATGCTCCACCTTTCCTTCTCTAAACTTTCTCCCTTAATAACTCACAAGCTTTCTTTCTATTTCTCTCAAAGCTCAAAATCTTTCCAATAATGGTATTTATAAAAGGGCTTGGCTATCTTATACATATATATATGTATTTATATATTTTTATCACTCTTTTGCCTTCTCCTATCCTAGCCTCATCCTAACCCCCAAAAGTCTTCTTACACAACCTTACACAAACCCACCAAGTCCCTTCTTGCTTCCTCTACCATTGGGGCTAATACCGAAAGTCCTACTCTAGCCCATCCTTATAGGGGATGCCGAATTTGGGCTCCCAAAGCCTTCAATTTCCAACTTTTTCCTTTTCTTTTAATACATACATGCATATATATACATATACACTAATGTGTGTGTGTGTGTATCCCTCCCAACACTTGACTTACCTTAGGCTACTAATTTAATTCTTCATTGGGTTTGCCATTAATTTTCATTGGGTTTCTCTACACATTTTAGTTGGGCTCTGGTTTTGGGGTTGATTCATTCAAGTCACTAGGCTTTAAACCCTAATGTCAATGCTTATAAATAACTTGGTTGTTTAACTAATCTTGGGTTTGCCACAATAATTAAGTTGGGCCTCCTACACAAGCAAATACAAGACACAATTTGCTTGGAAGTTTAATTAAATCATTTGGGCTTTATTTAAATTGCCCAACCAATCTAATACCATTCGTGTTAATTAATAACATAGACTTAAATCATGCATCATATAATCAACTTAATTAATTATATTGCATGACTTTCCTTTTTATTTCATCTTTAATTGTTAAATAAACACACACACACACACACACACACACACACACACACACACATATATATATATATAAGAAAATGATCCATAGCAAACACTAGCTATATCTGCTATTCCAACAAATATATATGGCATCGTTTAAATAATGATATAAGGGAAGAGACATAATGTCAGGTGCTAACTATGTTAGCCAACAGGAGAAAAAGAAAATTGAAACAAGCCGCTAACTAAGTTAATGGGTGGAAGAAATATTTTTGTTTTTTTTTTCATTTTTGTGCCGCTACCAAAGTACCGATTGCAAAATATATATACTTTATTTAAATTCCTACTAGACTTCCTAATGTATAACCTTTTTTTTTTCCTTACAGGTTGAGAGTGCCAAGTCCTTTCTTGACAAATGTTTCAAGTTCAGGATGCTCCTCTATATGCTCTCATGAAAGAGGGATGGGACCGACAGTATGCTACATATGACAGCT
The DNA here is from genome assembly GCA_947179155.2 of Hedera helix. NCBI lineage: Eukaryota > Viridiplantae > Streptophyta > Magnoliopsida > Apiales > Araliaceae > Hedera > Hedera helix. The sequence continues at coordinate 26,664,964 of OX359270.1, forward strand.
TTGTCAGGGGCTAGAAGGAGTCTTAGGCGCGGTCAGACGTAGAAAAACATTTGTCACCGCCCGATGTCTACATCCCTAACCCCCAATCTACTGATGTGCAAAATTTAACAGTGGTCGATGTCTACATCCCTAGCTCCCAAGCTGGTGCACCGCAACCTACGTGGGATGAGAGTTTATCGAATTTCATTGACTTGGAGGCTGAAGTAGGTATATAGATTGAAGCAGCTGCTCCCAATACTTCATATGGAGATAAGGGTTCGCCAACAAAGTTACTACGGGACTACAAAGTACAATGGATTAACGAAAATATGTTCAATAAGGCTCATGTGAATGCTGACATTTTTCCTGTATCTCACTCTCATCAGTTTTACACATTGCATCGTGATGATTTCGTAAGTTTATACCCTATTAACTAGTTGTACGAACATGTAATGGATGCATATATGATACTTCTGTGGGATAGAGAGAAAAAATATCGAAGAGTAGGGATTAAAAGGTGGGCCCGATTTGGTTTTATACCTTCCTTCTTTATGCATTTGGGTTTAACTGTTCTGCCTATCAGGGATAAAAAGTCAGTACAAAACTTCCACAGTAACTACACTGAACCACTTGTGGGCCCCCCATTGCATGAGTGCGAATATATTTTCATGCCTTTAGGTAGTCCGCGTAATCATCATTTTGTTTTGTTAGTTTTTGCGGTGCAACAATTGAGGATTAATGTCCTTGATCCGTTGTATAATGACACTCTTTACATGAAATTGACTACTATGTACAAAGATTACATTGACATAACGATACGTTTAATTTTTGTAAGTAGTATGCGTTTAAATTGATATGATGTATAAAATGTGTTTTATTTGATTTCATATTTAATGTAAATCTAACCGGGTACTTTTTGTAGGCACAACTGATACCATTCACATTGCGTATGGGAAATCCAATGGGCTACTGGCCGACAAGTCCCAAAAGTCAACATTGTGACGTAACGACCGATGCAAGATAACAATTCTGATTGTGAAAATTTTGTTTGTAAATATGTTGACTACTATGTATGGGGAGATATTGACCTACAACAACAGAAATGGTCGGTTGAAGATGTTGCAATTTTTAGATATAGGATTTGTCATGAACTTCGTAAGTGTAAAACGAGAGATATACCTGCTAATGTATTGTTTTAGGAGTAATAATTTTGTATATGGTCTGAAGTATTCAATAATTTTACCTAAGTCTTGGTATGTATAAGGTTTGGGGTTCATTTTACATAAGACAATTTTATTAGACATGACAATACAATACAATACAAGTACAAATAATGATTGACAAATTAAATGTCAACCATGATTTTAATAGTGTATATGTTTATGGCCTTATAAAATACATAACTACAAATATGTTTTCCACAAGTTAAAATCATCCAATGCCACCACTTTGAAAACATAAATGAAACAAGCTAAAATTCACATATAATGATTACTCACTTTAAAAAAAAATTGTGCAATACATAAATGACCGAAGTTAAAAATGTCCACCGATAATTATTTCTTGGGTTCAGGAATTCCTAAAACTCTATAATGATTACGCTTGTCACTATTGGTTTCAAAGCCACACATGACACATTTTCTGTGAGACTTACTGCCACCTATTTTCTCAAAAGCACTTTTGATTCTCGATTTTTTTTTTGGCCCTTTGTTTGAGAAACAATTGGTGGAAAAAAATATTGTTCTTCCTCTACAACCTCTTCGTCTGCATCATCATCCTCCAATCCCATCTCCTCAGGTTCATCGTCAAGTACATCGATATTATTCTCATTCGGGGTCATATTGATCAACAAGGGCTTTTCCACTTGCATTTAGTTATAGTATAGTTTTGTATCCTCGAACTGAGTAAGCAACTTTAGTAGCTAACTCTTGGAAGTCAGTAATCAGATGGTTGTACTTCATTATTTGATTCTGTTCAAAGTCGGTAGTCATTTGAGGAGGGGCAACTTCTTCAACAATACTCTTGTTTGCATCTCTTGTCCACCGATGAAGTATCATGTCTCCTGGAATTTCGACAATATTTTTGAATGTGAAAAATCTCAGAATGTGCCTACAAATTTGACTAAAATGTGAAAACAGTTGGCAAGTACATGTTATGGTGTTGGACTGACGATTGTTAGTGACCTCATGATATATTCGGGAATCTTCAATTGCATCTTCTTTGTACACTGTATATACCTTTGTGTCAATAATACAAAGTTCACTTACTTTGTGAATGTTGTACTTCATGGAATCTAGAAGTTGAACTTGAAAACATCTAAACATCTCTTTAGTATACACTTTTGTAGCATGGACTTCCAAAGATGATCCACAAATTAAGCTCCTTTTTCGATGAACGGTTACGTAGTCGACTTTTCTCTCCTTCAAGAATTGTTTCTCAATAGCCTTTTGACTTTTCACGACAAATTCCTTTATGCCTATTGAAGCATTCACATATCTATTAAAAAATTTATTCATACCTTCGCTTCTTTTGGTAGTTGTCATTTCAGCAGCAAAAAAATCTCTTTGTGTATACCTGTATCCATTTTTCCTTGACATTGTACAAACTTCTGAGCCACTTATTGTTATGTAATTCATAGTCCCTCAATAGGACATCTTAACGCTCCTCAAATTTGCCAATTGACAAAGAATTGTAGACACATTTGTTAAAATCAAATTTAAATGATTGGTGTTCAACATATATATGGTGCAACTTTTCAGGAAACTTATTACTAATATGCCAAGAACACAGTATATGATGAGTGTTTGGGAATACTCTCGCAATAACATTACTCATGGTTTTATCTTGGTCAGTGATGATACTTACAGGTGTCCTGTAGTCCATTGCTTGGAGCTATGTTTGTAAGAACCAAACGAAAGTTTCCTCAGTCTCATCTCTTAACAATGTAAATCCAAACAAAATTGACTGATAATGGTGGTTAACTCTAGTGAATGGAACAAATGGCATGTCATACAGATTTGTCCTATACGTAGTGTCAAATGTCACAACGTCTCCAAAATGTTCATACATTAATCTTGATAGAGCGTCTACCCATAAAATACACGAAATGCAGTTGTTATCATTTACTCTAACATTGAATTTTTTTTGACTCACACTTCCAGATTCAAGTTTTTTCAAATAATTGATTGCAGCTTGAGCATCATTTTCATCTTTAGAATCATGCTTTAAATCCCTGATAACATTCCTTATATCCTTATTAGTAAAGCCTACGGTTTGCATCCCACCACCTATTGTGCTCAAAATGTTCATCATCCTACTAAGCCCAATACCAGACTAATTTAAAGTGTCAATTAATTGTCTTGCTACTAGAGTAATATTCCTATGTGTTTCAATCAAATCTACTTTGCTGGGTGTCACTAATTGATGATTGTGACTTAACTTTAGAGTTGAAATAATACAGTGCTATTCTTTTTTATTATGCATAATAAACATTCTAGCTTTACATAATGTGCATCCTATATAATATCTTTGTCTTGTTATTTTTCCAGTAGGACATTCATCATCTGGGATATTTTTTAAAGATGTTGATCTACCGGTTTTTTTACAAACATATAACCTATAAGACAAAATAGAAGTATCAACATGTTTATGACTTGTAGCAATTCTAATCTCAAATCCATTATTGTGTGCATAAGCTCTATAAAAATTTTCTGCATCTTCAACATTAGAAAATAATTAACTAATATATAGGACCATTTCAATTCTACTACTTTCACCTTCATTCACAAACTCAGATTCATTTGTACAGTGTAAACTAGCACACAATTCTGATGCAGTAGATAAAAATATATTTGCAGCAGGCATTGAAGTCATTGACAAAAACTTACAAAATTATAAATGGATGTTGTATTGCCAAGATGCCAGAAACGCTCTGTAACGACCCCGAAATTCGACCAACTTTATTACCTTAAATTTCATATTTGTTATTCATTATTTTCTTAATGTCCAAATTTCGGTCTGTTAATAAATCTTTAATCACCTTAATTGATCCATTAGCTGATTCCAAAATCATCAATTACCAAATTTTCGGTATAAATTTTTCTTTTTCTCAATCATTGTATTAAAATATTTAAATATGTAAAATCCTTATATCTCAATCCTAGTCCCTAGATCGCAACCTTTACCTTTTCTTTTCTTTCTGTTACAAATATCGTAAAGCTCAACATTTAAAATTTAATATTGTATATATCCATACAACATCTTTCGTTTCATAATCATAATTAACTCATTTATCGTAACATCTATCTAGTACAATCACAATTCAAAATTTAACTTTACTTATCCTGTCTGGATTCAACATATATGAACATACAAAATATCAATATAAACTTAATAACTGTATTCACATTAAATTATGTTATTGAAATATAATAATAACATTCACAACCTTCTGTGATTATCCGTCTTTATATCATCTGATATTTTTGAAATTTATTTCTTTCCTGCAAAAATATATATATTAAGCAAGTAATGAGCACAACGGCTCAGCAAGTTCAACAGTTAATACATTTCATGCTTCACGTAGCACATACCTTAACATGCTCTGTGTGTGTCATACATTATGTGTTGTGTTTTTACTCGAGCAATATATCTCATATATATATATATATATATATATATATTCATATCATTGCACAAAGCACACATTGTGGTCATATTAATCACGTATCACATAGCACATAATTTGTATACATTTAGAACAAGAATTACATATCATAACAATGCAACATTTAACATAAAAGGACTGAAGAACTTGTCTGTCGTCCAATTATTTAAATTGATAGCTCAAAACCCTCTCTTGATCAACCTATGATCATAAAATAATCAAATAATAATTATTTATCCTCTTATGATATCAATTTAATTAATTAATACCATTTCTGGGCTAATTATTTAATAATATGGTTAATTATATTAATCTCGTTCCTCAATAAATTAATTTAACTTAATATCATACTCCTTCAATACGGACAACCCGGCTCATTGGACAAATTTTAACATATTTGGTTGTCCGAAAAATTTATTTAATCATTTTCTAGCTTGTAACCTTATTAGATTAATATTTAAACATTTAAATATTAATCCCCAATATTTAATATTTAAACAAAAATATTAAATTTAATATCCAAATATCATTTCTATATTTTTAGTATTTTTCTATAATTTTCTATGATTTTTAAATAATTTTTAAACATTTATTTCAATTAAAACTAATTTTTGGGGGCAATTTAGTAATTTCGGCGGCTTTGGGACATAACCGGAATTTTTCGAAAAGTCCAGGGGCATTTTTGTAATTTCCGCAATGTTAAGGACTTGTTCGGTATTTTCTGGAATGGCAGGGGGCATAACCGTAATTTCCGAGCGTCTAGGACACGCTCGGTATTTTCCAGAAAGGGCAGGGGCACGCTGGTAATTTTCAGCGTTGCCGTCGGTCGCGCATTGCGCGCGGCCCGACCCTTCCGACGCCAAAACGGCATCGTTTCTTGTCGTTTCCAGAAGCCTCCGCGCATTGCGCGGCAGCTTCTTCTGCACGCCCCAAAACGGCGTCGTTTCAAGCCGCGTTAGCGCGACAGCCTTTTCTTTTCTTCTTCCTTTCCTTCGCGAACAGTACACCAACTTTTCACAAATTTCACCATTTTTGCTCACTTTTTCACCACAAAATAACTCTAAAAATCATGAAATTCATAGGTATACATCTAAAAATTATTTAGAATAAGGCCTAAATATAAATTAGTACCCTGAATTTTTAACGTTTTTCCACTTTGGGGATTAAACTCTTAATTTTTTCAATTAAGTGATTAAACTTTTAATTTTTTCCACTTTGGGGACTGACTTATCTGTTTTTTCAATTAGGGGATTGAACTTTTAATTTTTTCTACTTTGGGGATTGTCTTCTCAATTTTTTTTAATAATAATAATAGTAATAACAATAATAGTAATAATAATAATAATAATAATAATAATAATAATAGTAATAATAATAATAATAATAGTAATAACAATAATAGTAATAAGAATAATAATAATAATAGTAATAATAATAATAATAATAATAATAATAATAATAATAATAATAATAATAATAATAATAATAATAATAATAATAATAATAATAATAATAATAATAATAATAATAATAATAATAATAATAATAATAATAATAATAATAATAATAATAATAGTAATAACAATAATAATAATAACAATAATAATTATGATAATAGTAATAATAAAAAAAAAGTTAATAATAATAATAATAATAGTAATAGTAATAATAATAGTAATAATAATAATAATATTAATAATACTAATAATAATAATAATAATAATAATAATTATAATAATAATTATAACAACAACAAAAATAATAATAATAATAATAATAATAATAATAATAATAATAATAATAATAATAATAATAATAACAATAATAATAATAATACTAATAACAATACTATTACTACTACTACTACTAATAATAATAACAATAATAATTATAATAATAGTAATAATAATTACAATAATAATATTAATAATAATATTAATAATGATAATAATAAAAATATTAATAGTAATAGTAATAATAACAATTATTATTATTATTACTATTATTATTATTATTATTATTATTATTATTATTATTATTATTATTATTATTATTATTATTATTATTATTATTATTATTATTATTATTATTATTATTATTATTATTATTATTATTATTACTATTATTGTTATTACTATTATTATTATTATTATTATTACTACTATTATTATTATTACTATATTATTATTATTACTATATTATTATTATTATTATTATTATTATTATTATTAAAAATTGAGAAGACAATCCCCAAAGTGGAAAAAATTAAAAGTTCAATCCCCTAATTGAAAAAACAGATAAGTCAATCCCCAAAGTGGAAAAAATTAAAAGTTTAATCATTCAATTGAAAAAATTGAGAGTTCAATTCCCAAAGTGGAAAAACGTTAAAAGTTCAGGGTACTAATTTATATTTAGGCCTTTAGAATAATTATACTAATTATCTACAATTTTTCCATAAAATTATTTTATAATCTAAAATACCAAAATAATTCTAATAAAAATATTTTTATACCTTCAAAGCTTAACTTTCTTCCTTTGATGGCTCCAAAACTTTCTCCTTTCTTGGTGGTGATCTATTTCGGTGGTGGCATGGTGGCTACGGTGGTGGAGGATAGAGAAAAAAGAAAATGAAGAGAGAGTTTGTTTTATTTCTTGTTGATTTGTTTGATTTTCTTTTTCCCTTTTTATTTCTTTTGGTTGCTATTTACAACCAAAGCTAACTTTGGCAAAATCCATTCCACCGACTTAACTTTCCAACGCCACCACCGACTTAATTTTCGGATAAGTTAGCATGTAACTTAATTATTTTAATACATTACATAATTATTACATGTAATAAATATTTTATATAATGTATATAAAATATTTATTTTAATTTACCAAAAATCATAACATGATTTATAAATAATATTTAGACCTCTTTTGGTACTTTGCATGATAAATTTTGTACACGCATAATAACATGCATGTAATTATATTAGGTAATTTGTAATATCCCGAATATTTAAATGAATTAGAAATAAAATATTTAATATTTAATAAAAGGTTGGTACTATTTCGTCATAAGATGATTCAACACCATAAAGTATGCTTTATGGTGTAGGAATTATTAACGATGAAATTCTCAACGGACTGTCAAGATGATACGGTAACATGAAGTCATAAATGATTTTGATTTATAAAGGTATGTCAGAACTATAAGTCAATACCATTTGACTCGACTTGATATTTTGAAAAGTTTTGACATGATGAATGTTTTAAAAAATTCTGTGAATTATAAATTATTAAAAGTAAGTCTATGCTAATTGATCTGGCTAGACAAACGTTGAAGAAATAGAAGTCTGAGCTATTGATTCAGCTAGACGAATTTTGAAATATATTGAATTCACATTCTTTGAAAGTTAAAAACTAAACAAATTTCTTTTGAATGAATTCTAAGGCTGAGATGAACAAAAAGATTAAGAACATTGCAGGTTGATCGAATGGTCACCTGGCATAACAAGACACAGGCATTGCAGATTGATCATCTGGCGTGCCAATGTATGGTGAAACATCCATCACTTTAATGACAGATTGATCCACTGTCAGGGTTTACAGTATGAAGTACTCGGGGAGCGAAGTACTGTTAAACCGGGATAAATGTTCATTCAGCATAGCATGAAAGTTTTTCCTAAATAAAATTTTGGATTCCTCTATTCTTATGAAGATTGGATGGTAGGATGGGATAGTATTATTTAAGTGTGAATGAAAATGAAAGTAATAATTGTGAAGTAAATAGATTATGAAATGTGATGAATTAGAAAATTGTAATGTGCAATGACTGCGAGAAAGGAAGGAAAGAAAAATATGTGGAAAAAATGCAAAATAATTGTGTATGTTGTAAATGAGTGAGATATTAGTACATAGAAATTTCAAGGACGAAATTTTATGAAGGAGGGGTGAATGTGACACCCAGAATTTTTGGAGTAATTCCAAATAAGGATTATAATGGGATTAAGTAAATATTAGTATTTAAAGTTTAATGTTAAATAATAAAGGTATTAAGGACTGATTTATGGAATGTGAAGAAGATTCATGAATATGAATTAAGAAGAGAAGGATGAAGGTGCAGAAGATAAATTATATGTAATAGAGAGTATGAAATAAGTGGGTTGAGTAAGAGTAAGTATTTAAAGTTTAATGTTAAATAATAAAGGTATTAAGGACTGATTTATGGAATGTGAAGAAGATTCATGAATATGAATTAAGAAGAGAAGGATGAAGGTGCAGAAGATAAATTATATGTAATAGAGAGTATGAAATAAGTGGGTTGAGTAAGAGTAAGTATGATTAAAGAGATAAAATTTTCTGAGAATGAGAAATTAAAGAAATTATAAATTAAGTTAAGAATTTAAATATTCTAACAGTTATGATCATTATGGGGATATTCATGTGAATTACAAAAAATTAAAGAGGTAAAACATGATTATTATGAAATTAGTTATTATTTATCAAGGTAAAAGTATAGCAAGATGTTATAATAAAATACGTATGATTATTACAACAATTATGATTCCGAGGACGGAATCCTGTTAAGGGGGGAAGAATGTGAGGATCCAAATTTCCAGGATTTCTTTAATAATATTAAATGAGAATTTAATTGATAAAATTATCAAGGTTGTTTAAATTAATTATTATATTATGTGAGATAAAATTATCAAGGTTGTTTAAATTAATTATTATATTATGTGATTTAAGGTATGTGAAGGGATTTAATTGATAAAATTAAATCAGTATAGAGATGGTGATAATTGATGTTGATTTAAATTAATTGAAAAGTAAATAAATTGTTTAAAAATAATTTATGAAAAAATAAAAGAAATTATATGTAAAGGTACAATAAATTGTACAATAAAATTATTGTGAAGGTGCAGGAATTATTATTTAAATAATGTTATTAGATATGAATATATATACATTTGTGTATATATGTGTTATGTTTAATTGTGGTTATTATAAATGTTATTAATTATGGAAGTAAAAGGATTAATAATTAAATTAATCCAATTTTTAAATGAAAAGCGAATGAGGAAGTTAATAAAATTGTAATTATTGGTTTTAGATTTAATTAAGAATTATGGTGAAAATTTAGAATTTGATTGAGAAGAAATGTAATTATATAAATTATATAATAATAAATTATATAATTTATATAAGAAAATTAATGTAATGTATAAAGGAAATTATAATTATATAAATTATATAAGGAATAATTATATAATTTATATAAGAAAATTAAATTAATTAAGGATGGAAGAAAATTTTATAAATTGTATTTGTGGAAAATGGAAATAATTAGAAAGGAATAGTGTAATTATATAAATTATATAATATTAAATTATATAATTTATATAAGAAATTATTGTGAATATTAAAGAAATTGAATAATAAATAAGAAAAAAGAATGTTTTAAGTTATTAAAAATTATATTTATGTATAATGGAATTATTATGATTTTTATGAAAAATAATATTTCGGAAACGTGAACATGTTAATGTAACATGTTATCCAAGTAACGGAGTGAAAAATTATGAAAAATAATTTTTATAAGTTATATGAATTATTTTATGATTTTTGGAGGTATAAATTACCTCATATAATTACATGCATGTGGTTATGCGTGTACAAAATTTGTCAAGAAAAGTACCCAAAAGAGGTATTAATATTATTGATAAATCATATTATGATTTTTAGTAAATTAAAATAAATATTTTATACTTATTATATAAAATATTTATTACACGATATAATTATGTAATGTATAAAAATACCTCATTTATGCAAGCTATACGCAATTTGAAAAATCTGGAAGCTTCAAAGTCGGCGGAATGGTTTTTTTGTTTAGAATTTGGTTAAGTTGCAAGTTGTATAAAAAGCAAACAAAAAGAAAATAAAAGGGATAAGAAAGAAAAGAAATAAGAGAACACAAAGCTTTCTCTTCCTCTTCCAACCGAACACCACCATCCTAGCGACCACCGACCACCATGGCTACAAGAGGGAAAAGAAGATATTGGAGCCATCATGAGGATGAATTATAAGCTTCAAGGAAAGGATTTTAGAAGGTATAAATTAATTTATTTGATTTGTTTTATATTTATTGATGATAAAATAATTTTGTAGAAAATTAGTAAATAATTAGGATAATTATTCTAAACAATTTTTGGATGAAGATATGTTGATTATATCATGTTTGGAATATTTATGTTGATATTTTTATGTGCAAAAAATGGAAAAATGTGGGAAAGGTGGCTACTGTTTCGGCAGCAGGAAGGAGAAGAAACAGGGTCGTCGCGCAATACGCGGCGGCCTATTTTTTTTCGTGTGCTGGGAATAAAACAGCGTTGTTTGAGGGCAGAATAGGGGGGTCGCACGTTGCGCGGCTGAAGTTTCTGGAACAGGCAAGGAAACGACGTCGTTTTGGCCGACGTACGCGGGGAATTACCGTAATGCCCCCAGTCTTTTCCGGAAAGGACCGCCGTGTCCTTTAACCTCGGCAATTTACAGAAATGCCCCTAGAGTTTCCGGTAAATTCCAATTGTGTCCCTTGGCCCGTTAAAATGACGGTAATGCCCCTGAACTTTCTGGGAAATTCCGGTTATGTCCCCAAGGGCGCGAAAATTACCAAAATGCCCCCAGAACTTGTTTTTAATTAAATAAATGTTTAAAAATTGTTTAAAAATCATAGAAAATTATAGAAAAATACTAAAAATATAGAAATGATGTTTGGGCATTAAATTTAATATTTTTGTAAAAATATTAAATATTGGGGATTAATATTTAAATGTTTAAATATTAATCTAATAAGGTTACCATCTAGAAAATGGTTAAATAAAATTTTTGGACGACCAAATATGCTAAAATTTATCCGATAAGCCGGGTTGTCCGTAGTGGAAGTATTTATATTAAGTTAAATGATTATTTTTAAGGAACGAGGTTAATATAATTAACCTTATTAGTTAATAATTAACCCGGTACCCTAAAATAAATCGCCGGGTAGGGTTAATTACATTATAGATGATATTAATTAATTAAATTAATATCATAAAAAGGATAAATAATTATTATTTGATTATTTTATTATCATAGGTTGATCGAGTTAAGGTTTTGAGCTATTTATTGGAGATCCAGGCAAGTTCTTCAGTCCCTTTTATGTTAAATGTTGGACTGTATGATATGTAATTCTTGTTTTAAATGCATAAAAATTATTTGCTATGTGATACGTGAGTATATGACCACAATGTGTACTTTGTGCAACGATATGAATATATATGAGATATATTGTTATGGTAGAAGCACAAGCACATGATGTATTACACACACTGAGCATGATAAGGTATGTGATATGTGAAGTATAACTGTTGAACTTGCTGAGCCGTTGTGCTCATTACTTGCGTAATAAACATTTTTGCAGGAAAGAAATGAAATTCAAGAATATTGGATTATGTTAGAGATGAATTGCCTAGAAGGTAGAAAACGTGACTGTTATATTGTTAATATTAACATTCAATGTGAGAAATTTGTTAATTTACTGTGATGAATTGTATGTATATATAAGTTGAATCTGAATATGATAGAAGTTCAATGATGAACTGGGATTGGTCAGGATAATTATTACGGTAGAAATTATTATATGTTTGATTACGAATAATGATACAAGGAATATTTGTATGGATATGAATGGTATTAAAATTTGAATGCCGAGCTTTATGATACAAGTGAGAGAAAGAAAAAGTAAAGGTTGCGATCCATGGGACTAGGATTGAAATGTAAGGATTTTAATTATTCAACTATTTTAATATAACGTTTGAATTGAGAAAGAGAAAAAGAAAAATTTATACCGAAAATTTGGAAATTGATGATTTTGAAATCAGCTAATGGATCAATTAAGGTGATTAAAGATTTATTAACGAACCGAAATTTGGATGTAAGGAATATAATGTTAAATAAACATGAAAATTAAGATGATAAAGTGGGTCGAATTTCGGGGTCGTTACATGCTTGCTTTAATTTTTGTGGTGAGTCTTTTCCCACAAAATCCTCACCAACTAAGTTATGGGCTAACTTTCTTGTGCAAGTATCCAAGTAGGAGCATTATGAATTATAGATATAATTTTTGTATCTAATAATTTTACAAGTATACTTGAAATGATAAACATTACATTTCATTTATTTTTCTAAGTTCCAAAAGAGAGAGTTGAGAGAAATAGCTTGGGAGAGTAAGTATTTTGAGAGAGAGCATGGAGAAGGTAGAGAAAGAGTTTTTTTGTTCATGTCTTCAAGTTGCACAACCCATTTTGGAAGAAAAATGAAGATAGCCATAAAAATGAGGTAATGGTTATTTTAAATGTAGTTTATTTTTAAATTAAAAAAAAAAACCAACATGTGAGTATAAACATGTTAATGTAGTTAATAATATGTAATAGTAATATTTATGTCATGCTTGAGTTTAATATGCTTGGTTTGTATTTTGGTATAATTTATATGCTAAAAACATGTGTTTGGTGGTGTTAAATCAAGTCTCAAAATAATGACCAAAAATAATTTTTATAATACCTAGATTTAATGTTATAATATTATAGAACATTAAATCATGAGAAAAACAAAGTTTGGATCACTCAAAATGGAGTTATACACAAAAAGTTATGATTTGTAGTAGTTTATGTGATATAATAATTTTATGAAAAAAATGGTATTAAATCATGAAAAATTAAATTTTCATGTTATAAATTGATATCAAGTGATTGGTAATTTTTTTGGATTTTTATTGAGGAGTTAAAGTTTATTTGAAGGTATAATTTTCATTAAAGTGGGTACTGTAGCTAATCTGTTGGAAGAAAAAAAATGGTTGGCCGCGCAATGCGCGCCAGCAGGTTTCCTCGCCAGACGCGGTATAATACGACGTTGTTTGGCTTATCAAAAACCGTCCTCGCGTGTTATACGCGGAAGCCAGCAAATTCTGCCGGATGCCAGTACCAAACGACGCCGTTTTGGCGTAGAAAAATTTTACTCCGTGCGTACGCGCGGAACCCAACAGTCGTTCCTCAAAACGGCACTGTTTCGGGCCGTTGAATTTGTCAGCGCGCGCAATGCGCGATACATAGATTTTGGCTGAAATTACAGTTTTGCCCCTCCGTCCAGTTTTTCGGCGTAATTACAGAAACGTCATTCGGGTTAATTTTAATTAATTTAAATATTTAAAAATTAATTTAAAATTATAACAAAAATAATAATAATACAAAAATGATATTGGGGAGGATATTTTTCATTAAGTTTAATATTTAAATATTTTAAATATTAATCTAGTTAGCTAAATTTATGGTTAAGTTAAATAAATAAAGATTTCATTAATTATTTATTATTTAAAATGTTAATAATGAATAAAGGTGATAAATTAGAAATTATTATTTAATTCCTATTAAATAATAATTAAAGAGAGATAAAAATTATAAAGTAATTATTTATTATTTAAATATTACTAAATAATAAATAACGATAATTAAGTAATTAATTATTATTTAATTAACATTAAATAATGATTAATGGAAATTAAGTTATTAGATTAATAATTATTTAATTTAAATAATAAATAAGGATGAATAATTTGATTATTATTTAACCTTAAATAATAATTAAAATTAATTAAATAATTAATTATTATTTAATTAACATTAAATAATAATTAAAGAGGATTAAAATTAGTAAACTATTATTTAATTTCCTTAAATTAAATAATAAGTGAGGTTAATTACTTGGTTATGAATTAGTTGATTAATATTAAATTAAAGAAGGTTAAAATTAAATCAATAAATATTTATTATTTAATTATTATTAAATAATAAGTAAGTACAATTAGTTATTATTTATTTTAAGTAATAACTAAAGATAATTAATTAATTTCTATTTAATCAAGATTAAATAGTAATTAAATAGAGATTGAGTTAATAAAATAATTTGAATTTAATTAGGCTTTAATTAAACAATTGTAATAAGTTGTTTAAGGATTTAATAAGTGTCCAACACTTAAGAAAAATATTTTCTAGATTATTAACCTATTTTGATTGAGGGTCTATAAGGTTAATAATATTGCTTTGACTAATGTAAATTATGTGTTAGTACTTATGTGTGGTAGATAAGTTCCTTAATGAGCGTATAGTTGTACAAATACGCTGTACTAATTATTAAACCAACTTTATTAATGTTAGGTCTTTCAAAGCCAGTTAGTTAAAGCTAGACATTAATTGTAGCTGAGCAAACAGACAAGTTTCTTAAACCCTACTCAATTTATATTCGAGCAGGATATATTATTTTATTGTTCAAGTTCCTAACTTAAACTCAAGTTATTATGTTTCAAGCATGCTAGCTGGTTAATTCTGTATAATTATTCCACCTCTTTAAATTGTTGATTCGCACATAATGCTTGTTGCATGTGTTCATCAGGTATGAAAGGCTGATCACCTTCATTACCATAAGGTTCAGTTAAATTTGTTCATAGTCATTATTGACACTCAACATTAATTAATTCAGTCATTCAATTATGGAAATTATGATTCGTACTCTTTCACAATTATTATATTGTTGAAAATCCAAAAGCTTATTCTTTCTTTCAATCATGATATATCGTTATTGTATTTAAACTTGCTGAGCAAAGTCGTTGCTCACTCTTGCTATATCATGATAACAAATTTCAGAATAATACGAATGTCCGAGGAGAGACGGAGACAGAAGCAAAAGACAAGATTATAGTGTTATGCATTATAACTAAATTGTTATATGATGTAAGTAATTTTATAAACCTTTTTATGAATCTAAAGGTATATCTGTAAGTTAAGGTTAGAAACCTTGGGAAATGTTGTAGAATAAACAAATTATGTTTATATATTCCGCATTAGTTATAGAACATGTATGAAGATGATGTATCGTGACGTACCAAGTCTAGAGTTCAAGGAACCCGAATTTGGGGGTATCACATAATTTATACCTCCAAAATTCATAAAATAATTAATCTAACATATAAAAATTATTTCTCTCAATTTTTCACTTCGTTACTTGGACAACATGTTACATTAACATGTTCACATTTCTGAAATATTATTCCTCATAAAAGTCATAATAATTCCAGTATACATAACCATAATTTTTTAATAACTTAAAACATTCATTTTTCCTCATTTAATTTCATTTCTTTAATATTCACATTAATTTCTTTATATATAAATTATATGATTTAATATTATATAACTTATATAATTACATTCTCCTTTTAAATAACTTCTTATATAATCAATAATTATATATTTATTAATTCTCTCGTTATTTTAATACTCTTATAGAAATTATATAATTATCCTTATATAATTTATATAATTGTAATTTCCTTTATACATCACTTTAAATTTTCTTATATAAATTATATAATTTTTTATTATATAATTTATATAATTACATTTCTTCTCAATTAATTTCTAAATTTCCACCATAATTTTTAATTAAATCTAAAATCAATAATTACAACTTTATTAACTTCCCCATTTGCTTTTCATTTAAAATTGGATTAATTTAATTATTACTCCCTTAATTTTCATAATTAATAACATTTATAATTATCACTTAAACATATACATTTATATATATATAAATGTATATATCTACATATCTGATTTCATATATTTCACATTACCAGATAACCTCAATTAAATCATAATTTCTACATTTCCATAACAATTTAATTGTACAATTTATTGTACCTTTACCTGAAATTTCTCTTGTTCTTAATAAATTATTTTTAAACAATTTATTTACTTTTCAATTATTTCAATTCAACACCATTTACCACCATCTCTGCACAGATTTAATTTATCAATTGAATCCCTTCACAAACCTTAAATCACATAAAATAATAATTTATTTAACAACCTTGATAATTTTATCAATTAAATTCTTATTTAACACTATTAAAATAATCCTGAAAATTCGGATCCTCACACGCTCAGATTCTGAAATTTTTTAGAGAAGATAACTGAACTTTGTTTAAATGAAAATGCAGCAGCGGTAACAAGCATCAAATGACTTATTTATAGGATTGTTTAGGGTTAGTAAAATGAAGGCGTGTAGGGTCTACCATTATCTTAGGTAGCGGCTAGTATAAAATTAAATTTTCTTATAAATTTCTCCAACCCGTTAACTTAGTTAGCGGTTAGTGCAGTTTTTATTTTTATTTTTTTTATGCAACCCGTTAACTTAGTAATCTTTTTAATTTAATTTGTGCCACCGCGTTAATTTTGGTAGCGGCACAAAAAAGAAAAAGAAAAAGAAAAAACAAATAATTCTCACCCGTTAACTTAGTTAGCGGCTTATGCATTAAATTATTTATTATAATTTTTTTTTTGCAATTGGTACTTTGGTAGACAAAAAGGAAAAAGAAAAAAAAAATTCTCCAACCCGTTAACTTAGTTAGCGGCTTGTACATTATTTTTTTTAAAAATAAAAAATAAAAAATTCTCCACCTGTTAACTATGTTAGTAGCTTGTACATAACTTTTTTTTTTTTTGCAGTTGGTACTTTGGAAAAATAAAAAATAAAAAGAAAATAAATTATCTACCCATTAACTATGTTAGCGGCTTCTACATTATTTTATTTTATTTTTGGTACTTTGGAAAAACAAAAAGTTCTCAACCTGTTACCTATGTTAACGGGCTGCATTATTTTTTATTTTTTATTTTTTTTATTTTTTTGTAGTTGGTACTTTGGAAAAACAAAGAGAAAAAAAAAAGATTTCTTCACCCGTTAATTATGTTAACGTCTTGTATATATATATATATATATATATATATATTACTATATTTTGCAATCGGTACTTTGGTAGCGGCACAAAAAGGGAAAAAATATATATTTCTTCCACCTGTTAGGTTAGTCAGCAGCTTGTTTCAATTTCCTTTTTCTACTATCCATTAACTTAGTTAGCGGCTGGCATTATATCTCTTTCCTTGGATCATTATTTAAATGGTACCAGATACTTTTGCTGAAATAGTAGATATAGTTAGTGTTTGATATATATATATATATATATATATATATATATATATATATATATATATATATATATATATATATATACAATTATATCTTTTCATAAATCTTACCGATTAACGTCATTTCATTCCTAATAAAGTTACACAGAATTCTTGGTCATTACATTATTCTCCCTTATAAGGATTTCATCACCGGAATCAATATTATAAGATTAATTTAAAAATATTAGGATAATTTTTCTTCATCTTTTATTCGAGTTCTCAAGTGGATTATTCGGTAAAGTGGTTTATTCATACTACCTTCACAGAAGGTATTACTTTATTTTTCAAAACTTGTTCTTTTCTGTCAATTATTTGAACAATGATTTCTTTATACGTTAAATATTTTTCAACCTGAATAGGTTCTTATTCTATCACATGTTTGTAATCCTGTTTATAGGGACGCAAACTGACATATGGAACACATTATGAATATGCTTTAGCTCAAGAGGTATGGCCACCTCATAAGCTACTTCTCCTATCCTTTTCAGTACTTTAAAAGGTCCTATAAATCTCGGACTTAACTTTGCTTGCTTTTTAAATCTTTTTTTCTAGGAAGATACTTTTAAAAATACGTAACTTTCAACGTCGAAGTCTCGCCTCTGTCGATGTTGATCTGCATACTTCTTTTGTCTGTCCTGAGTTGTTATTAGCCTCATTCTTATCACACGTACAATTTCTACAGTATGTTGAACCAGTTCGGGTCCTAACAGTTGACGTTCTCTTACCTCATGCCAGCAGAATGGTGTCCTGCACTTTCTTCCATATAATGCCTCATAAGGCAACATACTTATACTCACATGATAATTATTGTTATATGCAAACTCAACTAACTGTAGGTTATCGTCCCAATTTCCTTTAAAACATACCACACGCGCTCTTAACATATCTTCCAACGTCTGAATCATTCTTTCACTTTGTCCGCGTGCCTGAGGATGATACGTAGTACTCAACCTCAGTTGCGTTCCCATATGCTCTTGAAAACTTCTCTAAAAATTTGATGTGAAGTGCGGAGCTCGATCTGACACGATTGATACTGATACTCCATGTCTTAAAATAATTTCCTTAATATGCAACTTAGCTAATTAGTTCGAGTTGAATATGATCTTGATCGACAAGAAATGCACTAATTTCGTTAGTCGGTCCATTATAACCCATATCGCGTCATAACCTTTCTACGTAGTTGGAGGTCCTACCATGAAATCCTTTATAATATGGTCCCATTTCTATTCTGGGATTTCTAGTGGTTGTAATAAACCACTCAGTCTTTGATGTTCAGCCTTAACTTTCTGACAAATCAGGCACTTACTAATGCATTTTACAGCTTCTTTTTTCATATTTGGCCACCAAAAGTGTTGACAAAGGTCTTCATACATCTTCGTACTCTCCGAATGAATCGAATATCTTGAACTATGAGCCTCTTGTAGAATCTCTTTATCTAGTTCCGGTACTGCGGGTACCCTTACCCACTCTTTAAATCTCAACAAACCTTCTTTGTCAAAATGGTCAGGAATAATAGAGGCGGGTAATGGGAGAGAATGAACTTTGGGTTTGAGGTAGTGAAGGAGGAGCTCTTCATCTGTAGGACGGAATCTATATCTTATGGGGACTTGAATACCATTGCCATTCCCATTGTTGTTAATGTTGGCCATGGTGTCTGTTCAAAAATCAAAAGGGGCAGGGCTTTTAGGATTTTGAGAATTTTGGGTTTTGGATTCTCTCTATCCAAAACTGTCTTTGTTTAAAGAGCCAAGTTGAGTTAAACTAGTAGGACTAATTTATTTCTTCTAGTTTTGGCATTCCATGGACCCAAAAATTAACCCATTTATGATACTGGAATATTATATATATATATATATATATATATATATATATATATATATATATATATATATGGGGTATGTGTTTGTGTTTGTGTTTGTTGGGAGGAGCTTGTGGGTTGTCTACTGGAAATGATAGGGGGTTTAGCTTTACTATAATAGGAAGAAAGGATAGGAGCAGTGGAAGTAGAGGAGGAGAAATCCAGAACCAAATTCTAACATTTCCTACTCTTCTTTTTTAACAGCGAAATTGATATTTACACGAGTTAATTTGATATTTTTATAAGATTAAATATGATCCACTTGTGAAAATATCAAATTAATTAGTGAAAATATTAATTCCACGAACCTCCATCATGAACAACTTCTCCCCCAACTCTACCGGGTACTTTATCTCAATTTATATTCTCGTCATCTCTCTTATTAGCTCTTCCTGAGCTATTAACATAGCCAATTTCTCCCGACCATTCCTACTTAAAGCATCGACAACCATGTAGCCTTTCTCGGGTAATACATACTTTCACAATCATAATCATTAATCAACTTCAACCACCTCCTTCGTCGCATATTTAACTTCTTCTGTGTGAAGATATATTTTAGACTTTTGTGGTCTATGTATATCCCACATTTTTTGCCATACAAATAATGTCTCCATATCTTTTGGGCAAAAATCATCGCTGCCAACTCCAGGTCATGGGTAGGATACCCTTTCTCATAATCCTTTAACTGTCGTGATGCGTACGTTTTAACTTTACCGTGCTGTATTAACAAGCATCTAAGTCCCTTATGTGACACATCATTGTACACCACAAAACCTCCCTATTATATAGTAAGGAAAAAACAGGCTCTTTGCTTAACCTTTTCTTCAGTTCCTGAAAACTCTCTTCACATTTCCCTGACCACACAAACTTCACCATCTTCCTCGTCAAATTAGTTAATGAACCTAACAACTTCAAAAAATCCTTGATGAGTTTTTTATAATAACCAACTAATCCTAAGAAACTTCGTACCTCTGTTGGTGTCTTCGGCTGCTCCCAGTTTATCATTACTTCTACCTTAACTGAATCTATTGATATTCACTCCTTATCAATCACGTGTCCCAAAAATTGAACTCTTTCTAACCAAAATTTGCACTTTGAAAATTTTGCATGCAACTTCTCATTTCTTAGTATTTCTAATAATTCCTTAAATGTTTAGCATGATCTTCTTGCGTCATAGAGTAGACTAGAATGTCATCTATGAACATCACTATAAACTTATCCAAATACTGCTTGAACATTATGTTCATCATATCCAGAAATACTATTAACGCATTCGTCAATTTATTATTATTCATATAAATAATAATATAAATATTTTTTTATTTTTTGTTTTATTTTTTTTTCTTCCAGTGGTTTACACTTATATAATAAAATAATGCTACAACAATAATTCAACAATAATGCAAGAAACACATTACAGATCATTATCAATTTAATAATATAAATTACTGTGTATTTGCTACTGTGACAATTATTTGGTTCAATAATTTTAAAATACAGTGCACCAACAATTATTGACTCAATGATATGAAATACTATAACGACCTCGAAAGTCGACCCACTTTATTGCCTTGAATTTTGTATTTATTATATATTATCTTTATAACGTCCAAATTTCGGTTCGTTAATAATCTTTAATCACCTTATTTGATCCCTTAATTGATTTTATAAATCATCACTTACCAAAATTTTCGATATAAAATTTTCTTTTTCTCAATCATTGTATCAAAATATGTAAATATTTAAAACTTATCATCGTGATCCTAGACCCTGGATCGCAACCTTTACTTTTTCTTCTCTTTCTGTTACAACCATCGTAAAGCTCAACATTTAAAATTTAATATTGTATATATCCGTACAACATCTTTCGTTTCATTATTCATAACTAAATCATTTAATAATTTCTATCGTAACATCTATCTAGTACAATCACAGTTCAAAATTTAACTTTACTTATCCTGTCTGGATTCGACATATATGTACATACGAAACATCATTATAAACTTAACACATGTATCCATATTGAATGAAAAATATAACAAAACGTTTCCAACCTTCTAGGCAATTCATCTTTAACATAATCTGATATTCTTGAAATTTATTTCTTTCCTGCAAAAATGTATATTAAGCAAGTAATGAGCACAACGGCTCAGCAAGTTCAACAGTTTATACTTCACGTAGCACATATCTTAACATGCTCGGTGTGCGTCATACATCATGTGCTTGTGCTTCTACTATAGCAATATATCTCACATCATTGCACAAAGTACACATAGTTGTCATATTAGCCACAGATCACATAACACATAATTTATATGCATTTAACAAGTATTAACATATCATAACAGACAACATTAAAGGACTGAAGAACTTGCCTGTATGTCCAATTAATAAATTAATAGCTCAAACATTTTACTCGATCAACCTATGATCATAAAATAATCAAATAACAATTATTTATCTCCTTATGACATTAATTTAGTTAATTAATATCATCTATACTGTAATTAACCATACCCGACAATTTATTTTAGGATACCGGGTTAATTATTAATTAATATGATTTATTATATTAACCTCGTCCTTTAAAATATTAACATAACTTAATATTTAAGGCCTTTACTACGGACAACCCCGCTCATCGGATAAAATTTAACATATCTGGTTGTCCGAAAATTTTATTTAACCATTTTACAAATTATAACCTTATTAGATTAATATTTAAACAAATAAATATTAATCCCCAATATTTAATATTTTTACAAAAATATTAAATTTAATGCCCAAACATCATTTCTATATTTTTAGTATTTTTTCTATAAATTTCTATAATTTTTAAATAATTTTTAAATATTTATTTAATTAAAAACTGATTCTGGGGGTATTTTGGTAATTTCCGCACCCTTGGGGACACGCTGGTCATTTTTCGGAAAGTTCAGGGGCATTCCGGTCATTTTGCAAAGCTAGGGACATGTTTGGTATTTTTTGAAAAGCTCAGGGGCAAAATCGTACTTTACCGAGGGTCAGGGAAACGCTCGGCATTTCTAAAAAAGCCCGGGGACACAATCGTAATTTTCCTTCGTTGCGTCGGCTGCGCATGGCGCGCGGCCCCCCTCTGCCCACACCAAACGACGCCTTTTGGCCTTTGGAGGACGATACACAGCCGCGCATGGCGTGGCCCTGCCCCAACGCTCCAAAACGACGTCGTTTAACGCCCGCGACTGAAAAAAATAGTTGCCGCGCCATGCGCGCGGCAGCCCAAAATTTCTTTCCCTTCTTCCAGCCAAACAGTAGGCACCTTAGCCAAAATAATTCCATTTTTGAACAAAATTTTCTCAACAAAATTTCTCCAAACATGATATAATTCATATATATACATCTATAAATTATTTGTAATAAATTTCCTAATTATTCACAATTTTTTCAACAATTTATTTTAACACTAATAAACAAAAATAATTTAATTAAAATACTTTATACCTCCCAAAGCTTGAGAAGTTCCTAGTTGGCACCATTATTTCTCTCCCTCAAGTAGCCATGGTGGTTCACGGTGGGTGGAGGTGGTGGCTCGGATGGTGGTGATGGAAGAAGAGAGAGTGTTTATTGTTTTGTTTTCTTTTTCCTTCTTTTCTCCTCCTTTTTCTTCTTATCCTTCCACACACACACACACACACACACACACACACATATACATACATATATATATATATATATATATATATATATATATATATATATATATATATATATATATAATGTATGAATTATTCTTAAAACTTTTCCAAGTCCACCAACCTTAGCCTTCTCGTATGTTCCAAAATTTCATGCAAATTTATTAATTTAATACATTACGTAATTATTACATGTAATAAATATTTTATATATAATATATAAAATATTTATTTTAATTTACTAAAAATCATAATATGATTTATAAATAATATTAACACTTCTTTTGGGTACTTTACTTGACAAATTTTGTACACCCATATCGTCATGCATGTAATTATATGAGGTAATTTATACCTCCAAAATTTATAAAATAATTCATAGTACATATAAAAATTATTTTTCATAATTTTTCACTTCATTACTTGAACAACATATTACACTAACATGTTCACGTTTTTAAAATATTATCCTTCATAAAAGTCATAACAATTCAATTATGCATAAACATAATTTTTAATGAATTAAAACACTCCTTTTTCCTTATTTAATTTCATTTCTTTACATTTCACATTAATTTCTTTATATATAAATTATATAATTTAATATTATATAATTTATATAATTACATTATCCTTTTAAATAATTTCTTAAATTCCTCCATAATTATTAATTAATTATATAATCAATAATTATAAATTCATTTACTGTCTCATTATTTTAATATTCTTATATAAATTATATAATTATCCTTATATAATTTATATAATTATAATTTCCTTTATACATCACTTTAATTTTCTTATATAAATTATGTAATTTATTATTATATAATTTATATAATTACATTTCTTCTCAATTAATTTCTAAATTTCCACCATAATTCTTAATTAAATCTAAAATCAATAATTATAATTTTATTAACTTCCCCATTCGCTTTTTATTTAAAATTAGATTAATTTAATTATTAATCCCTTAATTTTCATAATTAATAACATTTATAATTATCACTTAAACATATACATTTATACATATATACAATTGTGTATATATATACATATCTAATTTCATATATTTCACATTACCACATAACCTTAATTAAATCATAATTTCTGCATTTCCATAACAATTTTAATTGTACAATTTATTGTACTTTTACCTGAAATTTCTCTTATTCTTAATAAATTGCCTTTAAACAATTTATTTATTTTTCAATTACTTAAATTCAATATCATTTATCGTAACCTCTGCACAGATTTAATTTACTAATTAAATCTCATCACATACCTTAAATCACATAAAATAATAATTAATTTAAACAATCTTGATAATTTTATCAATTAAATTCTCTTTTGATATTATTAAATAAATTCTGAAAATTCGTATCCTCACAAATACTGTGTTATGACAAATATTGAATCAATAATGCAAAATACTATGAAACAACAATTATTGATGAATATTGTGCGATGATCACGTTATCAGATCAATAATATGAGATACTGTGCAATACTATGTGCTACAGTAAAATACCATAAATTACCACATGCTACTATTCTTTTATCACTAGTATTTTAACAGTTTAAGAGTGATAACACCGTTGACTATTTTTATTTAAAAAAAATTACTTATGTCACTTTCTATATCCGACAAATATTCCGTTGTGGGGTCCACTAATGATTAGTTATTTTGGCGCCGTCATACGATCGAATATATCCTGACAAAAGTAATATTGTCTGACAAAATAAAATTTGCACATAACATCTTTAACTTTTAACTTTAACAATTTAACCACTTACTGTTTCAGGAAAAAATTTATATGAAGAAAAATTAAATTTTGTATTTCATAAAATTCGGGGTCTTACAAATATAACCTGTTGAATTCGTTAATACAGTAGACTACATTCTAGACAAATTGTTTAAATTATAAAAATTGAATATTGTTTGCTTCACGCTTATTTAACCCCCCCTTCTAAGTTTGCATATCTGAATTTAAGATAACGCATCATTGCCTTCGTATGCGATTATTGCTTTTTCCAGCATTGCTGCAAATGAATTGATCTGAAACATAGATACCTTGCTATAGAGCCAAGGCTTCAATCCCTACTCAAACCTTCTCGCCTTCCTTTCTTCAGTGTCCACCTGATGTGGAGTAAAATGTCTAAGTTCATTGAACTTCGCTGCATAATTGGGTACCATCATGTTTTTCTGTTTTAACTCTAGAAACTGCACCTCCATCTTGTTCTGCATGGTACAAGGGAAGTAAACCTCGAAGAATAATTTCATGATTATCTCCCACAGCACTACTCCCTTTCCCGCTCTATTCTGATTGGTTTTCCACCAATAATTAACCTCTTCTTTCATCATAAACGTAGTAAAAGTGGTTTTTTTTACTTTTGTGCCACCCTAGCTATCCCGAACACCTTCTCTATTTCCTTGGCCCACGTCCTACTACTTTAAAGTCTTTGAAGTTCGCTAGATGGGTTACCTGAGGGTTTCTACTTCCCATAACACATACTAATAGGTCTACGAATCGTTGTATGGGATCCGCTTGATCCATATCGTTATTTACTGACTTTTCTAGCGTTTGTTACGCTAGTTGTCTCCTTCGAGGCAGTATTTTCTATTTAATAAAACGTATATTATTATTTCATTTATTTATTATTATCATATTGTCTATAAAGCACTTAAAGATTAAGACGACAATTTAATCATTACAAGGCACATAAACCTAAATATATTTATATTCATATGCAACTGGCTAATGCGTAGCACTTTACATTCGGTAGTATACTGTTATAAACATTTTTATATCCCATTGAAATTTCAAAAGTGGGGATTTATAAAACATATCCCATAATAAGCCATATTACATATTCTTACAAAATAAGACTTACACTAGTCCAGGTTACTTAAACCTTTACGAATTACAAATTATAACAATAACAAGCCATATTACATATTACTAACAATCAAAAGGTAATACGTAGACTTAACAACTTCTAATCAGTTGATTTTCCCTTATCCTTACCGGATCCTCCGACTTTCTTTGGCTTAGTTGAAATATTATGTTTAAGTAAGAGTGAGCAAATATATTGCCCCGCAAGTATAAAACAGTTTATGGCATAATATTTAATGATTATAATAATCATTTTCGGATAACCTTCAACAATCGTACAATAATTGTGATGAAGTTTAAATAATTAAAAACAACAATTTTCTTTGATTTAGAATCATTATCTTTCATACTGAAAGGTCATAAGACCGTGAACTCGTTAAGAACATTAACAATCACTATAGTTGATAATATCCAGTAGGTCATAAGATAATAATTCGTTAAGAATATTAACAATCTCAAAGACTAATAATATCAGAGATGTGTACTTTAGGGAATCAGCCTATCGTACTCTATATTGTGCATAACATAACCATCTAATCATACTTAAGCGTCAACAGAAATTATATGCCTGATTATCAACTTTTTCCACTACTATGAGAGTTGTACATTTTCAGCTTTTAACATAGGATTCTGTACCAAAATAATTTGGTTTGAATTAGTTTTAAAGAATTATCATGAATTCAATATCTCATATCAAAGGTCTAGTCAAAACAAATGGTATAGACTTACATTATAAAACCAGTTCATGCATAACGAACTTTAACTTTAAAATAGTTTAATGTTCGAACAATCTTTCAAAAGCATTTATGTGTCAACATGGCATACAATTACAATTTAATGAACTTTAAGACTAAGTTTGGATAGAATACTTGACTCTTTCGTCGCCTAAAGCTCATTTTAACTTATTGCTTCTCATACGACCTACATTTTTAATAAGTCGGTCTACTAATTAGTCATTTACGGACCTCACATATTGGTTTAATTTAATAACATATGTGACTTTATACATCCTTTAATATTTTAGACATTTTATAATATCTACATATCATAATCGGGACTCTCAAAAATTAAATTTTATTTTTGAAAACCCGACTTGATATTGACCCAACCTGATATGGATTTGACTTGGATAATCAACTAACTCGACCAGATATTGTCGTACCAAGTTGGCAGATTTTAGAAAACTGGCCCGACGTTTCTGTGCTAGGTTTTTTACACTGGATATGGCGTGGTCGAGCCACACCTCCAGAATTTTAAAAATTCCTCTAACTCCCATATATTCACCTCTTAGACTCAATATGTTCTTAACTCACTCAAAATCACAAAGTTTTACACTTTGGAAAAATATTTTCAATGCTATACCGATGTTCAAAAACATTAAAACGACAAGATTTATATTCAAAATCACTATGAACTCATTCTAGCTCCTTTTTCGTTTGCTCAAAAATAGTTTATTTTCACAACTCATAGATCCATACATAAAACATATGGATCTTTAAAACACTCAACCAAAACAAGTTTGTTTACTTGAAAACCACAATATTCAAAACTAGGGTTTTTAAAGTTTAAGTACCAACATTGGATTTATTAGCTATACATGAATACCATTGTTATCTAAACACATATTCACCAACAATAACCCCTTATTCTTTCGGATCCACCATAACAAATATCAAACTCTCACGACAACCATATCAACCACTTATAGAGACAAAGTTAAAATAGATTAAGGTTGAAAGAAACTTTTAAATCTCTTAGATGTTTTTCTTCTCTTTGCTAAGAATCTTGTTAGGATTGGATGCTCCACCTTTCTTTCTCTAAGTTTTATCCCTTAGTAACTCACAAGCTTTCTTTTCTTTCTTTCTAACTCTTTCAAAGCTCCTAATCTTTCTAGAAGTGGTAAGTAACAACCCTTGCAAATAAAGAGGCATGGGGTATTTATAGAAAGGTTTGGCGAGCTTATACATGTATATTTATCTAGATATTTCTACCACTCTCTTACCTTCTCCCATCCTAGTCCCATCCTAGCCCTCAAAAGTCTTCTTACACAAGCTTACATAAACCTACCAAGTCCCTTCTTGCTTCCTCTATTACTGGGGCTAACAAGACCCCAAAAGTCCTCCGCAAGCCCTTCCCCATTAGAGCTGCCAAATTTGGGCTCCTAAAGCCTCCAATTTCTAACTTTTTCCTTTTCTTTTAATATGTGTGTGTGTGTATATATATACATACCCCTTCCAACACTTGGCTTTCCTTAGGCTACTAATTTAATTCTTTATTGGGTTTGTTATTAATTTTCATTGGGCTTCTCTACACATTTTGGTTGGGCTTAGATTTTGGGCTTGATTCATTCAAGTCATTGGGCTTTAAACCCTAACTACGGTGTTTACAAATAACTTGGTTGTTTAACTAATCTTGGGCTAGCCACAATAATTAAGTTGGGCCTCCTATACTAACAAACACAAGACACAATTTGCTTGGTTGTTTAATTAAATCACTTGGGCTTTATTTAAATAAGCCCACCAATCATACACCATTCTTGTTAATTAGTAACATATACTTAAATCATGTATCATATAATTAACTTAATTAATTATATTACATGACTATCATTTTTGTTCCATCTTTAATTGTTAAATAACCCCCCCCCCCCCCCTACACACACATAAGATTTGTGCGAAGATATGGTTGAATGAATATACATATATATATATAAGAAAGTTGCACAGAATTCTTGGACATTACAGCTGCAATCAACCACCACTACACAACCTTAGTAAACCACCACCATCAATATATATCCTAATAGCTCTTTAGATTCTCAATTTTTATTTATTTTTTTTCTATGATTTTTTAGGGTAGATCTATCCAAGATGATGTAAAATGTGTCCATGCCTTCATAGTAATGAGGTACAAATTTTGGGAAATGGCAATTTGGGCTTTAGGTTATAATGAATATGTTCGGCGATTACGCTGGTGGGTGGTGTGTAATGATGGCGATTTGAATAAAGGCAGTGGCAACATTAATGGTGGATTAAGACAGTGGCTATAATCAATATTAGTGATTCGGTTTTTTTTTTCTCAGTGATGAATTTGGATGAAGACGAAGAACTATTATTGTAGTTAGGATTTTTTTAATATTTTTAATTATTTTTATTTTATTTATAAATGCTTTATTCTTAGTATATTCGATCACTTTAATTTGACCGGCTGAATGTACGGAGGGTGATAGTTATTGCAAAAAGTTATGCATAAGGTGCAACTAGGCACATTTAAAAAACTAAGATGCAAACCTCAATAATACTGCAAATTTTAGGGTGCAAACTTTATTTTAGTCTTAAATCATCTACGAAAAAGAATGTCACCAGTAACGCGATACACTTTTTCAACCTCAGCACGATGATTTCATTTCACAAAATCATCATCACCATTTTCATTACTTTACAAATCCCTTGCATTATTCAATTTAGAACCAAACTCATAATTCTGTTATATTTCATAATTATTTATCTATAGCTTCTCTTCCGAATAATCATCTTTTCAATAAAAGAATTAACACGATCAAACAAATCATCATTGTCTGGCGAATGCTCGCTACCACTATTACTTTTCAGGTAGCCTTTAGTTTGATTGACAACCTCAAAGGCTTTTGCCACCCTCTTAAACCTCACTAGAATTTTAGCTATTACTGGGCTGCATATTTATAAATGATAATGGGTTTGCTCAAATTGGGCTCTATTTCAGTCACCCCATTGTACTATAAATGCCAACAATATACTCTTAAGACTAATAGGTTTAGGTAACTACTTTGCTAGTCAAGGCACTTTGCAATTATCATATTCAATACCAATTGATATATGATACTTACCTATTTCAATAGGGTCTTTGCATACAATTTCAACTAGGATTGTTGGCCTAATGTATCACTAACTAAGAATGGGTGAATTGGTAATCTCAAAATCTTTTATAGTTTTCCAAATATTTTACAACGGAATAAAGATTTACACTCCCACTCAAACTGTTTGACTCTATCCAGGTGTGTGTAACTGAGTTACAATAAGAATGTGGGTTTGTTTACTAATGAACTTAATTAACTCACAGTAAGCTCAGTATATAAACAAGATACAAACTAAACTAAAATTAAAAAACTTGTGCCTAATCCACGGGTCCACTGTCTTGTTGTACAATCTTACAACTTTCAAAAAAAATTAGGTTCACCGGATAACCTTAGCATCTCTTATGCTACTTATGCACATGGGTGCATAAAACATCTATTTTCACACATTCATAGATAAACCTATTCCTTACTCTATATGTTTCCAGGGTTCACAAAAAACCTCACCTATCTAAAAATAAAGATAATGTTGTTTAAGAAAAAATAACAAACCCAAGTTATTTAAGGATGCACAACTAACCATATGGCCTATGATCTCTAGAAGATCTGATATCACAATGTAAGCACGATATCTAGATCGTCAACCTTACATCCAATATAACATTGCTACTACAAAATGTAATGAACTAGTTTAGGGTTGTTGTCTGATTCTCAGCTTGAAGATGACTCTCGTCTGGACTTGAAATTCTTTTCTTTTTCACTCCTTTGCTATCTGATGAGTAGGTGTAACAATCCAAATTTTGAAATAATTTATTTTTACAAATAAACATATTTGTACTTGATATTATATGTAATTACATTATGTAATTAATATTGTGTGTTATTATATATTAACAAATGAAATAAAACACTATAAAATTAAAATATTAAAACATAATTTAAAACCCTTAAATCTAATTAGAAAATCTTAATCCAAAATTATAAAATCCTAATCCTAATTAAAAAACCCTAAACCTAATTAGAGAATACTAAACCTAATTATGAGATCTTAAGTAATAATTAGGAAACCCTAACCCTAATTAGGGTCAATTAAGTCTAGTTTAACAAAGTAAGCTTGATTGATGAATTAAAGAAAGTCAATCAACCAAGCTAAGCCAAACTTGGAGTCAAAGCCAAGCCAAACTTGGAGCCAAAGTCGAAGCCGAGACAAACTTGGAGCCAAAGAAAAATACTTGGTGGCCAAGAAAAAATAGCCTATAAATACCAACCTTCACCCATTCATCCAACCCACGAAATAAACACCTAAAATCAATCATAAGTTGGTTCATAGCATCTCCATAACCTGCCAAGATCAGAATCAAATAGTAGAATTGGAAACTTTGCTTAAAGAGGTAAAAACCCTAATTCAATAATAGATCATTGATGTTTTGTTAAATTTTAATATTTAGGAATGAGTGATCTTATGTTAAAAGAAGATCTGGGTGTTAAAACATGGATTCATAAAATCTAAATGCATAAAATGTTCGAATTTAGCTCCATGTCCTTAAACAGTAGAAAATATTGTCTGACAAGGTAATTTGTTAGAATTTTTGATCCATTTATATTATTAGTTTAGCTTGTTTTAAAGTTTGTATTTGTAGTATGTCATGAGGTTAAGACACAAAAACTGGAATTACCTCAATCAGATCACTACACAGGAAGTTATACTTCCTAGAAAGTGTTTGGTCCACTGATTTCTGTCCCAAAATTTCTGGATAACCCATAAATGAAGAACAGCCTGACAGGCTGGTTTGACCGATTTTGATCTTCCAACTTTGATGTTATTAAAGCCCAATCTTGGTATATAGGTCTAGTATTACATGTATACTACAATTTAAAACGATTTAGTGTACCAAAACAATGTTTTAGCTGTGATAAAACCTTGTCAGAAAGTGGTCACCCGACATTGACTGTCTGACTTCTAGATAGATGAAGAACAGTCATCGCTATAACGACAGACTATCTATCGCTATAGACCTTTAGCCACGACCTCGTTCCGGTAAGCATGAACAGGGGGATTAGCAACAAACTTATCTGTCACTATAGCGACAGTCTTTTTCCGGTAAATCCAAAAAGCTTAAAAAGACCTATTGCGGCATAATTAGCGATAGACTTGCTTAAGCCTTAGTCTAAGCTGCCTATTACGACAAACAAGACTGTCGCAGTAGCCTTTAGCAACAGACCTAATAATTAATTAATTTTAATTACCTTTAGCAATAAACACTGCAACAAATTCTTTAAAATTCATTATAAATACCATATGGTGACGAATTGGATCCGTGGCTATATCATTAAATCATAAATTAAATAAACATTAATAATAAAATTAATTAAAATAATTTTAGCAACGGATATAGTGACAATTAACTAAAAATCAATCTAGGGTGCTTCTAAATTGACTTTTAGCGACGAACAAATTATGTAAACTTAAAATATAAACCTTTAACAAAATAATTAGCGACAGGTAATCTATATAAACACTATATAGCATTTAATACAATAGTTAAAACGATGAATTGATGCCGAATAATTATCGTAATTAGTTAATTAAATTGAATATATAATTATATATATTATAATAATTATTATTATTATAAATGAAATATATTTAGGCAATAAATATCAGTCTAAATACCACGCACTATTACTATACAAGTTTTTTTTTATCTTAAACTTATTTTCATTGAGCAAGTTTTCTTGAATTTATTTTATTGTGCAAGTCTTTCTTCAATACTCGTACTTATTGAGCAAATTTCCTTTTCTCTTGCACTTCGTGCAACAAAGTGATTTTAATTATTGAATTTCATTTGCATTATGAAGTTATTCTTGATTATTGAGCAAGTTTCTCTTTTCTTGCACTCTGTGCAACAATGTGCTTTCGAACTGTGAAATTTCATTTATCTTATAAAATTCGATATCTAATATTCTATATTTATTGTGCAAGTTTCCTAACTCAAACTCGAGTTATATTTCAAGTATATGCTAAGTCGTTTAGTTATTGTAAATTATTCTACATTGATAATTATTCTTGACATTCACATATAGTGCATTTGCATTCTTGATCTATCATTGAACTATGAATCATTTAAAGCTCTTTTATCCATGAACTGTTTTAGAAATAGTCTAAGCCAAGTGTTTCGGCTAGACATTTGTAAGTTTTCTTTTCTCTTGCACTCTGTGCAACAACATGATTTTAAACTGTGAAATTTCATTTGACTTATGAAGTTCATTATAATATGAAATGTTTATTATGCAGGTTTCCTTTTCCCTTGCATTTGACTTATGAAGTTCATTATAATATGAAATGTTTATTATGCAGGTTTCCTTTTCCCTTGCATTTGACTTATGAAGTTCATTATAATATGAAATGTTTATTATGCAGGTTTCCTTTTCCCTTGCACTCCGTACACCAACGTGATTTCAAACTGTAAAATTTTATTTGATTTATGAAATTTTTAATTGTGTGAAATATTTATTGTGACAATTCTTTTTTATCTTGTTTATTTTTAAACAAGTATTGTAGCTCTTGTACGAACTCGTTTAAATATCTTGTTCAAGTTATCTATTATTGGGAAGTTATTACTTCTTGTTCAAGCATAACTTAAAGAAACGAACGATTATTTGCGTGAATTTGACTTGATAAATTATCAAAGTATAAAGTGTTAAGTGAAAACCAATTATTGGTACGTTATCTATACTAATATGATACTTCTTTATATAAGAGTAATAACCCTGCTCTATTGTGTTGCCCGTGGTTTAGGCAGTCAATATACTAACCTAAGTGTGTCTAGAACACTAGTAGGATGATATGCATACTCCTAAGATATAAACAGAATGATCTCCCGTTAAATATCCAAACTAATAATTCCTAAGTCTACATGACCTCTGGAATGATTACAATATCTGGTTGAATAGATCAACCTATGATTTCTAAGTCTTGATGACTGACAGAAATCTAGATTTGGCTGGTTGATGGACAAACCTCAGTATAATAATGGAAAATCATTGAACTAAATGTTCTTTCGAATTCAAATACAATGTGAGTAGTTTATTCATTTTATTTGAAACTTGTTGAGCTTTTGAAGCTCATCCTTACAAATATAATTTCATTTACAGCGTTGAAAGATAATACAGATCATTCAATTATGAAGCCCAATAAAAAGAGACCTTGTTATAATAGGTTTATTGCTTTTACTTGTACTATTTAAGTCTTTTAAGACTTTGATGTAATAACAATATGTTGTTTGAAAATCTATGTAACCAAATTTAAAGTTATGAAATATATTATCATCTTTTGATACATCTATTGAGTTGTACTTATATTTTTAGATTATTTAGAAGTTGTACTGATTTAGTATAATATCTATATAAACTATAGATTTGAATTAGGGTATTACGTGATTGAAGGAGTTCTGTATGAACCGAGAGTTGCTCCTATGTTCCAGGAACAAACTTATCACTTGATACTGTGAACGTCAGATAGATAGGAATTATTGATATGAAAGAGATATCCATGAGACATGAATCTACACATCTAAGTGAGGGTATCCAAACACAGTAATTGTTATGATGAAAATTACTATCTGTTATGGGATACTGTGAACCTGGGATTAATAGAAGTTATGTATTATGAAATATTTATAGTTAATCAGTTATCGTGAACACCTAATCTGCTACAGGAGGTGTAGAGATTTTGGGGGTCACAGTAAGAGTTCTTTAATACTTGTTTGGTTCAACAAATAGTCATATGAGAGTTGCAGACTTGATTGGTGGGAATTTAAAATTTCGTCAATGGTTATGATCTTACAATCTTGATCTAATGGATATGTTTGTAGTTGAACTTTATATTTTAAATTTCAAATGGTATGATCTGTGTTAGTAAACCTGCAGAATCTTCTTTCATGTAAGAGGAATGATTCAATTTTAACAAATCTGATGAAGACTCAAAACTTTCCTTTTTTGGTGAAAGAATTTTCACGGGTCTAACAATGAAAGTGACAATTTTATCTTTTAGTGTTTGTCTTGTTCAATTGTTTGAATATTTACTTTCCTTAGTCAAAACGAAGCTTTTCATGTACTTTTCATCATCTGAATGAATATTTAATCGAACATTATTGGTATTACCGTTAAAATAGATGTTGGCCATACTAAATGGTATTGCCTCTATTCTTGAGTACACATATGACTCTCAATCATTCCTTGACTCTTCTTTAAGAACATTACTTTGTTAAGTTTATACATATAACATAAAAACTTAATTGGTCCTTTCCTACATACTTGGATAAACTTGTTAATCACACTTATATGTTTTGTCAATCATCAAAATCTAGGTGAGTATAACAAGAAATTGTAACCGTATTAAGCTAGTGAAACTAAAGTATAAATACAGATGAACAATTGAGCTACAGATAACATATTTTAGTCTACTAAATGCTTTCCACCTCCATTGTTAACCTACCTTGAGCCTATTCTTACTTTCATACTAGAGGTATCTCGCGACAGCTCAAGCCATTAAGTACTTTTCGTAGTTCTTTCTGTGCAGGTTTATTTCCAAGTCAGTGGTTGAACGTGTGGACAAATTCGATGGTTAACATTGGTGATAGAAGAATGGTCTTCCAGTATATAGTAGAGTTTTCTTTTCAACCACTCTCTACAAAATTAACCATGGAGGCACCACCGCCGTCACCAAACCACCACAACAATTCTCATGAAGAGACACGCTCACAGCCACATCAGACAATAGACGTTGACAGCCAGCGTTGCCTCTAAGAAGTTTATATTAAAAGGAAAGCTCTCTAACTCTAGCAAGAAGAGCTTAACAAACAGTTTGTAGATCTGATGAGGGCAAAAGATGACTTGTTACGTAGATAAATGACACCTTCTCAATTAAGACGTCGTGGTTCTTGCCACAGTCATAGGTCTCTTTCCTCTTATAGAAGTCCTAGCACTCACTCATCTAATTCTAATAGAGACCGAAGGAGGAGAACCAGATCACCCACGCAACATAAAAGCAGTGAACGAGACTAAAGAAAACGTCAAAGCCATAATAGTTCTTTGGGAGAAACATCTCCTCAAAGATCCTTTGAGGGATGAGTTGGAGCTAATGGAAGTAAATCCTACACATCTCCCTTTACTAGGGATCTTGATGAAGTTAGGATTGATAGGTCCCTCAAGGTCTGAATCTTGAGATGTATGATAGAACGGGCAATCCTTATGACCATACCTATTCCTATGAATGATTAATGCATTCCTAAGGTCATAACGGTGCAGGAAAGTGTCATCTCTTCATCTCCACCCTTAAAAAGACTGTTAGATAATGGAAGATCACACTTCCTCCTTAATCTATCAGTTCCTGGGAAGAGCTCAAGGAACAATTCCATACATGCTTTGACAGCAACATAAAACGTGAAAAAAAATGATGACTTCATTGATCCAAGTGAGACAGAAGTCGGATGAATCTTTTCGTTAATACAATAAGAGATTTCATTAAGTAGTTGCTGAGATCTCAACTTTAGATCTGATTCAAGTAATACTGTTTCTTATATTGGGTCTGAATGTTAAAAAAAATACCTGCTTGATATAGGAAATCATCTTTAAAGCCCCTCAAAATTTAATTAAGGCCTATGATAAGTTCAAAAATTTCATAAAGATGAAAGAGGCTATCCCCAATCTTCGGAGTCCTTCAAATATAATGATGACTATCATTAGAGAAAATCTCCAAAATTGGTGGCTTTGATAGAAAATATGATGATTGGTGTGGTCATGACGGTGATTGAAAAAGAAATGATGATAGCTCCAGAGACAAAGAGGGTAAGGGCAAGCACAGAGACTCTTTGGACAAAGTCTACACCCTCTGAATACCAGTAAAGCCAAAATTGTTAATGAAATCAAAGATTAACTTTTTTCGAGAGACCTTAAAGTTTAAAGTTTGTGTTAAACAAAAGAAAAATGGTAATAACTTCTCTTACCATGAAGAGAAGAGCCATGACACCGAGGAGTGTTATCAACAGAAGCGTTTCCTCAAGAACTAGGTACAAAAGAGAAATTTATAATGCTACATAACAAGTAAAGGCAGACAATCTGTAGGTTTCAAAAACAAGAACACATACAATCAAACATTGATGTAATAGCGGAAACTTGACATAAATCATATTTAAATTTTTTTTACAATAACCTAGGATCAACCTTGTGCGATATTATTAATCTTGGAAAGATCAAATATTATACCTAATGAAGATTAATTGAACCCATGATCTAATCGACAAGCATCAATCATTTGTTCCTTCTTGCTTCTTCAGATCCACGGATCAACGTCAACTACTCAGTGTGTATAATGTTCTAAAGGTGATTCACCAAGAGTTTATCAATTGAAAAAGTAAATTTAGGTTTGTCCAAACCTTTGGTGGCTAGCCATAATTCTCTCTCTCTCTCTCTCTCTCTCTCTCTCTCTCTCTCTCTCTCTCCTAAACTGCTTTAGGTTTTAGAAAATTACAAGTATTCACTAATACTTCAACAACTCCATCTAAATAAGACCCTCTTATTTATAGACTTGCTCCTATCTCCTAAACTCTTTAGGACTAAGGTTTTAATTTAATTCTCAAACCATTTTTGAACTAAATTAATTATTATAATAATTATAATTTCTAAACCATTTAGGAACTTAATTAATAATAATAATAATTCCTAAACCATTTAGGAACTATATTATTTGTAATAATAATAATAATAATAATTATAATAATAATAATAATAATAGTAATAATAATAATAATAATAATAATAATAATAATAATAATAATAATAATAATAATAATAATAATAATAATAATAATAATAATACGACTCATCTTTTAATTTATAATTGGTATTTCTAAAATACATAATTATAAATATTAAGCTTTTTAATTTATTTCACTATGGTATAAATTAAATATACTTAATTTATTATTATTAAGTCAACTAATTCTAAAATAATATTTCTCTTTTACTGTGTGATAATTTAGGTTCAATATTATGTTGATAGGAGATTAAATAAATTAGAACCATTCTAATATTATTTATTATGAATTAAACTCCTTTCATTCAAAATAAATAAATAAATTTTTTCTACATCATGAGAGACACCTTTCAACATATCATGACTATCCGGATAATATGAAATCAATGTTTAATCATAAAGAACCTATTCAGTGAATAGTTACCGTACAATTTAATCATTCTATCATACAATATCTCAATCAAATATAAGATATAAAAATCTTATTTATTTGATCATATGCATTTCGATTCTTAAATGCACAACTCTAATAATGTAAATTAGAAACTCCTTTGTAGTTTTTATTCCACATTGGCCAAAGATTTTTGAGTTATTATTTATCGAATCACATAAGACATTCTCTCCTTTTACTAGAAGTGGTAGACCCTTTATTGATCATTCACCTACCTCCATGTACACTTTATTATACCTAAACATACTCTTTATTATACTCAAAGACTTAATGAATATGATAAAATATAACTCAAAATACACAAGGTACTATAATGATCTCAAGTCTAAGGATCACTTATACTACTATCACTATAGGAACTCCTATTAATAGGCAAGTAAAACTCCATTAAGTATTTTAGAGAGTCATTGTTAAAAATATATAGACTATTTATATTAATTATTACATATTAACTCTCTCAATTTATGTTTATATATAGTATCTTCAACTAAAAATTAAGTACCATATTTTCTTTAAAGTGATCACTTCTATCATTTTTATTATAAAATTTAGTAATTACATGAGAAAAAAATCGAGATTGAATGTTAAAAATAATAAATACTAGAGTATTTATAAATTAGCTCATTTATTTTTATTTAAACTTCAATTCGATTAGTAAAACAATGATGTGTGTCAAACTTTTTAAATGAGTTGCTTAAAATTATATTTTTTGAGTTTATGAGTCATTTTTAATAATATTATATTTTAATATGGGCTTGGCCAAGAATAAAAGGCCGAACCTCTTTCCATCCCAAAATAAATAATTTAAGGATAAATTTTACACAAATTAAAGTTGTCAAATAAGAGGATAGAGTTTAAATTTACTCTCCATTTTATTTTTACATTGGTACATGTATGTTATTTATTTTAATTAACTCTTAAGTTTATGGAGGGTGAGAATTAATTTGAGTTATTTATTTATGATGTAATTGATTTATTGTTTAACTAAAATGTAATATCATTAATGTAAATCTCTAATTGACTTATGTATTTTAAATATATTTTTAAAAATAAATTCTTTTATCACTCAAGTCATCTTTTAAGAGACTGTGAGAGTATTTGATATTTTTAAGTAATTAACAGTAAGCCTTGGCCCCATGTTATAACACCTTGTTTTGTGGTTTATGCGTAACCTTTTGAAAATAATATTTAAGAAATATAATTTATATGAGGAAAAGTATAAATGCATAATATTTGGTGACAAAAATCGATGAAAAAATGTATTTTTATTATTAAAAAAATTGTATCAGGCCCCACTTTTTAATGGTTGAGATGAATTTATTGTTTAATTTTGTCATCGATTTTTGTATATGTAATATTGTCCTTTATATGAAAGGTCATAACTGTTGTAGGATATTGCCTCGACTAACCCTATAATAAGTACATAATGACTTTGAGGTATAGGTGTTCAAAAAAATTGGTCCAACCGATTTTTTGTTATACAAAATCGGTCCAAAACGGACGATTTGGTACAACTAGTGATCGATCTGGTACCGGTTCAGTATACCAATACAACTAGTTCAGTACCGGTCTGGAGCTTTGATGGTCCTGTATATCCCAGACCGTATCGGTTGTATCGATTATCCTACTTTTTTTTATAACTGTTATTATTATTATTAATAAATAATAATTAATATTATTATTAATAATAAAATAATAATAATAATAATAATAATAATAATAATAATTTTTGGTAAATAACCGGTACCGAACCGATAAACTGGTTCGATATACCGATTCAATCGGTACCAATATCAGTTTTGAGTTTTGAATAAATTCTGTACCAAGTCGGTTTGATCCGATTCTATTTTAACCGAATGAACACCCCTACTTTGAGGACATAATGACTATGACTATAAATAGAGATTACTAAAATTTTCTGACTCACATAATTTATTTTCTCAAATAAACTTTTTTTTTCAATCAGTAGTCTAATGTTAATAACTTTCTATAAAGTCTTGCTATATATATATTGACTTTTGTGTTGAGTAAATATAATCTTACAATGGATAACAATTATAAGTTAAGAACTATTTTAATTGTTATATTCTTTTGTTTTCTTCTTTTTTTTGTTTTGAGAAACTCTAAGAACAATATCGGAGAAGATTAATTCATATAAATAATATGATACGAATTATATGTATGACAAAGTTGAAGAGATAACTTAGTTATTATGTATCTAAAAATAAAATCTGAATTACAAACTTTCTTAATTTAAAAGAAAAACACAAAATAATTAAAAAATAATTGTTAGAGACATGTCACATACTACATCTAATCAACATATTTGCAATTATCCATAACCGTTAACCAAAACAACTATCTACGTAAAGAAAATTTAAGTTCTCAAAAGGAGAAAAATGAATCCCAAAAAAGTGAAGAAAAAATAAGAGATCTAACCACATACAAGGAGAAAACAAAATTCCCCAAAAGAAAACAATAAACTCTACAAAAGAAGAAAATAACAACTATATAATAGATTAAAGATAACAAAAAAAATATGTATAGGGTTTTTTTTTCAAAAAAGAAAAAGGAATCTTCCATAAATATAAATATGAAGACCTGAAGGCTAGAGTTTCTAGGCAGAGAGAATAGAGAAAAATGGGTTGCTTAAAATGTTAGACACCTTACAAATTAATAATCATTATATTCATTTAACACATAAATAGATATATTTTATCAACATATATTATATCCCCTTCTATAAAAAGCCAATCACAAGTCACCAATAAAGAAGACATGTGCTCTCACATATTATTGAGTGGGGAGATAATCCCGAAGCGATTAGTTTTTGCGCAAATGTTGTGTTGCAAATCAAGTATAATCCCATCAATTCATGAGCACACCAAACATATTAAGACATAATAAATCAATTTATACAACTTTATAATGATTCTCATTATATATTTAATTAATAAATAGAGAGTATTCGTACAATATTTGTAATAACTATGTATTCTAAGTTACATTATAATTATAATTATTAAATAATTATCAATGAATTAAAAAAAATTATATGAATTAATTGTGCATTTACATGACTGAATGAATATATGTATGTATGTGTATATTTATTAATCTAATAATATAGCAAGGTAGTGGAATTTATTAAATTAATTCAAGAAGAGTTCAAGTAATTAAATTATATTAGTGGACTAGCCCATGAGTTGAATTTAACAAACCCAAGTCTTGTATATGGTTTATGTGTTGGTATTTTATAAACTAGTTCAAGCTAGTAGCCCAAAGGAATTAATAAAGCAAGTCTAATTAGATTATATTTTAAGTTCAAAGAAATTATTAAACTAGGTCTAATGAAATTAACCTAGTAGTCCATGAACATAGTTAATTTGTAAGTTCATGTAATTAATTCATGATAGTCCATGAATATATGTATTAATTGGTAGCCCAATTGAATTAAGCAATTAAGCACAAACAAAGTAAAGGAATGAGCTCAATAGGATAAATCAAATTGACCCAAAGTAGAGCCCAACTTAAAGTCAAAATTGGTATATATATATATATATATATATATATATATATATATATATATATATATATATATATATAAAGAGAAAAAATAAATCAAAAATGTGGTATAAAAA
The DNA here is from genome assembly GCA_947179155.2 of Hedera helix. NCBI lineage: Eukaryota > Viridiplantae > Streptophyta > Magnoliopsida > Apiales > Araliaceae > Hedera > Hedera helix. The sequence goes on from OX359270.1 coordinate 26,706,884, forward strand.
GGCTACTTTGGCTGGCACTTAAGGGCCCTACTAAGGGGTGACTTGTAGTTCATTGTTGCTTGCAAAATCTTTTCAAAGGCTAAGTGGTTCAACCACTCCAACAACCTTAGTCAATCAACATGTCAATCAAAGTACTTAATTCATAAAATAGCAAACTTAAATTAGCTCTAATTTGACCAATGCTAGATATTTAGTAAAAATTAATATTGATTAAGAAAGTGCTATAAATATAAGGCTCTACCAAGTTGTTATGTTGTTAGTCATTTTGCTAGAAACACCAAGAGAGAAAAAGATAGAGTTTCCTAAAGAGAGAAAATAGAGAGAACTCTTGTGAGCTTGAGAGAAATCACTGAAAAGGTTGCTAGAGAGTATTCAAAGTGGATTCTTACATACATTTTTAGTCTAGAAAGAAGAGGGCTAAGAAAACCAAGAAGTTTAAAAGTTTACTATACTTTAGTCTTTCATTTATATGGTTAATATTTATTGTATGAATGTTGTCATGGTTGGTTGTGGGAGAAATTTGTGTATGATGGAGCTATGGCGAGTTCGAAGGTATAAGGATGGAGATTTATTGGTGAATATGTGTATTTAGGTGTATATGTATGCTAAATGCATTTTTCATAGTCAATATATATTTTATATAGTCAAAATGTATTTTTAACGATTCAAAACCTATTTTTATGCTCTAATGCTAAAATTATGATATATAGGTAGATTCACGATTTAGTATGTTTAATATGTGCATTAATGTGTGTGGTATGTAAATAAGTGAAAGATATATATACATATGAAGATTTATCGGTAAAACCCTTTTTATTTTTGCTAAATTAAATATTTCATAAAAAGAAAAGGGATACAAGAAAAGGACCATACCCCAGAATCTAGAAAACATGACCATCAATAGGCATACCCAAGGATGGTGCAACTAAACCAGCTTAGCAATAATAAGCTCCTTATACATAGATTTGTGCATATTTTTCCTAAACATGTTGTAACTATAAAGCCTGCCTTTCACATTGTGAATAATTTGGCGTCTAATACAAGTTGGGTAGTTAACACCATGACCATAAATCCTATCATTTCGCTCCTTCCAAATCATATAAACAGTAGCTGCAAGACCCAAGCACAACACCGATTTCCTAAACTGGGAACCACGAAATTGAATAATAAACTCAGTGATCGCAGACCAAGATGAATCATTACCCCGCCAACCACAAAATCTCATAACAAAAAAGAAAATTATATATGAGTAAAGGCAGTTAAAAAATAGATGATAAAAAATTTCATCATTTGTCTTACACAATATACACACCTTATCCACATTTAGCCCATATGAAAGAAGAACATCCTTAGTACGAAATCCTTTGTGGAAAGTCAGCCGAAGGTAGAAAGAATATTTGGGAACTTTTAGCTTATTCCAAACTAACTTCCACCAAGGTACCTCATTAGATCTTCTTCTAATTGAATTCCAAATAGTAGCAGTATTTACCTTAGTAAAAGTATCCCAAAGAAGTTGACCTCTGCCATTATCAATTCTGAAGCAAATATGGGAGATTGCAGAAGATCTCAGCTTTAGGACCTTACGCTTAAATTCAGGAGCAGTCTGAGGGGATTTTCATATTCCAAAAACTCTCATCTTTAATCACTGTATCACGAATCCATTTAGCCCACAAAGACTTGCTATATCACTACAAGAAACGCGGACAATTCCGACGGAATTATCTCCGACGGAATTAATTTCGTCGAGAATAACCTAATTACGACGGAATAGTCCGTCGAATTTAATTCCGTCGATAATAAGTTATAGTCGACGGAATTCCGTCGATATTATAGGGCCCCGTTGGCGCCAAAATTCCCGCGTCCAGCCAGTATAAGTTCGACGGAATACACACATATAATCGACCGAATATCCGTCGATTTTAGTTTATTTTCGACGGACCTAATGTCGATGGAATATTTCGTCGAAAATAAATTAAAACCATTTTCATCGTCTTTTTCCCCCAGCCGCTTCAGTTTTATTTCTTCTTTCTCTCTCTTGCTGTCACTCTCTCTCTCACCTCTCACAGCCGTTGTCTCTCTCCCTTCCGGCCCCTCCGACCTCACATCACCTCCGGCCCACCCCTCCGTCCGTTGCCGTCGACCGTTTGCGTCGCCCGTTGCCGCCATCGACTGTTGCCGCCGTCCATGGCCAGCTTCGTTGCCGTCGTCCATTGCCGCCTCGTTGCCCCAACAACATCCCATTTGAACAAAAAGAAATTGACATTAAAACCATCTGGACCTAGACTTTTATTTCTTTTTATGGACTTTAAGGTGGACCAAATCTCCTCTTCAGTAACTTCTCTCTCAAGAAAACAAGCCTGCTCAGGAGAGATAGTATTGGAAAAAATATCTTTCAAATTATAAGAATCCCCCGAATTATGATATAGAACAAATTTATGAAATAGTCCATAGCAATCTTTTGGACATTTTCATGACCAAAAACCATAGTACCATCCTTGTCTTGAATAGAGATGATCTTGTTTGTATTCCATCTAGTCTTAATCTTACTGTGGAAGAAAGTAGAGTTAGAGTCCCCCTCACTCAATCATTGAATCCTGGACTTCTGCCTAAGCAAAGTTTCTTCTCTGGCCAAAGTTTTCCATAATTTAGTGGTGAGATCCTTCTGCAGAAGAAGAAGATGACCATCTCTAGGGTTATTAAGTAAATCCAGTTAAACTTTATTCAAATTTTATTTAGCTTCAGCCACATTGGTAGATAAGTTCCCAACTTGTTTATTGAGAAGACTTATTGCCTTTTTAGCTCTTTTAAGATTTCCAGCCAAGATGAAAATTGGGTCCCCAGAGATATCATAATTCTAAGCTTGAGCTAAAACTGGCTTAAATTCCTCCAACGATAACATGTAATTAAAAAATTGGAAAGGCTTAGGAATTTTTTTCAGAACCAGGCCTGTATAAAGAATGGCAGGATTATGGTCCGACAAGCCGCTAGGGGCAAAGTGAGCCGAAGTGGAAGACAAAAGATCCAACCACTGAGCATTAACCAGCACTCGGTCTAACTTTTTGAAAGTAGGACTAGCTAACTATGAATCCCACCAAGTATGACAGGCCCCAGTCGCTCTAATATCCTCTATGGATAAAAACTCCAGACAAGCTTTAAAATCTGCATTTCCAGAATCCCAGGTAACCGAGCTGCCATCAGTTTCAGCAAGACTAATAGTTTTATTGAAGTCCCCTAAAAGAGTCCAAGGTTCCATGATGGAGTCAGATAAATGTTTTAAATCTCTCCAAAGAGTCCTTCTTTCTGAGTGAGTATAAAGCGCATATATAAAGGAAACAAAAAAATGGACACCATAGTCAAGCAACTTTACATAACAGTGAATAATCTGGGAGGACTTGAACAAAACAACCACCTCCTATATATTTGGGTCCCAACCAACCCAAATTCTACCATTACTATGAGCATCATAATTATAATCCCAAGACCAATTACTACGGATCCTGGATGAAATAAAGTTAGCATTGAGAGCTTTAACTTAAGTCTTGATCAGCCCCAAAAAGGAAATTCTATTCTCGGCCAAAACGTTCCTAACAGAGTCCTATTTAGGTTTTTTGTTCACACCCCTAATATTATATGTACAAATATTATCTATCAAGACAAGAGAACTTTAAGCTGGGGATTTCTTCCCCTTACCTTTGTTCCTCCTTTTAGCATTAGGAGACCCCACTGATTCATCACAAGCCTTAAGTTTAAGGTCCCTGCGTTCCTTCTCATCAATAGCTTTAATTTTTCCAATTAGAGGATTCAGGAGGTGACTAGAAGAACTCTCAGGGGTAGTCAAAACCCCCTCAGCCAAGACCGCAAAAACATTATTAGTCATCATAGGAGGAGTAGCCAAAGGAGAAAGAGAGGGAATAGGTGTAGGAGTGAGTTGCTTCTCAGAAGAGGCATAACCAGACTTACATCCAATAGTCCAGGCTTCGACAAGATTTTGAGTTCCCTCCAAATCAGATTGGGGAATAAGAGTTTAAGAAGATTCCTTGGGCAAATGAGCTTTTAGAATCCACTGAAAATTAGACTTAGGACATTTGAGCTTCGAGTGACCAAAAGTGTTACAGGCAAGACAGGACGACGGAAGACTCTGGTATTCCACTTTAACTTCCACAATAGAATTAGAATCATCCTCTTCATTAAGAATCACCACAGGCAAAGATTTTGGTCAAGGAGATTGAATACCAATTTCAACACAGACTCTAGCATAGTGAAAAGGGAACAAATTCTCAGTAGCTTTATCCAGGAACAATGGCTTGCCCACACCACTAGCTATGAAGCTCAGACCTTCCTCAGTCCAATACAAATACGGGATATTATGAAACTTCGCCCAAATAGGGGTTTTAGTGCAAGTTTCCTTAACAGAATCTATTCCTTCCTTCCAAGGCTTTAAAATTAACTGCTTGTTTGAAATGTACCAGCGACCCAAGGCTAGAATATTATCCCTATCCTCAGCCGAGTTAAATTTAAACACATAATACCCATTTTCATGTAGAAGGACTTTGGTCAGTCCCATACCACCCCAATGCTTTTGAACAAAAGGTTCAACAACCTTAAATGGAATCTTAGAATGAGGGAAATATCCAATCAAACTATTACTCCATTAAACAAGACCTTTTTTTAGAACAGAAATAGGCGGTTTAATAATAATACTACCTTTAACTTCAGCAGACGAAAAATACTAAAGATTAACTTTCTTAGCTGCAGCAGGAGGCCTACCAGCCATAACAGCACTTGAAGAAGGCTTAGACGGATCCTTGGAATTATCTTTATCAACAAGAATCTGCCCTTCTTCGTAGGTGCCTTTAGAGGGGGACCCTACTTCAAAATAGGAGACCGGGGCCTTTAAATCTCTGGACGAACCCCCAGCATCAAATTGCATAACAAGCTTCCTGGGAGAATCATATTTTGTTAGGCTCCGACTTTTGTTAAACACTTCTTGTATAGGAGCCAAAGGAGACACAATATGCTTAGATTTGAAATCGTTGATATGGTTTACTAAGAATCCCTGAGCAAAGATGAAATCCATAAGGATTTGGTTTTTCTTCTGTTCTTCGACTGCTTCCATACGATCTTTGCTAGTGAAGTAATGAGCAGCTCTAAAAATTTCTTGGAACTCTGAGTTTCCACCTAATCCCAAATCATGGTTATCATTTCCATTATCAACAGATTCATTATAATCAACCACAATATTGACTGGATTAGGGTTTATTCCCCCATATCAACAACAAAACCACCACCTACCGGAGAGCTAGGTTTAGGTCCAGCTGCAGGCACAGACAGTGAGCCTACATTGGCTTCAGATGATGAGCTAGGGCGAGAAACCCCAAGTTCAGTGAACAAGTCCCTCGAAGGGCTACTCCCAGACTCACCACCAGCTAAGAGATGAGGAAAATTCACCATCGGGACAACACGAAACACACAAAGGGGAGGGAGAAGAGAGGAGTCAAAAAAGGGGGACAACAGAGGGGAAATCGAGCGAAGGAGTCAGCAAGTGTTAGAGAGAAGGAGGAGAAAATGGAAAGAAGAGAGAGAAAGTCATTTTTCTAACGATCTTTTTTACTTGATTATAACAATTTATAATTTATTTATTTTTTTGTTCCGTTGCCAAGACTTGAACCTGAGTCTCTCGGGTGAGAGTCGAGTATCCTAACCAACTAGACTACAACAGATATATATTATGGTAGTTTGAAATGTACAAGTTGGAGATTTGATTTTTATGGCTAGAATGTTAAATTTATGAGTTATACAGGTAACCCAACTTGAATCACTCAAAAATAAGTAAAAATAAGGAAGTTATGATCTTTATTGCAAAACATGTCATTTTTGAAACTCTAGTCGATCAATCCTAAATTGTATGTCAAAAACATTTTTGAAAATATGATCGATCTATGAAATATTAAAGAACAAGAAGTTAAGAAGATAACAAATATGTTTTGGTGCCTTTTGGATATATATATTTCACTTTATAAAAGATTGAGTCAAATAAATCAAAAGTGAAAAATTAGGGTTTGAGAAAACAGAACTACCGCCGCAGCGGTGAGACATTCTGCAGGACACCGCCGCAGCGGGGGTACTCACTGTCGCAACGGTTGTCTGGAAATTTTTGAAAACTAACTTTTATTTAACCGGGTCGGGTCAGGCCATAGAAAACGGGTCGGGTCGGATCTTTTGAAAATAAAATTAGTCAGAAAATATAATCTACTACAATATTAATATTTGACAAGAATTAAATAATTAAAATATTATTAAATGAATAATAATATTAGTGAAACTATAAAATATTATTAAATGATTAATAATATTAACAAAAATTAATAAAATATTATTAAATGAATAATAATATTATTAAATAATTAAAAACTCAATAAAATATTATTAAATGAATAATAATATTAAAAATAAATAAAATATTATTAATTAATTAATAATATTAAGCTCTTAATAAAATATTATTAAATGAATAATAATATTAGGAATTGAATAAAATATTATTTAATGATTAATAATATTATAAAATTTATAAAATATTATTAAATGATTAATAATATTAGCAAATAAACAAAATATTATTAAAGGATTAATAATGTTAGAAAGGGAATAAAATATTATTTAATTATAAATAATGTTACTAAATGACTTAAATATTAGTATTTGATTAATAATATTAGATATAAGTTTAAACTATATTAAATGATTAGTATAGGTTTTATGTGATTAAAATATTATCAAATGATGTTAATATTTTCAGGTGTTTAATATACCCTTAATTATTTATTTATGTGATTAAGTGTTAGCAAATTAATATATACAAAAGTTATTATATTAACCTAGATATGATACTAATTGAAAAATTAACTTTATTAATTATTATGTCTTTTCAAAGGACATTAAATTGTATTGGTTAACTGTAATCAATAATCAAAGCAAGTTTCATATACTTAAACTTGTATTTATTTTGCAAAAGCTTTTAGTGATTTAATTATTTAAAAATTAATTCGCACCCATATTATTCATGTATTCGCACATAGTGCATTTGAAGTTTTATAATTCGTTTAATTCATGAACTGTTTAAGAATATCTAAATTAATTGTTTCGGCTAAACGCCACATATATAAATTTATTAACTTGAATATTTTTAAAAACTTATCTAAACCATTGGTTGGTACAGATTCTTATAGTAAGACTGAGAACGAACAACCCTAAATAATGAGATTATATTCTAGAAATCAACCTTTGTGCAAGATGATTGAATGTTATGCATATACATAGGGTACAAGAGACTGATTCTCTTAAATACCAAAATAATAAAAGGGTTAGATACATATCTGATTTACCTTAAATATTAGTTCATGGTCCTCAGAAACCACTCAGTAGTAAAGACTCAATCAATTCTTTTAATTAAAACTTGACTCTCGTTCCTTCACAATTATTATATATTATTGAAAACTCTGAAGTTATTTATATTCAATCATGATATATCATTCTTATATTAATTATTCTTAAACTTGCTGAGCAAGCTAGTTATTCACCCTTACTATATCATGAACTATTTTTCAACTAAACTCGAGTGCTCCAGAAAAGACAAGGGCAAGAGAAAATCTAAAGAATAGAAATCGCATGCTAGTTGTATTGTGTAATATTTATCTAAATGTTGTAAATTTTTTATAAACCATTAAGATATGCATTGTTATGTTAAGGTTAGAAGACCTTGTGATTGTATTTCATTTTGTAAGAAACAGCTATGTATTATTCCGTTAATTTTAATAAAAAATTATGTATCTAGTTGTTGTTATATATTGAATTATGAACACTAAACTTGGGGTTATGAAACCTGAATTTGAAGGCGTTATAATATTCATGTGAAAATATCTTGTGAAAATATTTTCTTAAAAAAAGAAAACAGGAAGACAAATGTTGTCTAGTACCTATTTGTCAACCACAACATGTGGGGTAAGGTTACAATATGTTGGATAGATAAATATCGTATGTTATTTAAAAATTTAGAAATATGGTGAGTGTTATTATAATTGTTTGTATAGAATTATATTATAAACTATTTTTGAAAAATGATATTAAATAATGTAAAATATAAATAAATAAATTATTAAACTACACCAAAATACTGTCAAATTATTTTTTTTTAATTTTTTTTTTATCAAACAGCCTAAAATACTACAATATATTAAAACTCTAATCTATTTACAAAAATGAAAAAATTACAATAAAAAAGATTAAGAAAAAAGGTTGTTTTTATGCTCTATGTATCCCATCATCTTATCCACGAATAAAAATGGTGTCCTTTGTTGGGAAAAGAACTAGTGTACATGGCCCAAAACCTTGAAATTGACCTCAAATTCAAGGACAAGTTTACACACACAACAATTAATTATTATATCAAATACTATATTTATCTATATTATTAAAAAGTAACGTATGATACAGATTTTAATGTTATATTTTACTTTTTAATAGTATAAATAAATATAATATTTGATATAATACTTAATTATTATATGTTTATACTTATTCAAAATTCAAAAGGAGAAAAATAGGGACCATGGGTCGACCAGCCCATTTTGCCGTTACATAACTTTACTTATTACTATTTCATTACCTACATTATTGCATCAGTGATTCTAAATACCAATTTGTCACACTTTTCAAGGCCCACCAGAATTATTACTTTACTGCATAATTTTGTTAGTATTATTATCAAAGAAAGTCAATTTAATTTTTGAAAATTTCATCATCATATACATTAAAATATATTTTTACTCAATAAGAAATTTTATGATTTAGAATTCAAAATTAAAAAAATATTCCAATTATGAGATTAGACGGAATAGGTTACAATTATCTAATAATTCATAATCCTGTAAGTGAATCTATGGTAGTTAAGATGATCTAAAAAGATACTATTAAGATAATGAATTAAATATTTATATGTCTTAATTTAATTTACACTCGAGATTTAATGGATGTTATTTTTATAGGTCTCAAACACTAACATAATAAAATCCATTTACATTAAAATTAAATAGTAAAATATCTGGTTGATGGGTTTGGTAGAACTTAGGTAGGAGCATACGTTATTGAGCTAGTTGAACCAAATATTATACTTCATTAAACTTTGTCTCTCTCTCTCTCTCTTGAAATTATTGAATACAACATATTTGTCATGAACTTTATTTTTAAACCTTTGCGAGCTGAAGACATTTTATATATCGTATGATTAACTTATAAAGTAACTTTGCATTTGCTCACTTATGTTTGTATTTCTTTCATTCTAATAAATAATTATAAATACGTGATTGCAATGTTATTATATAAAATTTTGAATTGGTGGACGTGACGATGTTGTGTTAATCCATTAGATTATACAATACACAATTTTTTGTTTCAACTCGAAAAATAAATAGTGTAATACCCAGCAGAGCAGGAAAAATTTAAAAAATATTAAATTTCAAACTAGTATTAAACTTTATTTTGATTTACTAGTCTTTTGAATCGCGTCAAAATATGTTATGTACCATGAATTAGGCGTTAGGGAGTTACGTCCTTGAACGCAACTTTCTTGTTTGTCTGAATATCTCATTTGACCCATGAATCAAACCTTGGGTTTAACCCCTTGCCTGGTGTGGGACATAAGGCTGAGATCATGGTTTAATATGTGCTTGGGATAAGCGTGTGCTCATCGGACCAAGTGCAAATGTACGGTTGAAACTTGAAACTGAATCTGTGTTATTCTAAATTCGATTCGAGATGATCTAATTTAAAGAATTTAATTTAAATTATTTTTAATAGTTGATTGAGCTAATTTTAAAAAATTGATATTTTTATAATTTAATTTAATATTTTTATAAAATCAAATACAAATTACTTGTAAAAATATCAAATTAATTTATAAAAATATTAATTTTTTAATTTTACCTATTTTATTATAATATAAATAATCCAACTCTTATTCATGTATATTTCACATATTCGTAGAGTAATATATATATATATATATATATATATATATATATATATATATCAAAGTCAAATACAATAAAATTAATTTAATTTAAATCTGAGCAAAAATTATAAAATTACATTCGTATTTAAGACGAATTGAATTCCTTTAAAAGATTTTAAGTAAAAGTTAAATAAAGTGTTATTCGACTTTACTAGGAATCATTTTTACTCTTGTACAGATGTATTAATGGCTGGATCCCCAATGAGTTACTTGGAATATGATCTTAAGGTACGAATGATCAGACCCTACCTATGATATCTTATCCCCGACCTATGATATCCTATCGTAACAAAACGCAAACATAGGATTGCACTCACTAGAGAGTTCTTTTTATTTTCTCTGTTTTCTTTTTCTCAATCTTTTTAAATAATTCTTCTAAATGACCGAAATATTAAATTGAAAGTGACGATCGGTTCAATTTATTTATTTATTAATTTTTTTTTATAATATTTATTTTAATTTAAATATTTATAAAATTAAATAATTTAAATATAATTTAGATGCATGTAAATATTTTAATTCCCCTAAACTTTTTGTTTCTCAAATTTTTTGAGTTTTAATAATTGCACAAAGTATAAAATTAGTATTTTTTTTTATCAGTTTATTATAAGAAGCAATTTAATTCAAAGAATATTGACACTATTACGTATAATTTTCCATTTTCTTTTTGCGCATCAAATATCAATAATACAAACGTCATTTTAATATTAATACTATGACGTGTAGCTTTCCATTTTCTTTTTGGGCATGAGATATCAATATTACGAACGTCATGCATGACCTCTTCCCTCCCACTTGATAATTTGGATAAAGTAAACCAAAGCATGACTAGATTTCTTACTAAGAAATTATTTGTTCTCCACAGTACGACGATTTCAAATTTTATATCTCATAATAAATTCAAATTAGTGCCCATCTCATGAGTGATGATGACGCATAGATCCATTTTAAAAACTTACAAGAAGGGCAAAATAGACATTTCCCTTCATAATTTTAAAACTAGGTGTTTAACCAGCCAGGCAACTAACTAACCAAATGACCTTTTTGCCCCTTTTTGGTCATCCAATTCAATTATGGGCTCTTCCCATTTGCCCAAATGAAATTCGAAGGCCCTGTTACTTGTTGAAATTGGACACCTTAACTAATCACCATTATATTTTTATTAATTTACATAAATATTACTGAATCTACGAAATAAGACCGCATGAGCTTCTCCCAGTTATGTCTGCTTGCAATAAGACCTGACATTAAAGCTCTGGTCAACCACTTTAGCCAGACTTTCTCAAAAAAAAAAAAAAAGTCAGACAAGTTTACATGAACAAGACGAACAGGGGAAGATAGAAATAATCCAAAAAAAAAAAAAAAACTCATGATTTTATTTCTATGTAAGATAATTTTATGAGTAAGTTTCTCATTAATTTCATGAATTCTTCCCAGAAGATTAGAAAAATTATTGCATTTTCCAAATGGGTAATGAAAGTTTCATCTGCTCATAATATTGTACTAGTCTGTTGGCCCGTGCGAGGTGTGGGTATTTTTTCTCTTTTTTTTGTTGTTGTCATTTTATAATTTTTTTGGGTAATTCAATTTTTTTTATGTATAATAATTTTTAAAATTTTATAATTAAATATGTAATAAATAATGGCATATCAATTTGTAAATATCATATCAATCTATATAAAAATAATAGTATTGTTTAAGTATATCATTAAAATGTGATTTTTTTAATCAAATCTTAAGTAACCATTAATATTACTAATCCGTACATGTGTTTTATTGGTTAATGAATAAAAAACATTTTAATCTATTTTGGTCAATTAAAAATTAGATGAAATTATAACAATATTTTCGGACTTAGACCGGTCATTGAATCGAAAACAGTACTACTGAGTGAATAGATCACTGGTTCAATCAGTGGTCAAACCGTTGTCGAACCGTGACGTTATAAATACATAAAAAAAAAATATTATTAATAGTTAATAAAATTTTAAAATATCTAATTTTTTGTAAATTAAAATATTATGAAATTATATTACAATATTATTAAAAGTATCTACTTTTTTTAAAAAAAATATTTTTGTACTAAAAAAATATTTTAAAACCGATTCACTAGTTCAATTAACCAGTTCTACTAGTGGTCAACCAGGTTTTGATTAGTTTACTGTAAAACCGATTTTTGGGGTCAAACTGGATTGAAGTGCCGATCGATTTCGGTCAAACCGTCGATCTAGTCTGATTTTTAAAACATTAATTTATAAAACTTGAAAAATGAAGAGACATTAGTATCTTATTAATGCTAAAATTTTCATACTCATCATTGATAATTGAATTTTTTTTTTAAAAATTTTAAAAAATTAAATATTTAACATTACCGAATTAATTCAATTAGATAATCTGAATCACTGCTGAATTAACCGATCCTTCAATTGATTATTGATTGGGTTGCTGAAAATCTGTCAGTTTTCTGATTAAGACTTTATTTACTTATTTTTTATTTTATATATAATTTCTTCTTCCTTGGACTTTTTACTTTTGTACTGTCATGTTGTATATTGCTTTTGTACCAACCTAACCTTACCGGTTACCAGCAAAATGGTATTTTTAGGGAATTATTATAAATATAAATTAATATTTTTATAAAATTTACATAAAATTTATTTATTATTTATGTAAGTAAATTTTTTAAAAATATTATTTTTATCTGTGAAAATATTAATTTTATATTTTTACTATCAGATTGTCTCTATATAAGCCTATTTATGGTCAAACCCTAAGCTCTCCTCATGGTTCAAAGCCACTTTTTTTGTTCATATTTTTGTGGGTTTATGTTGAATTGCAGATTTTGAGTAGTGAAATGGTCAATATATCCTAATCTTGAGCTATCTCTGATTCAGGTATACATATTATAGTACATGCCTTTGCTTATCTGCTTTACCTTCTCTTGCATATTGGCTTTGTCTTGCAATTTCCTTGTGAAGACTACATGTGGAGTATAAGTTATGATTGGTGCCTAGCTATGATTCCCTTTTTTCGAATCTTAAATAGTAGACTGGATTTTGGTAAATGTTGAACTGTTTCTGTAATTGAATTTTGGTGTAAAGAGAGTACTCCAAATTGATCTTCAATACTATGGGAGTATGATGGCATTTGGTGAACTGTTGACTTGAATCCAAATTTGATTAGAGCATAAGATTTTTATGCTTTACCTTTTGATGTGTTTGTATGTGTGGGGGAGGTGGGGTGTTGCCATTAAGTGCATCAAAGTCTTTTAATCGATGATATAGATGCTTGTAGGAAGTTAAAAATTCTCCTCATCCAAAACACCTTGCTTTAGACCTCTAAATAATGACATCCAAACATATATTCATGCACATCTGCAGCTGCTCGCTTTTGTACAAAAATTAGTTGATACTTTGGTCAAATGGGGCACAAAGATTGTGTGCATCCATCTCTCCATCTTATATGATTTAGAGATTTATTGTATTTCAGGCCCCATATTCTGGTCATACTCTGAATTCAGAGCATTAGAAATTTGTTTGAATACACAGGCAGAATTAAATTACAGAACTTGTGTTCTCTAATTGACATTGTCACATTGCCTGTGGATGTCACCATGACTTTCTAGAACACTATGCGAGGAATCCTTTGTTCAGCTGGCACATACAGCACCAGCAAAATCTGTTCTTTACTCTTCTTAGGTTATTATGTTTCTATTGGTGTTGATCATATAAATTTGAATTTTATCTTCACTATAAATAGTTTACTTCTGCTACCTACCTAATTCTGTGATATTCTATATTTTTGGAAAAGGTCTTGTCCATTTGCAAATGAGCAGAAATGTTAAGAAAAAGAGAGTATGATTAGTAATAAGTAAATGTTTAGAAAATTTGCTGTCATTACTTCGCTTTTGCATATATTTCACTTGGGTCAAGAACAATAACTGTTTGATATCAGGCTTTGAACTGCGTTTGTGTTAGTAAGTCATTTGTGGTGATGTTTCCAACTTAGGTAGCTCAGCTTGTGAAATGAATGTCCTTGCAATATCATCTGCTGAATAGTATCAGTAAGTTGGAGAATCACAAACATAACTAAATCACAGAATCGAATATAAGCTTTTCAGTTTTCCCAGATACTATAACTCTTTCCATTTTAATTGCTTTGCTTATATGTCTTGTTACACCATACGGATGATATGAAGTTAGGAGTAGCTATTAAATACAATTTCATTAGGAGTAAGGGTGTAAACAAGTCGAACTTATCTAAACAAAGAACTACTCGAATTCGACTTGTAAGATTAAATTCTTACTCGAATTTGTCTCGGATTCGAATTATATTTGAAAAACTTTACTTAAATTCGACTCGACTCGAATTTTCGTTACTCGAATTCGATCCGACGTGGATTGAATTATATTCAAACTACTCGCGAACTTCAAATTCAAGCTCGAATTCGAGTCTCCACATAATAACTAGCTTTATAATACATATAATTACTAATTGAACTTATTATTTTACTTAGAAATGAGAAAATATAATTATAATTATACTTTACAAATATAAAATTATAATTAAAATTACAAATAAAATAAAAAAATAAAAACTAATTATTCAAAATTTGTTTAATTATGTATATATTATAAGAGAATGTATCGAGTATTTATTTGAATATGTATCAATCAATTATGTATCGAATTATGATTGAAAATTCGAGTACTTTGAATTTTAAACGAGTCGAGTATAACTTTATTCAGATTCTACTCGTATTTTTATTCGAATTATTTTTTGTGCTCAGATTTGGATTATATTATTAGCAAATTTGAGTCTTGCTCACATTTTTTCTAATCGAGTCTTAACTGTTTGGTTCGATTTACAGTCTTAATTAGGAGTGGTCTTTGGTACATATTAGTTCCAAGTGTTTTTTATTTTTATGGCTGCTCTACTTCCATAGCCTTCTAAAACCCACCCAAATATGGAAGAACAAAATCATATATTTGGAATTATTGTTTCTTCACTTGCTATGACCAGAAGCTTAGTATGAGCAGTTGCAATTTCTTTGCTTACATTTGGATTCATCTTCAACCACGTCAAAATTTTCTCCATGGGAAAGGAACACGAGTGTCACATCAGTATATCTCTTATTGTCTTTCTAACTAGACTTGTCCTTGAATTGACTTACGTGTCAGTAAAGAAAGATTGAAGATTTAGTTTACCATTTTAGCTCAGAGGAGACTTTGCCAACCAACTTTTAAACTAAAAGACAGGAAATGTGATAAACTATCTACTCCACTCAATAATGCACAATTGCACATTATCCTGAACAAAAATGTGATAAATGAAAATGTGATAAACTTTAAGAATAGAGAAACCTTAGTTGCATGTGTCGAGTTTCAAAGGCTATAAATGAAGATGCATTTTACAGAATCACTGAAGTTGTATGGTTGGATGACAATTGTAATTATTATAGAAATATAATCATTTTTTTTATTTGGTCCTTGAGATTTATAGGGGTTTTTTCCTAATAAGTTCTTATAGTTGTTCTCTTTCATCTCCAAAAAGATAATTAACATGAAATTTTAGCTAAGTTTATAAGTAATTATGTTGTTGTATGCTTGCTAGCTTGCTCATCATACATATTACTTAACAATCTAATAACATTGTAGCAGACTCTCTCTTTGTTCGTCTTCTCATAACATTATAATATTAATTACTTAATTCATTGTCCCTATATATATATATATATATATATATATATATGGGGAGTGATCCATGACATGTATTTGCTATGGATACTTACAAGGTATCCATCATCTATACCTTTCAAAATAAGAGTAAACAGTCAGAATTAGAAACTGAATAAAAAATCCATTAGTAATAGCAACGGACGTCGATTTGAAAGCCAAATCCTAAAAGTGCGTCTGCTACTATTATTACCGGACGATTTTTTTTTTTTTAAATGTCCGCTACTAGTAATAGTAAAGTCTGCTACTAATAGTAACGGACGTCCATTTTCAGTTTCTAATCCTGACTGTTTATTTTTGTTTTGAAAAGTATAGATAATATATGCCTTATAAGGATCCATAACAACTACTTGCTATGGATTGACCCTATATATGGGGTCGATCCATAACAAGTACTTGTTATGGACAAAAATTGAACAAACGCCATCTTATCCTTTCATTTTAAAATTGCACAGACAGGATTAACTATAGTGATCCGATGTCCGCTAGAAGTTCTGGCGGACGGGATAAACATTATAAATAAATCGTTGTATCCCTATTATGCTAGCAAGGAAAAAATAATAGGTCCGTTAGAAGTTATAACGGATTAATATCAAATTACTTCCAGACGCCCGTCCACCAATAATTCTAGCGAACTAGAATTAAAAATGAAATATTTAGGGTTCAATAACTAGGGTTTAAGGTTTGTTAATTATTTAATTTATTTATTTAATATAATATTATTATATAATATTGATTAAAGTAAATTGGCTAGAATATGCTATCAACAGCTCTGCTAGAAGTACTAGCGGAAAAGAATCAGTTTAGACTATAATAATCAATGGAAGGGGTAAAGCTATCCAGAAATACATACTAATATGTCCGCTAGTATATCTAGTGGGCGACAAATTTTTTTTAATCATATCCATTCGCTCTAATAATCAAGGGATAAGATGGTGTTAGCTCAATTTTAATTCATAGCAAGTACTTGCTATGGATCCCCCCCCTCCCCCTCCCCCTCCCCCTCCCCCTCCCCCTCCCCCTCACACACCCGCCCACCCAATATATATGTATGAATGTATCTAAATAAATATATTCACATCTTTGTATATTCATTTCCTCATTTGTGTATGCTTAGTTTTCTTAAATGCACCTTTTTTTATTTTTTTTTGTGTGGCGACAGTGAAGTTAAACCGAGGCTTTCCAGTGGGGGTTCAAGATATTGCAAGTGTGAGTGGCCAGGCCACATTCTGGTAATTTTGTTTTTTCAATTATGATTTTAATATTTTTTATTTCATATTTTGGGCAAGTGCCCACGCAGTTTTACTCTCTGAAGAGGTAATTACATAGTTAATAAGATTAGCATCGACTTCTTTTCAGATCTGTCAACAGTTAGTGACACAAGTACACCATGTCATTAGTTCGTCCCTCATCATCGTACGGAGATCATAAGCTTTACTCACTAAATGGAAGCAATGAGAGTTAGGCCTTGTCCACAACAACCGATTCTAACAGGCATAGGATCATGTATGGTACTGAATCTTACAGCAGCGAGAGTTATGATCCTAAGTATTTCCTCAACTCCTCAGCTGATGAACTTAATCCCCAATCTAGCTCTAGCCACGCGCAAGGTGCCTCTTCATACCAGCTAATGGCTGTCCAAGAACCATTTGAATCCTCTTATATGGCCATGAGAGATTCTGATGCCTATCCATCAAATTTTGAGCTAGAATACTTGGAAAGTCACAGTCCAGAAGCAATAGACTTCGATGACAATAAGATGAGATTGAAGCTTCAAGAACTTGAGAGGGCACTTCTTGACGGAAATGATGAAGATGATGATTCCGTTATTAGCCCTGATCAAAGCATGGAAATTGATGTTGAATGGGCTGACCCAGTCCAAAATGTTCTGCTCCATGAATCGCCTAAAGAATCTTCATCCTCAGATTCAAACATCAGTAGTATCAGCAGCAACAAAGAAGTATCACTAATTTCAAATTATAGTCCTAAGCAATTACTTTTTAACTGTGCTGCCACGATTTCAGATGGAAATGTTGAGAATGCGTCGAACATGATAAATGAGCTACGGCAGAGAGTTTCAATCCAGGGAGAACCTTCTCAAAGAATTGCAGCATACATGGTAGAAGCGCTTGCAGCTCGAATGGCTACCTCCGGCAAAGGTCTTTACAAAGCTCTCAAATGCAAAGAAGCCCCCTCCACTGATCGTCTTTCGGCTATGCAAGTACTCTTTGAGGTGTGCCCTTGTTTTAGGTTTGGATTTATGGCTGCAAATGGTGCAATTATAGAGGCGTTTAAAAACGAAAAAAGAGTACATATAATAGATTTTGATATAAACCAAGGAAGTCAATATATAACACTCTTGCAAACACTTGCGAATCATCCCGGTAAGCTGCCTTTCTTGAGATTAACTGGGATTGACGACCCTGAATCCGTCCAACGTGCCACTGGAAGCCTAAAACTCATTGGGCTGAGGCTCGAGCAACTGGCTGAAGCACTTGAAGTGCCATTTGAGTTCCAAGCTGTTGCAGCAAAAACAGAAGTAGTAACTCCTGCAGATCTCAACTGCCGACCTGGAGAAGCACTTGTAGTGAACTTCGCTTTCCAGCTGCACCACATGCCCGATGAGAGCGTTTCAACCGTAAATCAAAGAGATAAGCTTCTCAGGATGGTTAAGAGCATGAATCCAAAACTCGTAACTGTAGTTGAACAAGATGTGAACACTAACACTGCTCCATTTTTACCAAGGTTTGCTGAAGCCTACAATTACTATTCTGCTATCTTCGAGTCTCTAGATGCAACTCTCCCGAGAAATAGCCAGGACAGGATGAATGTGGAAAAGCAGTGTTTGGCACGTGACATAGTTAACGTTGTTGCATGTGAGGGGGAGGAAAGGATCGAGCGTTATGAGGTTGCTGGGAAATGGAGGGCAAGGATGATGATGGCTGGTTTCAATGCATGTTCTATAGGTCCAAATGTCAATGATGCGATTCGGAAACTTATAAAGAAGTACTGTGACAGGTTCAAGGTGAGGGAGGAAACAAATGCACTTCATTTTGGATGGGAAGACAAAGTCTTGATTGTTGCTTCAGTATGGTGGTAATGGGCTCATTTAAACTCTGGAACTGTTGAAGTGTAATGTTATTCAAACCTTGTTTCCCTTTGTAATTTTATATTTCTGTTGGAATTAGATTGCCTAGTAATATATAATATATTTGAGAATGATGAATTTCTTAATTCAAAGCTAATGTAGATTTTGGTCCTAGGGAGGAGAATTAAGTTGGTGCAGTTCCCTTTTTTCTTGAAAACTTATACTCCTAATTGCTCTGCATCTTATTCTACACGTATATAACATTACCTTTGTATGTCATTGCTTATTTAACTTGTTTATTTTTTCGGATACGAAAGATTTTAATTGATTCATCTGGCTGTGTCGTTCATCTGTATGTTGTGGTATAATCATTTTTTGTCTTTGTTGCTGTGCCAATGTTATCTTTATATTGTAATTCGATCCGGTAAATGAAACGAAATTAGGACCGTAAAAAGTCACTTTTTTTTATAAAGGTATGATAGGAGTAGATTTTTTTGAATTGTTTAAATTAAATGAAATACATTTTTTCAGAACAAGGTATATTAGAATAATTTTCTAAAAAATATCGTTAAAACTAGTTGAAATGTAGTTAAAACCAGTTGATTTGGTTCTACATCCAAAACATTTTTAATGAGATTATATAGGAGTGAGTATGGTACGGTTTGATGTCCAAACTGTATATGAAATTACTTGGGTGTAGTTTGATAAATTTAAAACTGTACATGAAATTGTTTGTGATTGGTGTAATGCGATATTGAAACGTGCGGTGCGGTTTCATTTGGTGCGGTTTCTATTTCAAAATTAATTGAATATATACAAAAAATTAGGACAAAGAATACAGACAGCGAAATAATCACTTTATTTTTAGGTGCAGACAAATGTATATAAAAGATATTATAATAGTTACTTAAGAAGAAATAAAATAAGACTATGTCAAATAGTTATTTATAACTTAAAAATAGATAGTGTATTGCTTATACAAGAAGACCATCACTATTAAATTTATTCATCTTCATCCACATTATAATGAAATTCTGTAATTACAAAAATGTCACTGACAATCAAACAATAAGAAACTAGATTAGTTAAGTAAAATTCACAATTAAAAGTTTTCAAAACTAAAATTAATAGTTATACGAGAGACAACTATAGAAGTTAATGCTATGCTAACAAAAAATATGAGAAAAGTATAATAAACACCATATAATTTATTTTTAAAAAAAACAAACCAAATTAACATCGTTTTGGCCATTATTTGTGCTGTATGGTTTCTGCGGTGTGATGGACTGCAAAAATCAAGATCAAACTCCAAATGCGATTTTTCAACCCTCCTAAAATCGTCATATACACTGAAACCGTTGGTTTGATTTTATTATTGTAGTTTGGTCGATTTTAGTGCGATTTCGGGGCCAATTTTGATTTTTTGCTCACCCCTAAGATTATGTCCTGTCATCTTACTTGACACTCACGAAATTCTCATTTAACTATATTAGTTAACATTCTTTAAAATCTTAGTTTATATATTAGTAGGGGTTTTAAGCGTTCTAAATTTACTTATATGCTTATTATGCTTTGATATGATAGAGAATGATTTTAATTAGTTGTTCCTAGCCTTCCTTTAGATTTAATTCTATTCATGTAGAAATTATAAAACGAAATTATAATCATGTTTGTGAAATAAAGTTTAAATAAATAGGGAAAAAGTTTTGGATGACCACATTTGATGCTTCGGAATAAAAATGTATAGGTTTTGAAATGTTCGTATCAAAATATAATTTTGTTGTTTTTTGGTAACTATGTAATGCTTTGCCAATTGATTATTGTACGTTGGATAAATTGGATTTGATTAATTGTCAATCCTACTAGAATAGGGATGGCAATGGTGCAGTGTGGTTCTAGTTTTTTCGTGATTTGGAACTGTATCGGTTTTAAAAAATCTTGAACTGAAATTGCAGCGCACCAACAATAGTTCAAGACTTTTCTGCACCAACATCGCATCGACAGATTTACTCGCATCACATCGACTTGCACCAATCAAAAATTAGTAATAAAAAAAAGTTTCCTTAAACATGGATAATGGTTTTAGTAGTAAACTAACTATGAAATATACAGATATAATTAAAATAAAACTAGAGATTGTATATAATAAAATAATTAACTTTGTTTGTTATAAATATTTATTGTACAGTATTAGTAGCTTTGATTTTCTTATTTTAATTTTAGTAAAAGAACTAATTATATTATTAATAAGTTATATTATAATTATTTTACACAGGTGCAAATGTGGTGTAGTGGTAATTTATAGTATAACAAGTTTAAATTTTTTAAAAGGTCAATCTATCAAAACATGCTCCTTGCATAGGATGCATATATTTTTTAAGCAAGTATATATAGAGTGGTTAATGGATTGGTGTGCACCAGTCCTGGTTTAAAAAAAAAAATCACCCAAACTGTACCGGTGAGGCCAACAGTTCAAATAAAAATTGACTTCTTCGATACAATTCAATTATTTTTGGAATGGTTTTGGTTTAAATTATCATTCCTATACTAGACCAAAAGTTCTTCATATCTAGATTATATCTTGTGTTATTCCCAGATGACACAAAAAATAGATTTAGAAAGAGGGTTGAATATATTCTTTTATATACTTTGACTTTTAAATTATTTACCAGACGATTCAAGTATATAACTTAGTTGTTAAGCATAGCGGAATATTAGTTTATTTTTAAAACCCCTTCAAAGATTGTTGAAGTTCACAGCTCAGAGTTTAGTGTATAGTGTGGAGGTAAATGTTAATTTATATTTCAATTTATAATGCATACATAACAGTTTATCACAGTATATGGAAAGCAATAAATGACAGATTTTAAAGAAGTTCGGAGCCTAAACTACTCTGAGTCCTCTCGTTCACTCCACTGAGCAAGATATCCAGTATAGGATAACATTCCACTGAACTATTTACAATCTCCCATCAAAGCTGACCCACTTAGGATCAGGCGAAATTTATGTCTCAACTTTTCAACATCCCTTTGAAGCTGACCGACTTAGGATCAGACGAGATCTCTATCTCAGCTTTTCAACATCCCTATAGAGCTAACCCACTTAGAACCAGTAGAACCAGGCGAGATCTCTGTCTCGGCTTCACAATGTGACTGTTAAGTTTGAGGTGCTGCAAAGTGGCATGTAAGCTCATATTCATAATGACTTAGCAACGTGATCAATTTCATCCAATGCATTGAATGGTTTTCCTGAAATCGTAGAGTGGCCTTTGGAATCTTAGGATGCTTGGAGAGTTTGTAAGTTATTTCATCCTTTTAATGTCCTTTCTCCATCATCGATCATCTTGAGGTCTAGATAAGAAATCTATTTATAGATTCCTTTTGAAAATATGTTTGTTATAGGTTCTTTAGCAATGCCTCCAAAGTCATGTGTCAATCTACTATAGCCATTCTGAATGTCAACAATCTCAAACTTCTCTAAGTACTGTGGCATACTGTCATTATGAAAAATAGTTGCTAGAGTTGCGGTTTAATTAGACCCTTCTTTTTCTGACAACACATTTTCAAAAGATCTTCAAGGTGAAGGTGTGTTGAGAAAGCTTTGAGTCCAATGGTAACTTCCCAAGTTTCACTCTACATTTTGAGGTTTAGGGATTGTAGAGCCAAGCTTTAAATATTTCACTTGACGATCTTAACCAACTCTATGTTTTTGGTTGTCTGGAGTTATTCTACGATTTGACTGTTTGGAGTCGTTTTACGATTTTATCATTTTTTTCAATTTGCGAACTCTCAGTATCTTACTTTCTGCTCAATGACTTAGCCATATGCTCAGTTTACTCTATAATCTCAGAGTAACTAATACTCATCCCTTCGGATCCTTATCCGAACCTTTGATTGACCATGAATCTGATGTCTTGATCTTATCCCTTTATTTGATATGTGCCCAAACTTTTGTTTGAGCTCTTTTTTGCTTTTCTGTCTGAACTCTTCTTTGTTCTTCAGTCTGAATTTTTCTTTGCTATTCTGCCTGAACTCTTCTTTATTCTTCTGTCTGTAGTCTTCTTTGTTCTTCTGACTGAACTTTTCTTTGTTATTATGTCTGAACTCTTGTCTAATCTGTCGAATATCTTCGAACTGCGAGCTTGAACTTTTTAATCTATTATAAATTTTATAAAATAGATCAACCTAAGATTATCTGATCCTTAAGTCCTTTTAAAGTAGTAGATCACAACATTTTTTTATCATAAGGAATATACAGAATTTAAGTTTGGATCAACCTAACAAATTTGACCCCCAAGTCTATTTACAATAGATTATAACATTTTTTTTTTATCATAAGGACTATACAGAATTTATCTTTGGATCAACCTAACAATTTTGATCCCTATGTCCCTTTTACAATGATTATCTTGGAAGGACTGTACAATATTACTTGTTTTCTTTTCTTCAATACATATACATTATTTTTGTCATTTAAAACAATCATCATTAAATTCAACAGGGCTTAAACAAAAATATGCCTAACAATCTTCACATATTTATGATGACAAAAACAAGTAATTCTCAACAATCATCAATTACTCTAATGCTGGTCAATACATAAATATAATCTTATATACAGTGAGTGTCTGTATTGTCTAAATTGATGTTTAAATGTATGTTTTAATATTTACAAACGAATGAAAATAAATGTCATGAATTTTTTTTATAACTTATCTCATTGGTTGAGCACTCGACGATCCTCTTTGTTGGTGATAGGGTGGCAGATCCCTTTGTTCTTGCTCAACCCTTCGACGATATAACCTACTTCCTTCTTCTTCTCTCTGTCTCATTTCATCCAAGGATTCTATTGACCCGCCCTAGAGAATCAAGAAAAGGAAGTTATTCTTCCCTTACAACATAAACCCCTTGAGATTGTTTGTTTACGTAACATTGGGTCATATGTCGGGACCCTTATGCCAGTGTGAGTGCCTTGACTTAATGTTTCTGGCTGGGTAGATGATCGTGTTAGGATTGCAACTGCAACTGGAGGAAGAGTTGATGATTTTGTTGATTTTTTCTTATCTCCCATTTTTTTGCAACATCCGTCCAAAGTTGGCCTACTTCTGTGGTTAGCACCTTTACAGTGTCTACCAATGCCACCAGTAGTTGGTATGATAATATGACTTTATTGTCTAATCTAGCGATCTGCTTATTTTTTTTCTCTTTGTCGAGTTGCACTAAAGTCAATGCATTGTCGATTCTTTGAATTGATAAGTCGATCGAGTGCTTGAGATCATTTGTAGTTGTGCTCATGTTAAAAACTTTAGTTTTGAGAGCATCTACTGATTTTTCATTTATGTCCTGTAGCATTTTTACAACTTCTTAATCCTTCATTATTTGGTCAATGTAGTAGTCAATCCTTTTATTTGTATGTTCTACTACAGAGTCAACTACATCCTTTACACGTTCACCTAGCATATCCGTCATCTATTGTGGAATCTTTGAAGCTTCCTTGACAACGTAGATCAGACTCTTCTTCACCCCTTCTTATGTGACTTTGAACCCTTTGTTGCATTCCTCTACTACTTCCCTTAACATGATGTTCATTTGAGTTTTGGAAGGGATAAAGGAAATGTGTTGTTAAATTCTATTTAGGGTGGCTTGAAGATCAGGATTATTACCAACATTAATTTCTTCAAAAATTTGATCAATGTTTAGTAGTATGACCCGAGTGTTGGGGCTATCGTTTGATGTGGAGGGTATATTTGTTTGTATATTAGATGTTGAAGGTGTGTATGTACAAGTATTAGAAGTGAAAGGTGTATTTGTATAAGTTTAGGTTTCTCTTCAATTTGCTCTACGATTGGTGAGTTAGGTGGCTTAACGATCGGAGAGTCAGATGGTGAAGGTGTAGAGTTTTGCACATTTGGTTCACTCGTAGAATGGTGGGACTCTTTGACTATGGTTTGAAATGATGTGTTGGTATATGGAAGTATGGAATATTATAAAGAAGTTCTTTGAAGAAGAGAAGGGTTAACATATGCATACCTCTAGAAAGATCCTACAGATTGATCAGGATCATTTTTATTGGTGATAGTGTACTTGGAGAATTTGTTGAATTTGGGGTAGTGTTAAACAACCACTTGAATGTTTGTAGCTTTAGATAGTCCCCAGGTGATCCAGATGTAGTTTCTGCAATGAAGAGCTTGAAGAAGTGGCAGAGCAGCGAACATATGAAACAAGTCTTCGTTTATTGTATGATCTGTTGCTATTGTTAATTTTGGATCACTCTCCCTTTCAGTTAGAGGCTCCCCCTCAATAGCTGATTTCTTCTCCAAGGCTTGGCTCCAAAATTGGTTCTAACACAACCATCATAATTGGTTCTACAGGCTCAAGATTTCCATCCTTCCCAGCCATCATATCTTTTTATACAAATCTTGGCTCTAGCTCTTCAGTAGCCATCCCAGCCATCCCTTCCACTTCATCAGTTAGCTCAAGCTATCTAGCCATCCCAACCATTTCAGCCATTTCAGCCATCTCAGCCATTTCATTCATTTCAGCATTTAGCTCAAGCATTGTAGCCATCCCAGCCAATACCTCAATTGTACTTATCCATTCTGGAAGAGGAAGTGTGTCTTCCAGACACTCATCAATTTCTTTAATGGGATCTATCTTCCTCTTCTTCCCAGAATGATCTCCTCTCCCTAAAGGCCTTTTCAGCCTCTTCCCTTTTTCCTCCTTTTTCTTTTTATTTTCTTTCAGCCATTCTTCCATAATTAGACCAGCCTCAGTAGTAGCCATCTCCCATATCTCTCTTTGAGTTTTTAAATAGTGCTCAGCCATTTTTGTCATAGGCTTTATAGCTTAACATTTGTGGGGCTTTGGTTGTCTACTTCCTTGGTCTTTTTGTTTTCCAACGGGTCTTGATAGCAACTTCCCTGTCTTCTCTCTATTTTGATCTTACTTCTATCTCCTTCAGCTTTCCTTTATTCTTCTTTGCTTTCATCTTCAACCTTTTTTCTTCCCTCCTCTCAGAATCCGTGGTAGCCTCTTTAGTGTCCTTGGGAATCTCTTCCTACATCTTGCCCTTCAACTTTATTTTCTTAAGAGCTGAAGATTCAGCTGTGGAGGTAAGAGTAGCAGTTGCAGGTCGTAAAGAGATAAAAGCTTGTGATTCATATTCCCTGTCTGTTGCAAGCCTTTTCTTTGACATTCTCACTTCTTTCTAAATCTCAATAAGTTTCTTTTTGCTCTCAGATTGTTTTGAGCGAGAGATCTCCAATGGATACTTGTTCCAGTTTTTGAAGAGCCTGGAAGTAATCCTCTTATTTACATTTAGAGCCTCCCCATCCTTCTCCTTCAGGTGCTCTTTCAGTAGCTTGCCCAGAATGATGCTTATAAACCTTCCAAAGTACATCTTGGGTAGAGGCTCTCCTTTTTTTTGTTGCATTTTATTGGCACTACCAAACCATTTAGTGATCCATTTGAAGTGGACTGCTCCATAGTTGACCTCCAGCTCCAAGGTTATTGCAGTCATTAATTTAACTTGAAGTTCACTAATGGAATCATGAGCAGAGTCCTTGCAGAGAATATACCTCCAGACCACATCAGCTAAAAATTCATATTGTGGCAGGAAATTCTTCTTCTTCAGGCTTTTATCAGATGCCTTCTTCTGGTATTGCATTGCCATAAGCCCAACATTTATTTCCATGAAGCCCAGGTCTGTTTCCCCTTGATAAAAACACAAGGTGGAAATTGATTTCCTTGGGGTCCATAACTAAGGTTTTCCCCATAACCTTGGTGATTATTAACCCTCCGCCAATCTGACCGTTCAGATAGAACTTAGCAACTTGATTAGTGAAGATCCTGGTATTCTCCCCCAAAACAAACTCAAATCTAGCAATCTTAATAAGATTCAAGACGTGGGCAACAAAATCCTTAACATCTTCGAACGTGTTGAAGCAAAGTTGATTTTTAGTGACGATTTGGTGGACAGACACTTCTTCTGATGAATTTGAACTAAAGAGAAGTGAAATCGGTTAGGGTTTAAGTGCTTTTATGAATTCTAGGATTTTGAAAGTTGGAGAGAATTGTTGCTTGTAAAGACTCAGAGAGCAGACGAAAAGGTATCCTTGAATAGTTAAAATTTGAAATATATGGAGTTTCCCTCATTTTTGGAATAGTAGGACACGTGTATTATTTCTATTTGGTTATCAGGCTATAATGTGGGCTTGCAATAATCACGTCCTTTGGTTGGACTATTCTGATGTGCTCTTATCTGGGGGTGTGTTCGCCACTCGCTGATCTTTACTTAATCTTGGCTCTAAGAGCATCTCCAGCAATGCTGTGCAATGCGTTCCTAGACTATATTTAGTCTAGGATTTATACTTCCGCTCCAGCAGATGGATTAAATATAGTCCAAGACTATATTTGATATCCTCAAAAGACTATATCTATGAATGAGATAGTCCATGGACTATAAATTTATTAATATTTAAATAGAAAAGTAGAAAGATGATAGGAGTTTTGTTAAATTTATTAATTATTTTAATCTTTTTATATTATAGTCCATGGGATAGTCCATCTGCTGGAATGGTGGAAGACTAAAGGACATTTGATGATGTCATATGGACTAAATATAGTCCATAATATAGTCCATCTGCTGGAGATGGCCTAAGAGCATCTCCAGCAATGGTTTTTGTTGAGTTCCTAGACTAAATATAGTCTAGGATTCCTTTTTCTCCTCCAGCAAATGGACTAAATTTAGTCCAAGACTATATTTAAAATCCTCAAAAGACTATATCTAGGAATTGGATAGTCCATGGACTATAAATATAATAGTATTTAAATAGAAAAGTAGAAAGATGATAGGAGTTTTATTAAATTTATTAATTATTTTAATCTTTTTATATTATAGTCCAGGGAATAGTCCATCTGCTGGAATGGTGGAAGACTAAAGGACATTTGATGATGTCATATGGACTAAATATAGTCCATAATATAGTTCATCTGCTGGAGATGGCCTAAGATCTCAGCTTTGTAATTCGTAGAATGAATTAAACGCTTTCAGCTTTTCAATTTTATAGAGTGTTCATTCTACTATTCACCATTTAGTGATCGCACTCAACGATCTTCTCCTGCTTGGTTAGTTTTACAAAGCATACATATATAAAATGCTCAACTTAAGTTTAATATGCCTAATTTACTTATTAACTTTTTGAATCTTAATTTATCTAAGAGCTAAATAAACACATCAGCAAAATGAACATCTATTTGGGTCACTGTGTTAGGGATTAATTTTCATTATGGTTACTGGCTCTTTTTTTATTACAAACGCATTATTATAGTCATAAAAAGTTATAAAATAGTCATTCGTTAAAATTTTGTTTAAAAAAATGACTAAAATTCTTGAGCATGCATATCACGTGAGACTTAATTGTTGATGTAGCTGTCTGTTATTGGTGACGTGGTACTTTTTGCTATGTGTATCGTCCTGTGCAGACCAATTATTTTCCCAAAATACTTCTCCATCTTCTCCAATTCTGTGTTATTAAAAATATATTTTATTTCCCCAAATTACATCTGCATCTCTTTTTACATCTCTCCCTCTTCTGTATATCTCCATCTTCAATGAGCCAGAGCAAAAACTCATAGAAATCTTGGTAATATCTACTAAAGAAATCATCTACCCAAACCCATATCATTTATATGTACATATATATACATACATGATACATCCCCTAATCACAGAGTGAGATTATCACCGAATATGGCTTAATCACGAATTTCTCATATCCAAATGAACCGCAAGTTAAATTCTATTCATTATCACACACACAAACACATACATGATAAATCATCGTCAGATTTTTGACATTTTTGTATGATGACTCATCATCAGATTCATTTCCAAATAGTTCAAGATTTCTTTTGTTTCTTAAAGAATTATGCTACATAAAGTGAAGGCGCCATTTAGTTTCTGTCTTTAGATTAAAAAAGGAGCTAATGCTAAATTTGAATGGGTATGAGATTTTTGAGTTAATATTTCTTTCTACAAACAAAGGAGAAAAAATAAGGTGGCTAGTGATGGTGGTTGTGGAGAAGGGACGGATTATTACTACATAATTTGAATCTGAGTCTCCTCATGTTCTTGTTCTTCCTCTTCATTGTAATTGATTAATTTTGAAACTGAATTTGAGATGTTGAATGTCAAATTTGCTAGGTTTTGTGTTTAATCCACCAAAATTTCTATTTAAAATAGAAATCATTTTGTGTTAGGGTTATTGTTGGAAGGGTTTCTTTATGGATGGATTGTAGGGAAGATTTGATGGGTTGGGTATTGAATTGAGTTTGTAGAGTTTGGTAATCAACTGTATTAAAAATCTAAAATTGGTATTAGGACTAGGTTTTAATTTTAGGAAGAAGATGGTTGTCAAATGTCTAAATTACCACCTATTGATTTTATTAAAATTAAAGGATCTACATAAGCTAGGTCCTACATGCAACATAAGTAACACCTAATAATCGTTAGTCTAGTCAGCAATTTTCGTCATTTTTTTAGACGGAATTTTAACGAATGATCATTTTGTAACTTTTTACAACTATAATAATGCATTTGTAACAAAAAAATAGTCGGTAACTACAATAAAAATTGACCCCTAGTACAGTAACCAAAACATATATTAACCCTAAGAAATGCAAAATCATCAATAAGTCCATGATCCCTTTATAAACAGATGTCTTAAGTCAATTTGTTTCAGTGCAAGAATGCAAAATATTATTGTGAATTTTGGTGATAGCACTAGTAAGAAGAACAGTAGAAATGATTCACACCCATAGTCAGCTAGCTGATTTTTCATTTTTTGAGTTCAGCAGCTTCCAGGTGCAATTTATTCAGCTTCTACAAAAATTGATGAAATTAAGTAATGTCTCTTGCTGAACCATGAGATAAATTTATCCCTTAACAGTTTCACACGTCCTACTAGTACTTTTACTGTCTGTTTTTCATCTTGCAAAGTTAACATCTAAATATATAAACAACTTGTAGAGAGACTCCTTGAGTTACCATAACTTTAGATATAGAGTGCGTTTTAGATGAAAAACAAAAACAAATGTTTAAACATATATCAAATGCAATTCCTTAGGATTAGTTTTAACATCTAGCACATATTTATGTTATAATCATAATTTTAGAATTACTAACGGTCAGATATATGAGAAAGCCAATCGTAACTCTATATTGAATTACATTAATACTTTTATCACTTTTCTCTAGTTCTTGCTTTAGTACATTAGCCTTAGAAGTGACTGTTTCCAATCCATGTTCCTTTGAAAAGTCTTTTAAAGAACTTAGTCTGGTTGATGAACACATTTTCATTAGATTGAATCGATTGACATCCAGGGAAGATGTCAGTTCACTTATCATGCTTATTTTATACTTTATCTACATAAGCTTGGCCAAACTCTCACATAGCTTTTAGTCAGTAGAATTAAAAATTATATTATCTATATAAATTTGCACTGACAATGTTAAGCCCTTATGAATCCTAAGAAATAGTTCTATGTTTACTTTACCACTGGTAAATCCTATTTCAATAAGAAAATTACTCAAAGATTCATACCTAGCTTCAGGTGCTTATTTTAGCCTATCTAATGATGTTTCAAATTTATAGATATAATTAAAATGAGTTAGATCAATAAAACATGGAGGTTGTTCAATATACACCTCTTCTTGAAGTTTACAATTTAGAAAAGCACTCTTGACGTCCATCTGAAAGACTTTGAACTTCATGTGGCCTGCAAAGGCAAGGAACATTTTGATTGCTTTTAATCTGGCTACTAGTGCATAGGTTTCATCATAATCAATTCATTCTTCTTGAGAGTAACTCTTTACGACCAATCTGACATTGTTCCTTGTGATTACACCATCTTCATCCTTCTTATTTCTAAAGACCAACTCGGTGCTAATGACTGGGTGATTCCTTGGTCTAAGAACTAACCTCCAAACCTTACTCCTTTTAAATTGGTTCAATTCTTCTTACATTGCTTCAATCCAGCTTGAATCTTGTAGAGCCTCGTTGATCCACTTTAGTTCTATTTGAGAAAGAAAGCTTAAATAAGTACATTCATTCTGAGTTACAAATCTTGTTCTGACTCTAGCTGTTGAATCTCCAATGATTAAATCATGTGTGTGATCTTTTGCCCATCTACTTTCATATGAAACATCTGTCCTTGTACCCTCTTATCTGAAAACTTATAGATTTGGTTTTGTTGTTTTTGATGTTGATGGTTTATCAATTCATAGAGTGCCTAGGTCATAAAACATTGGTTCTATGATTTCTTCATCTGATTCTATGATATCTGGGTTGAGGATCATAGGATTATTTTGTTTTATATTTACAACATCTACCACAACAATCATAGATTCTACAATTACAGTTTTTTCCTTTTCTATATAATCATTTAAAATAACAACTTCACTAGAATCATTAGTTTTAGTTTCGTCAAAAAATATATGAACTAAAATTTTAACAGCTAGTACTTTTTTTTTTTTAAAAAATGCGGTTAGCTTTGCTGGAATCTGAATAACCAAGAAAAATACATTCATTTGACTTAGGTTGGAACTTAATCAGATACCTTTTACTGTTATTGAGGATATAACAGGTACAGACGAAGATGTGTAGGTATCCCAGATTTGGTTTTCCTTATTTTCAGAGTCCGTAGAGTGTCTTCTTAAATGTAGAATGAATCATAGAACGATCCTTTGTATAGCATGTAGTGTTAATAGCTTTAGCCTAGAAGTATTCTGGCAATCTCACAGCTGCCAGAAGTATCCTACCTGCCTCGATTAAAGTTCTTCACATAACTTGTTTGCTTCAAAAAAGTCGAATTCTCTACCATGATCACTCCTAATTGCTTTGATCTTCTCACCCTTATTATTCTCAACCAGCTTAAAGAATATGATTTAATTGGAGTTGGTTTCATTTTTGGAGGTTAGAAAGAATACTCATGTAAATCTATTGTTGTAACGCCCCGAGAATCCCAGCACTGGTGGCTAAAGACGACCTCGTGCGTTAATGTACAATCTTCTTATAAAATTCACAACATAATATAATAATATGCTGCTATAAACTCAGTAAATTTAAATTTTTTATAACATCTTTATTCATTTTGATCATTTGCCTCAGAATCGCAATCTTTACATTCCTTCTTAAATCACAAGATCATATACATTATAACCTGCTCAATTACACGGTTATAAGTAATTAACGACTCACAATTTAACACTTAATTATTTTTATACAATCCTTCTATACTGGACGATCAAGACGTGTTTTAAGCACAAAACTCCTATCGTAATTAAATATCATTGTATCATTTTCAGGATTTCTGACATTTACCACTTACAACACTGTTTACCCCCAAAAATATAAATCACTTGTGACAGATTCATTATGCTTTGCTCGATCCTTGTTCTTTACCAAAAATCTCGGATACCTCGTACCTAACAAAAATGTTGGTTTTAAAGCAAGAGTGGGCACGACGGCTCAGTAAGTTTAACAATTATCACATAACATTTAGTTCATGCATCATGCATGTTTAGCAATGAATTTATGTATGATATTTAATACATACTCCTCATTTATTTCGCATTTAAATCATACTTCATAGTTTATACATACTTCTCATGTAATCATATTTCATGCTTTTCACGTACTTCACAAAATCATATTCATTGATTTCACATAACACATATAACATCCATATAACTTCATATATAAAAATTTAATATCACATTGTAGCATAATAATGCACATAATAACAAGTTCTAAAAAATATCACATAATACTAAAAAATTTGCCTGATTTGCTTATCCGCCTTATGCTAATTTTTTGTTTTTCGTTCAACCTAAAATTATGTATGAGCTTAACATGATCATTAGTTGAATGACTCTTACTCAGTCTCAATTTAAGACTCTATCTTCAATTTATTAACTCTTAAGATGTCTGACAAATGAACTCTTGAGTTCCGGACAAAACCACAGCCCAAATCCTAGTTCGGACATGTCGGGTACGCTTAACCAACTTACGCCAATACTTTGCGTTCTTCATCCGACCTTCATTTACAACATTATTCTACCAATTTGCATTGCACATATTGGTTTCTTTTTGTTAATAACCTTCTTCTACATTACTTCAATCATTTAATCACCTAATAATATTATTCACCTTTGATAATATTTTGATCACATAACTTAACATTTAATCACATGTCATTCCCTTCATAATATTATCAGCATTTGATAATATATTAACCACATACAAATATTATTAACCATTTAATAATATTTTAATTGTTTACGAATATTATTAATCATTTAATAATATTTTACTCTCATAATAATACAATTAATCCTTTAACAATATCTTAATCACTTACTAATACCATAAACCATTTAATAATATTTTAATCCTTTACTAATATTATTAATCATTTAATAACATTTTAATCACTTACTACCCGACTCGAACTAGCAAAACCCGACCCGACTCGACCCGGTCCGAAAAAACCCATTTTCTGGAAAATAGCATTGCGCCCCAGCGTAGTGTTTTAGTGCAAACACCGCGCCCCAGCACTGTCTGGCAGTGTGGTGTTCTTCATTTTTTCAGATTTTTTAACTTTGACACTCTTGATTCAATATTTAATAAAACATGTTATACACATCCAAATGACATCAAATTTGATTTGTTAGTTTCGTAACTTAATGTTATTCAATATTTCATGAATCGATCATATTTTTAAAAAGGTTTTTGTCATAAAAATTAGGATCGATTGGTTAGGGTTTTAAAAATGACATATTTTGCTACAAAGACCCTAACTTGCATATTTCAGCACATTTTACAAAAATTCAAGCTGGGTTTTTTTTTATAACCTCTAGAGTTATCTTTGAAGCTATAGAACTCACAAAAATAATAGCCACAACTCATATCACAAATCATCAAACCATACACCGAGTTAGGATTTTCTACCGGTAAATATGGTTATCAATATTTTTACATATACTCTAGCATACTTGGATACATAATACCTCAAATAGACCCATAACTCATAGATCTACAATATTAACCAAAAATATAAATAAAGTTCTAGGTTTTAAAAACACTTTTAACCTTTAATTAATGATCTTCTTCTTCCGCTTAATGGATGATAGACATTTATTGTTGGACTCCCTCTCCTTCTTCTTCCTTGACCCAAAAATGGACCATTTCTAGTCTTTCTATAACTTCTGCTCTCTCTCAAGCTCACAAGCTCAAACACTTAGTGTATTTCTAACTGTTCTCTCAAATGTTCTCTAGCTCTTATTTCTCAAGACTTGGTGAAATGAACCAACCTTTGCTAGCATTGGTGATGTGTTATATATATATAGAACATTGGTAATTACACTTACCCTCTTTAATCAACTAATACATAGTCAATTAGGCACTAATCCTAGCAAGAAACAAGATCCACATTTTAAGAAAACTAGGTTACGTTGAGGGATGGTTCCAATAAGCTAGGTTTTATGAAAGTAATTCATAGAAAACCTTGAGCTTTGCACCCCCAATTGGGGGGCCCCGTTGTAGGCAACTCCCTCTTCATTTCTCCCTATTTTTTATTTTTCTTTTCTTCCAATAATGCTCATATAAATACCAATACCAATATATATATATATATATATATATATATATTACATGCACAATTTGGGCTATACATTGGTCTTGAATTTAAATTCATTTGGGCTCAATGTTACCATTATTTTGGTTTCTCAATATATCCCTATTGGACTACTAGTTAACTCATGATAGCATATCAACACTTGGGCCATCATTTAACTCTTACCAATATGCCACTTTGGCTACTAGTTTGATTCAATTTGAACTTAATTCAATAACTTCTTTGGGCTAATTATGTAATCCAATTAAACTTATTATTTAAAAAGCCACTTAGTCTACTAGGTTAATTCATTTAGGGCTCCCAACAATTAAATCAATTGGGCTAACCATAACAACCTACAAGACTTAAAATTCTAATAAGTGTTGAGCTATTTTAAATTAATTTCATTTGGGTTCCCATGTTATATTTATAAGGCTCTCAATATTAATTAATTTGGGCTACTTATGGGACTCTCTATTTAATCCCCTTTGGACTCATCATTTAATTTATTTGGACTCAATATATTAAATTCAATTGGGTTACTAGTTAACTTCCTTAAGTTTTCAACAATTAAATTAATTGGACTCATTATCCTATAATACATGAACTAGTTCATACAAAATTACAAGACTTAATAATAATAAGAATTGTGCTAGTTTAAATTAAATTATACATAACATTTAGTAACGTCTTGAACTATTAATTAACTCACATATGACTTACCACCTTAGGTTCCTTTATAACCATATTAGATTAATTTCATAATCCAATTAGGCTTGCTATTTAAAAGTCATTTAGGCAACTTGATTGGGTTTGATTATAACCCTAACATGTACACATAATCACACATCTCTTGAATTTGCTTTAATTAAAACCCTAACATACATACAAGTAATTGATCAATCTTGTTCATTAATTACACTACTTCAAAACAGTAAAAAGATAACACATAAAAAACGTTGTAATTTTCTCCCAGAAACGTCGAGATTAAGGGTGTCATCTATTTGACACATTTTATACAACGTTTTTAAAACGTTGTAGTTGGCTAATAATACAACATTTTTTACTAAAAAACGTTGTATATTGTCTTTAAATAAATACTAAGATGCTTGAAAACGTTGTAAATGGTATCATTCCACAACATTTTCTGGTATAAAACGTTGTAGTTTTATACATCACACAACCTTTAGACTAATTTATACAACGTTTATAAGAAGTCATCTATTTTAGTACGTTTAGACAACGTTGTTAAAATGTTGTAGTGTAACATAAAAATGTTGTAATATATCTTTGTTAATACATTACACAACGTTTAGGCTCATTTATATAACGTTTTTAAGGTGTCATCTATTTAGCACATTTTTGGTTTAAAATATTGTAGTTTGTTACATCGTACAACATTTAAACAAATTTATACAAGTTTTATAAAGTGTCATCTATTTGGTACCATTTAAACAACGTTTTCAGAGAGTTGTAGTTTAACTGAAAAACAGTTGTAGTTTAACTGAAAAAAAGTTGTAGTTCAACCATATTTGAAAATACATACACAGTTTTTCATTAATGCAATGATATATAGCTAAAAAAAACTCTAAATTCTCATTTAAAACCAAAATGTATCAACCATTCTCGGTTTCAAAATACATCCAATAATACCATACGTTTATAGTTTCAAATAGTAACATCCACAAAATATACCAACTATCCACAAAATATACCAAACTAACTGTGGTGCACTACTACCTAATCATGTGCAAAAAAGTCTTCTCCTAAAATACATTCATCTAAATTAACCTGTACACCCACCGTTAACTCCCAAAA
This sequence comes from Hedera helix, assembly GCA_947179155.2. NCBI lineage: Eukaryota > Viridiplantae > Streptophyta > Magnoliopsida > Apiales > Araliaceae > Hedera > Hedera helix. The sequence goes on from OX359270.1 coordinate 26,743,268, forward strand.
TACATTAATCTAAAAATGTACATCCACTGTTAACTCGAGGCTTACATGTAGTTGTTCACATAAGCTGCCCACTCACCCCGTACTTCGTCAATTTGTTCTTGTGTGTACGTTAATCTATTTGCCTTATCCCACTGAAATAAAATAACAAAAAGTTAGTCTCCCACTGTAGACTAATTGGCCAAGTTTAGTACAAATTAGAATGTTAGCAAAACACTGCAGACCCACAAATAAACCCACAATCAACCCAAAACTGCAAAACAAAACAACTAAACTGCATCTCCAAGCCAAACTCAGCCATCATCATGGTCTAAACAACTAAAGAAGATAAAACAGTAAAAGCAACAGATATCCAACAGAGCAGGTAGCTCTAGCAAGTATTGTAGCTCAAAAAAAAGAAGTGCCAAAGGAAAATATCAAACCACAAGCGGTAGCAAAACGCACACAATCTCGCTTTCAGAAGTAAGAAATAGTATAATTTAATAGTAGTAATTTTCTGATTGTTCTGGTTTTGCTTAAGAAAATTTTACTGAAAAATTTACAGTTTAACTTCCAGGTTGTTTGGAGCTTAAATGATTTACATGCCAAGCAGGCCGACTGGGATTGCATTCGTCGATTTAAATATGAATTTTTATTCATCAATTCACAACCTGAGAAGCTGGTTTTAATCAAGCAATTCTTTGATGTGTGAAAAATTATTGTTTGTACCAGAAATAACTGTCCCGGGGAGGGAGGGGGGCGCTATATGTCTGATTAGTAATTCTACATTACGTTCTCTTTATGTACTAAAAGGAATAAACAGAATCATATCATACTGCGATTACTCAACTGTATGTCAACGACAAAAAGAATATAAATAAAATTGTACCTTTTCAATTCATCTAAGATTGTTTCGCTTATGTTATCTCTTTACTTGCATACAAGTTATAACTAATGTGTTTGTATTTATCCTCTCTGAGTCTTTGAAATAAGTAGTCTTTGATATCAAGTGCAACTATTGATAGATATGTGATCGCTGCAAACTGCAACTGCAATGTCAGGAACCAAAAAACTACTTGGCCAGAAATTTAGAAGAAACAGTAACAGAAAACAGAAAGGAGGGAGGAGAAGCAGAATTCAGCAAGCTGCTGAATTCGTGAGAGAGGGAAACACTAAGAGAACTAGAGATAGAGAGGGAAAGAAAGATAAGTTTCAATTCATTTCAATTCATTCATATCCATAACATCATTTGTCCAATACATGTAGAACAAACTTAGAAAAGAATTTCTTTAAATTAGCATAGACAAGCAAGCTGCAAGCATAGTTAGAAAAAATAACTAACCTTGGCTACAAAGTCCAAACTACCATCCTCGACTATCTCCTTCATAAAGCGCAACACAAAATACCCGCACTCCTTGTGTGATGGTTGTACAGGAGTTCCCTAAACACAATTAGTAATTAGGTCATGATAAATCAACAAAAATAACAAATGTCCATAAATAAACATCTTATGATAATTAAATATATATTTATACGTATAATCTAACATACCACCAAGATTCTCCATTGTGGTGATTTTCATATTTGATTATTGTTTTGCCCATTGTGAGCTTTAATGGCACTTCATGAGCAAGAGGGTGACGCATATAACATCATGCATATAAAATCAGAAAGACGATTTAATAGAAGGGATTTTATTATAAACTTTCCAATTGAACTAAATTAAAAACAAAGTAATTTGGAATAACATACGTGTTCACAACTTGTTTCCACTCCTCATCGATTCTACAGTACTTGAGGGAATCCATGAAGTACACATTGTTACTGTCCAGATTGACAATGGTCAACACCCAATGACATCTATACAAAAATCAGCCCCAAACATATTTGTAGTCAGTACTATAAAACAGTAAAGAACTTTACCATTAATTCCATATCGAACTAAATATAATAAGTACTAACCCGGAGTTGTAAGGTATCAGGAAAACTGTGCCAGGATGTGCTCTTGAATACTGAGATGTTATGTAACGTGTTTTTTGAGAAAAACTTCCACAACCTTTAACACCATGACATGCAAACCCTGGTGTATTTACCAACAGGAGGTTGTTTAACCGGTTTATATTCTCTCATTTAAAGTACAAGTATCTAGTATGATATTGAGTTCTTAGTATGCAACTTTTTGTCTCTCTGATGAAAGAGGAACTGAAAATGCAGAATTTGGGGCATGACGATAACGCTTGTAGATTCCAGTCTCCCTCTGGTTGGGCATAATCCCTTGTTTGGAGACGATGGAACTTTTCCCTGGACAGAACTTTTGGCACTTGGGGAGGTTAATAACTTGTTATTTTGTATTCACGCTGTGCAATTTACCTGCTTGCTGATTTCCTCTTCAAATTGGAAGAAATATGACAAACTTTACCCAGACAAACTCAATTAATTATCATCCATCACGAAGTGGTTGGCTGTTTAGATGTACAAGGAACCTGATGTTGTAGATTATGTTTTTGTGAGGTTAGATTAGAAATGTTGTGTATTAATTAATGATCACAGTTATAAGGTTTGTCTTTTTTCATATGATGGAGAGTGTTAACTCTTTTAACAACATTTGTATAGGTGGGCTTAACACCTCCTATAGTAAAAGGCAATGTTTTGCTCTCAAGCATCCCCTTTTTTTGGAGTTTTTTCTGTGTTGGGGAGTTGAGAAACTACTGCGGCACCCAACATTTTTTTGACAAATGGACTTCAATATAGCAGTTCTACAATTGGCTGTAGACATTGGTTCGATCAGTGTTAACTCATGTTGTACTTTGTGTAACTAGTAACGGAGGTGCGTGAGTGTTAGCTATTTTTCTCTGCTGATTTTATTCAACCAATAACAAAGAGTAATGTTAACGGCCAAAAATATCTGTGGGTTTAAATTATATTACTATTATTTTGCTTAGGCTTTGGGTGAATTGGTTCATTGTATCTTCATCTTATGTGGAATAATTTTTTATTTATATAATACTCTTCTTTTCGTAGAATGGAAGAAGTATGCAATTTACATTGATACAACCCATGATGCGTGCTGAAGTTTATTAATTGGTTTAAATTTGTGTATTAGAAACCAATTATTTATTAGAAGCTAAATTTGTAACCAAGACTTTCTACAGTCTTTTTAAGTCATTTGTTCATAGTCCTAATTTTGGGTGTTATATCTTGATGTTAGCTCTGAATATAATGATGTGTTACACACACACTCACTCACACACGGGGGCGCGCATTATACATGAGGTTTTAGAAAAAAAAAATCATTCAAGGAGACTCTCATTAACCCTTTTAATTAGGCGTAGTTTGATTCTCATCAACCTTTTTGTATCTGCGTATCTTATGTTAAATTACAAGATTTACTTATTTTTGCTATTGAAATTGATTTGGTATAATAGTTATGATTTAATCGTAATAGAACTTATTTGATTCATATTATATATATATTCATGTACTATGCATGTTTCAATATGTTTGATTGGTTAGTACACGTATATTCTAATCTGCCTGATTTGTTTGTGGCCTCATGCTTTATTTTTAATTTTGGCATTCATTCCCTCAAAAGCATGATAATTATTAACTATGGATTTAAAATAAATAAGAACCAAGATTGCTTATTCTTTTTTTATTTTTTTATTTTTTAATCATTTAATCTTTTTTGGGATGTAGGGAAGGGGATATGCAGAAAATCCTATGTGCAGGATTTTATTTTTCAGCTAATGGGTCTACTCCCTCTTTATAGCTCTATATCCAAACTCCGTAATAAAGACAAGTTAAATTGTGAAATCAATATGAAAGCAAACTTCCATTCAAGTTCTTCTTTCGGAAGTTAATTATAGGCTCATAGACCTATTCAATTCTTCTACCTCCTCCGCTCTGACTATCCATTCATCAAGGTATTTTCCTATAAATACACTACTTTTCTCAGATCTTAATTTAGCGTTTTCTTAAAATGCAAGATGGCCTCTAGCCTACACTGATACGACATACACATAACAATGAAAAACTTAACAATGAAAATCAAGATTTTGTAAGCGGATGACGATACAGATACGACATACACATAACAGATATAGTCACATATCACTTCTGAGGCATATTATACATAACACAGTCAAAGTATTCCATAACCAACCATCAAGTTGCAAAGTGAAAACTAAATTTTCAGAAAATTCACCAAAATATGGAATTAGTTGACGATCGTTATTTCAAGAAATGAACTTGCAACACTATGTATAAAGAGAGATGATGACTTCCAACTAAGTTCCAACTTCTAGGAAGAGGACTGCAAAACACATCACTAAACAGATAAATTATTCTTCTATAATTCCAATATTGTACCCAAAGCATAGCATTTGCGTAGTCTGGACTAATACAGACTTCAAATAGCTCATTAAAAACTTAAACATGTAATTAGACTTAAAGATAAACCCAATATTATATAAATTGTGTAATTAATTTTTAGTCTAAATATTATGCATAAAGTTTATGAAACTTCATACAGATATTCTGTTTTTCCATTACATTAACAAAAAAATAGATAGTACGAGATCTGTAGCATCTAACTCAATACCACCACACTAAGCATTTGAAGATTCAAAACAAAAACCAAATAGTACGAGATCTGTAGCATCCTTTATTATCTATATACCTTTTATGTTGATTTTGGATGGTCTTCAGCCTCCTCCGCTTCAGGGCAGGGGCTTCTCCAAATCCTCAAGTGAAAGGAAGAAGGCCTTCTGCTCCACCTCAGATTCACTATTAAACATAATCAAAAACAAAAACAAAAAGACGAAAGTGGTGAAAAAAGACAAAATATACTGCAATGTGATACCTTCTCTTTAGGCCACGGCCGCCGATGAGACGATGCGAGTCTGTGATAGCGTTAGGGTTTGGTCCGTTCGAACTTGGGCTTGGGAATTTGGGACTGACTGACAGTGTCATAACTTCGAGGCTAGATTGAGCGAGAAGGGGAGAGAGCTGCTTCACTTGTGAGGATGAGTGAGGTAGATGAGTTCGATCGGGGTGAGAGAAAGCTACTTCACTCGGGAGGATGAGGTGATGTTTCTTTCATTTGGATCGGAGAAGCATTCCTTTAATTGTTATGAAATTTATTCATTTAATAATCAGAAATATATCTCCGTGTTTTAATTTCAAGTTTTCATCTTTGCGCAGTTTTTTAAAGCTCCGTGTTTTTTAAATAGATAACGTTTTCCTTAAAAAACGTTATAACTTTGAAACAAATTATTGCCCCTTATAAATACATAACGTTTTTGCATATGTATCTATAACGTTTTTTGAAAAAACGTTGTAAAAAAAAAACACCACGACGTTTTTTATAAAAACGTTGTTGTTTAAGTGTTATCTTTTTACTGTTTTGTAGTAGTGTTATCAAATATTATTATCTAGGGCTTGCGAAACATACACATATTCCCACATTGGTTTAACTTCAATATTTCATTTATTTTATTCTTCTTCATTAATCACATAAGTAACTCACTTAGTAATTATTAATCTTCTTATTTTTCATTCCAAGTCAATATTCAAACTTTATTACCTACTAACACAACTTTAACCCATGACTCATATAATTAATTTAATTATATTACTTGACTTTCCTTCCTACTCCATAGTTAACTAATTACTTTTTTTAGTTTTATTGAGTATTAATTTATTCATCTTCACATCATATTTTCCTTCTTCAAGTCTTGGTCCAAAACCTTAACCTTTAATCGTGTTAGATTCCATTTCTGAACCTCATAAATATTCGAAATATTACAGTTGTGATCATCTACTATGACCAAGGTGTATTTCTTCCCTCCAAGACTGACAGTTGGAATAGGCTCAAAAAGATCAATGCGAATTAGTTATAGTGGCCTATTATTGAAGTTAACTGTCTTACTTTTTGAATGAGACTCTGGTTTGCTTACCTAGCTGACTTGCTTTGCAATATGTCTTTTTGATGAATGTCAGCTTAGGTGCCTTATAGACTAGATCTTTGGTATCTGACTTTGACATATCTTTGAAATTGAGGTGAAAGATCTTTTTGTGTTATAGTCAGGAGACAAAGAAGTAAGTTGTTGTAGTTGAGCTCAAATTTGCTAGATACTTCATATATACATTTCCATCCCCTGTCCCAGTCAACATTAATAAGTTTATATCTAAGTCTCTGACTTCACATTACTTAATGAGCAAAACCACTTGGTGTCCGTTGTCACATAGTTAGTTGATGCTTATCAGTTTGGGCTTCAATCCTTCAATATGAGCAAGTTTCTTATTTGTGATGATCCCATTCCTATGACGCCATATCCTTTGGTTTTGCCAAAGTTTTTATCTATAAAAATAATAGCTGGATCATCTTCTTCTTTCTTAGAGACCATAGAAGAATTTTCTGCAGCTTTGAGAACAACACAAGTGACTTTTCTTTTTACTTTAGTAGTTAATGTTATCTCAACCTTTTGATTTATCCTGTAGGTGTACAGGTTTCCATACAGCTGTTGCAGATCCATGTACATACACACTTTTTAGTTTGCAACTTATTTTTACATTTGTGTTTTGCTTCCACCACCAAGCTCAAAACAGGTTTTATTGTATGTCATTAGATCAACTCAAGCAGTTAATCTTATTCAATGAAAACATTGCTCTGATACCAATTGTTATTCTTAAATGGCATAAAAAAAGATCTAGAAAGGGGGGTTGAATAAATTCTTTTATAAACTTTAACTTTTAAATTATTTACCATATAATTCAACTATATAACTTATTTGCTATGCACAACGCAATATTAGTTTATTTTTAAAACCCCTTCAAAAACTGCTGAAGTTCATAGCTCTGAGTTTAATATATAGTGTGAAGGTAAATCTCAATTTATATTTCAATTTATATTGCAGATATAATAGTTTGTCAAAGTATATGGAAAGTCATAAATGACATAAAATTTTTAGAGAGATTTGAAGCCTAAACTACTCTTAGTCCTCTCTTTTACTTCATTGAGCAAGATATCTACTATAGGATAAGGCTCAACTGAACCATTTACAATCTCCCATTAAAGCTGACCCACTTAGGATCATGCAAGATCTATGTCTAGGGTTTTCAACCTCCCACTGGAGCTGACCCACTTAGGATCAAGCGAGATCTCTGTCTTGACTTCACAATATGACTGTTGTTGAGTTTGAGGTGCTACTAAGTGGCATGTAAGCTCATCTTCAGAATGACTTAGCAGCGTGATCAATTTCATCCAAGGCATTGAATGGTTTTCCTAAAACTGTAGAGTGACCTTTGGATTCTTTGGATGCTTTGAAAGTTTATAAGTTATTTCATCCTTTTAATGTTCTCTCTCCATCATCGACCATCTTATGGTTTGGATAAAAAGTCTATTTATAAATTCATATTGAAAATATGTTCGTTATAGGTTATGTAACAATGCCTCCAAAGTCATGTGTCAATCTATTGTAGTCGTTCTGAATGTTAACTGTGTCAGGCTTCTCTGAGTGTTGTGGCAGATTGTCTTTATAAAAAATAGTTGTTGGAGTTGTGGTTTGATTAGACCCTTTTTTCTGATAACACACTTTCAAAAGATTTTCAGGCTAAAGGAGTATTAAGGAAGTTTTGAGTCCAATGGTAACTTCCCAAGTTGCGTTTTACGATTTGAGGGTCAAGGATCGTAGAGTCAAGTTATAGATATTTCACTCAACGGCCTTAACTAATTATATGTTTTTGGCTGTGTAGAGTCATTTTATGATCTGACTGTTTGGAATCGTTCTACGATTTTGTCCTTTTGTTCACTCTGCAAACTCCTTATCTTCTACTTTTTGCTCACGACTTAGCCATATGCTTAGTTTACTCAACGATCTCAAATTAACTAATACACATCCCTTCGGATCCTTATCTGAACCTTTGATTGGCCATGAATTTGATGTCTTGATCTTATCCCTTTATTTGATCTGTGCCTGAACTTCTGTCTAAGCTCTTTTCTGCTCTTCTGTCTGAAATCTTCTTTCTTCTTCTGTTTGAACTCTTCTTTACTATTTTGTCTAAACTCTTCTTTATTGTTCTATCTGTACTCTTCTTTGTACTTCTGTCTTAACTCTTGTCTGATTTGCCAAATGTCTTTGAACTGTAAGCTTGGATTTTCTAGTCTATTATAAATTCTATCAAATAAATCAATCTAACATTATTTGATCCCTAAATCCTTTTATAGTAGATCATAACACTTTTGATCATAAGGACAATAAATAATTTAACTTTGGATCATCCTAATAAATTTGATCCCTAAGTCCTTTTATAATATATTACAACATTTTTTTATCATAAGAACTGTATAGAATTTATCTTTGGATCAACTTAACAATTTAAATCCCTAAGTCCTTTTATAATGATTATCTCGGAAGAACTATCTTGACTTTTCAACCTCCCTTTGAAGTTGACCCACTTAGGAACAGACGAGATCTGTCTCGGCTTTTCAACATCCCTCTAGAGCTGACCCACTTAGGACCAAGCGAGATCTTTGTCTCGGCTTCACAACATGACTGTTGTTGAGGTGCTACAAAGTGGCATGTAAGCTCATATTCATAATGACTCGACAATATGATCGATTTCATCCAAGGCATTGAATGGTTTTCCTGAAACCGTAGAGTGGCCTTCGAATTCTTGGGATGCTTGGAGAGTTTGTAAGTTATTTCATCCTTTTAATGTTCTCTCTCCATCATCAATCATCTTAAGGTATAGATAAGAAATCTATTTATAGATTCCTTTAGAAAATATGTTCATTATAGGTTCTTTAGCAATGCCTCCAAAGTCATGTGTCAATCTACTATAGCCGTTCTAAATGTCAACAGTCTCAGACTTCTCTAAGTCATGTAGCAGACTACCATTATGAAAAATAGTTGCTAGAGTTACGGTTTGATTAGACCCTTCTTTTTCTAACAACACATTTTTAAAAGATCTTCAACGTGAAGGTGTGTTGAGGAAGCTTTGAGTCCAACAATAATTTCCCAAGTTGCACTATGCAATTTAAGGTTAAGGGATCGTAGAGCCAAGTTTTAGATATTTCACTCAATGATCTTAGTTAAGGGATCGTAGAGCCAAGTTTTAGATATTTCACTCGACGATATTAACCAACTTTATGTTTTTAGCTGTCTAGAGTCATTCTACAATCTGACTTTTTAGAGTCGTTTTATGATTTTATCCTTTTTTTCAATCTGCGAACTCCCAGTCTCTTACTTTCTTCTCAATGACTTAGCCATTTGCTCAGTTTACTCTGTGATCTCAAAGTAACTAATAATCATCCCTTTGGATCCTTATCCAAACCTTTGATTGACCATGAATCTGATGTCTTGATCTTATCCCTTTATTTGATCTGTGCCTGAACTTTTGTCTAAGATCTTTTTTGCTCTTTTGTCTGAACTTTTCTTTGTTCTTCTGTCGGAACTTTTCTTTGTTATTCTGCCTAAACTCTTCTTTGTTCTTCTATCTGTAGTCTTCTTTGTTCTTTTGTCTGAACTCTTTTTTGTTATTATGTCTGAACTCTTATCTGATCTGTCGAATATCTTCGAATTGCAAGCTTGGACTTTCTAATCTATTATAAATTCTATCAAATGGATCAACCTAAGATTATTTGATCCTTAAGTCCTTTTACAGTAGTAGATCACAATACTTTTAATCATAAGGAATGTACATAATTTAACTTTGGATCAACCTAACAAATTTGACCCCTAAGTCCTTTTACAATAGATTACAATATTTTTTTTATCGTAAGGATTGTATAGAATTTAACTTTGGCTCAAACTAACAATTTTGATCCCTATATCCTTTTACAATGATTATCTCAGAAGGACTGTACAATATTACTTATTTTCTTTTCTTCAATACATATACATTATTTTCCTCATTTAAAACAAACATCATTAAATTCAACTGGACTTAAACATAAATATGCTTAACAATCTTCTCATATTTGATGATGACAAAAATACGTAATTCTTAACAATCATCAATTACCCTAATGATGGTCAATACATAAATACGATCTTATATACAGTGAGTGTCTATATAGTCTAAAATGATGTTTGAATCTATGTTTTAATATTTATAAATGAATAAAAATAAATGTCATGAATTTTTTTTTTATAACTTTTCTCCTTCGTTGAGCACTCAACGATCCTCTTCGTCGATGATAGGGTGGTTGATCTCTTTGTTCTTGCTCAACCCTTCAACGATATAACCTGCTTCCTTTTCTTCTCTCAGGCTCATTTCATCTAAGGATTCTATTGGTCCACCCTAGTGAATCAAAGAAAGGAAGTTGTTCTTCCCTTACAACATGAACCCCTTAAGATTATTTGTTTACGTACATTGGGTCATGTGCTGTGAGTGACTTGACTTGATGTTCCTAGCTGGTCAGAAGATCATGCCGGGATTACAACTTCAACTGGAGGAGGAGTTTAATTTTGTTGATTTTGGGTTATCTCCCCCTTTTTGGCAACATCCGTCCGAAGTTGGGTTACTTCTGTGGTAAGCTCCTTTACAATGTCTACCAGTGTCACCAGCTCCTGGTATGATAATGTGACTTTGGTGTCTAATCTAGCGATATACTTATTTGTTCTATCTGTCGAGTTGCACCAAAGTCAATGCACTATCAATTCCTTGAATTGATAAGTCAACCGAGTGCTTGAGATCATTTATAGACATGTTCATGCCAAACACTTTAGTTCTGAGAGCTTGGACTTTCTATTCTATTACAAATTCTATCAAATGGATCAACCTAACATTGTTTGATCCCTATATCCTTTTACAATGATTATCTCGGAAGAACTATAGAATATTACTTGTTTTCTTTTCTTAAAACACATATACATTATTTTCATCATTTAAAACAATCATCATTAAATTCAATAGGGCTTAAACATAAATATGCCTAACACCTTGAATTTTTTTTTATAAAGAACAGTGTTAGGTCTAAATGCATAAATAGATTTAGGAGGGTAGTTGAATAGATCCTTTAAAAAAATTAAAATTTACCAATTAATTAATCAAGTCATGTTAAAAAAGTGCAGCAGAATAAGTTAGTTTTAAAAATCCCGTAAATATAAAGAAACAAATTTAGGTAAAAGTTTAGTGCAAAAGGTATAGCAAACCACTGAAAAATTAAACTATAAAAATTAACAGACAGAAAATAAAATGGACACGGAGATTTTTAAGAGGTTCGGAGTATAAAAGAATTTACACCTCTCTTCTACTCTGAGAGTAGGGAATATCCAATAAGGATGGGATTGTTTAAAAAAATTAAATCCACTAAGAACTATTACAATAAAAATTCACTAAGAATATATAAGTCACTAAGACTTCGTACAATTTGATCATTAAGATTAATCCTAAACACTGAGATTGAATATGTTTAAGGAACTATTAAGTTGTCATTGAAAGCTCAGAATGAATGACCTAACAACATAAATGTTTTTTCTAATATCGTAAAGTAAAGCATTAAGAGCTTGTTCTTTATGTGCATTGAAATCAATTAATCAGTAGTCTCCAATATTGTAATTAGGGGTGAGTATATATTCAGTTATAATCGAACTGAATTGTTTACTCGGTTATAATTGAATTTCACACAGTTTCACTATCCGTATAAGTATATGAAATATGTACTAACCAAATAACCGAATTATACTATTCGGTTATTCGATATATAACCGAAATATGAACCTATTTTTACTAAACAAAAAAAAAATCATTTCCAATTTCACAATAGAGTTTTCTAACAATATTTAACCACAATCCACAACCATAATAATTCATAAACTAATTTAATAATTTCAAATTAACAATACATAAGTACATAATTCATAGGACAAGTTTATCAAAATCTAATTAAAAATAGTATTTTATTTTTTAAAACTTTTAATTCAGTTAATCGATTACCTGAATAGTCTAATTTTTATATCTGAAACCAAAACTGAATATCAAAATGTAAAATGGTTATAATTGAATATACCCGAATAACCAAAATAATTCGATTTAAAATATACAGTTTAGTTTAATTCAGTTATTTGGTTTTACCTGCTTTTTACTCAGCCCTAGTTGTAGTACTAATCATTTTATAGCCTAGTTTGGAATTTTGCCCGTTGGATTGTTATCGTTACTCAAATCCTTCTAGGACGCTTTGATTTGATGATTCCTTTGACTTCAAATGTTTTATGTTGTACCATAAACTATCACTATCCACCATCGTACTATTTGGTGCAGCAGGCGACACGTGTCCTAGGCGCTGAGCAACTAGCTGTTATAAAGCTAGTTTGTCTTATTTGTCTCTTTATGCTGACTTTAACAAATAAAATCAATGTAGGTTTTAGGAGTCAAGGTCAAGTAACCTCTGTCACTGTCCTGTCATAGCTTGTTAGACTTATAGACTCTACGATTTGAGCTAAATGAACATTTTGCTCTCAATCATAGTGTTGGTCTCTGTATCGCTTAATGACTCCCACCAAACGATTTTAGCTATCTGATTCTTCAGTGGCTTCATTATTAGACTTCCTTCGTAAAGTGTACATAGTCTATGTCTAGCATTCAACTTTACAATCTTAGAATTCTTTTAGACAACTTTCCAACAAAATGAACTTTAAATACTCGGCGATCTTAGAGTTCTTCAACTTACAACAAAACGATTCCATCAAGTCTTCAGCTAAATGATCTTCAAGTTACAATGCTACTCCTATACATATCTTTACAATCATGAATCTACCTAACAAGTTAAATTCTTAACTAAATCCTTGTACATTAATTTTCAATCTTAATAAGGATTGTACCAAAACTATCTTTTATAATTATATATTAATTTTCATCATCAAATCAAATAAAGATAACAAAAAATACAAGTACTAAAAATCTTCCCCAATTTAATGAAACCAATAGTTTATATAAAACATCAGTTTTCTATTGTAAGAATATAATAGAGAGTAAACATGACTTAATATATAGTAATCAAATGTATGATCCAACAAAAACCATGAATTGTATTGATAATAATAAATTGTTTACAAGATACAATTTTTTTTACAAGAATAGTAATATTAATAACCTAGTTCATCTCTGATAAGGACGGTAGTCATGACTTGAATAATTTAGACATTTGGAAGGCCTTCTTATAAGAGGGTTTGTCCTTTCATCAACAATCGTACAATTGTAGGTACGTTCTTATTCATTCTGAGTTTTCCTTGGGCTAAATGAAGCTTCAACAAAAGGCTCACTGTGCACGAACACTCCTTAAGGAGCACGATTTATGTAAAATGGATCATTAGGTTCTTAGAGGCATGATCTAGTGGGAGTAGCATGTCAGGATTAGGAATGGTATTAACAGCTTAGTTAGTTAGTTATTATAAGCAATAAGTTAGTTAACAGAGGGTCATAGTTGTCTTTTCCATTTCATTTCTGTTATGAGTTGTTTTTGGGTATTTGATGAGTGGGTTTTTATACCTACGAATTGTATGTTTTCGGACTTAGGTATTGTTATTCTTGTGAGCATTTTACTTGTTTTTATGTTTACTTTGCAGAAAACGGCATCGAATGGACAAAAATGAAAAAATGAGCGATAATGGCATTTTCGTAATTTCAGGCAAAGTAGGGCTGGGGCCCTCCTTCTCAATGTAAAACAAGGGTCGGGGCCCTTGTTGGCAGATTGGCGCGAAACGGGTTTTATCAGATTTTGGGAAGTTGTCTTGGAGAAGGATGTTAAAGGTGAAACGTGAGAAGGCTTCTAGGATAGTTTAGAGGGATATAAATACATAGAATTTCATTATTGTAACAAAACTTTTGGAAGGAGAGATTCATTGGTGCAAGGATTGAAGATTTAATTTGCGTTTTCGATTATGTCAGGCTAAGTTCTTTATTTTCAGTTCTAAGGGATGTTGATTCTTATTTATTATCTATGAATTAATTGAGTTATTAGTTTCTTTTCCTTCGTCTGTGGAGTTTATTCTTGATGATCTATTTGAATTGCTTAATGATAATTGGTTTGATTAATTTGATAAGGGCCCATTGAATTGATTTGATTATTATCATATGCTAGATTAAGGTATAATATTAAGCAAACGATGTTATATCTGATCATAAGTAGCGAATAGTGATATTTGATTGTGGTCAAGCTTTTGAATATTGCTATGACATCAAGGAGATAGGTTAAATAATCTGCGATTGTACGATTATTGCTTGGAATAACCTAATTCCCTAATTCTTAATGCTATTGTTATATTAAATCTAGACTGATAGTTCTAGGTTGTATGATAATTAGGGTCTAGTGGGGGCGATTGTCACATTATATTTAAAATCAAAGGGGAATTTTGGGTAACGCGGACCGTGGTTACCTAGGGTTATTCATTTCATTGAAGGAAAGTTATTGATTAACTTGATTATATCATATTTATGAAAAGATGATATTGAACTGAAGAACTGAAGTTTGCAAATCATTGGATAATTTTAATTAATATTTCTTGTTTTCTAGTATAATCATAGTCTCAAAACTCCCATTTTCAATATTACTTGTTATTTACTGTTAGAAGCACTCAGATAAATTATAAATAATACACTTCTCGTGGGTTCGACTCTTGCTTGCTATTATACCAATTTTATATTGATAGAGTGAAAGGAATAATTTTGGAGTGATAACGACAGCTTCCATTTTTACTGAGCATATAAGTAAGGAAAACATTGTAATAAAAGGCACATGAAATACAAATTATGTTTTCTCCTTCACTTTCTATTTTTCTCTCTCTCTCTCTCTCATCTCCCTTTCTTCTTCAATTCCAGTTACTGCCTCACCATTATTACTCAAAGCTCAATCCCAGAGCTGTGCTTAATAAGGTTCTGTATTATCAGTTCCTTAAAATTTGGTATCAGAGCCTCTTGATCCAACCATGGCAATCAATAATCAACGTCTCAGTAATTTAGAAGTTCAGATTTGTAATATCCCAGATATTTTCAAGATTTTAAATAATATCTTAATTGATTTTATTAAAGGTTAATGTTTAAAACCTAGAATGTGAGAAGTAAGATGTGTAGAAAATGGGTAAACAATTTTTTTTAACATAATGTATTTGTTAGAAATTAAATGTGGAAATATTTTATGATGCATATAGAGAATTTATTAAGGAAATAAATTCATTTGAGAAGTGAAGACGGTTATAAGGATATATATACATAGTTATATATTTCTAGAGTTGTGTTTGTTAGCCAAACAAGGAGATGAGTAAATTTAATACTCAATTAAACTAATAAATTAATTAGTTTAAAAATGAAGTCATGAAATATAATTAATTAAATTAATTATATTAGTTATGCGTTAAAGTGGTGGAAAATTTAGGATGATTGTCTAGAATGACAATATTAAGAAGTTAATTAATTAAGTAATTAACTTAATTATTAAGTTGTGGTATAGAGCCCAATATTGATTTAATTGACTAGTACAATGAAATGGTGTAGCAAGCCCAATGGTAATGTAGAGAAGCCCAATGGTGGGATTTAATTTTCAAGCTCAATGAATTAATTACGGTAGCCCAACTTAGAGTTTAATTGTTTTAATTGTTGGGAGCCCTAAAGGAATTAATCTAGTAGATTAATATTTAAGGAAATTAAAGTGTGAATTGGATTATATAATTTGTCCGAGGAAGTTATTGAATTAAGTTTAATTAAGGAAGTCCGGTTAATAGATTTATTAAATTAATGGACTAACCTAAGATTATTTGGGAGAAACCCTAATCAAATATTCAATTAGTATTGAATATGGCAAATCCAATTGGATTACATAAATTAAATTTAATTTGATTATTAAATTGTTTATTAATTATTTAAACAAGCCAATTAATTAAATTAAGTGACGGACTTGTGGAAAATTATATATGATTGGGTATTTTATTAATCTAGCCCAATGTTTTAATTAATTGGGAGCCTAGTAAATTAATTTAGTAGCCCAACCTTTTTAATGGATCAAAGGAGTATCCATGGCCCAAAAAGATTAAATTCCAAAGCCCAAACATTGGCCCATTTGAAAAGAGCTTCTAGAAGGTTAATTAAATCAATTTAGGCTATAAAAATAAATGGAAATTGAGCCATTTAAGGGACATGACCGGTGGATTGATGGAATGGAGTACTTGGACTTTAAAATTCATTCATTTGATTTATTGTTAAAGTGTATGGAACACTCAAGGTTATTGTTAGCATTTTTGAGAAATGGTTGACATCCATTATATACATATATGTGCTATATGTATAATCTTATACTACTATAAATAGAGGCTAGCACTTTTAAGTTAGAGTTTACAAAATTGTTGCTAGAGTTCTTCTATAGAGAGTAGTAAATTTTAGTGAGTTAACTCGGTGAGTTAAAGAAAAAGGGTAGTGAGTTAGTGAGTTCTTTAGTGAGTTACTACCGAGTCAAGTGAGCCAAGTCTAATTCTTCAAGAGGAGTGTGCTTGGATGTCATCTAACTCCATCATCTATCTTTGGAAGGAGAGAAAAGTAACTCACAAGTCTAGAAGGTATAACACTAACCCTAAACCCTAGTTTTGAAGTTCATTATGTTTTATATTGAATATTTATGGTAGAAAAGTTATTCTCAAGTTCTAAATGTTTATATCCATGCTAGATTGGTAGATCTAGGGTTACATGGGCTTAACATGAATATTTATGGGTGTTGGTGTCGAAAAGTTTAGCAAAATGTATGAGAACGATTTTTACCGACGGAACCTTAAACGAACGTGTGATTTGGAGCTTTATATTTTGAAACCTAAAAGTTAGGTATGAGATTTTTTTCTTTGATATGGTAAATATATAAGTTAAGAACAAAACCTAGTTGGTATAATGTTCATATGAGTTGTTATGGTTAAGATATGATTTTTAAAACCAAGGATTGTGAAGTTAGTTTTCACTTTTCCCTTGTGAGCGATTTTAAGCATAGATCCATTTGGAATTTGGATTTGTGATATAAAGAGAAGTTGTAGAGGGGGAAATTCTAATGAGAATGGACTCAAGAATCACCCCAAAATATTTTAAAATGAAGAAGTTATGCAAGATTTAATCAAAGGAGCAAAAGTTGAAAAATCAGAAAATGGCAATTCTGCAGTTTCTGCAAGAGGAGGGTCGGGGCCCTTGTTTCCTTTGTAAAAGGAGGGTCGGGGCCCTTGGTCACTGTTCACGGCCAGTGAGTTTTCCGTTCCGGGTCGGGTCGGGCCATTCGGGTCGGGTCGGTTCGGGTCTTTTAAGTCCAAAATTGATAAATTGCTTAAAAATTAATATAATTAATTTGAGACCCAACTTTAATAATTATTTACTATTTATAATAAATAATAAATAAAGTAAATAAAAGCTATTATTATAATTAATTATTATTTAAAGAATATTAGATGATAATTAAAGAAAGATGAAGTTAATAAGGTAATTATTTATTATTTTAATAAATAAGGATAATTAGTTAATTATTATTTAAATGATATTAAATAATAATTAAAGGGAGATAAAGTGAATAAAATGATCATTTATTATTTAATGAATATTAAATAATAAATGAGATTAATTAACTAAGAGATTATTATTTAAATAATCATTAAAGGATTTGAGGATTGTTAAAATATTATTAAATGGTTAATAATATTAATAAGTGATTAAAATATTATTAAATGGTTATAATATTAATAAGTGATTAAAATATTATTAAATGGTTAATAATATTAATAAGTGATTAAAATATTATTAAAAGGTTAATAATATTAATAAGTGATTAAAATATTATTAAATGGTTAATAATATTAATAAGTGATTAAAATATTATTAAATGATTAATAATATTAATAAGTGATTAAAATATTATTAAATGGTTAATAATATTAATAAGTGATTAAAATATTGTTAAATGATTAATAATATTAATAAGTGGTTAAAATATTATTAAATAGTTAATAATATTAATAAGTTATTAAAATATTATTAAATTGTTAATAATATTAATAAGTGGTTAAAATATTATTAAATGGTTAATAATATTAATAAGTGATTAAAATATTATTAAATGATTAATAATATTAATAAGTGATTAAAATATTATTAAATGGTTGATAATATTAATAAGTGATTAAAATATTGTTAAATGATTAATAATATTAATAAGTGGTTAAAATATTATTAAATGGTTAATAATATTAATAAGTGATTAAAATATTATTAAATGGTTAATAATATTAATAAGTGATTAAAATATTGTTAAATGATTAATAATATTAATAAGTGGTTAAAATATTATTAAATAGTTAATAATATTAATAAGTGATTAAAATATTATTAAATTGTTAATAATATTAATAAGTGATTAAAATATTATTAAAGGGTTAATAATATTTGATTGTAGTTATATATTATCAAAGGTAAATAATATTTTGAGATATTTGGTACATTATCAAATGTCCAAATCATTAAGTTGCGTAAAGAAGAAAGTTTAATTGAATTAAACCAAGGTAAGAGTCCATTAGTGATTAAATATTAGACAACTTATAAAATATAGGTTGTATGAAGAACGCAAGGTATTGGTGAAAGATGTTTAAGTGTACCCGATATGTCCAACTAGGTTTGGGCTAGTGGTTTTTGTCCGGAACGTATAGGTTCATTTGTCGGACAACTAAAGAGTTAATACTTTGAAGTTAAGGTCTTAAGTTAAGGCTAAGTAATAGTCATTATATCTAATGATTATTTCAATTTCCTATATAAATTGTAGGTTGAACGCAAGACGCAAATAAGCGTAATTGGTAGAAGCGAACCAGGCAAGTTTTTCAGATATTGTTGCTATGTGTATAACTGTTGTGTGTGCACTTGAAGCCTGTGAGAATTTGAATTAAATATGTTTCTGTGAAATCATATGATGTGTGTTGATTCTATATGTTAGAAAACCTGAATTAATTGAATAAGTTGAACTGTATGCCATGTATTCATTCCAATGCATGATCAGTATGTTGCATGAATAAATGCAAAGCATGAGAAACATGATGCATTCATATAATGTAATGCATGAAGTATGAGAAGAATGTATAAACATAAACTAAGTGTTATGTGCTATCTGTTAGACTTGTTGAGCCGTCGTGCTCACTCTTGCCTAAACCAACATTTTCAGATAAGGCTAGTTACCTGAAGTTCTCGATAAAGAACAAGGAACAGGAAAACATATTACTTCTATTGAAGATCTAAATATCTATTATAGATATCAGTCCGAATTGGACAGGTAAATGATTGCGTAGCATAAGATATTGTTGGTACGTTATATGAGTGTTAAATGCTCAAGTTGATTGTAATAGAATGTCGTATCAGGTATGATATTAAGACATACTAGGAATGTATAAAGATTTCGATTCTGGAATAGAAAGAGATGTTGTAAAATTGTAAATAAATGGTTATTTACCAATTATAATATTGTTGTAATTCTTAAACAATAAGAAAAAGGTTGTACTCGTGTTGAACCGGATCCGAGGTTCAAGGAACCCGGATTTGGGGTCGTCACAAGTTGGTATCAGAGCTGATAGGTTAAAAACCTTAGGTAAGAGTACCTTAGGCTTTAACCGTAGTAGAAGATAAGTAAAATGGTAAAGGAATAAACTCTGGAAGAGTTTAAGTAATAAAAGATGAATTTGGAAAATTCATATATAGAAGAATATCCAAAGATGGATTTGAGAAGAATGATAAAGGTCATGTTGTACCTAATTTGAAGAAATGATAGAAAATATCTTATGATAAGATTTTGAGAAGCATAAAGAAAATGATAATAAGGTCATGAAATGATCTAAAGAGATGAACTCGTAATGAGACAGATGTGCTAAATATGAATGGAGAGAATTCGTATTAAGTTAAGAAAAAATTAGAGGTTGTGGGTTTTTAATGGAGGACTCATATTAGTGGTTGAGTTGTACGATTCCTTGTATGGGCAGGGAATTTGTGCTTTGGTTTTAGAACCGCTTAGCTTCCTATATTAATACAGTGGTTGAGTTGAACGAACCCTTGTATGGGCGGGGGCTATGATATGTCAGCGAACCAATTTGGGAGATGCTGCTGCGAAACTTGGCACGATCAGGGTGTATCGTAGAATAAACGTATGCACTGATGGCAGGTGTTCCTTACAGTGTTGAAAAGTTGGGAAACTGATGTATTTGTTCTTGGTTTAACGACCGCTTAACTTTCTATATTGATTAGTGGCCGAGTTGACCAATTTCTTGTATGGGCAGGAGATTGTGTTTGGTTTGACGACCACTTAGCTTCCTATAGTGATAATCGATTGAAACCTGGTGTCGCGCTATTTGTTATATGAATGTTGAGAAGGTGATTCTTTTCTCATGTATAACGAATAGGTAGAGGATGTTAAGTTAAGTTCGTGTTCTGAGAACCGACACGTATGGAAAGTTCGTGACTCATAGTTATGTGGTGGAACCCCTCAGCGAATGGGCGAATTTGGCCTGACTAGGACAAGTTCCTCAAACCATATGATTGTGGTAAGTTCCTGAACCCAAATACGTGATAAGTTTGATGAACAGTAAGTATGTGTAGAGTTAAGTAGCAAGATTAAAGCTATACTAGATATAGTTATTAAGCTGGAAAAGAATGTGGAGGAAAAATTTGAGGTGTTTTGAGGTTTTAGGATATTCCAAATCTTCTAGCTATGCTAGACTTTGAAATTCTTAAAATCGTGCTAAATTTGCACTGTTGTGCTTTTGAAAAGACAAATGAATTTTCTTGTTTTATTATTAAGTCGCAGTAACACGAGGTGTGGAGAAGTCCATCGTTACTTGTGATGATATGATAAAAGATGGAGTCATCAATGCAGAGTAACCTAGTGTTGGATGTATTTTTAAGCCCACTATGGTATGATGTAAGATGACAAAGTCATAAAATGATTTTTAGTATTTTGAAACGTTTAAAGAAGAGTCTATGCTAATTGTTTCGGCTAGACAAATTGATTTGAAAATATCAAAATGTATTTATAAAATCATCACACGCCATTAAAGCCATGGTGCAGAGATGAAAAAGACGGAATCCTCAACGCACTGTTGCAACGGTGCGGTATCATGAAGTCCTATAAATGAATTTTAGTTACTTTAACTAATCTGAAATGATTTTTGAGTCGTAATATACGAACAGTTCAATGATGTGAGTCTACGTCATTTATTTTGACTAGACACTTTTGGTCAGAAATGACTCAAGTTTTATTTTCCAATCCAACTTATGCTGGAGCGGAATTTTGTAGTAAGTCTGAGGTGAACAACCCCATAATGGGGGATATGTCAGAGCCATGAATAAAGAACCCGCGAGGGGGCGCCCAACAGTGGTGGCATGCTGATATGGGTTGGTAAATCCAAAGAGTTCGACCCCGTGAAAAGTCGTTGTGCACAGCGCTAGAGTACGATAGGCTGATCACCTAGCGTACGAAACCATTGTAGTATGTTTTCAGTCTTTGTGATTGATAAACATTCTCGCAGTATGTTCACAGTCTTTATGACTCCTCAGAATAGTATGAAAGTTTTAATGAATATTTTGATTTTCAATTTATTCTTTTGTAAGATATTGATTTTCAATTTATTCTTTTGCAAGATATTCCATTGTTCTGGAATTATGAGTTTAGAAGTATGAACTTCCTAGAAAAGGGTGGTCATAGAATTTGATGAGTAAAGAGATATTCTCAGTGATGAAAAATTAGTAGAAATGAGTATGATGAAATTTCGGGGACGAAATTCTTATAAGAAGGGGTGAATGTAATATCCCAGATATTTTCAAGATTTTAAATAATATCTTAATTGATTTTATTAAAGGTTAATGTTTAAAACCTAGAATGTGAGAAGTAAGATGTGTAGAAAATGGGTAAACAATTTTTTTTAACATAATGTATTTGTTAGAAATTAAATGTGGAAATATTTTATGATGCATATAGAGAATTTATTAAGGAAATAAATTCATTTGAGAAGTGAAGACGGTTATAAGGATATATATACATAGTTATATATTTCTAGAGTTGTGTTTGTTAGCCAAACAAGGAGATGAGTAAATTTAATACTCAATTAAACTAATAAATTAATTAGTTTAAAAATGAAGTCATGAAATATAATTAATTAAATTAATTATATTAGTTATGCGTTAAAGTGGTGGAAAATTTAGGATGATTGTCTAGAATGACAATATTAAGAAGTTAATTAATTAAGTAATTAACTTAATTATTAAGTTGTGGTATAGAGCCCAATATTGATTTAATTGACTAGTACAATGAAATGGTGTAGCAAGCCCAATGGTAATGTAGAGAAGCCCAATGGTGGGATTTAATTTTCAAGCTCAATGAATTAATTACGGTAGCCCAACTTAGAGTTTAATTGTTTTAATTGTTGGGAGCCCTAAAGGAATTAATCTAGTAGATTAATATTTAAGGAAATTAAAGTGTGAATTGGATTATATAATTTGTCCGAGGAAGTTATTGAATTAAGTTTAATTAAGGAAGTCCGGTTAATAGATTTATTAAATTAATGGACTAACCTAAGATTATTTGGGAGAAACCCTAATCAAATATTCAATTAGTATTGAATATGGCAAATCCAATTGGATTACATAAATTAAATTTAATTTGATTATTAAATTGTTTATTAATTATTTAAACAAGCCAATTAATTAAATTAAGTGACGGACTTGTGGAAAATTATATATGATTGGGTATTTTATTAATCTAGCCCAATGTTTTAATTAATTGGGAGCCTAGTAAATTAATTTAGTAGCCCAACCTTTTTAATGGATCAAAGGAGTATCCATGGCCCAAAAAGATTAAATTCCAAAGCCCAAACATTGGCCCATTTGAAAAGAGCTTCTAGAAGGTTAATTAAATCAATTTAGGCTATAAAAATAAATGGAAATTGAGCCATTTAAGGGACATGACCGGTGGATTGATGGAATGGAGTACTTGGACTTTAAAATTCATTCATTTGATTTATTGTTAAAGTGTATGGAACACTCAAGGTTATTGTTAGCATTTTTGAGAAATGGTTGACATCCATTATATACATATATGTGCTATATGTATAATCTTATACTACTATAAATAGAGGCTAGCACTTTTAAGTTAGAGTTTACAAAATTGTTGCTAGAGTTCTTCTATAGAGAGTAGTAAATTTTAGTGAGTTAACTCGGTGAGTTAAAGAAAAAGGGTAGTGAGTTAGTGAGTTCTTTAGTGAGTTACTACCGAGTCAAGTGAGCCAAGTCTAATTCTTCAAGAGGAGTGTGCTTGGATGTCATCTAACTCCATCATCTATCTTTGGAAGGAGAGAAAAGTAACTCACAAGTCTAGAAGGTATAACACTAACCCTAAACCCTAGTTTTGAAGTTCATTATGTTTTATATTGAATATTTATGGTAGAAAAGTTATTCTCAAGTTCTAAATGTTTATATCCATGCTAGATTGGTAGATCTAGGGTTACATGGGCTTAACATGAATATTTATGGGTGTTGGTGTCGAAAAGTTTAGCAAAATGTATGAGAACGATTTTTACCGACGGAACCTTAAACGAACGTGTGATTTGGAGCTTTATATTTTGAAACCTAAAAGTTAGGTATGAGATTTTTTTCTTTGATATGGTAAATATATAAGTTAAGAACAAAACCTAGTTGGTATAATGTTCATATGAGTTGTTATGGTTAAGATATGATTTTTAAAACCAAGGATTGTGAAGTTAGTTTTCACTTTTCCCTTGTGAGCGATTTTAAGCATAGATCCATTTGGAATTTGGATTTGTGATATAAAGAGAAGTTGTAGAGGGGGAAATTCTAATGAGAATGGACTCAAGAATCACCCCAAAATATTTTAAAATGAAGAAGTTATGCAAGATTTAATCAAAGGAGCAAAAGTTGAAAAATCAGAAAATGGCAATTCTGCAGTTTCTGCAAGAGGAGGGTCGGGGCCCTTGTTTCCTTTGTAAAAGGAGGGCCGGGGCCCTTGGTCACTGTTCACGGCCAGTGAGTTTTCCGTTCCGGGTCGGGTCGGGCCATTCGGGTCGGGTCGGTTCGAGTCTTTTAAGTCCAAAATTGATAAATTGCTTAAAAATTAATATAATTAATTTGAGACCCAACTTTAATAATTATTTACTATTTATAATAAATAATAAATAAAGTAAATAAAAGCTATTATTATAATTAATTATTATTTAAAGAATATTAGATGATAATTAAAGAAAGATGAAGTTAATAAGGTAATTATTTATTATTTTAATAAATAAGGATAATTAGTTAATTATTATTTAAATGATATTAAATAATAATTAAAGGGAGATAAAGTGAATAAAATGATCATTTATTATTTAATGAATATTAAATAATAAATGAGATTAATTAACTAAGAGATTATTATTTAAATAATCATTAAAGGATTTGAGGATTGTTAAAATATTATTAAATGGTTAATAATATTAATAAGTGATTAAAATATTATTAAATGGTTATAATATTAATAAGTGATTAAAATATTATTAAATGGTTAATAATATTAATAAGTGATTAAAATATTATTAAAAGGTTAATAATATTAATAAGTGATTAAAATATTATTAAATGGTTAATAATATTAATAAGTGATTAAAATATTATTAAATGATTAATAATATTAATAAGTGATTAAAATATTATTAAATGGTTAATAATATTAATAAGTGATTAAAATATTGTTAAATGATTAATAATATTAATAAGTGGTTAAAATATTATTAAATAGTTAATAATATTAATAAGTGATTAAAATATTATTAAATTGTTAATAATATTAATAAGTGGTTAAAATATTATTAAATGGTTAATAATATTAATAAGTGATTAAAATATTATTAAATGATTAATAATATTAATAAGTGATTAAAATATTATTAAATGGTTAATAATATTAATAAGTGATTAAAATATTGTTAAATGATTAATAATATTAATAAGTGGTTAAAATATTATTAAATGGTTAATAATATTAATAAGTGATTAAAATATTATTAAATGATTAATAATATTAATAAGTGATTAAAATATTATTAAATGGTTAATAATATTAATAAGTGATTAAAATATTGTTAAATGATTAATAATATTAATAAGTGGTTAAAATATTATTAAATAGTTAATAATATTAATAAGTGATTAAAATATTATTAAATTGTTAATAATATTAATAAGTGATTAAAATATTATTAAAGGGTTAATAATATTTGATTGTAGTTATATATTATCAAAGGTAGATAATATTTTGAGATATTTGGTACATTATCAAATGTCCAAATCATTAAGTTGCGTAAAGAAGAAAGTTTAATTGAATTAAACCAAGGTAAGAGTCCATTAGTGATTAAATATTAGACAACTTATAAAATATAGGTTGTATGAAGAACGCAAGGTATTGGTGAAAGATGTTTAAGTGTACCCGATATGTCCAACTAGGTTTGGGCTAGTGGTTTTTGTCCGGAACGTATAGGTTCATTTGTCGGACAACTAAAGAGTTAATACTTTGAAGTTAAGGTCTTAAGTTAAGGCTAAGTAATAGTCATTATATCTAATGATTATTTCAATTTCCTATATAAATTGTAGGTTGAACGCAAGACGCAAATAAGCGTAATTGGTAGAAGCGAACCAGGCAAGTTTTTCAGATATTGTTGCTATGTGTATAACTGTTGTGTGTGCACTTGAAGCCTGTGAGAATTTGAATTAAATATGTTTCTGTGAAATCATATGATGTGTGTTGATTCTATATGTTAGAAAACCTGAATTAATTAAATAAGTTGAACTGTATGCCATGTATTCATTCCAATGCATGATCAGTATGTTGCATGAATAAATGCAAAGCATGAGAAACATGATGCATTCATATAATGTAATGCATGAAGTATGAGAAGAATGTATAAACATAAACTAAGTGTTATGTGCTATCTGTTAGACTTGTTGAGCCGTCGTGCTCACTCTTGCCTAAACCAACATTTTCAGATAAGGCTAGTTACCTGAAGTTCTCGATAAAGAACAAGGAACAGGAAAACATATTACTTCCATTGAAGATCTAAATATCTATTATAGATATCAGTCCGAATTGGACAGGTAAATGATTGCGTAGCATAAGATATTGTTGGTACGTTATATGAATGTTAAATACTCAAGTTGATTGTAATAGAATGTCGTATCAGGTATGATATTAAGACATACTAGGAATGTATAAAGATTTCGATTCTGGAATAGAAAGAGATGTTGTAAAATTGTAAATAAATGGTTATTTACCAATTATAATATTGTTGTAATTCTTAAACAATAAGAAAAAGGTTGTACTCGTGTTGAACCGGATCCGAGGTTCAAGGAACCCGGATTTGGGGTCGTCACAAGATTAATGAGCACACAAACTCTTTCCACCAGTTGAGAACTTACTTGGAGGAATCAGTTGCCAGTCTCAAACAAGATTTGGAAGAGACAATTGAGCAGAATATGGAGTAAAAAATACAACAAATGATGAAAGGATTTGAAGCTCTCCTCTCTGTGCAATTATCGAATCCTTAATCCATTGCAGGTAACCCAAGCAATCAAATAGGTTATGTGTTAGGATCTATTGAGACTGGAACCACAAATGAAAGAGCTATTAATAGTATTTTTAAATCAATTAAGTTTGAATTTCCTAAGTTTGATGGAACTAATCCTATATCATGGATATGGAAGTGTAATAAGCATTTCTCACATCATGTGGTTAATGAAAATCAAAAATCTATTTAGCTACTATGAATTTGGAAGGTGAAGCTAAGGAATGGTATTCAGGATTTGTTTAAGAGGGCAGAACTAACATGGGAATGGTTTATTGAAGAAATAGCTGCCAAGTTTAGCTCTAAAACTCAGATTAATCCTATTGGACAACTTAAAAATCTGGAACAAAATAGGACTGTGGATGAATACAGGAAAATATTTGAAGACCTTAATACCTGGTCCCTACCTAGGAATCTTGTACTTAATGAGCCCTTCTTTATGGTTTGTTTTATGGGAGGTTTAAAAGAGGAGATAAGACTGAGTATTTAAAAGCTCAAAATCATTACTCTTAAGGAGTTAATCAAATTAGCAAAGGTAAAGGAGGCTAAGTTGGAGTTGGGTGAGCAATAAGTTCAATATTACTGGAAATCCACAAAAAATTATTCCTATAGCAGCTACTATGTCTATATCTGGAGTGACTCTTGTGCCTAATAACATAGGCCTCCATAGCTTAGAACGTAGTAGGTCTCTCCCTATTAGGGATTGATTAGAAAGCAGATCTCTAAGAAGAGGAAAAAGGGATTGTGTTTCTCATGTGATGAACCATATGGATTGGGGCACTAGTGCAAGAAACCCTAGTTGTTCATAATGCTACCTTCTGAAGACTATAAAGTTGATGAGGAAATAGATGATTGCTATGAATTAGAAGAAAAAAAGGAGAATAATACTTGTGAGCAGCTAGAAGCACATAAAACTCTACATCCATTATCTGGACATAGTATTAATAACATCATCAGGATTTTGGGAATGGTAAATGAGAAATTTCTTAAAATTCTGATAGATAGTTGCAGCACTATTAATTTCCTGGTCCCTCAAGCAGCTAGAAGAGTCAAGGCTAGTAAAAGATACTAAGTCGGTTCCTGTATCAGTAACAGATAGGCTCAAGATGACTAGCTTTCAAGAATGCTTGGATTTCAAATGGTTAGTGCAAGGAGAGGAGTTTGTTACTGACTTCAGAATCCTTCCCTTGGGAGGAATTGTTGCAGTTCTAGGTGTGCTGTGACTTTCAATCCAGTCACTTTGGATTTTGATAAATTACAATTTTCTTTTACCATAAAGGAGAGGACTGTGGTTTTACAAGGAGAATCTAATGCAGTAGTACCTATTGTTCAAATGATGTCTTCTGGAGAATTTAAAAATACCATACATGCTACAATACATGGCTATTTTGGCTACTTATTTAGAATCTGTCAAGATCAGAATGTTGAAAAGGCCACAGTTGATAAAGAAGAGGCTAAGCATACTAAACTAAAAAAGGAGCAGTGCATTGAATTAGAGACTTTACTAAACAACTTCTTTGGGGTCTTTCAAGAACCTAAGCATTTACCACCTAATAGATACCACAATCATCATATAAATATGAAGGAGGACAGCCAACCAGTGAATTTGAGACCCTATAGGTATCCTCATGTACAAAAAGAAGAAATAGAAAGGATTGTGAATGAAATGTTAAAGTCTGGGGTAATCCAACCAAGCCATATTCCCTATGCATTTCCAATTTTATTGGTGAAGAAACAGGATGGGTCTTGGAGAATGTGTGTGGGTTACAGGTCTCTTAATGACTTAACCATCAAGGGCAAGTTCCCAATCCCAGCCATTGATGAATTATTAACTAAATTACATGGCTCA
The DNA here is from genome assembly GCA_947179155.2 of Hedera helix. Taxonomy (NCBI): domain Eukaryota; kingdom Viridiplantae; phylum Streptophyta; class Magnoliopsida; order Apiales; family Araliaceae; genus Hedera; species Hedera helix. The sequence goes on from OX359270.1 coordinate 26,771,690, forward strand.
AGATGATTTTCTAAACTGGCCGGACCTCAGATCTGGTTATCATCAAATAAGAGTGCATGGCCCTGATATTCACAAGACTACATTTAGGACTCACACATGTCATTTTGAATTTTTAGTAATGCTTTTTGGGCTTACAAATGCCCCTACCACATTTCAGTCCTTAATGAATGAAGCCTTCAAGCCTTATCTTAGAAACTTTATATTAGTTTTCTTTGATGACATCTTAGTGTATGTAGCAGAACCTATGAAGAGCATTTAGAACACCTTAAAATGACCCTACAGTTGCTGCAAGATAATACTCTTTATGCTAAAAGGAGTAAATGTGTGTTTAGAACTCAGCAAGTTCAGTATTTGGGTCACATTATTAACCACCAAGGTGTTTCCACTAATCCAAATAAGGTTGATTGCGAGGTTAAATGTCCACTGCCAACCAACATTAAAAGCTTGAGGCCTGACAAGGTACTATAGGAGGTTCATCAAGGATTATGGCACTATCAACAGACCCTTGACTGAATTATTAAAGAAAGATAAATTCAGTTAGCATAAGGGAGTTACAACTGCTTTTTCTAACCTTAAGGATGTCATAGTTAAGGCCCCAATGCTAGCTATGCCTAACTTCAATATGCGTTTTGAGTTGGAAGCAGATGCCTCATATTATGGTTTTGGGGCAGTATTAATGCAACAAGACAGACCTATAGCTTACTTGAGCAAAGTTATAACACCAAAATATTTAGGGTGGTCTACATATGAGAAATAGTTTATAGTTGTTGTGTATGATGTCAATAAATGAAGGCATTATGTGCTTGGTAACAAAATTATGATCAAAACTGATCATCATAATCTAAAATACCTATTAAACCAGAGAATAACTACTACAAATCAACAAAAATGGATCATTAAGTTAATGGGGCTAGAATATGAGATAGTGTACCAGAAAGGTTTATAAAATGCGGTAGCAGATTGCCTTTCAAGACCAGTGGAGAATGAAGTTCAAAATCATAGCTGTGTGGCCATTTCTACAGCCATTCCCCAATGGATATCTGAGTTGGCTCAAACCTAGAAAGCTGATGAGGGCTTAAGGAATATCATTGTTCAGTTGCAGTTAGACCCCCAAGCATTGCCAAGTTATTCTTTCAACTATGGCAGACTTAAATTTTTAAATAGATTGGCGGTTGGTCCAGACTTAGTCCTAAGGAGAAAATTGTTGTCTGAGTTTCATGCTTCACCTGTTAGTGGTCATTCTGGAATCAGAGGTTCCTTTGAGAGGATCAGTAAGTATTTCTTCTGCCTTCAATGAAAAATGATGTGCTTAAGTTCGTAAAAGAATGTGGTATACGTCATAAACAAAAACATGAGAATGTGGCTTTACCAGGATTGTTACAGCCCTTATCCATCCCTAAAGTTCTTTGGAAAGATATATCCATGAATTTTATTGAAGGATTGCCTAAGTCAAATGGTTTCACAACTATCTGGGTAGTTGTAGACAGGCTGACCAAATATGCACACTTCATATCCCTTAAACATCCTTTTACTACTCCAAATTTAGCTCAAGTGATTAGTACTCATATTTACAAGCTTCATTGTAAGACCCCGAATTTATGAAATACAAAATTTAATTTTTCTTCATATATATTTTTCCTGAAACAGTAAATGGTTAAATTGACAAAATTGAAAGTTAAGGATGTTATGTGCAAATTTTATTTTGTCGGACAATATTCTTTTTGTCGGGGAATATTCGTTTTGTCGGGGAATATTCGGGCCGTACGACGGCGCCGAAATAATAAATTATTTGTGGACCCCACAACGGAATATTTGTCGGATATAGAAAACGACAGAAGTAACCTTTTTAAATAAAAATAGTCAACGGTGTTAACTGTTAAAATACCGGTGATAAAAGAATAGTAGCATACGGTAATTTATGGTATTTTCTGTAGCACACGGTACTCTACAGTAGCACACGGTATTGCACAGTGTCTCATATTATTGGTCTGATAATTGACACCGTAATTGTTACGCATCATTTCATCAATAATTGTCACTGCATAATATTTTATATTATCAATTCAATTATTGTTGCTACACAGTATTTTGCATTATTGATTCAATAATTGTCATTACACTGTATTTCATATCATCGAGTCAATAATTGTTGGTGCACTGTAGTTTAAAATTATTGAATCTAATAATTGTCACAGTAGCAAATACACTATAATTTATATTATTAAATTAATAAAAATATGTAACGTGTTTCTTACATTATTGTGGTAACATTATTTTATATGTTGGACTCACAGGAAGAATAAATAAATAAATAAATAAATAAATAAAAAATAAAATAATTAATTTTACTATTTGAAATAGTAACGTGAATAGTGACGTGAATAGTACGTGAATAGTAAGAAACATGTGGGACCCATTGTGGGGCCCACATGAAATGTGAGAAATGTGAGAAATGTGAGAATTTGCTGAAGAGTTGGTGGAGGCTGCGCAGCAGCCTCTGCTGAATTTTTTTCTGTTCACCTACCACGCATAGTAACTTATTTTCTCCTATAAATAGCTTGCTCAGCTGAATAGAAAAATCACACCTAAAACATAAAATTTTTCTATAAGAATTTTATGAGTTTTCTCTGAGAATAGTAAGGTTATTTTGAGAGTTTGAAAGCCAAAAGGAGTGCAGGAATTTTTCAAGTAAGTGTTTTATTAAAGAGTAGTAATTTCATAAATTCCTATTTTTCACGGTATTCACAAATCTTCCTTTAGAAGACTCTTCTTTGAGAAGATTCATTTTTAAAAGCTTTCTTTGGAAGATTTATTTTGGAATATTATTTTAAAAACTATTTTAAAGTTGTTATATTATACTACAAAAATTATGTTAAATATATATAATTTTGATAGTTCATAATATACGAGTTATCATATACTTTGAAATTTATATGTGGTAATTACTAATTATATTAAAAATATATAGGTTGATCAATCTCATTTAAATCAATATCCAGTCACGTGTTAAGGTAAGGGGTATCACTCTTTTCATCATCATAAATGGATATTATTTTCTTTCTTACTTGAAGGGATTATCATTCTTTGATTCTCGAAAATAATATTGTTTCTTTCTTGTGCCATTTATTTCCATGTATTAAATTGTGGGAATAACCTTACGGCGCGGTTTACCGCCTGTTGGTGAATAACCTTTTGTATTCATTCCTTATTAATCTTTGAGAATAACCTTACGGTGCGGATTATCGACTGTTTGGTGAATAACTCTTCGTGTTCAAATTCTATTAAATTGTGGGAATAACCTTACGGTGCGGATTACGCCTGTTTGGTGAATAACTATTCGTATTCAAATTGATGGGAATAACCTTACGGTGCGGATTATCGCCTGTTGGTGAATAACCCTTTTTATTTGTCTCGTGTGGAAATAATTTGTCTACACGAATTATCACATGACACTTTTATTCCATATTCGTAAGTGATATCATTTTCCTTTATACTCATAAGGGATACCATCTTTTTCATCTTCCATTATTCAAACTTACTATGGTAAGGGATATTAATTTCCTTCACCTTTTGTTAATCAAACCTGCTACGGTAAGGGATATTATTTTCTTCCATACACCTAAATCAAAACTTATTATGGAACTATTGCTTCTATAATTCCTGAAAATATTATATGTTCCATAATAGTTGAATTTCATTAGTTCAACTGAACCTTCCTATTTTCTGAACATTTCTATTGAACTGTAATCGTTATTTTGAACTGTGGATCTTGAATATCATTTTTAAATTTCACTCCACATCATGTTGGCAATTTGGACATTATTTGAATCTGCACAAAGTAAACTTCCGATACTTATTGTTTATCCTGTTCTTCTGTTCATCATTTGTATCACTGTTATTTGTATTAATCATCAAGAATCAAGCTGTTGTGAATATCTGTGGCCGGGGGCACAGATGTGATATAATTGTTGAACAGATGATAGGTTAAAGGCGATATACTAGGTTAAAGGCGATACATCTGTTCGGTGTCTTTTATGACACGTGGTGAATGTTGTCTTTGGCCCGTAGTGCAAAGATGAACTGTTGATTGGTATGATTATGACCAAAGGCTGAATCTGGTATAATCATGACCGTTGGTGTTATATTGAATGTCTTTGGCCCGTAGTGCAAAGACGAACTGTTGATCTGCATGATTATGACCAGGAACTGTGAAGTTGTATTATCTTGACTAATGGTATTTCAGATGATAAAAGTTGATGATATTTTTACTAAAAAGAGAAGCGAGTGGACATTATAGTCTGCATTATTCTTCTAATAGATTGCTCATTCCGCTGCTATTATTGATCTGAACGTTGTTTAAGAATTTAACTGCAGTTTTTGATATAAACCTTGTAGTCTATTGTATTCTATCAAGAACTCAACTGTTGAAGGCTAATGATAAATTATTCGTCATTATCTTAGTCATGATATTTCTTACTGGGCTATTTGAGCTCACCCTTTCTTTTCGTTCCATTATTTTTCAACAGGAGATGAGAACGTAACGGGGTCTAGCCGGGGAATGGAGTGAGAGTGCGGGGATAGCTATCATAGTCTTCACGTGTTATAAAATAGTGTGGCAATAATAATGAAGACTTAGTTGTGTTGTATTATCCACTGTATTGTTGTACGTTGTATTTCATTGTAATAATTTTATTGTAGTCTTTTGACGACTCAAGTTTGGGCTGTGTGGGCCTAGATTTGGGGGCGTCACAGTTGACATCAGAGCTTAGGGATATGGTCTTTAATGGAGATCTGGGGTTAGAACTAGGAGGGGAGAGACGAATAGAATCAGTCACTAGTGTGTCCTACCTAAATTAGATTTTATTATCTAATGAGTTGATTTGAATATAGGGACATGAAGTGATGAGTCAGTTTATTTGAACTAACATTTATTTTGTGACCACAGTTTAGTATGGCATCTGGAAATCAAGAGGTTAACTACGAAATACCCGAAGCGAATGTAGCCGAAAATCAAGAAGCCACAAACAATCCTCCTGCCAACTCAGGAAATAATATTCCTGATAACATGATGAATGATGGATTCTTTAGGAATTTCATGCAGTTCATGCAGAATCAGGCAAGAGGAAATCCAGTTAACAATAACGGTAGAAACGCTGGTAATTTGAGGATGATCACTGTCAAGCAATTTAAAGAATTGGGACCACCTGAATTCCAGGGGAAGCCTGACCCACTCAAAGCGGAGGCATGGCTGAAGCAGACGACAAAAATACTTGATGTCCTACAATGCGCTGATGATCAGAAGGTGCCCTTTGCTACCTTTATGTTTCGAGGTGAGGCGGATCACTGGTGGGAAGCGGTAAAACGTATCCACCCTTCAGCACTTGAGATGTCTTGGACAGAATTCCAAGAGCTATTTAATGAAAAGTACTTCCCAGAAAGCATCCGCCATATGAAGGAAGTGGAATTCATTAAGCTGGAGCAGGGAAACATGACAGTTTCTCACTATGAAGCTAAGTTTGCTGAACTGTCTCGTTTTGCGACTCATCTAGTAGATGACGAAGCACGGATGAGTCGGATGTTCTTACGTGGTCTAAGATTCGAAATCCGTCAACAACTTAGCTCTCATAAATTTAATTTGTATTCAGATGTTGTTGATAGGGCTCAAAGGGTGGAGCAAACAGATGAAAAATTACAGCCAATAGTCAATGATCAGAGAAATGATAACAACCACAGGAACGAGAACCATCGAGGAGGTAACCAACACTTCGGTGGTAATTCCACATCAAATAACAGAAGAGGAGAATCCAGTGGGAACAATTTCAAAAGAAAGAGATTCCATAATAATTATGAAAGGGCACCAGTACCAACACCAGCACCGACCCCAGTTTCAAGGGGAGAAGATCGACCACCAGTGAGATGCTATAGGTGTGGTCAGGAAGGTCACATCAGCCCAAACTGTACACTACAGTCCAAAAAGTGCTACAGTTGTGGGAAAGAGGGTCATCTTGCGCGATTTTGTCCTGCCACAAAATCAAGTCCAGCTGCAGTGATGATACCAAAAGCTAGCGCGGATAAGGAAAAATCTGTAGTTCAAGGGAGAGCTTTTGTTGTGACATCCCAAATGGCACGAAACTCGAACGAGGTGATAACCGGTAAGCTATTCATAAATTCTCGTGAAGTCTACGCTTTGTTAGATACTGGTTCTACCCATTCTTTTATCTCACCTGCATGTGCTCAGCGTTTAAACTTAACTCCTGAAAATTTGGACTTTGACTTATCAGTTGAAACCCCATTAGGAGAAATGACCATTACATCTACTGTCTATAAATCTTGCCTAGTTCAAATCAACAACCTCACATTACCTGTTGACCTTATTTCTTTGGAGATGCATGAATTTGATGTGATTTTAGGAATTGATTGGTTGACTACCCATCATGCTAAAATTGATTGTTTTCATAAGATTATTAGTTTTCATATTCCTAATCAACCTGTCATGCAAATTCAAGCAACTAAACCATTGAAATCTATAACTGTTATTTCTAGCCATAAAGCCATTCGTTTATTGAAAAACGGATGTCAAGCCTTTTTAGCTCATGTCACTGATTTGAACAAAAATACGTCAAACTTGAATGATATTCCCATTGTTAATGAGTTTCCTGACGTTTTTCCGGAGGAACTTCCTGGTTTACCCCCAAACCGTGAAATTGAATTTTGTATTGATCTTGAACCTGGTACCAAGCCCATTTCCAAAACTCCATACCGAATGGCTCCCATTGAACTTCAAGAGTTAAAAGTCCAACTACAGGAATTGTTGGATACTGGTTTCATTCGTCCGAGTGCATCACCTTGGGGTGCTCCTGTTCTATTTGTGAAGAAGAAAGACGGGAGTATGAGATTGTGCATTGACTACCGAGAATTGAACCATGTCACCATAAAAAACAGGTATTCGTTACCTCGAATTGATGACATGTTTGATCAATTACAAGGTGCTCAACATTTCTCAAAGATTGATCTCCGTTCTGGATATCATCAGTTAAAGGTTAAAGCTGAGGACATTCCAAAGACTGCTTTCAGAACTCGTTATGGGCATTATGAGTTTTTAGTCATGCCTTTTGGACTAACCAATGCTCCTGCAGCTTTCATGGACATGATGAACCGAATATTCAAGGAATATTTGGATCATTTTGTGGTTGTCTTTATTGATGACATCCTCATATACTCCAAAAGTCGTGAGGATCATGAACAACACCTGAGATTGATACTCCAGAAGCTCCGTGAGAACAAATTATATGCCAAGTTGAAGAAATGTGAGTTCTGGCTTGAGGAGGTCACGTTTCTTGGGCATGTGATTTCTAGTCAAGGAATATCAGTCGATCCTGCAAAGATTGAAACGGTACTAAATTGGGAACAACCCAAGACAGTAACCGAAGTCCGAAGTTTTCTGGGCCTAGCTGGTTATTATCGGAGATTCGTAGAAGGATTTTCTCGAATCGCCACTCCATTAACTCAGCTTACTCGGAAAAGCACAAAATTCATATGGAGCGAGCAATGCGAGAAAAGTTTTCAAGAGCTTAAGAGGAGACTTGTTTCAGCTCCTGTTCTGACCATTCCATCAGGATCGGGAGAATTTGTCATATACAGCGATGCTTCAGGCAAAGGTCTAGGCTGTGTCCTTATGCAACATGGAAAGGTTATAGCCTATGCCTCTCGACAACTCAAAGATTATGAGAAAAATTACCCTACTCATGATCTAGAGTTGGCAGCAGTCGTTTTCGCGTTGAAGATCTGGAGACACTACTTGTACGGAGAGAAAGTGGATATCTATACGGATCATAAAAGTCTCAAGTATTTCTTCACCCAGAAGGAACTCAACATGCGACAACGACGTTGGCTTGAGCTGTTGAAGGATTATGATCACACAATCCAGTATCACCCGGGAAAGGCGAACGTTGTAGCTGACGCTTTGAGCAGAAAATCTTATGCGAGTACAAGTGCACTGCTGACAACACAAAAGCGTATTTTGTACGACTTGCAAAAGATGGAGATGGAGCTAAAGACACCAGGGACCCACTCGAAGATTGCTCACGTGCAAGTAGAACCAGCTTTAATCGATAAAATTAAAGTTGCTCAAGCTACCGATCCGGAACTGATAAACATGATAAAGAAAGTACAAGAAGGTACCATTCCCGAAGCAAGAATCGACGAGAAAGGAATACTTCGAGTCAACTCTCGACTCTGTGTTCCTAACGATCCTGAATTAAAGCATAAAATCATGATGGAGGCACACAACACGCCATTTGCAATCCACCCTGGAGGTACCAAGATGTATCGAGATCTTCGACATACATTTTGGTGGAACAATATGAAAAGGGAGATTGCAGAGTTTATCTCAAGGTGCTTAACTTGTCAACGTGTCAAGGCAGAGCATCAAGTACCTAAGGGTCCTTTACAACCACTTGAGGTTCCCGAATGGAAGTGGGAACACATCAATATGGATTTCGTGACGGGTCTTCCCAAAGTTTCTCAAGGCTTAGATGCAATTTGGGTCATCGTAGATAGATTGACCAAATCCGCTCATTTCTTGCCTATACGAGAAAACTTTTCACTTGAACGTCTTGCCGGTATGTACATAAATGAGATCGTGAGATTGCATGGCATGCCAGTTTCCATAGTTTCTGATCGAGATCCTAGATTCACTTCACGCTTTTGGATCAGTCTACAAAAAGCTATGGGCACTGAACTACGTTTTAGTTCTGCATACCATCCTCAAACGGACGGACAATCGGAAAGGACGATCCAGACCCTCGAAGATCTTTTGAGACTTTGCGTACTAGATTTCAAAGCAAGTTGGGATAAGTACTTGCCATTGGTGGAATTTTCCTACAACAACAGTTACCAAGCAAGTATAGGTATGACTCCATTCGAGGCTTTATATGGACGCAAGTGTCGCAATCCAGTATGTTGGAATGAGGTAGGAGAAGCAAAACTGTTGGGACCCGAGTTGGTACGCTTGACGACCGAAAAGATCCAAATGATCCGACAACGAATACAGACAGCACAAGAACGACAAAAGAGTTATGCCGATCTTCATCGGAGAGATGAGAGATTCAACGTCGGAGATCATGTATTCTTACGTGTTTCTCCATGGAAAGGGGTTACGAGATTCGGAAAGAGAGGAAAACTCAACCCTCGATTTATTGGCCCATTTGAAATCCTCGATCGGGTGGGAACTGTAGCTTACAGACTAGCCTTACCACCAAGTATGTCTCGCATCCATAACGTTTTTCACATATCTATGTTACGTAAATATGTGAAGGACCCAAACCACGTCATTGAGTTAGAACCAGACGTTATAGCAGAAGATTTAACGTATGAGGAAGTACCTGTTAAGATCCTAGATAAGAAGGAGCAGATCTTACACTCAAAGGTTATACCTCAAGTTAAGGTTTTATGGAGGAACCAAGATATTGAGGAAATGACCTGGGAGCTAGAATCTGAGATGAAGTCTAGGTATCCATACCTCTTCGAAATGCCAGGTACGTCAATTTCGGGGACAAAATTTCATAAGGAGGGGAGGTTGTAAGACCCCGAATTTATGAAATACAAAATTTAATTTTTCTTCATATATATTTTTCTTGAAACAGTAAATGGTTAAATTGACAAAATTGAAAGTTAAGGATGTTATGTGCAAATTTTATTTTGTCGGACAATATTCTTTTTGTCGGGGAATATTCGTTTTGTCGGGGAATATTCGGGCCGTACGACGGCGCCGAAATAACAAATTATTTGTGGACCCCACAACGGAATATTTGTCGGATATAGAAAACGACAGAAGTAACCTTTTTAAATAAAAATAGTCAACGGTGTTAACTGTTAAAATACCGGTGATAAAAGAATAGTAGCATACGGTAATTTATGGTATTTTCTGTAGCACACGGTACTCTACAGTAGCACACGGTATTGCACAGTGTCTCATATTATTGGTCTGATAATTGACACCGTAATTGTTACGCATCATTTCATCAATAATTGTCACTGCATAATATTTTATATTATCAATTCAATTATTGTTGCTACACAGTATTTTGCATTATTGATTCAATAATTGTCATTACACTGTATTTCATATCATCGAGTCAATAATTGTTGGTGCACTGTAGTTTAAAATTATTGAATCTAATAATTGTCACAGTAGCAAATACACTATAATTTATATTATTAAATTAATAAAAATATGTAACGTGTTTCTTACATTATTGTGGTAACATTATTTTATATGTTGGACTCACAGGAAGAATAAATAAATAAATAAATAAATAAATAAATAAATAAAATAATTAATTTTACTATTTGAAATAGTAACGTGAATAGTGACGTGAATAGTACGTGAATAGTAAGAAACATGTGGGACCCATTGTGGGGCCCACATGAAATGTGAGAAATGTGAGAATTTGCTGAAGAGTTGGTGGAGGCTGCGCAGCAGCCTCTGCTGAATTTTTTTCTGTTCACCTACCACGCATAGTAACTTATTTTCTCCTATAAATAGCTTGCTCAGCTGAATAGAAAAATCACACCTAAAACATAAAATTTTTCTATAAGAATTTTATGAGTTTTCTCTGAGAATAGTAAGGTTATTTTGAGAGTTTGAAAGCCAAAAGGAGTGCAGGAATTTTTCAAGTAAGTGTTTTATTAAAGAGTGGTAATTTCATAAATTTCTATTTTTCACGGTATTCACAAATCTTCCTTTAGAAGACTCTTCTTTGAGAAGATTCATTTTAAAAGCTTTCTTTGGAAGATTTATTTTGGAATATTATTTTAAAAACTATTTTAAAGTTGTTATATTATACTACAAAAATTATGTTAAATATATATAATTTTGATAGTTCATAATATACGAGTTATCATATACTTTGAAATTTATATGTGGTAATTACTAATTATATTAAAAATATATAGGTTGATCAATCTCATTTAAATCAATATCCAGTCACGTGTTAAGGTAAGGGGTATCACTCTTTTCATCATCATAAATGGATATTATTTTCTTTCTTACTTGAAGGGATTATCATTCTTTGATTCTCGAAAATAATATCGTTTCTTTCTTGTGCCATTTATTTCCATGTATTAAATTGTGGGAATAACCTTACGGCGCGGTTTACCGCCTGTTGGTGAATAACCTTTTGTATTCATTCCTTATTAATCTTTGAGAATAACCTTACGGTGCGGATTATCGACTGTTTGGTGAATAACTCTTCGTGTTCAAATTCTATTAAATTGTGGGAATAACCTTACGGTGCGGATTACGCCTGTTTGGTGAATAACTATTCGTATTCAAATTGATGGGAATAACCTTACGGTGCGGATTATCGCCTGTTGGTGAATAACCCTTTTTATTTGTCTCGTGTGAAAATAATTTGTCTACACGAATTATCACATGACACTTTTATTCCATATTCGTAAGTGATATCATTTTCCTTTATACTCATAAGGGATACCATCTTTTTCATCTTCCATTATTCAAACTTACTATGGTAAGGGATATTAATTTCCTTCACCTTTTGTTAATCAAACCTGCTACGGTAAGGGATATTATTTTCTTCCATACACCTAAATCGAAACTTATTATGGAACTATTGCTTCTATAATTCCTGAAAATATTATATGTTCCATAATAGTTGAATTTCATTAGTTCAACTGAACCTTCCTATTTTCTGAACATTTCTATTGAACTGTAATCGTTATTTTGAACTGTGGATCTTGAATATCATTTTTAAATTTCACTCCACATCATGTTGGCAATTTGGACATTATTTGAATCTGCACAAAGTAAACTTCCGATACTTATTGTTTATCCTGTTCTTCTGTTCATCATTTGTATCACTGTTATTTGTATTAATCATCAAGAATCAAGCTGTTGTGAATATCTGTGGCCGGGGGCACAGATGTGATATAATTGTTGAACAGATGATAGGTTAAAGGCGATATACTAGGTTAAAGGCGATATACTAGGTTAAAGGCGATACATCTGTTCGGTGTCTTTTATGACACGTGGTGAATGTTGTCTTTGGCCCGTAGTGCAAAGATGAACTGTTGATTGGTATGATTATGACCAAAGGCTGAATCTGGTATAATCATGACCGTTGGTGTTATATTGAATGTCTTTGGCCCGTAGTGCAAAGACGAACTGTTGATCTGCATGATTATGACCAGGAACTGTGAAGTTGTATTATCTTGACTAATGGTATTTCAGATGATAAAAGTTGATGATATTTTTACTAAAAAGAGAAGCGAGTGGACATTATAGTCTGCATTATTCTTCTAATAGATTGCTCATTCCGCTGCTATTATTGATCTGAACGTTGTTTAAGAATTTAACTGCAGTTTTTGATATAAACCTTGTAGTCTATTGTATTCTATCAAGAACTCAACTGTTGAAGGCTAATGATAAATTATTCGTCATTATCTTAGTCATGATATTTCTTACTGGGCTATTTGAGCTCACCCTTTCTTTTCGTTCCATTATTTTTCAACAGGAGATGAGAACGTAACGGGGTCTAGCCGGGGAATGGAGTGAGAGTGCGGGGATAGCTATCATAGTCTTCACGTGTTATAAAATAGTGTGGCAATAATAATGAAGACTTAGTTGTGTTGTATTATCCACTGTATTGTTGTACGTTGTATTTCATTGTAATAATTTTGTTGTAGTCTTTTGACGACTCAAGTTTGGGCTGTGTGGGCCTAGATTTGGGGGCGTCACATTCATGGATTTCCTTCTACCTTTGTTTCTGATAGAGACAAGATTTTTGTTAGTCTTTTCTGGCAGTCTCTTTTTAAATTGGTGGGAACAAAATTTCATCTAAGTTCTGCTTACCATCCCCAAACTGATGGGTAGACTGAAAGATTAATCCAGACTTTGGAGTGCTACTTGAAATGCATGATTGCTTTGAAACCTAATGGTTGGACAAGCTGGCTGGCATTAGCTGAGTGGTTGTATAATATCCACTATCACAGTGGATTGGAGCTCACACCTTTTGAAGCCTTATATGGCTATAAGCCTCCATATCTTAGCTTCCACCAATATAAAAGAGTGCATGATCTGACTATCAGGGGGTTCTGTTAGGATATAAACTAGATTCTTTAGCTATTTAAGAAAAATCTAACATCTGCTCAATCCAGAATGAAGCAATATGTAGACAAAGCTAGGAGTGAAAGATCGTTTGAGGTGTGTGATTGGGTATATTTGAAGATCAAACCTTACAAACAAACCTCAGTGACAACTCAAATTTGGGAAATTAGCTCCCAAGTACTTTGGACCATTCCCTTTGCTCGAGAAAATTGGGAATGTGGTTTACAGACTCAGGCTACCTACAGAAGCTAAGATCCACCATGTGTTCCATGTTTCCCTCCTTAAGAAGAAAATATGACTTCATTGTTCCAGTTCTCCAACTCTACCTCAGTTTGATGATCATGGTATTCTCTTAGGGGACCATGTGGCTATACTGGACAGGAAAGTGGTAAAGAGAAACAATGATGCTGCAGTAGAAGTGCTTGTTCAGTGGTCTAATACTCTACCTAGTGAGGCAACTTGGGAAGATTGGCAGCAGCTTCATTCAAGATTTCCACATTTTCAACCTTTGAGGACAAGGTTGTTTTGAAGAGGGGGGGATTGTCAGGATTAGTAGGAGTGCTATTTACAGCTAGTTAGTTAGTTATTATAAGCAATAGTTAGTTAGTTAACAGAGGGTCGTAGTTGTCTTTTCCATTTCATTTTTGTTATGATTGTTGTCTTTTCCATTTCATTTATGTTATGAGTTGTTTTTGCTGAGCATTTAAGTGAGGAAAACATTGTAATGAAAGGCACGTGAAATGTGAAATACAAATTCTGTTTTCTCCCTCACTTTCTATTATTCTCTCTCGCGTCTCCCTTTCTTCTTCAATTCCAGTTACTAGACCATCATTGCTACTCAAAGCTCAATCCCAGAGCTGTGCGTAATAAGGTTTTATATTACCAGTTCCTTACATAACCTTGTTGGATGGTGGCTGAGACCCTCTTTGTGGTTGAAGTAGAATTGTTATGGCTGTAGGGGTTTGTTGCAATGGAGAGGATGAGGATGGTTCAACACTTTGATCATCATTGCTTCCTCTCCTTTTCTCCCCCTTTTTGGCATCATCACCACCCTTAGACATATCGTCAACAAGTTCTGTGAGTGTTAGCGATGCTTCTACAAGTTGTACAAGTTTCTTGATCTGCTCCTTCGAGGAGACTTCATCCTTCAGCTCCTAATACTTGCGAGCAAAATCAATCTGTTGTTGATGAGCAGTTGCAAGAGTTACATCTATCCTTGTAGCTCTGTTGTTCTCTCTGTTGTTAATATACAATGATTTGCACATATATATCAATAATAGCATGCTAAGCATGGTACTTTCTCAGTCCATGCCACAAACCAATGCAAATCCATGAATCTATTTTAAGAGGGAATAACAGGAGGAATTAAGTAACTTTTCGATGGCTGCTAATTTAAATTTCCTCAGAATTTCATGCAAGTAATACAGTATAAAATAATAATAATAATAATAATAATAATAATAATAATAATAATAATAATAATAATAATAAACCAATAGCTATAGCAATAGCAATAATAATAATAAATTAATGCAAGGATTCAAACATAATCTCATTCAAATGATACAAGTTAATTAAACTACCTATACATTTCCATGTCTTCCAGTACAACGTATCAATAATTCTTAGGCCCTAATGATAAAGCGATCCTAAAAAGCAACGAAGATCACCTACCAAATCTCCTAGCACACCAGTAGCAAAAGCTAATCTTCAGATTCCAATGAAGAAAGTCGCACGGTGTCTCAAAGTAGAAACTTTCACCTCTAGACTGTTTACATCAAAATTTGGGCAGTACATATACGATTGACTCTTAAAAAGGCTTCTCTGTTTTTGATAAATAAGCCGCTGCAAATACCTCGCGCCATCGCTATTGTACTGGTACTCAGTGCTTCACACCAACAAAACACAAACCTACTTCAGCTTGGGCTTGCAGCTCTTCCAAGACTTTCACAAGGTGCTCGCGGCATATACCATTTTCAACTTGCTCCGTCAGCATTTTCCTCAATCTTCGCATAAAGAGGGTAATCATAATGTGGCAAATTGAAATTTAAAAATGTAAAAATGAAAAAAGGAAGGAAAATCAATTTAATATGTAACATTTTGCTAAATACCAGTTTTAACAGATTTCAAAGTTATCAAATTTAGAAAGGTAAATATGATAAGAAAATTGTCAAGACCGCTGGTTAGAGTACATAGGACATACCTAAATTCCAACTACGCAGTCTAGGCTGCTTTGGTACATCAGTATGGTGACCGGCATATATTTTATATAGCGGTTCTTTGAAAATGAAAGGAAACCTCACCCCGTTAATTGGACATTAGGGTACTCATTTGTAGTGTCTGGAACTTTGGATTAGTTTCTGCTCCAAAACATATTGTCCTAATTCCATATACCAGTGCAGCCATTTAGTCAATGACTGTAGTCGGATAAACATTATGTTGATTGCAGGACCAGCCGAAGTCCCGCTAATAATCTAATTCTGGAATAGTTTATCTTAACCTTGATTGACCAAGAATACATGCAGAATTACATATTATCCATGAACTGCATAAAGCGATTATATAGAATACAGCTTGCTTTTCACCCAACAAGAAATAGGAAAAATGCAAAGCTTATTTAAATCTGATACAAGATTAATATTATGGTTAATTGTTTAAGTTTACATATTTAAATTCCATCAAGAATCAAGCCTTTTAAAAATTCGCACCTACAGACAAAGATAATAATTACTAGCGATTCTTGCAAACTTGGCCAAAGCCACTAAAATAATGATTTCTTTACTACTAAATCTTACTATTTGGACAAGTCTCCAAGCTGAATTCGGATTGGGGTTTAACTTATATGGCACATCCAGGTACTTTAATTGACATATATTCAATTATCTTAACAAGTACTTAAGAGATCTATAAAGCTACTTTTGGCCATTCACATGTATGCAAACAAGAAATTTGGGGTTTGTTTGAAAGAACATAAAGGTAAATAATGTGTACCTTTGTACAACAGCAGTGTCCCCATGACCGGTGCAAATAATAAGCATGGCATTAGTAGGTAAACTGGAGTAGACAGTTTTGACTCGTGCATTCAACTGACTAAGAACGTCCTTTAATTCAGAGGTAATCTTGTACTTAATGCATTTTTTGCCAGTATACTTGTTACAAGTAAGCAATGATATCATCTCTGCAAGCTTCGTATTTAACTTCTCGGCATCCTCTGCTTGCTTCTTGTAGAAGGAATTTAATTCTGAGAATTGGGCCCAGACAAAATGTACCTTTTCATTGTGTACCTGCGCAGGGAAAAGAAAGTTATATAGAATTGTTAAAAGTTCAATATTTCCTCTTACTACCTGATGTAGAACAAGACCGTGAGACTTGGTTGGATCAATATAAAAGGCTTTGGAAGCCCATGCCTATGCCAAAGAGCCCAACAAGCAAAAGTCCAATTAAAAGAAAGTTAATAGACTTAGACAAAAGTCCATAAATATGGATCTATGTTGGAACTCACTGATTTATTATTCACTTGATTGAGATTTGTGTGAGAATTGTTGTGTGAGATATACTTTGTCCCTAAACCACTGGCCACCACTACCTTTCTCTAGTTTTTTCGTAAGGAAATTTCTTATATGAACTCTACCTCTTTCCTGGCCTTTGAAAGAGCTTGATCATCAGAAGAAACTGGAATTGCATGGGATGACTCGGACGCATATCGCTTCACAACGGATATATTATCAATTAAAGAGGAGACTTTGCCGCATTCGCCCAAAACTGAAAGGAGTTTCTTTCGCATGAACGACGGGGGCGCACCAAAGTCGGGTCCTAATTCCAAAGAAAAAAAGAGAGGCACCATCGATTTACTGATGCTATTTCATACCAAATGAACAAAGATGGAATATAGAACAAGTAGGTCCAAATATAATATAAATAACTTCTGCTGCCTGCCTAAATTTTCTTCTTTGTTATTATTCTTTGTTCTTTTTACTAGTACATGCATCCGCATCCTTATGTGTTAGTACCAGCCAGCCATCTCTCTCTCTCTCTCTCTCTCTCTCTCGTATTCATTACATGTGTTACTACTATTTATTTCATGTGTTACAACTTACACATCGAAGAATTCATCATTTATGTGTTTAACATGAAGTAGCATTCACCTAATATCCACTTGATTGGTATATCTATCTATATTGGCTCTATCTTTTCCTTGAAATAAAAAGGTATCATGTACAACTGGTCACACAACAGAAAAGTCCTTTCTCTAAAACTGAAGTAGAGCTAAACTTCCAGAATTATAAGCAGTAAATAATAGTCATGGAGATTTTGAACACCCACAAATTTATGAAAGAGGAGACACAAATACACAGATATGCTGATCACATAAATATAATAAAACAGCATGAAACTCCAAGAACCAACAAAAAATGCAATACGTGAGTAATATTACAAACTAAGACCATTCATTGAAAAATTATAAAAAGATTAACATGAATGGATGTCTATTAAAGCTTTATCTAAATATGAAACACAGTCCATGGCCCATGCTATATGATTCAGAAAAACCGGAATATCAGTAATACTCTATGGTATCCACGATAATGTTGATGACCCTACTTTGATGATACATGGCCTTAAACAGATGCATTACAGGTACATATGGTGGATGGACTTTAGTGCACTTCGAACAGATGGATGCATCATGGGCATGCTTGAGAACAACAAACTATAGGCATGCTCAAATGTTGACTAGCCTACGACAATTTCAGTTTTAAATTCATTCTTGATTGCATACAAAAGCACATATCACAAAATAATCTCATATTTTCAAGTACCAAACTTATTGTATGTTAGTGTGGCTCATTTTTGTCCGACGCCCAGCACAATTGACATTTGAAAAAAAAAGGACCAAAAAATATGAGAAAAGAAAAAAAAAAAGATGATATGACCTAAAACTCCCTCTGTTCGAAAATATAAGATCGTTACGGACTTCTTAAAGTCAACTTAAAACATTTTTAAACTTGAAATTGACGTTCCTTTAAATTTAGTCTATAGAATGATAAAATTTGTAAACTATTTAAAAAGTACTCCTCATTGTAAGATTTATTGTTTCATAATTTTTGAAGAATCATCTCAATTTTGAATTTAAAAATGTTTCAAAATGATTTTCAAAAGTCAATAATGATGCTTATAATTTAGAGCGGATGTAGTATTATTTTAAACTATGCAAGTATATCTTCAAGTTCAAAATCTTCAACAATATTGATTGCAAATACCACTATAAATGTATAAAGAAGATAATTGCTTGCCATGTCTTATTTTTAGTAATGCGAGTTCCATAGTAGCTCTTGCATCTTCAATACTGTCATGTCCGTTTCCTGAGTCTTGTATCTCCCTGGCAAGAAATTTCCGAGTCAGCACTCGAAGAGCTATTTTGTAAGTCCCACCACGTGAGTGCTTATACAAAACTGCCGTATCAATCACCAGATCATGAGATATCTTTAATGCTAAAAAATCATTCTCCAATGAATGCCCAACCAAAATGGTTTCTTTGTGAACCAATTGCAGAAAATCTTCCTGAATATAGTATGCAACAAAGGTATATAGGTAACTCAATATAGCAAACTTAACACAAGACTAATTAAAAGAGCAATAAAAGAGGGCGTTACATGAAACCTGAATATCTTTTAGGGTTGTAGTCACCCCATCCAACATCTCACATGTGATTCCACTGTACCTGCATACCAAGTAGTTAATTTCAGAAAGTGTACTACAATTGACTTTCCCATGCTGTTGGGACTCACTAGGGGAATGTTTATGAAATACGAAATTTGTTTTAAAGTTGGATTAGGTACCCTTTGATGTAATTTCAAGACAATCATATCTAATGGAAGAATTGAAAAGTCTAGATTATTGTGATCAAGCTATATATCATTTGTTTTCAGTTTGATGCATACTCTTCTTTGCCCAAGCTAACCAGAGTTGTCAAACTTTTACTAACGTCTGAACAACTCAACCACCATAGAGAGAGAGAGAGAGAGAGAGAGAGAGAGGACGAATCTAAAGCATACCTCTCTTAAATAGCATACATTTATTAAAACTACGTCGTTTTGGAGATTTTTTTTTAAAAACAAGTGAGGCCGCGGGTGGCATTTTTGTAAATAAAAAGAAAGCAAGTGGAACCACACTCTTTTAATATTATTTTATTTTTTAAAAGAATCTCCAAAACGACTTAATTTTAATAAATATACGCTATTTAAGAGAGGTGTGTTTTAGATCTCTCATATATATATATAACAAAATATGTTGATGGGAGCTCACATACAAATAATACCAATGTTCTAAAAGGCGGGAGGCGGGCACCCGGGGGGGGGGGGGGGGCTAGGCACTAGGCAAGATTTTTTATTTTAAGCTAATTTTAATATTTTATCTTACATTTATCTAAACAAAACAATAATATAAAGCAAAATAATCTATAATAAAAATAATAAAAGTATTTCCTTAAAGTTCAAACACATCCATACTGCCAATGTCAAAGTTCAAACACAAACATGCAATTGTTCAAAGTTCAAATACAAACAAATAATAAAAAATACAAACTACTAGTCCTCATCTCCATATCCCTCTATATCTCTAACTCTTCTTCTCCATATCTCTCTAAGATAATGTCCCCATTGGACTCATATTCATACTCCTCATCTCCCTTTTCCTCCGTGTCATCATCAAACAAAAAATCTTATTCATGGAATTCTCTTACTCCAACATTTCTACTACTTCTCCTAGACTCTAGCACACTATCCGCTCTGGATGCTTCACCAAACGTCTCCCAAATAAGACCCGAACAGCTATCAACTTCATCATCCACTCTCACGACGTCGTTTTGTAACTTAGTTATTAAAATAAAATAAAAACAATTGCAATCCTAATTTCTAGGCCTAGGCCCCGCCTAATTTTTCCGCCTAGGCCCGCCTAATTTCCTGGAAGGATTGTTTTCCTTCTTGAGCCTAGTGCATAGGCAGGGATTAATTAGACTTAGGAGAGGATTTTTAGAACACTGAATAATACTCATGTTCCACACAAAAAAATCCATTTGACTTGCCATATTCTTTTGTTCCACAAAAAGTGTCCTATTTCTTTACATGGTAGTATAAAACAATGTTTAAAAACCCGAACCGACGGTTCAACTGGAAAAAACCAGAACCGGTCCGTGCTCCGGTCCGGTTTGGACCATCAACTCAGTTTCGACAAAAAATCAGTAAATACCGGTGAACCGGTCAACCCAGTAAACCAGTCGATTTTACCGATTCAAGCTAACTATAAAAATAAAATAAAAAATTACAAAAGATGTTCATGTTCATTTGTGTTTGATTTTATCACTTTTGAGTTATGAGCATGATTTAATATCTTTCTTTTCAAATAAATTTAGTATTTATTTGAATTGTATAAAGTAAACATTGTACAACTAGGTTTAGTTTTTTTTTTTTTTTTTGTAGATAAATTGATTAATTTTACATATTTGATAGATATTATATATAATATATATTTATATAATAATAATTAATATATTTATTATTTATTACATATTAATAACGTCACTGAGTCAATAACGGTTCGACCATTGATTGAACCAGTGATCTATCGACCTGGTAACTTTTTCGGTTCGATGACCGGTCCAGTTTTTAAAACATTGGTATAAAATGATGCTATGACCTCAAGTTTGTGATCATAATTTTATTATCATGTATCACTACTAAACTAAAAAATTATTACCTTTAGTGGTAACTATGGACAAAAACATCCTTAAAATTTGCAAGTTTTGCAAAGGGGGCTCTTTTTGTGGAATTGAGCGAGTACAAATAAAAAGAACACCTAAAGAAATTTTGCATTCTCTCATACTATGCCCTGAAAGCTAATCAAACTTTGTGAACAAATATAAAAAACTCAAGTTTGTTTTGCTCTGTCCACTTTCCATTTAGTGCGCCAACCTTGTGTTCTTCATTTTTTTTTTTTTTTGATAAATAAATACATATCCAAAAAGAGGGCGTAGCAACCCCATACACACTATGTAAAAAATAAAAACAACTTCTTGCAACAGTGAAAGCTCTATACAACCACCAAACTCCCCCAAGAAATCAATAGAAGGAGCAATTGATAGAAAAGTCTCATGCTGCTAAACAAATGACAAGCTTGACCAAAAATTTCATTTGAATTGTTGACCTTCCCTAATTATGCTGTTTCTCTCCCTACATAGAGAAATAGCACTTAGGAATCTTATTAGGTATTACATCACACTTCTTCCTCCACGTCTTTGGAATCTTAGCACTTTCCCAAGCTAGTAAACAATACCATAACTGAACATGGCATCATGCACTCAACACCAAACAGCAAAGAAACCAACCCCCAAAGCTTTCTTAACAAATGTGTAACGCAAAAGAAGATGATCCTGCAACTCCCAAGACTTCTTTCACATTGTAGCACTGATTTACAATGAGTCTCTTGTCCATTCATTATCTTGGGTCAAAACAGTACCCAAGACCGTAGTCCAAGAAAATAAAACTCCCACCCTCCAAAAATGCTCTTCCAAGGGAAACTCTCAAGTATCACCAATCCAAAAACCCTGATAAAAGGACCTCACAGTAAATCCCCCACTATTATGAAAGCGCCATTGCAAAGGAATCTCTACCGCTACTAAAAGGACATACCTAATGCGGAGTATACAACATTAATTCATCAACTTCCTCCAATTTCCAATCCTAAAGAATCCTATAAGACATTGGCTGCCATGAGAGTCCCCCTTCTGAAATCACCACATGGTCTGCAACCATGGCCTCTTGTTCTTTTGCAACCAGAACCAAATTGGGTAATCTGGTATGAAAGAAATATCCTAAAACCATGTATCTTCCGAAAGCAGACACGCCTACCATCCCTAACCACAAAAGCACCACTTCTGGAAAAAACTATCAACCCACCACAATGGACTAAAATAACCCCAGCCAAAAGGCCTTCTAGAACCCATTGTGGAACACCAACTCGGGCACCTCCAAAAACCTACCCACTAGCACCTTCTTCCATAATTTATCATCTTCTTCTATCACAAAACACCAGCCACTTTCCATGGAGAACTAGATTGAATCTGTAAGAGTCCCTAATGACCACTCCCTGTCTTCCCTCACCTGTATAGTAGAGAAAACTGAAGCTCACTTTAGCAAATGATATTTACCACCTCTTCTCCTTTTCTTCTCATTAAACACTGCTATCACCAATTAATCTCTTTGCACCACAAAATTACTCCCCAAGCTCTATCCTCTGCATGGCAGCAGTACCATATTCCACTACCTTTTGGCTCATGAAATTCCCAAAATCAATACCATCTGTTTAGGTAATATCTGAAGAATTTTGCATAATTCTTACAACCAATCATTTCCTAAAGAAGTCAGATGTAATGATCACTTTTCTTGTACTTCATAACCTTTAGCTTAGAAATTTTTTATCCATAATGCAGCCCAAAATTTAAACAATGGCAGTTAGGTCATAGTTTGTTTAAGCTTTTCTTTATCAAGCAATACCCTTTATATCTGGCTTCAACATCACAATACTGAAACCAACTAGCTAAAGTTGGTGTACTTCTCATATCTAACACATCTAATACCCAAAAATGGAGATTGCCATAATTAATGTTGACCATAGTAGCCTATAATTTAGCCAATCCAATCCAACAACAGCTTCTCGAAGGTTACTAGGAAACCCTAACTGCCCTGCGTCCGCATATCAAGTACTATTGTATTCCGAATCTTGGTAGAGAACTATGATTTCTTGTGTAAGTAGCATTCTTCATACCTGATTTCTTTCCGAGTACAGCGTTCCCGGTAACCATGGTTTCTCACAACTCATCATTAACGTAATTTGAGATCTTGTAACAATTCTCTCTCCCTTTCACCAATTAAGTAAATTGTTGTGCAATATTTATTACACAAATCATTTATGACTATTTATAACAAAAAATTAAGAACCAAGAATAATTGATGCTCAAAGAAAACTCAATGGAAAAGTTTAATTGCAAATCTTTTAATATCCCAATAAAGTTCATAGTAGCCCCTATAATCTCGATAAAAAAACACACAAAAAGTTCATGCCCTTAAGATATGAAAACTCTACAATCCCATTAGCCGCAACAGTTCCATATGAAAGAATGATGACAGAAGAAAGAGGAAAAGGTTCTGGTCCACTACAATCTTTTCGCTCTCATATATATATATATATATATATATATATATATATATATATATATATATAGAGAGAGAGAGAGAGAGAGAGAGAGAGACCAACACCAGCACATCAAAGGTTGAAACTATTTACATCAAACTTGACATAAGATGAAAGTTTAATACTGACCAATAACTGGTCCAGATATTCTAGAACAGCATTGAAAGAATCAAACTAAATGATATAGATACTGATCTAGCAGAAATACACAAAATCATGTGTAGGCATCTAAATAAAAGAATTAACACCCACGCATTTATACCTCGTGTTGTAATCAGTAATTGGGTTTGATGGTTTAACCAATTTATCCAACAAGACCTGTGAAAATATATAGAATTAGACAAGTATATAGCTAAAGAATCAATAGTACGTCATTAAAATGGATTGTCAATAACGCGAGGATAAAGAATTATGGATCTACCAATCTACAGATCAAAGTCAAACAAAACTCAAGCTAACAATATCTAGATGAAAAATAATGCACCAAACCAGGTTTGGTGCTGGTAATGATGACAATGATAATAATGTTACTGAAAAATTTTAAAGATACAATTGAACTATGTGATGAACCCTGAACACTTTTTTGGTTCATTTGGGGCTTGCTCGAACTAGTGTATTATGTACTTAAACAGTTAAACAGAATCCAAATTCAAATTTAGAGTATGTATAATTAACAAGATGTTAGAACTTGGCTCTAATAAGCTAGTGAACATAGGGTTTATTTGCAATAGATATATTATGATACTCCTTATATCCTCTCTCCTTCCAAAAAAGATAATCAGTTTTTTTTTTTCCCGTCATGGATTTAAGAGGTGTAGAAAACATTTATACATTATTTTTTATATTCTGAACATATTTTACATTATATAGTCATTTACATTCAAACCAATTATTAAGAAAATAAAAAACTAAAATGTACATATGTGTTTTCACATCTTAAATTTCATACCACCATAATTAATATGTATAACAAAA
This sequence comes from Hedera helix, assembly GCA_947179155.2. Taxonomy (NCBI): domain Eukaryota; kingdom Viridiplantae; phylum Streptophyta; class Magnoliopsida; order Apiales; family Araliaceae; genus Hedera; species Hedera helix. The sequence continues at coordinate 26,796,039 of OX359270.1, forward strand.
TTACTTGTACACATAAAAAGTTATCAGAAAATATATAATAATTATATACCCCTCGTCCTCCAATATATATCGCAAGTACCATTTCAACACTAACTAAGATGGCAAAATTAGAGAAGAGTGTATGAAGTAAGTTTCAGATATACCCTTGTATTTGAACCCCACATAAGCACACTAATAAAATATTATAATTTTTATCTTTTTTAAAACATGGGATCACTTTGAGGGTAAATAAGTCTTTATAGCACTTTTGACATCGTACTTTATGACATTAAGCCATTCTTTGATGGACAAAATTTTTTTAATTGAAACATCCTTTGAAGGTTGGAGTAAGTAATATGCAAAACATGGCTTTTAACGTTCACTTTTTTCTTACAAAATTTTACTTTAAATGCTAAAAAATGATTGAGAAGTATTTAGAATATACATTAAAATGCTTGTTTGAATGCCTAAAACATATATGAAGAAATCCCGGTTTTAAAGGAAACACTCAATTTAGAAATTTATGTCAAAAAATGTGTTTATCAGATATTTATGCTATTCAAAACTTTTAAAAGTTTACAAAGTGAAGCTCGTAAACATATCAATCTTGGTTTCGGCTAGTGGAAAGCACAGCTCAGCCTTGTTCATTTGTAAAGGAACTGGGCTTGAGCATATAATTTCTAGGCACATTCAATGAATGAGCTAAAGTTTTCATTAAGTTCTACGTGACCAACATGTAGGATCAAAAAACTATGAAGGGGGAGCTCATAGCTTGCCTAGGCTTATTTCATTTGCAGCAACTGTTAATGAGATCAATAACTTTAGAGTATAAATTAAATATTCAGTCACGGGGGCGGATTCACTTGAATCTGTGTACTACTTATTATACTTGCATCTCTGAATAACAATTTCTGCTTGACTCATATCTGTCAGACCAATTTTTGCATTTGATTGCTCATCTCGTTACCACTATACTCGCCAAATATCAACCCAATCAGATGTAGAAGGATATTGAAACAAAATTATTATTCTAATAATTTCAAATTTTTTACTATTATTATTCGATGATAATTTCGAGCACTAAATAGACGGCGGAGTAAGTCTTGATCGTTGATAAACTGGAAATTTGGTGGGCATAACATTTTGTATTGAGCAAAATCCTAACAGTTGAATTTGAAAAATGTGTAGAATCCAAATATTATTGAAAGATGTAAGAATAAGAAGTCTAACATCAAATCTAAGTGGATCCCTCCCCTAATTTTCATGACATTGGTAAGCAGGATCGAGGGCAAGGGATACTGTGCAAAGAATATCTTCCCAACTAAAAGCCTGAGCTGTAAGAATTAAAAATTACACTCAAACAATACAGATTTTCTCTTTTAATAAAACCGTATATGAAAAGTGTATACAGACTTACACAAGACAAGACTAAAGAATTCTTTTCTTTTTCTTAGATGACTGAAATGCAAGGTAGACTAAAAATACAAGGGGAAAGAATGTGTACTGTGTAGCACACAGAGAAAAGAAAGAAACAGATTAAATAAACTGGGTATTTGCTATACAATAATCAAATGATATTCAATAAACTATACCTGTCCTTTAATATCCACCAGTGTTACTCTAGTGAGCTCAAACCCCTCTTTCGTGATACACTAATCAAAGAAAAATTAATGGAACTGTTTAGTTCAGTCTTCACAATATGGTCTATCAAAATCTAAAGTATGATTTACTAATTATCATAAAGGATAACTTTAATATTATGCCAAACATGTCTGTAGCCAAATTTCACAGGTTTGCTCCAAGTTCATAAAAGATAAGAACTAGTCATATGTAGTTGCTTTCAGCAGAAATAGATATCCATTCAAGAGGTATCTTTTAATGAGGATTTTAGCAGGATTTATTGAAAAGCCTTAAAAGCAGACTATTTTGGCATGACTTCCATTCTGTATCCATCCTGAAGTGGTTATATTACTTGGTTCTCATATTTACAAATCCTCTTTGTATACTTCTTCACTTGAATATAGAAAAACTTCATGTTGTTGGTCCCATAAGATTAGAACATATTCTAACAAGATGGAAATAGTTACTTGCATAATGTTTTCTTTTCTTCTTCATTTTTTTATGGATTTGGAAACCCTAAAAAAAAAAATATATATATATATATATATATATATATATACAAATAAAAAAAAGCCCACCTACAGGAGAAGCTAGGACCAAAAAGAAACTGCCAATAGATTCAAGGGAAAATAAGGCTTTCTATATCAGTTAAATCACAACAATAACCAGGAACATCCAACTATGCAGTAAAAACCATCTAATATCTAGGTTAAGACTTCAATATGTAGCGTTACCATTTCACAATCAAGTGCCAACATTTCATTGGGAGGAATGCCTGATGGAGCAGGAATAGTTGAAAGAAAATCTGCAGTATGTAGGTATAAGTTTTAGAAGGAACTACCAAAATACTTAGTTCAAGGACCTAGGAAAACAAAAAGAGAAAATAACATACTAGATATTGTCACCTGGTTGATTATAACAGTATCCATTATCTTCTAGTTCCTTCTGTGTAAGTGTGTAGTATGTGATGGGGAATGGTAAATCTTTCATAAGATCAGCAAAGGATAGATTGGCTAAACCTGTATAGAAGATGAGAATGATATCTTTCGACATGGCAAAACATTAAAGTTCAACTTGATATGCTGACAAGAAAAATCATAATGATTTCATAAAATTGCTATTCACATGGGCATAACAAGCACTTGGACTAGCATGCTACAGACATTGCAAAGCAGCAAACTTCACGCCCTAGTCTTCTCTATCAATTTGGTCCTCTATTTAGTTCTAGCTCACATTTTGAATATTCTTCAACAGAAGCATAACACTTATCTCTATCTCAGCAGTCATACTATTTTCTTGATGCATTCATTGAATATCCACAGCATGATCAGGTGACCACAGCGTTCTCAACGATGTGCATCAAATTAGATAGTATACAATATTCTAGTCATACCTGGGGGTTTATTAGTTCAATAAATAGCACCTCTTAATTACAAGTGTCCATGCTTCTAAGAATGCTGTACACAGACACTAGCTCAAGTGTGTGTACTCTAGGTCCATGTTCCATGAAGCCAAACGAACCTTAGATTTGATGTTTCAAAGGGGACAATCATCATTTATGTAACAAGTAAATGACGATGTACTCTGCCAGGTACATTGACCCAATAAAAAAGTCTTGATTAACTCAGGCGCACACGTGATAATTTTGTTCCCATGGCATAATAGTGTACACATAACTCAACTAAAGGCACCTATATAAAAAGACCAACAATTAGCCAAGTTACCCGTATAAATATGAGTCATGTACTAATAGCACTTGCAAGACATGATCGGAAAAGGTTCTAACTGAACAGGTAGATCTTAGATCCTAATCCCAGCAAACGTACTTGAAAATAAATACTCCTTACTTATGAGAAAATAAAATTTTAAATGCTCCTTAACCAATAGTTAAATAGAGCAAGTTACAATTGAATAAACGTTAGAAAGAGCTCAAAAACTGACTTTAAAAATGACACATAACGTGGCTTTTGCAATGAGATTTGTGCATACGCATCATGGTAGTCAGAGATCAAGTAGATACAGAACAGACAATCTTTAAAAAAAGAGCATACGAGACTTATTCTCTAAATAAAGAAAGAAAGAGCGGCATCTGAGCTTCACAAGAGTATCAAATATATTTTTACTTGTTTCCGTTTTATGCTCTTTTTTTGAGAAGTCTTGTTTAATCTAGTATGCAATTTCAAGGCAATTCCAATCCAAGAAACAAGGGGAAAGTCTACCTTAATGTTTCCCTAACCTTTCCATCTTCAAGTTTAATGTCCTTCTACCTTGCATGACACTGCACTCTAAATAAAGTGCCAGCTTGACAGAGCAGTAATCATAGTTGTTATGGCGTCGCCTAGCAAGGTTCTAAAAGGCGCTAGGCGGGAGGCGGGCGGCCGGGCGGGGCCTAGCGCCTAGGGGGCCTAGGCGGGGCCTGGGCGGGGCCTGGGCGGGATTTTTTATTTTATGCCAATTTTAATATTTTATCTTACATTTATCCTAACAAAATAATAATATAAAGGAAAACAATCTATAATAAGGATAATAAAGGCATTTGCTTAAAGTTCAAACATATATCCATGTTGTTAATGTCAAAGTTCAAACAAAAACACGCAATTGTTTAAAGTTCAAACACAAGCAAATAATAAAAAATACAAACTAATAGTCATCATCTCCATATACCTCTATATCTCTCTATAACTCTTTTTTTTTCTATATTTTTCCAAGATAACGTCTCCATCGAGCTCACACTCGTACTCCTCATTTCCCTCTTTCGTATCATTTTCAGATAAAAAAAAAAATCATGGAGTTTTGTTACTCTAACATTTCTATTATTTCTCTTAAGCTCTAGCACGCTATCCGCTTCGGATGCTTCACCAATCGCTTCCCAAGTAAGGCCCGAACAGCCTTCAACTTCTTCATCTATTCTTATGACGTCGTTTTGTAGCTTAGTTATTAAAATTAAAAAAAAATAATTGCAACTCTAAATTTTTCGCTTATGCCTCGCCTAATTTCTCTGTCTTGCCCGCCCAGTCCAGTATAATTCTCTGGAGGGATTTTTTTTTCTCCTTAGACATAGGCTAGGCGCTAGGCGGCCTAGGCGTGGCGGCAGGGGAGGGCCTAGCGCCTAGGCGGGGATTAATCGGACCTAGGCGGGGATTTTTAGAACAGTGTCGCCTAGGCAACGATTAGGCGTTCTAGCGCTAGAAAAGGACAAGACGATGCCTTAGACGCCGAACTACCAAAACTCACACCTCAGTAACTGGTCCAAGTTAAGTGATTTAGTCATTTTGTACCCATGACTCATCATAACCCATGAACTAACTATATGGTGTAATTTTATTACTTATTGGACTTGTAATGTGTGATAGGTGTTGGCTTGGTTGATTCTTTATTTTCTATGTACCGTTTGTTGACTTATTCTATTAGTTTTCAATGCCAAGTGTTTTATTTTTTAATTTTGATTGTTAAGTCGTTGCCTAGGCATTCTAGCGCTAGAAAAGGACAAGACGATGCCTTAGACGCCGAACTACCAAAACTCACACCTCAGTAACTGGTCCAAGTTAAGTGATTTAGTCATTTTGTACCCATGACTCATCATAACCCATGAACTAGCTATATGGTGTAATTTTATTACTTACTGGACTTGTAATGTGTGATAGGTGTTGGCTTGGTTGATTCTTTATTTTCTATGTACCGTTTGTTGACTTGTTCTACTAGTTTTCAATGCCAAGTGTTTTATTTTTTAATTTTGATTGTTAAGTATTCATATAATTGTGTTTTTAATTGTATTTCATAATGTTAGTTATTATATTTTGAGTTTTAATGAGTATAAAATTTTATTGTCCAATATACTTTTGAAGTAAAATAAATAATGTATAAATTACACAGTTAACAACTTGTTGTCATACAGACGCCATGACGGACGTCTTATCGCCTAGGCGGAGGTCAACTACCACCGCGCCTCACCGTGACAACTATGGTAGTAATAACTTTTGCTAGTAGAGCAGAGAGAAAGATGAGCCTTTTAAGGAAGCTCTGGATGGGGCTTATGATTGTAGAGAACGGGATTTGGATGCAGCTCCTTTTCGGACGGCTGTAGGATAGACATACCAAGTTTTTGAAGGGCCCTCAAGATTATTGCCCCAATTGATGAAAGTGCTTTCATGTACGTTGTAATAGTCTATGTTTGGTAAATGATTAAACGCACGTTACAAGTTATTTTGAAAAGTTTTCAAGTTTAAATGTAAATTTACTTTCAAAAAGTAATTTTAGCGCATCGCGCAACGAAACGAGCACAAAGATGAATTATAGTTCACCAAAATGAGAAATCCGCAACCTCAACAAGCACTTGTAAACTATAATACAGTGAAAAAATATTGAAGTAACAGGGAATGCTCGTGAATCTTTCACGAAGAATGTTGAAATTTTTGGAATTGGCATAAAGATATACCTTGATCAGATCTCTGAGCAGGTTTACTTGAAACTGACTCAGGGCCATCCCTTTTTCTTTTTACCTTGCATGTAAGAAGAGCATCTATAGTCTGCATTCCATCTGATACACAGCTATCACAGAGCAAAACACCAAAAGCATAAGTTTCTAAAGGATACATATATGAATACAACTTTCTGTTTAAATAATAAAGCATATATATAAGCCACCAACCTAAGAGCTAACACTGCCCTTGGAATGCCACAGTATTCTTTGAAACAATGGAGTATTTTAGATTGTGACAAGTATAGAGCCGCATCAAGTCCAGGGACATAAAGCATAACCACTTTCGGAATCAGGGGCTTGTTCTGCATGTCAGAATACTATTCAGTATCGCTAAATAATGCATAATATTTCATGTTGCCTGTTGGTTGTTGGTTGTTGCATGTTAAATGCACGAGAAGGTATTTACAAGTCATCTAGAGAGATTAGTTTAAGGGTCAGGTAATCATATGATGAACGAACCACAATTCAAGCAGATGAATGAATATGCAAAACCTAATCCTTCACAAAGAGTGAGATGACTGAGGTACCTTAAATGAAAGTAGTACAAGAATGAAAAAATGGGCAATAAAACATAACAGTATAACAATGGATTATTTCTCTGAGCTTTCCTACTAATGTCAATAAGAAACTCAACATTAAACTCAGCGTTACAAAAAAAGGGCTAAGCTCTCGCCTACGTGCTACCCAACCTTGGCAAGGAGGTGCTAGGCACCCACCTAGTTGTGTAGTTGCTGACAATCTATCACCACCAATGCTGAAACTTATTTCCTCCTCTTCCCCAAAGAATATATGCTGAAGGGATTTAATTTCTTTTAATAGATAGGATGAGATGGGCCGGATAACAGTAGATATTATTTTAATTTGTTAAAATTATTAATAAGTCAACCAAATTTCTATCATAGTTCAAACTTTACTCTACAATTTAACATTGTGATACGATCATGTTCAGGGCTACATCAAAAGATAATGATTCAATTCAATTCCAATTGGACCAGTTTCAAGGATTAGAGCTAAAAGGATTCAAGGAAGGGCTTAATTGACTAATCCAAGGAATTTGGGCTGAAAATAGTTCAAGGGAATCCAATTTGGGCCTTAAACCAACCCGATTCAAAAACTAAGCATACAAGGCTAAATTGTTGGGGAAGGCTAAATTATAGTGCCCAAGTTAATTCTCAGCAGCCCTTGATGTTCCAACCTCGGCAAGTTAAATGTACACAGCTAAATTATAGGGTTAGGCCTTCCCAACCTCGGCAACTTGAGTTCCAACTGCAGCAAGGGTTACCAGCATTCTACGCAGAAAATTACAGCAGCCTTAAGCCCAGGAAATTTGCAAGCTAACTCATGCGGTTTTGGACAATCCTAAAACACGGAAGAGAAACAAACATTTTCACAGCAGGAAATTGGGCAGGAACTCAACCAAAACTCGGCTAACATAAATCCTAACCTCGGCGGGACGTTTCACGTGGCAATCGAGTTTTCTAGCATCGGCAGGAAAGGATTGTTTCACGCGGCAATTAGAATCAGTACACGCGGAAATTAGAATCCTTACTTGTTCCAACCTAGTAGATTGAACTTCTAGTCACACGGCAATCCAAGCTGTCCTAACAACGGAAGGTATTTCCAGCAGCTTCACGCAGGAATTGAAGAACAAAAACACGGCAAAGTGAAAATCCCAAAGCACGGAAGGGAACTTCAGCAATTTAATTCCTCAATAACTTAGGAATTGCGGCATCTAGAAGGTTAAGCTATTCTAATTTGCAGCAAAGTAATGTTCTAGAATGCAGGAATTCCAATTCACAGCAAACTCACATAAAGCTAGCAAGGAGTTAAAGTTTTAATGTAGTTAGGATTTTATTTTGTAATTAGTTTTCCTTTATTTTTAATTCGGAGTTTTAAAGTCTTTGGGAATTCTAGATCCTTCTATCCATGTGTATAAATAGGCCTTTTGGCCAAGGGTTTTATTCATTCAATTCAAAACAATTCTTCTTTGAGTTTACTTGTGAGAGTATTCTTTCCTCGGTTCTTTTTAAGAACTTCTTGAATTTATCAAATTTTTTTGTGGCGTTCAACTCTTGACTTATTAAGTCTCAATCCAAAGTTGCTTGTGGGATCTTCTACCTTGCACTTACGATTTTACCAAGGTTCTTACTTCCTTATAAGCATCGGGTAGCGGTGTCGCTCGCTGGTGTACTCCACCTTCAACCTTGCTAGAACGATCCAGACAACGACCACCTCACAGAAGCATGTCATGGAGTCTATGAGTTAGCATCAGAGCTAGGTTACCAACTCTATCATTTGGTATCAAGAGCTAAGTTATCTAGCGGGTTATCTATCTTTTACTTTCTTGTTTGATTATTAAAAAAAATTAGATTATATTCCTCTGTTTCTAACCGTGAATCTAGCAGTATGTCCAAATCCTCCATCAAATCCGCAAGTTCCAAGCATCCTACAATTCATAAGCCATCTAAGTTCCGATTCCGAATCAATTCTGTGTAGCCATCAAACCTCAATTCCGTGAGCTTCAATCATAGTTCCATCTTCAAAATCTACAAGTTGCATCCGTGAACCATCAAATCCCTTAATTCTAGAAGTTCAAGTGTTGCAGCTGTGAATTACCATACATCCGCAACTTGTTTTCAAAATCCCCAATTCCGAGCAACAAAGCAACACAATCCGAAAGCCAATCCAATTCTCATCAATTCTATATAACCCTAAAATCCGAAGCACAAAATCTGCATAAATCCGAATCACGTTGTCAATCCAAAAGCCAAGGATACTGATAAATCAAAGTTGTCCAATCCGAGAAGCTGTCCATCCATGATACACCAACACAAGTCTGAAAGCTATTCAACTCGTGCGCATCAAGGTCGCCTACTTACTTTAAATTCAGAATTGTTCTTGATAAGTTCTTGATTGAATTGTAATAGATTGATTATTGTTTGAATAGTTCAAAAAAAAGAACCTCAAAGAATAATATTTAAGTGGTAAAATGCAAGAACAGTGAGCACATTAGAGGGTAAAAGTCAGTTGAGTGTATACACGAGTGATTTGAGTGATTCATTGTAGAGTGATACACGTAAGGGATTGGTGAGGAAAATTTATCTACTAACCCTCGTTTTGCAGTAAACATGTTTGGCTACAAGAATGATAGAACATGGGAGGAGGAGTATGAGCAGAGTCGTAGGAGGTTTTACAATCTTATGGTGCGTAGAAGGGAGGAGCCTCAAAGTACTCATGTGGTGCGTGAAAGAGTTCCACTGAGGGAGGCGCGTTGGAGGCAGCCACAAAACACTCCTAAGGTGCATAGGGAGCCAACTCAACCTCGGGAGGTTAAAGATGAAGATCATGTTGTCCATAAAGAGTTATTGGTGGTGAAAAAAGATTTAAGTGTGCAAGTTAGAGAGGAAAACAAAGTACAGCAAAAGAACATCTTTCATACTAAGTGTCGTGTACAAAACAAGTTGGTACAAGACAAGGTATGTATTATGATTATTGATTGTAATATTTGTACTAACATTGCAAGCTCTACAATGGTGGAGAAGCTTGGTCCGTCTACAGTTGCACATCATTAACCTTACAAGTTGCAAGGGATTGGTGATTGTGAAGAGGTAGAGGTGAATAGACGGGTGATGGTTTCCTTCAACTTTGGAAGGTATGAATATGAAATTCATTGCGATGTAGTTCCAACGCAAACTTGCCATTTATTACTTGGAAAACCATGGCAAATCGACAGGCGTGTTAAGCATGATGGCATTACCAATCGGTATTCATTCGTGCACAATCAAAGGAAAGTCACTCTATGTCATATGACACCCGACCGAGCAGGTCCACGAGGATCAAATGCACTTGCAAAAACAAAAGAAAGAGTGTGATAAAAAGAATGAGAGATAAAAACAGAAAGAAGATAAAAGTGAGTGAAAAGAAAAGAGAGATCGAAAACAATTGAGAGCGAAAATATGAGTATAGAGTTATAGATTGATAGAAAAGAAGTGACTGAGAGGAAAGAGGAGAGAAAAATAAGTGACTGTGCAAAAGAAAGTGATATGGAAATAGCGTTGTTTTCTAAACAGTCGATGATTTTACTTTCCTACAAGGAGACACTGAATATTAACCAGGTTAACTCTTATTTGTCTAGTTATGTTGCTTTTCTTTCACAGGAATACGATGATATTCTTCACAAGGAGTCACTACAAAGTGAGCAAAGTGAGCATCAGATTGATTGTGTGCCCAATGCTTTCATTCCTAACCAACCAACTAATAATGTTCCCGAGGAGACGACAGAGTTACGAAAGCAAGATGGCGAGTTGATGAAGAGAGGATTCGTAATAGAAAACATAAGTTCATGTGTTGTTCAAGTGAGTTTAGTGTCTAAGGATGGGACGTCAAGATGGTGCATTGATTTCCAATTGGTAAACAAGTATCGACATCCTATTCTTTACTTAGATAATATGTTGTTTGAATTGCATCGTACGTTTGTGATTTCTAAAATTGATTTGAAAAGTGGTTATCATCAACTTAGAATGGAAGATTATGATGAATGGAAAATTGCCTTAACATATGGTTTATATAAATGGTTAGTTCTATCAGTTAGATTAACTAATGCATATGTTTCTTCAAGAGTTTAATGGACCATGTTTTGCATGCTTCCATTGATAAATTTGTCGTAATCTATTTTGATGATAGTCTCATTTTTATCATAAACTAGGGAGGGAATTTAATATACATTGAGTTTGTTTATGATCGTAATATTCATTCTTGTTTTCCTTGTCAGTATTCTTGTTTGTATGTTGTTCAATCTGTAAATAAGTTTTCATCCTTTGAATTTGGTTGTAATCTTTTCGTTCCATCAAATTCGATATCATTACCTAAGTCTAATTGTAATATTCCGAACTTCCGAGAGGGTTGTAATCCGACTTTATATGAATAAATGAAGATTGAATTACATCTTATATGTTATTGAATCTTCGTTATTGCTTATTTATGTGTTTCGGTTCAAGTATACAGCCTTAGCATGAAAAAGGAACATAAAAGTTTTTTTTCAAAAATCTGAAAAGAAGATAAAACCTAAACCCTAAACCCTATGGTCTAAACCCTAGGAAATCTAACCTAAGCCCCTGAGCAAAATATGTTCGTCAAAATGACATTCTGTTTCAGGATTCATCTTTCCCGTACTTTGAAAACACGATATAGCCGATAAAAGTTTTTCTCGAAAAACACGTCGGGTATAGGACGAAATAGGGAAAAGACGAAAAATATTTTTTTCGCCTTTTTGATCGTCTAACCATTTTCTGAGAAATAGAAATCAAAAACACTATTCACCGAAAAACGTGCAACGTCTTTTTGACTTTTCGTTTTACAGAATAATGTTTATTCAGAACAAAACTCCGTAATATCTAACTTTTAAATCAGTAAAGACCAATTCAACTGGAATACTTAGAAATGAACTAGGTCAGAGATAACTGGATTAGGAACCCTAATCTAGACTAAACCTAGTTACAGAGTAATTAAATTATCTAACTAATTAACTTAATTAGGCGATTAACACTAATCCGGTTGGAATTGATCTAGGTTAAGGTAACTAGATTACCATTTAACCTAATTAACATTTAATTAAACTTAACATAACTAGGATTAAGATTAATTAAGCTATAGATTAACTTAATCTATATGTTAAACTAATCGGTGAATTAATAAACCTATTTAACCTAAGTTATTGCTAATTAACCTAACCTTAATTAAGCTATATTATCAAATGGACTAATCTAACATTGGTCAAGCTTGGCAAATGACCATGACTACCCCTCAAATAAATGCTTAAATGACCAACCAAACAAGGCATAATACTATTCATTTGGTAGGCTAATTGGTGGACCAATCAAAAGCTAACATGTATGGACCTGTGACGCCTCCAAATCACTATAATTTCTATAGATGACTTGGTGCTCACTATAAATGCTAAATCAATAGATTTATAGATGATTTTCTTTATTCTCAACCAAAGTTCTCATCTTAATTCCCAAAGATCTTTCATTATTTTATATCAAGTCCTTGTAATCAATACAAGAGACTTAATACTCAAACATAACATTTTATCCTTAATATTTAGATATTCTATAACTTTATATATTCCAACATCCACGGTATTAAATCATTAGGACGGCTCTTGGGAACAGAGAATCTCGCGGTGAATGTTTGTATCTTCACCCGTGATAAATGTTTGCATCTTTATCCATGACAAATGGTTGTATCTCTGTCCGGTGCAAAATTCTCTTTCCGTACAGAACATTACCCAAATAGTTAAAACCCTCATTCGAAACATATTTGGTTATAGTGATATCTCTTCATATTAATAATCCTACTTATCCGACATTCAGAATAGTAATAACGAGTTATAACTGGGTCCAAGGAACCTTAACGATGGATTTGACCAGTCAACATCGCTTAGTACTGTCTCGGATGTACAGTACTCACAAATTATTTACCGATCCTCATCCAGATAAATAGATCATTATTACTACTATGTTAAGTTTTAACAATTCTAAGTTTAATCAAAGTAGAGACGTAACAAGAGAATATGATAAAACTTGATAATATTTATATAATATTCGGTTACATGTGTTGAACTTGTTCTTATTACGAAATTTCATTATAACTACAGTTAAGAACAGTTAAGGAAAGCAGTAAACTATTCTTCATCTTTCGACTTAGAATCTTTTACAGTGGATATAGAAAGGGGATCAACCTAATTACATCTTATGTTATGCATAACATACAATACACTGGACAGATCAAGAACAGTAATACATATTTGTTCATCTCAGTTTACTTCTCATGTCAAGATCGCCCCAAGACGACTTGGTTTGATATAATAAAGCATGATTCGAACTTATCACGAATAATCATTTTATTTTGCAAGTTATGTCGAAACAAGAAGCAATAACTCTTGTATAAAAGATTTATAACACCTTGCATACACAAAATGTATAAATCACATAGAAAGCAAGTAAACAAAGTTTAAGAATAGAAAACTTGTCTTTAGCACAAATTAGGGTTTCCCGGTAATCGTTTAAAGCGCCTATACAAAGGGTTTCGCGTACCAAATGTTAGTTCATCGAATTTTTTCGTTCTATACGTGTTTTTATCACTAAACTAGACTATTTTTATTGGTGGAATTTTTAGAAAATTTGGCTAACTCAAAAACTCAAAATTTAGTGTTTCCACCCGAATTTCCCTTAAAATTTTCAGCTTCGACGTCCTTTCCGGTAACTGCCATAACTTTGTCATCCGGAAACATTTTAAAGTGATTTTTGAGTCTAAATTGCTTAGAATTTCATGATCTACAACTTTCATTCAGGTTACTAAGGCAGATTATGACTTTAAAATTTTACAATTTTAGCAGAAAGGTCAGTATGCTTACTTTGATCAATATTTTTAGGGTTAACCATGTGAAACATGGTACCGCTTGCTTTAACTCTTTAAGAAATCATGTTGTAAGACTCAATATCACTTTATAACATAAAAATAACAAATCACAAACATTCTCATAGAAAGATTCATGACGATTGCTCAAGAACACACGAAGAACGGATAAACTGTACATGGTAACGACTATGTTCTTGAGCTTTTGGTTTTCGTACTTAAAATAATTTGAGCATTATAACTGCTTACATAAGTGATTATAACACTTTATAATCGACAAAAATTGGTCATTATAACGGCTTGCATAATTGATTAAAACAATTTATAAAAATGCTCAAGAACATACGCAAACGCGGAGAACGGATAAACCGTACATGACCACTACGTATATTCATTGAACTTTAAACTACGAATTGAAATTCGACATTATAACTACTACAAAATGTAAAAAGGCTCAAGAACACGTGAAGAACACGAATAACGACAATCGTGCATGGCTACGACTCGCATTTTTGAGCTTTTGAAAATTTAAGACGAAAGAAAAATCGAACATAAAAACTATAAGAGATTGTACATTTGGTGTTTGCAAGCTTTAACTATTTCTTTGCAATATCCAAGATAGTAACTCACTAGAACTCTCTCTCAATATATGTATAGCTTTGATACTTGATTTTTTAGCTTGAAAATGAATGAGAAAACAAGTGCACAATGGTTGCTATTTATAGGCCAAGCAAAGCTAGGGTAAAATGGTCATTGTTACAAGACTTCCAAGCTAAGCTAAGCTAAGGTGCACCACCCATTTCCACTTGCTTTGGACGCCCAAATGGTTTGATTTTATGCCATTAAATGCTAGTAATCATCATGTTTGGTGACATCACAAATCCATACATGTTAGTTTTTGATTGGTCCACCAATTAGCCTACCAAATGAATAGTATTAGGCCTTGTTTGATTATAGCTCTAAAGAAGCAAGTACTTTAGGATATAATCTGAACGTTTAAGTTAAATAGACTTGTGAAGAGTCTAATAGAAAATTAAAAAATGATAATAAACTTTAAATCTTAATTACTTAAAAGACATTATGTGAAAGAACTATACTAATTAAAGTCAATCTTATTTTGTAGAAATGGCTGACATACACAAAGACAACGCTCCAGCCTTGGACTACAAAAGTGATCCGAGCGAGCATTCTAGTGGTGATTCCGAAACAGAAGAGCCTAATCAGAACTTGGAACTACATGATGCCTGAGAGGTTAATCAAGTTCCCCAAATAAAAGATGCAGATGTAATAGACCTACCAACTTACGATGAGATCATCGCCGAGTTGGAAGAGGATGCTGCTGAAATGATGGCCTATGGAGAAGCTCAAGAAGAGCTTGTTGAATAACTCCAAACTGAAAACCAGGCTAACATGAACAAGGCCAATGGTATTATGGAGGTACTGGAAAGGCGGTGGTTGGAGGAAGTTGAAAGAAGCTACCAACTACAGATGCAGTTAGAAGCTTCCCAAGAGAAAGTATACCTCCTACGAGCAAATTGTGCTCACATTAAATGAGCTTATGGTGCTACTTATGCCAAGCTCGAGAAAAAAATAATTGAATTCCCTTCACCCGCCAAAGATTTGGGGTTCGAAATCAATAGGTATGTGGTACTTGGTATGATCCAAAGGATCAAAAAGAAGGCTAGAAAGATCTAGTCGAATAACGTGTAATATATTAGTATGTTGTAAATGTTTTGTTTAGCATTTCCCATTTTTATAAGGGATGTTAATACTTAAGTGATTAAGCTCATTCGGATAATGTAATATACAAATTTTATTTATATAAGACGTTTGTTTAAGAAACATGTCTTGCAATTTTTAATGCTTTCATATTTACACGTATGTTTCTTTTTATTTAGAAAATGGCACCACCGAGACCAAGAACCAGGGCAACAACAACAGCAAGTGTTAGTGATGAGAGTAATGTTTAGACTCCAGATCCTATGCAACAATTCCTTGATAGGCTAATAGGAGTCTTAGATAATAGAACTGCAAATAATGTCCCACCACCACCCCCACAACCACAACCACAAATACCAATACCACCACCTCAACCACAACCCCAACCACAGAAAGTCTTATTTAAAGACTTTAAAAATGTAGGTCCTCCCGAATTCAAAGGAACTGCTGAGCCTATAGAGGCTCAGTGCTAGATAAATGAAATAGAAAAAGCCTTTGACTTAGCAGAGGTTGCTGAGGACAAAAAGACTAAGTTTGCCACTTACCTTATGAAGGGGGAGGCAAACTTCTGGTGGGAGGCCACCCAAGTCCGTGCCAGGGGAGGTGTGGTTGCGTGGGAAGCATTCAAGGAAATATTCTTTGAGAATTACTTCCCTCGAAGCCTAAAGAATAGAATGGAGGTACAATTTCTAAATTTGAAACAAGGAGACATGACTGTTCCCCAGTATGTCTCCAAATTCAATGAACTTGCTCGTTTCGCTCCAAATTAAGTAGATACGGAGGAACGAAAAGCAAGAAGGTTTGAGGAGGGCTTAAAACCCTGGATTCATGGTAAGGTAGCTGTCTTACAAATAGATAGTTATGCCCATCTTTTGGAAAAGGCTATCATTGCTGAAGGCAGTAGTGAAGCCATCACAAAATTTAATAAGGAAAAGAATAATAATAAAGGAGGAAATGGAAGAGGAAATAATAATAAGGGAGGAAATGGGGGAGGAAATAACAATAATAATAAAAGAAGGTTCAATGGCGGAAACTCCCAACAAGGAGGGGAGAATAAAAAGAAAACACTCGAGCCATGTAAAATCTGCGGTAAACAACACGCAGGAGAGTGTCTAAAAGGGAAAAATGTTTGCTACAATTGCAAACAAGAGGGACACATAGCAACCACATGTCCTAACCCTAGAAAAGACAATTGTTTTCACTGTGGAGCCACGGGGCATCCAGCTAAGTTGTGCCCCAAAAAGGGAGGAAATGCCGGAGGGGACAATAGCAACAAATCTACCCCAACAACTAATCCAGGTCGTCCAACAGCAAGGACATTCAACATGACCGTGGGAGATGCTGTAGCATCACACGATGTAGTGTCAGGTATCATTCCGATCAACACCATAAGTGCTTAGGTGCTATTTGATTCGGGTGCTACTTGCCCTTTTATTTCCCATGAATTTGCTAGAAAACTAAATGTGCCTAGTGAATTGTTAGAAAGTCCTTTAATGATAGAGATTGCTAATAAAGAACTAATTCCTGTTAATAAGATCATAAAAGGTTGTCGCATAGTGATTAAGGGTCATGAGCTGAAAGTCGATCTTATTCCAATCCAATTAGGAGAATTTGATGTAATTCTAGGCATGGATTGGTTGACCAATCACCAAGCGATGATCAATTGTCAGCAAAAGTTCGTTAAACTTCTTACAACATCCAAGTCAACGGTAGTCTTCAACGGAAGTCAGTCACCAAGAAAATCCCAATGTCTAACCGCAAATCAAGCAAAGGGATTACTACAGAAGGGATGTCAGGGCTATTTGGCATATATTGTAGACACCCAACAGAAATAGTTAGATATAAACCAAATACCAGTGATTAGAGAGTTTCAGGATGTCTTTCTCGATGATCTACCCGGTCTTCCACCTGATAGGGAGATTGAGTTCGTTATTGATTTAGCTCCTGGAACTGCACCGGTTTCGAAGGCCCCATACAGAATGGCGCATGTGGAATTGAAGGAGTTGATGGTACAATTACAAGAACTGTTGGATAAGAAATACATTCAACCAAGTGTTTCTCCATGAGGAGCACCAGTGTTGTTTGTCAAGAAAAAATATGGAACTTTAAGATTATGTGTTGATTATCGTAAACTCAATAAATTGACCATAAAGAATAAGTATCCATTACCTAAGATCGATGACTTGTTTGATCAACTCAAAGGAGCAGAGTATTTCTCTAAGATTGATCTACGGTCAGGTTACCATCAACTGAAAGTAAGGAAGGAAGATGTGCCGAATACAGCGTTTAGAACACATTATGGACATTACGAGTTTCTAGTAATGTCCTTTGGATTAACGAATGCACCGACAGCATTCATGGACTTGATGAATAGGGTTTTTAGGTCTTGCTTAGACAAGTATGTTGTGGTGTTCATCGACGATATTCTTATATACTCGAAAACACTAGAAGAACATGCTATTCACTTGAGAAGTGTATTAGAAACCTTACGAAAGGAACAACTCTATGCCAAATTTTCAAAATGCGAGTTCTGGCTAGAGAAAGTTCAATTCTTAGGTCATGTGATTGACAAGAGTGGAGTTTCAGTGGATCCATCAAAGATAGAAGCAGTTATAAACTGGGAACAACCAAAGACCCCAACTGAAGTGAGAAGTTTCTTAGGTTTAGCGGGGTACTATAGACGTTTTATTCAAGATTTTTCAAAGATAACAACCCCGTTAACCAACTTAACCAGGAAGACCGTGAAGTATGCTTGGACAGATAAATGTGAAAGGAGCTTTCAAGAGCTAAAGAAGAGGCTAAGTGAGGCACCAGTATCATCACTACCTGATAATAGTGGAGGTCTTGTAGTCTATAGTGATGTCTCACATAAAGGATTAGGATGTGTTTTTAATGCAACATGGCAAAGTAATAGCTTATACTTCGCGACAGCTAAAGGATTATGAGTTAAGGTATCCTACTCACGATCTAGAATTAGCGGCGGTAGTATTTGCTTTGAAGATATGGAGGCATTACTTGTACGGGGAGAAGTGTGAAATTTATACAGATCACAAGAGTTTAAAGTATATTTTTACACAACGAGAGTTGAATATGAGGCAAAGACGATGGTTGGAATTGATTAAGGATTATGATTGTGAAATCCTATATCATCCAGGAAAAGCCAACGTAGTTGCAGATGCTTTGAGTAGGAAGAATCAAGAGAAGTTAAATGTGTTAACAACTCAAAATGAATTAATTAAAGAGTTCGCTAGACTCGACATAGAAGTGAGAGTTCCTTCAGTCTCGACAAGGAAATTGTTCGTAATGGAGGATCACTCAACCTTGTTGGGTAACATCAAGAAAATCCAAGAGAAAGATGGAAACTATAGGAAGTTGAAGAAGTCAACAGAGATTGCAGACGGCAAATACAAAATGGACAAGGAGGGAATCATTAGATTTGAATCCAGAATTTGGATTCATGCAGTTCAAGAACTTAAGGAAGAAATCGTGTCAGGAGCACATAGTACTAAGTTTTCAGTACACCCAGACAGTACCAAAATGTACAAAGACATAAGTCAACATTTCTGGTGGCCAAACATGAAAAGAGAGGTGGCTGAATTCGTTAGTAGGTGTTTGACATGTCAACAAGTTAAAATTGAGCATCAAAGACCAAGCGGATTGTTGCAACCATTAGAGATTCCAAAGTGGAAATGGGAGCATATTACAATGGATTTTGTAGTAGGCCTACCAACCACACAGAAGGGTCATGATGCCATTTGGGTATTAGTGGATAGACTAACCAAGTCAGCTCACTTTTTACCAATTAAGGTTAAGTTCACTTTGGATCGATTAGCAAAGCTATACATTAAGGAGGTTATCTCTAGACATGGCGTACCAGTTTCAATTGTGTCAGATCGAGACCCAAGGTTCACATCGAACTTCTGGAAAAGTCTTCAAGAACATCTAGGTACACAATTGAGAATGAGTACTGCTTATCACCCACAAACTGATGGTCAAAGTGAAAGGACTATCCAAACTTTGGAAGATATGCTGAGAGCTTGTATGATGGATTTTGAGGGAAGTTGGGAAGATCACTTACCTCTGGTGGAATTTGCTTACAACAATAGTTATCACGCTAGTATAGGAATGCCACCATATGAAGCTCTATATGGAAGGAAGTGTAGAACACCGATGTGTTGGGACGAAGTTGGTGAACGGGAGATGCTTGGGCCAGAATTGGTTCAACAAACAGCGGATGTAGTTCGAACAATTCAATTGAGGTTACGAGCTGCTCAAGAGAGACAGAAGAGATATGCCGATCTACATCGACAAAAGAGAGACTTTAAAGTCGGTAGCCATGTTTTCCTAAAAGTATCTCCCTGGAAAGGAAAGATTCGTTTTGGAAAGAAAGGAAAACTAAGTCCAAGGTTTATAGGACCTTTCGAGATATTACGAAGGATAGGTGAGGTAGCTTATGAAGTAGCCTTGCCCTAGAGCTGGAACATATACATAATGTATTCCATGTTTCAGTATTACGTCCCTATAAACCCGATTACAAACACGTCATCAGCTACGAACCCATCCAAATCGAGAAGGATCTAAGCTACGAGGAGATTCCTATTAAAATTGTTGATAAGAAGGAACAAGTCTTGCGAAACAAGGTCATACCTTCAGTCAAGATCATATGGAGAAATCAATCTATGGAAGAAGCAACGTCGGAATTAGAAGATAAAATGAAGATAAAATATCCACATTTGTTTTCTTAACTGTATAAGTTAATTTCGGGGACAAAATTCTTTTAAGGAGGGGTGAATGTAATATTTCGAACTTCCGAGAGGGTTGTAATCCGACTTTATATGAATAAATAAAGATTGAATTACATCTTATATGTGTTATGGAATCTTCGTTATTGCTTATTTATGTGTTTCGGTTCAAGTACACAGCCTTAGCACGAAAAAGGAACATAAAAGTTTTTTTTTCAAAAATCTGAAAAGAAGATAAAACCTAAACTCTAAACCCTAGGGTCTAAACCCTAGGAAATCTAACCTAAGCCCTCGAGCAAAATGTGTTCGTCAAAATGACATTCTGTTTCAGGATTCATCTTTCCCGTACTTTGAAAACACGATATAGCCGGTAAAAGTTTTTCTCGAAAAACGCGTCGGGTATAGGACGAAATAGGGAAAAGACGAAAAATATTTTTTCGCCTTTCTGATCGTCTAACCATTTTCTGAGAAATAGAAATCAAAAACATTATTCACCATGACTACCCCTCAAATAAATGCTTAAATGACCAACCAAACAAGGCCTAATACTATTCATTTGGTAGGCTAATTGGTGGACCAATCAAAAGCTAACATGTATGGATTTGTGATGTCACCAAACATGATTACTAGCATTTAATGGCATAAAATCAGACCATTTGGACGTCCAAAGCAAGTGGAAATGGGTGGTGCACCTTAGCTTAGCTTAGCTTGGAAGTCTTGTAACAATGACCATTTTACCCTAGCTTTTCTTGGCCTATAAATAGCAACCATTGTGCACTTGTTTTCTCATTCATTTTCAAGCTCAAAAATCAAGTATCAAAATTATACATATATTGAGAGAGAGTTCTAGTGAGTTACTATCTTGGATATTGCAAAGAAATAGTTAAAGCTTGCAAACACCAAAGGTACAATCTCTTATAGTTTTTATGTTCGATTTTTCTTTTGTCTTAAATTTTCAAAAGCTCAAGAACGCGAGTCGTAGCCATGTACGATTGTCGTTCTCCGTGTTCTTCACGTGTTCTTGAGCCTTTCTACATTTTGTAGTAGTTATAATGTCGAATTTCAATTCGTAGTTTAAAGTTCAATGAACATACATAGTAGTCATGTACGGTTTATCCGTTCTTCGCGTTTGCATATATTCTTGAGCATTTTTATAAATTGTTTTAATCAATTATGCAAGCCGTTATAATGACCATTTTTTGTCGATTATAAAGTGTTATAATCACTTATGTAAGCAGTTATAATGCTCAAATTATTTTAAGTACGAAAACCAAAAGCTCAAGAACATAGTCGTTACCATGTACGGTTTATCCGTTCTTCATGTGTTCTTGAGCAAACGTCGTGAATCTTTCTATGAGAATGTTTGTGATTTGTTATTTTTATGTTATAAAGTGATATTGAGTCTTACAACATGATTTCTTAAAGAGTTAAAGCAAGCGGTACCATGTTTCACATGGTTAACCCTAAAAATATTGATCAAAGTAAGCATACTGACCTTTCTGCTAAAATTGCGAAATTTTAAAGTCATAATTTGCCTTAGTTGTAGATCATGAAATTCTAAGCAATTTAGACTCAAAAATCACTTTAAAATGTTTCCGGATGACAAAGTTATGGCAGTTACCGGAAAGGACGTCGAAGCTGAAAATTTTAAGGGAAATTCGGGTGGAAACACTAAATTTTGAGTTTTTGAGTTTTTGAGTTAGCCAATTTTTCTAAAAATTCCACCAATGAAAATAGTCTAGTTTAGTGATAAAAACACGTATAAAACGAAAAAATTCGATGAACTAAAACATTCGGTACGCGAAACCTTTTGTATAGGCGCTTTAAACGATTACCGGGAAACCCTAATTTGTGCTAAAGGCAAGTTTTCTATCCTTAAACTTTGTTTACTTGCTTTCTATGTGATTTATACATTTTGTGTATGCAAGGTGTTATAAATCTTTTATACAAGAGTTATTGCTTCTTGTTTCGACATAACTTGCAAAATAAAATGATTATTCGTGATAAGTTCGAATCATGCTTTATTATATCAAACCAAGTCGTCTTGGGGCGATCCTGACATGTGAAGTAAACTGAGATAAACAAATATGTATTACTGTTCTTGATCTGTCCAGTGTATTGTATGTTATGCATAACATAGGATGTCGTTAGGTTGATCCCCTTTCTATATTCACTGTAAAAGATTCTAAATTGAAAGACAAAGAATAGTTCAAGGTCTAACCACCACTCAGTCTTACTATGTTAAAACATTTGTAAATATCAATTGTTATTCCATGAGTCCTTACAATCCTTATCGGTGTGAGTTCACTTATATGTTATGTGTTTAAGACTTGCTGAGCATTTTAGCTCACCCTTGCATATAAACCTAATGTGCAGACAAACCCGAGAGCTCCGACTCGAAGAAGAAAGGAAAGAAGAAATGCGTAGACTAGTTTACTGCTTTCCTTAACTGTTCTTAACTGTAGTCATAATGAAATTTCGTAATAAGAACAAGTTCAACACATGTAACTGAATATTATATAAATATTATCAAGTTTTATCATATTCTCTTGTTACGTCTCTACTTTGATTAAACTTAGAATTGTTAAAACTTAACATAGTATTAATAATGATCTATTTATCTGGATGAGGATCGGTAAATAATTTGTGAGTACTGTACATCCGAGCCAGGACTAAGCGATGTTGACTGGTCAAATCCATCGTTAAGGTTCATCGGACCCAGGTATAACTCGTTATTACTATTCTGAATGTCGGATAAGTAGGATTATTAATATGAAGAGATGTCACTATAACCAAATATGTTTCGAATGAGGGTTTTAACTATTTGGGTAATGTTCTGTACGGAAAGAGAATTTTGCACCGGACAAAGATACAACCATTTGTCACGGATAAAGATGCAAGCATTTATCACGGGTGAAGATGCAAACATTCACCGCGAGATTCTCTATTCCCAAGAGTCGTCCTAATGATTTAATGTCGTGGATGTTGGAACATATAAAGTTATAGAATATCTAAATATTAAGGATAAAATGTTATGTTTGAGTATTAAGTCTCTTGTATTGATTACAAGGACTTGATATAAAATAATGAAAGATCTTTGGGAATTAAGATGAGAACTTTGTTTGAGAATAAAAGAAATCATCTATAAACCTATTGATTTAGCATTTATAGTAAGCACCAAGTCATTTATACTAAGTATAGTGATTTGGGGGCGTCACACTAATTGTGCTAACATAGATAGAGAGGAAAAGATTGAAATTGTTTTACAGATATAGGAAAAGATAAAGTTCAACGTTGAGCAAGGAGTGGATCAATATGCAAATCAAATTGTACAACGCATAGGGTTCTTAAAGAGAAGTATTTTTACTTTTGATATAAAAGACTATGCGTTTAAACAGTAATTTTTATAGCCATCGCATCAAATTTACATGTTATGTGGTTTTGTTTTGTGTTTGACCCAGAGATTCGAGAGTGGTTGTTAATGCAACAGAAAAAGATCCATATATTTATTTTTGATCCAGGAGGAGATGGAACTTTTCAAATCTTTGCTTGCGTCATTGACATTGCTTATACGTTTAAATTGTCAGGTGAGACTTGTGGTTATGTTATGTTTGGTGTTACTAACTTAGTTCATTTTGACGTAGGGCCAGATTTGAGGACAAATCCTTTTCAAGAGGAAGGGAATGAAACGATATTGTTCAAGGCTACATCAAACGATAATGATTCAATTCAATTCCAGTTGGACCATTTTCAAGGATTAGAGCTAAAAGGATTCAAGGAAGGGCTTAATTGACTAATCCAAGGAATTTGGGCAAAAAATATTTCAAGGGAATACAATTTGGGCCTTAAACCAACCCGATTCAAAAACTAAGCATGCAAGGCTAAATTGTTGGGGAAGGCTAAATAGGGCCCAAGTTAAGTCTCAGCAGCCCTTGATGTTCCAACCTCGGCAAGTTAAATGTACACAGCTAAATTATAGGGTTAGGCCTTCCCAACCTCGGCAAACATAAATCCTAACCTCGGCAGGAAGTTTCACGCGGCAATTGAGTTTTCTAGCATATGCAGGAAAGGATTGTTTCACGCGGCAATTAGAATCAGTTCACGCAGAAATTAGAATCCTTATTTGTTCCAACCTCGGCAGATTGAACTTCTGGTCACACGGCAATCCAAGCCGTCCTAACAACGGAAGGTTTTTCCAGCAGCTTCACGCAGGAATTGAAGAACAAAAACACGGCAAAGTGAAAATCCCAAAGCACGGAAGGGAACTTCAGCAATCTAATTCCTCAATAACTTAGGAATTGCGGCATCTAGAAGGTTAAGCTATTCTCATTTGGGGCAAAGTGATGTTCTAGAATGCAGGAAATCCAATTCACAGCAAACTCAAATAAAGCTAGCAAGGAGTAGTTTTAACGTAGTTAGAATTTTATTTTGTAATTAGTTTCCTTTTATTTTTAATTAGGAGTTTTAAAGTCTTTGGGAATTCTAGATCCTTCTATCCATGTGTATAAATAGGCCTCTTGGCTAAGGGTTTTATTCATTCAATTCAATACAATTCTTCTATGAGTTTACTTGTGAGAGTATTCTTTCTTTGGTTCTTTTTAAGAACTTCTTGAACTTATCAGATTTTTTTGTGGCGTGAACTCTCGACTTTTCAAGCATCAATCCAAAGTCGTTGGTGGCATCTTCTACCTCGCACCTACGATTGTACCAAGATTCTTGTTTCCTTATAAAGCAACGGGTCGCGATGTCTCTGGTATAATCACCTTCAATCTTGCTAGAACGATCCAGGCGACAACCACCTTACGCAAGCGTGTCGTGGAGTCTATCACATTGTTTTAAATTAAAGCTGGCAATTTACAACCAAACCCATCATCAACCCTTCCATTGAACCCGTGATTTATTGGGTTGAGTTATCCATTTGTTTATGTGGGTTGAGTTAAATGGTTAATTATAAATAAGGCTGGTTAATACCTATTAACCCACATAAATCTCAAATATCAATAATCATATACTTCTCTACTGCTATATCAACGCATGTGAGGTTGTCATTACACTGGTCAGTAGGAATTTTTTCTAGAGAGAGAAAGGTGATGCAGTTAGTGATAGCATGATAGGTTATCTTTCTCTCTCTATATAATACATAAATTTTGGTTTTATAGAAAGAGAAAGTGAGGTGACAGAGAGAAGGAAAATAAGCACGTGCAGTTAGAAAATTGTATAGATAAGTATAATTATGTGTGTGTGTGTGTGTATAGGAAATTGATATGTTTGCATTAAAATAAAATTTTCATATTGTTGTAAGCTCTCCCTATTCCGTGTTTGAATGTCATTGCAGTTCTTTATTCCACAAAGTTGCCTTAAAAGGAGTTCAGTAAACCTTTTCTGCTGTGGGAGAAAAATTGAAAAACATAACCTTTGGATTTTATATGGGTTGATGGGTTTAACCCATATCCAATTAAATTTACCCATATTTAACCTATTTAAAATTATTCATTTATGATTCAACCCATTAAGGATACATTAGTCAAACCCGTTTGCCACCTCTATTTTAAATAAATCACTAAACTTCTGCTGTTTACAAATATAACCTTAATTTTATATTATAAATACAAATGAATAGATTTAGTTTTATCATAAATATTAAAAATAATAATAAAACTACACTGTCTAAGGAAGCCGCCTGGGCCCTGTCTGGGAAAATATCTAGGGCTCGAAGCTCCCTTCACCGCCTAGTTTTTATTTTTAGAACACTGATAAAATACCTTAGTTTTGCCGATAAAATATCGTTAATCTCACTTCCAACAAACTATAGCCCAAATGAGTGCAAGAAAAGCAAACAGCAAAAGGCAATTTCAACTGCTACAGGCAGCACAAACCACATAGATATCTAGTATTTAAGGATCTCTACCAAAATAATGAGATGCCACTTTCCTTGATAACTTAGTGACAAATAACTATATAGATGTCAATTACATGAAAACATTTCTGCATATAATAAAAGCAAAAAAGCTCACAGGATGAAGGAAACAGATTTATTTACTTTGATGAAAATCCAGGATGGCATGAAGCCTTCAGCAAGCACCCAGTTGACAAGTCCTTGCACATCCTGTTTTATCATATGAAACAAAATCTAAATATTCCAATTTCACAGAAACTGATAGGAAAGTTCCGTGAATTTGAAGATTTTCATATTCCAATTTCACAGAACTGATAGGAAAGCTCTGTGAATTAATCTTACTTGCAAGTTCAAAGTTGAGTCTGCTTCTGGAGTCTTAAAGACAACATCTGCTTTACCCTGCACCACATGCACAACTCGAGTCAATATATGAAATTGTGTAACCAGAATAAATAAAATAAAATAAAAACAATGTGAGTGCGATATGCATTTGGTTTAAGATGTATCAGCGAAGTTTGCAGGATAATGTAAGCAATTTGAAAGTACTATCAGGTTTTCAGGAAAACCTTCGCTTAGTTATTCAAATAAAAAACATACTTAGATTATTCCCTTCACTTGGAGGCAATAGAAGTACTCAAAGGAGATGCCAACATATTGACATAAAAAAAACAATTAGTAAACCCCACATATGATATGACTAGTTACTAAGCACATAATACAAAAGTTCCACTTGAAACTACACAAACCCAAGGAGTGACAATAATATATAAGATAGTAATATTCTACGAAAGTCCCAAGACTTCGTCTCGAAGAAAATACAATCGTGTAGTAATCCAATTTATTTCAAATAAGATTAATGCTAATCTTTTTGTTGGTGGAGAATCCATATACATCCAAAAAAGAAAAACACATCTTTACCAAAAGATTGCAATAAATCAATCTTAGTTAATTTCAAGATAATCTTCTAGTGGGTTTTGCATTTTGCAACAGCCCATTTTTGTTTTCCTCTTTTGGTTTATTATCAACCAAAAAATATACTTTCTTCTTCCTCCCGTTATCAGATAACAATCATATAATTACAAATAAGTTCATTAGTGAACCCAAATAATATTAATTCATAATTCAACCAATATGTGTGAGTACATAGCCACATAAATCATTAAAAATAAATAAATAAAATTAAAATACAGCCCGACAAATTAAAATCAATCGGCAGAACACCAAACAGAATTAAAAAAGGGGTATCATAAATATGAGAGAAAGAGAAAGAGGAACCTCTGGTCCGTAGATTTTGACAAATGGGTCGCTGCTGTCTTTGTTTACTTTATTTTCTTGGGTATTTTCGCATTTATGGTTCACAGAACTCATATTTTCTCTCTCCGGGAACAATAAATCGATATCTGTAGAAAGAGAAAACGAAGGAAAAGGAACCGGCGCTCTGTAATTAATATATGGGTGCTTGCTGGCGGCAAAGTTGCTGCCTTCCGGCTTCTTAAAACAGGGATTTAGAAGTGGCGGAGTACTGAACATATTTATTGCCCAAAACACGAAAATAGTGAGTCTAGTGTTAAAACTTTAAAAGGATCAATTCTTATTTCTTACTAGCTAAGTTTTTAAATAAAATTATATATGTGATGATTATAAAATATTTTTTTGAATTGTAAATTAACTTGCTATTACAATTATAATGGATAGAAACGGTACTCAAACAAACAATTTTCAAGGACTCGTGATTGAATGTTAGTAATGTATTTTTTTATTATTATTTTTAATGTAATATTTAGTTTTTTTTTTATAGTTTTTTAGATTTAATATTTAGTTTTTATTTTCAAACTTTCAAATTTATATATAGTTTTATAAAATTCAAAAATGAGTATAACCTAAAAGCATAAGCTTGGTGTTTAAAATTCTATATGAAATAAGTAAGATAATAAGTGTACCGGAAATAAATTAGGGGTTAATTATCTTAACTAAATTATAATTAATCCTCAAATTTGTCAGTATAAAAAAAAATGGCTTATGTCAAAAAATACTCCCAAGAGGGCACCGAGGCATCTGTATCGCCACATCAGCTTTGGGGGACTCAACAATCTCATTAACATCTCTCACCATTCAACACGGTTGCCCAAGAAGGAGCCAAGGCAAGCCATTAGCTATTTTCACACAAGAGTATCAAATTTGGCAAAGTATGAGAAACTGACAAGAAAATGATTAAATATAAAGAACCTCACTAAGAAAGCCGCTATAAGGAGGTGCCTCATATCATCACCTAATACACCTATCACACTTCTACAATCAAACACGAAGCATGAAGAAAAACAAACTCAAACAAGTAAGACACGAAAGGGATATAACTAAGCAACCAAGGAGCAAAGTTAGGCAAATAGGGGGGGGGGGGGGAGGAATCCCTAGGATCGGACCATGGGGTCCTCACCTCATTAAGGAACCTCCCCAAAATCTATCTTCAACATTTAGTCAAATTCAAGCAACCTATGCAAAAGATGGTCAAAGCATAAGGAAGTAAAAAAATAAAAAATAAAAAAAGGTGAGGTGGGAGAGCACCCTAGGGTTGGCCCACAGGGTGTAAGTAATGTTTTGAAACACGAACCTACCCAGCCAGCTAAAGTGGGAATCAGTATTATATCCAGTCCAAGTTGGTTCGGTTGGACCAATTTGGTCAAAACCCAAATTAAATCGGTGGTTCAACCGGTAAAAACCAATTTGACCCAGTGAACCAGTTTTTAATATTTAAATTAACCACTTTTATTAATATTGTAACACAAATTCATTATATTTTAGTTTATCAAAAATGAGATGTTTTAAAATTTTATTAATTATTAATAATATGTATTTTTATATATTTATAATGTCACATGTTCAATAACAGTTCAACCACTCGTTAAAATGATGATCCATTCACCTGGTAACTTTTTCGATTCAATAACTAGTCTGAGTCTGAAAACATTGTGTGTAAGTAGGCCCATGGGATTCTTCCTCATGGAGGAGCTTCCCAATTACTTCACCACCTTTCAACACTTAGCTAAAATAACAAAGTGTCCCGACTAAGAAGGTTTCAAGAAAAGGACAAAGTAAGGCTCCCAAAAAGGAAGCAGGCATGAAAATAAAGATTAAAAGAAGGAAAATCGAGGTCCTCACACCCCTAAAGTAGGCCCATACGGGTCGCCCTATAAGGGGGAAGTAATGAACCGAAAATTTATGTAACACTGTTTATACACTGTATTGAGTTATAATAAGTACTTCTGTGTAGTATTTGACGTGTTGTAATATAATTATGA
Organism: Hedera helix; assembly: GCA_947179155.2. Lineage (NCBI taxonomy): Eukaryota > Viridiplantae > Streptophyta > Magnoliopsida > Apiales > Araliaceae > Hedera > Hedera helix. Next base: position 26,825,190 of record OX359270.1, read on the forward strand.
GGTGTTAGTGAATAGTGAAAGAATAAAAAAATTTGAGAAAATTTTCTCAGAAAATACTATTCATGCGAAAATGTGTTTTTCGTTTTTTCAAAATTTTACATTCGCGATTAACATTTATTTGCCAATTAGTAATATCATTACTAGTTTTAAATCCGAAAATCGAAGAATGAATTTATTCCTAATGAGACAAAATTAGGAAGCGATTAAACGATGAAAACTCTAATCAAGTCGATTAGGTTCATTATTAAAATTATGATTAACCTAATTGAGTTATAAACCCTAACTGAAATTCAAACCCTAATTTTTGGATGATATGGATTGTAGGGTATGTTTAAAGTCTAATATGTGACATAATTAATATTAAGGCTAATATTGGTGTTAATTTAAATAGAAGCCTAATATAAATCAATGTGGGAATTAAATCGAAACCCTAATCAATAGTCCAATTAAATTAATTGCCTAGCAAGTCTAATTGAATTATGTGTTTATTAATGATGTATTTAATTAAGCATCATGTGATTTAATTAATAATCCAATCAAACTAATTTCCTAGCTATTTGATTAATTACTGCAAGGTGCAAGTATTTAATTAAAATTGAGCCCAAATAAAATGTGACATAAGCCCAATGAAATTAATTAAATTGAGGTCCAAACATAGCAAATTAAATGTGTGTTGGTGACTATATATATATATATATATATATATATATTACTAACTCATTTTGGACATTAAATTAAAGGAGAAATAAAACAATTCTTGGACCCTTTTACCCCCAAACTTTTGGCAGCCAAGGTGGACTATAAGGGGCTGATTTCTTAAGTCTTTTAGGAGCTCAAGGTATCGGTAAAAGCAAGGAATTAATACAAACTAGTAGGCCTATGCTTGGTTGATGTGAATGATGTGTATACTTACATAATTTGTAAATATACACAACAACTAATACACTCACTCTCTCCTATCTCCTATCATCCATCATTTTATTTTTCATCTACCAAGTTGCCAGAGAGCAAAAGAGTTAGAGAGAAAAGAAAAGTTGAGAGCAAAATAGAGTGAAAGGAAGAGAAACCCTAGAAAATCAAGATCAAGCAAGAAGGAAGATCGCCAACCATACCAAGGTGGATCATCCATTACTAGTCAAGTTCCTATCTAGAAGAAAGAAAGCAACAAAAAGGTTTAAAAGTGTTCTAAGCTTTAACTTTTCTTTAAACTATGTTCTAAATGTGTTTTAAGTAATTTTATTGGTCAAAAATGTGTTTTGATGGTCGAAAATTATTTTTAAAGCTCTTGATGCTTAAAACCATGCTAGACTAGTATATCTAGAGTTTAATGAATTTAATATGAGTTTTGGTATTCATTTATGTGAAAAAGTTTAACAAAAACATGAAAGCGGTTTTTGCCGAAAAAATCCTAAACGGAGCAACGGGTTCCCGAAGTTATTGTTAACATTCCGTAACTCGTTTTTGTGATCCGTCAGTTTTGGGTGGTAGGTCTATCAAGTAAGAAGAGATTTCAAGTGAAACGACCGAAAAATATTAAACGAGCGATTTATGATGATTTTTCTAGCAAAACAGTTTCTACTAGAAAAACTGCCAAATGCTACTCCCCAGATTTTTCTTGGGGCTGTTTTGGCCATTTTTCGTGCTCCAATTTTTTTTGGCCATTTTATATGTGGTACTATATGATAATAAGCAGTCACTATAAAAAATGAGCTCATTCCGACCTCGGATGAGTGAGTTATGACCTGATATTTCTTTACGATTTAAAAGAAAGTTACGGTTATAACTTGAGTTGTATAATTCAAAGTCTTGTGCTGAGAGAACAAACCCTAAATGGGAAATTATAAGAGTCGTTATCCGATATGGTCAAAGTTTAATGTTAGGCATATACATAGTGTACAAAAAGTTGATCCCTTCGAGTACAAACTGATTTATAAAAGGATAAATCGAAAGATTAATTCCTTGAAAATGTTCATGGTCGGTTGGACCACTCAGCAATAAATAATCATCTTTCGTTCCTTCATTTGAATTTTGATTATGTTATCGGTTATTTTATCAACTTCTATAAAATGTTGAGCATTCTCTTTATTCGTAGTTATTTATGATATGCCTTTATTATTTATTTTAAACTTGTTGAGCATATTAGTTGCTCACTCTTGCTATATATATCATAAACTAATTGCAATTAGGCTTGGGCACTCTAAGAAGGATAAAGTCAAGGGCAAGTTTTAAGAAAAGTTTAAATATTTCTATTTCTGTTTTGTAAATCATGAAACCTTGTTTATATTAATAGGACCGTCATGATGTATTTTATTAAAGTTAAGACCTTGGGACCATAGTAAACCTTTTTTTAATGAACAACTTATGTTTATTTATTCTGTATTTAGTAATATATGTTGTTTAGAGGTGATGTATGTATTTGTTCACAAGCACTGAATACGAGGTTGAGATAACCCAAATTTGGGGGCGTCACAGGGGAAGGTCTCTTCCAATGACTTATTCCTATCTTAGCTTATTTCCTAGTCGACGGCCAAGATATGGCGGTTTAACTTCAAGCAAGCATTCTATAAAGACTAAAGAAAGGAAGGAAGGAACAAATAAGGGGGGGGGGGGGGGAAAGAGTGCCTCAAACCCCTAGAGTTTTCCCATAAGGGTCACCATATAGGGGTAAGGCACCCCTCAGTAATCCCTTCTCCAACACTTAGTCATTTTAAGGGACTTTTAACACCAAAACTTTCAAATATTCAAGAGCACTAAAGAAAGCATGGAAGTGATAAATTAAAAAAAAATAAGGACCTTATCCCCCCTAAAGTTGTCCCATGGGGGGAGACATCTCCCCATGGCCCATTTTCTAACACTTAGCCATTTTGAGGGTATTTTGGCATCGGAGCTTTTGAAGCATTCAAGAAGATGAGGAGTAAGTTTGAGAAGGATAGAAAGAGAGTACAACTCTCATAGGGTTGGCCTCCATAGCTTAGCCCCCAAGGGCACTCCAACGCTAAGGTCGTCTTCCTCCAGATTAATTAGCTAAATTTTAAGTAAGTTGGCAGCAACTCAAGTTTCTAAGCAATCAATTGGCAACATGAATACAAGGTGGATGTCAAGGCTTCAAAAGTAATGTTGGGATGTAATTATTTATGGATTGGGCTAAGGTGAGGTCCAATTTATTTTTGGGCCTGGTTTAGGTGGAGCACGAATTATCTATGGGAATGGCCTAAGTGATTGGCCCACATATCTCTCTTGAGGCGGCTTGATCTAGATTGGGAGTATTCTGATTTAAGTAAGATTCTTTTTCTTATTTGGGGGGGGGGGGGGGGGGGGGGGGGGGGGGACAAGGAGAGTTAATTTAGGAAGGAATCTATCATTGAATGATTGGTGTTATAAGGTAACTGTTATTAAGGATTCCTACTCCTAATCAATCAAAGGTGGATGCAAATCTATAAATACAACCATAAACTAAGGGTTACGGTATCTCATTCTTTTATCTACAGAACTCTTATTTTTTCAGCATATATTCCCTTCATTGTTATCATTTTTTGGCCTGTACTTAGTTTCACACTGGAGCATCCCCCCCCCCCCCCTCTGACCCAAGCAGTCGTTCACATTGGGGGTGGCTAACGGTTTTCTTGAGTGTAGGTGGTTCATGTTTTGTGATTTTTGGTGGGCGTACAAATCTTGGCATTAACATTGGCACTAAAAGGAGTGGTCGAAGGTGTTTGGAATATGCATGTGAATGACATTTCTCAATTATAAGATTTGATGATGTGTTTTAAAAGACAAATGAATTAATATGCAAATATGTCTGCATTGATGAAAGATGTAAAGTCCTTAATAGTTAATAGACATTATGTTCTAAGGACTTAGATTGACAAGATCAAATCTGTTAAGTTGATCTCATATGAGTTAATAGCATTGTACAGTCCTTCAAAAGATCACTATGTACAAGGACTATATATAGAAAGATCAAACTTGTTAGGCTGATCTTAAAATGTAATAGATAGACCTGATCGATCAAGAGGAACAACAATCTGGCAAGAGAGTTAAAGCAAGAATCGTTGACTACACTCGATCGTAGGGTCTGCAAGTCATCAGCATAACCAGTCATACGCTCATATTTCCAAAGCAGAATCATAGAGTGTTTACTTAAAGATCATCAGTATGAAGACCCTGAATGACCGGCAAGCAAACAGAAGATCCAAGCACCAACTCCATCAGCAAGACTGATTGAGAAGTGAAGTGTCATTCAGATAGAAGTCTTATGAAATCACTCAAAGGAAGATCGTAGAGTCTCCTAGGAAGATCGTAGAGTCTGCCTGGTAAACGCAGAATAAGGCTCGAAAAATCGTAGAGTCCTCTCGGCAGATCGTAGAGTTGTCTCGGCATCGTAGAGCTGACTCTCGGGATCGTAGAGTCCATATAGACAGTCACTCTACGATTCTCCTAATCTTGTCTACGAACCAAGCAGAGTCAAAGTTCAGAATCATGACAGCAATACTCATAAAGATTATTCAGTAGGCTGTCCTTGGGCTGTTAAACAAACTGAATGAAGATCTCGTACATCTACAGCATCTAGTCTGAACTGAGATCACAGAGCAGTTCGAATCATAACTCTACGATTACACTACGACTTACACCACAAGTCAGATAAGTCGTGAAATGATAAAGCAAGTTCAGATGTACAACGTTCAAAGCAATCAAGCTGAAGATATTCAAATGCTACCTGTCATAAACAGCCTTTGATTGTACAACAGAGAATGAAACTAAAAGGTCGTAGAGCAGTCCTCTACAATAAAGATCTGGCACCTGAAGGTTCATAGAGCAGTCTTCCATGACATATAGAACCAAGCAGTTCGAGCAAGCCTGAAGTTCATAGAGCAATCCTTTATGATAAGAAATCATCTGTTAAAGCTTAAACCAGATCACAGACTTATGCTCTATATACATAAAGCACAATGAAGATCACGAAGCATGAGAAGCATATAGTCAGGACAGCAAGACTTGGATAAAATCGTAGAGTCAATCACTCTCTGATCTACACAGAAGCCTACGACAGACAAGATCGTTGAGCTGCATAGCAGAACCAGCAGATGACTCAACGATCAGAAGCAAGAAACTACAACTGGATTGATTGTTGAGTACTTAAGTGCCAACTAGGATTGAAGACTTCTAAGCACTTAAGACAGTAGTCTCAAAATGAGTTGCTAATTACTTCAGAAACAACCACGTCAACACTTCTAAGGCATCTGCTATAGAAGAAGTCAGAAATGTCAGAATACTGACTTATGCGTGCTGAGTGTCAGAGCAAAGACTTCTAGTATCATGCATCAGGCTCAAGAAATCAGAAGACTGTGTCTTAACGATCATATTCTTTAAAAGACCTGTCCACTCTATGAAGACTGGGAAGAACACGAGACTGACATCTCTACAGTGATAAAGAAGACAAGTCAACAAGTCAGAGCCTGCAGAGCAGCTGATTCTTAAAGTCAAGGAAAACATTTATTGATGAATCAGAAGATTAACTAGCAAAGAATATAATAATCTTTGATGAACAACTCTGAGAGAGCAACGGCTAAATTCAGAGAAAGCAGAGCTACAGGTTAATATATCTGAACATGTCAGAAAAGGGCAAAGCACTGACACAAGCGGCAAGGAAGTCAACATCAAAGATATTAAAGATCTGCTCAAAGCCAAAGGAAACCAACGGGATTTCTTTCAACGGTAAAATTTGCTCAGAGTTATAAAGGCTTACATAACAATCAGAAAAAGTGGTTGTTGAAGTTGTTGAAAGAAATACACGAGAGAAATGATGATAGACAACAACCGATCGTAGAGTGAAACAGAAAATGAATATACTGAAGGACTCTACGATCCATCAGAACAAAAACACTGAATTGAGAGAAACATAGAGATGTATAACTCTATTACAAGAGAAGTGTTCAGAGCTACTAGGCACATGAAAGAGAGAAGCTTAAACGCCAACTTGATACATACATGGTAGCAACTGAGTACTAAAAGGAAGGAGCATCACAGTCATCTCAGAAGCCCATCTCGAGAAGCAACAAACTGTCTATGAAAAGAAGGAACAACTGAGTATCAAAAAGAAGAAGCATCACAGTCATCTCAGGAGTTCATCTCGAGGAGCTATCAAGTACCAAAGGAGCTGAAGTACAAAAGCCTAGCAACACATTTGGTGATCTTGAGTAGTTGCTGAATATCAGAAAGAAGGAGAATATCAACGACAAACATCAGCAGCATTCAATGATGGATCATAAGCAGCTGCTAAGTACCAGAAGATAAAGAAGATCAAAGTTCATCTTAGCAGCACAACTCAACGAACATCCAACACACAAAAGAGGGTCAAAGGATCCTTGCCCGAATGGCTAAAATGAAATCAAGTCTGCTGGACTTGTTGAGTACTAAAGGGTACAAGAGATTCTAAGTCTGCTAGACTTAGTCTACAATCCAAAGCTGCTATCTTTGATGAGGGCAAGAGTGTCCTAGTCTTAATGTGACTAAAGGAACCAAAGCTGCTAGCTTTGATGAGGGCGAGAGTGTCCTAGTCCAGAGGACTAAATCTTAGTGGATTTCCTACTGTCAAGTAGAAGAGTGGAGTAGGAGTTATTCAGTCTCCGAACCACTATAAATCTCTTGTGTCATTTACTTTATGTCTTTTATATTCTGCACAACATCTGCTTCCACCCATACTAGTTTAACACACTAAAATGAAATGACTCATATTTCTTTAAGGGGTTTATTAAAAGTAAAATCCGTTGTGCTTGAATTGATTTTATCATTCATAACTAATATGCTTTCGTTACAAAAGTAAAAAGTTTTTTTTTGAGATCTATTCAACCCCCCCCCCCCTTTCTAGATCTCTATTGTGTCCACGGGAACTAACAATTGGTATCAGAGCAGGTTCTCACAAATATGTTAAAGCCAACGCTTTGAGTTGATCCATGACACAAATTTAAATTAGTGTTAAATCTCGGTATTGGGTATAAAAGACAAAATAAATTTAATCTCACAAGTTGAAAATTGTTTGTGAAGGGAATCCAATGAATAAGCTGCCTAAGGCCATCCATGCTTAACCATGTGCTTAAAAGAATTATCTTCTTCAGTCAAATTGAGCTAAGGGAAATCAGTAGAGTAATGGAGGAAGAATACAGATGCAGCAAGGAACCTGAGCTATATGAAGAAATCTATAGTGTCACAAATGAAAACTGGAAGGACTGCAAATCATTGTAATAACAGTTATGCTTCATCAAAATCAGATCCACTGGTTGTCAAGTAATTGACGACAGTGAGGTATGTTATCCTATCTTCTCCAAGTACTGAAGTTATCAATTATTGTATTGCATGACAGGTTATTTTCTATCCTCATTTCTCAGAATCTTGTAAAAGGATCATTATCCTTCTAAATACTCTCGTTAAACCATGACATATCTTTTAATTAAATATTACTTGTACTCATGTAAGAGCGTTCTCAATTGATAAAGAAAAATGAGTATTAAGATTGAATTTAACCTTCTAAATTGAGGAAAACTTGAAAATTTATTTTTAGCTATACTCACTTCCTTACATTAACTCTGTTTCTTTCAAAATCCAAAGAGGTAGCCTTGATTGGTATTTATCCTACCTTAACTTTCTTTAGAGTTACTTTCGATTTGGTTTTAATCTGAGTTCTTGATAAATCGTAGAGTATGATCATATCTATTGTTGCACTCTGAAGGATCGTAGAGACTGATCAACTCTACGAGCCATTGAAGCACAACACATAGAACTGATCATCACTCCACTAAAGTTCAAAAATCCAGTACTTCATGAAAAGTGATTTGTCAATCTTAAACCTCTCACACACATACTCATTTAGCATAAAATAACTGGCATCATTCATTCACTACTATGCACATTGAGTTTTCAAAATATGACAATGTTAGATACTTAAAATTACTAACCTCTCAGGACCCAAATAAGTGTGGGTACCAAATTATAAAATTTAACCTGCAGGTGTCTTGACTGATCCAAAGACCACTCAAAAAGGAACAAGATTAAAGAGAAATTCAAGGACAAGGGTCTCATCAAAGTGCAAATCAACTCTACTATCACCGAAAGCTGAGAATACAAAGCCTACGTTCATAGTGTCAGAAAAAGGGATTTTAGCAAAGTCATTTATGAGGAAAACTCTTTATAAATCCATTGATGGATAATTAAATCATAAGGAGGCAGTATCAAGTATGGAGAAGCAACATTCTGTCAAGCTTCGCAATGCACAGGGCAATGTCTAAACAATGTCAGACCAACTCTACGATCACAGCACCAGTCAAAGAATCGTAGAATAGACAGTACTAAGGAAAGTACTCTACGAACCTAAGATAAAGAGTCACTGAAAGACAAGTTATCTCAGAGATGGAAGTTGACCATGGGGGAGCGATAGTCAGCTAAGCTCAACAAAAAGTGAAGAAGTTATCAGAACCTATTAAATCTTCATCTCCAAATCTAAGAGTCTCTAAACTCTATGTTTGATAACCTGTTCAGCCATAATTACTCCAAGTCATAGAGTCACTATGATCAACGACTAGATCGTAGAATATAATATGTCTACAATCACACTCCACATAAATCACCCTTTCATTGAACCTTTCACATCCTCTTACCAGCTCACAGTTCATGTCATATAGTAATTAACATTCCCTCTTTCATATCAAAGCAGTCTTTTCTCAGATAAAGCGCCTCAGAGACAAACCAAGTCCTAAGTTTCAAACTAAGAGGCATGCCCTCTCTGAACTTCCTGAACTCTGCCAAAAGACTGAGCGTTTTACATCACCTGTATTCCTAAGGGAAATTTTCTCCATCCAAAGTCGTTATTCGTCAAGGAATGATCCACCGGCTGTTTATACAAAAAAAGAAAACTGTGCAAAGAAATCTCAAGCATTCTGCATTGGTGGCCCAAAAAGTCTTTTCTAAGGATAATCGTAGAGTGAAGAGCAAGTCACTCTACGAACTGACCAAGGTGTCTGTCAAACAGGGAAGTAAGGTTCACGCTCTCCAAACTCAAGTGAGTCAGTTATGCATCAGTTACAATAAATGCAAAAGTGAAGGCCACGTCCTGCAAATGAATATCCTACACGTGTCTTCTACAAAACTTACGAGGGAACTGACATAAGCCAAAATTTTCAAACTTACGATTGTCCTTTCCCATCAGTTATCAGTATCCATTTCTCAAAACCGTAAAAACTCATCCTGTTCCAAAACCATTGTTGAAACCCAGAAAATCTTCAAACCCTAAACACAAAAACCCCCTGATATCTATACATCTCGATCACACTCTTGTCATTTTCTGAAATCGTCATTTGACCAAACACTCTTTGTACAAAACCATTGATATGGAAAACTGTCAAGTTGTTTCTGGCATCCAACTCGGCTTTGATAAGTTTGAGTCCTCTGAAAAGAAATTCAAGGATATTCTTACAATAGTGCAGGAAGCTGGTTTCTCAGATTGTTTGGGGGCAAACACCAAGGTCTACTCTGTTCTGGTAAAAGAGTTCTATCGGAACGCAGTTGTAAACAATGATGAGTTAGTTTCAAGAGTTAGAGGAGAAAGACTCAAAATAGATGATACCGAAATCAACAAGTGTCTGGGAATTACTGTTGGAGATCTATCATCACTTGAAGACATAGATACAGTTGAAGGAATGAGGAGGATGGGTTATGTAAAGAAAACTCAACTAAAGAGTATGAAGAAAAAGGAGTTTCCAGAAGAGTTCGAGTTCCTGGCCGAGATAGTAGGCAAATGTATCCTATGCAAAGACACTGCTCATGACACTGTAAGTGATCCTCAAATAAGAATCATGTCTGCTATTGTCATGAGGAAGAACATAAACTTTGGTGCCATACTATTTGACTTGTTAGTCAAGGAGGTTGAGAAAATAAAGGCTCCTGGGAAGCCAATCTCAAAAGTATTCTATGGACGATTTTAAAGTATCATACTGAAGCGGAAACTGCAAGATAAGATTAGGGATGATGAGGGGAAGGCTTTGAATGTCCACAAAATTATGTCTCCTAAACTGTTTGACAACTGGAAGAAGAATCCCATGGAAAATAAGAGGTTAAGGATGACTAGCAGCAGCAAGAAAGATTCGAAGGAAAGCAAAGGAAAAAGGAAAGCATGTTCAAGTAAAGATGATTCATCTGATGAGTCTCTATCATTTGGATTCATCTCACCAAAATCATCCCTCAAGAAGTTGAAAACTGAAAAGATCAAGCCTGCTAAAAGACAAAGTGCTCGTCTTCAACAAATGATGAAATCTCTGGGGAATAAAAAGGCAGGAGATGGTTCACCTAACTTCATTGATCTCAGTGATGAAAGTAAGGAGGTACCTGTTGAAGAAAATGTGACTCCAAGTGAGTCAAAATCTGGAAGTGAAGAAATGTTTACTGCAGAAACAGTTGATGAAGTAAGAGAAGACGATGTTTGTGGAACATTGAGAAATAAAGAACATGTAGAAGAAACAACTGCTGAACCTGTCAAAGCTTCAAAGGAATCAATTTCTAAAACTAAAGACTTTGACAAAGGGAAAGGAAATGAAACAACATTCGGAGATAAAGATCAAGAAGACTCGAGCTCTGAAAATGCTGAGTCAGAAAGTCTTAATCATCATGTTCCAGCAGCCTCACCATCAAGTATTAGAAGAAGGATTATCTTGGAAGCAGTTGAAAAGCCAGGGGCCATGTTGCCAAACAAATGGATTGATCACGGCAATGGTCAAATCAGAGTAGCTTCAATAACCATGGAAGATTTACTGAGCAAGTTTGAAGACATCGAGCTCGATCGAACCACAGTTTTATATGATCATAAAGATCAGGAGTTAAGGAGGTTCTACCCTTGGATGCCCTGGTTAAAAGCTATCTGTTTCAGAGATACGAGCTTCATCAGTTGGTGTTATACTTACTTTCCTAATCTAAAGTTGGTTTCTCAGAACTTCCCAAGAGTTCAATCATTTCCAACTCTGCTGATCAAAAATGTATAGCACTTCAAAACCTACCATCATGCAGAAAGTATATTCATTCCTTATTCACTGTTGATCAATCAAGATGAAAGTCAGAAGAAAAATAGACTCGTAGAGTCAAGGGCTGTAAAGCATCCTGACTCTACGACTGCAACAAACCAGTCTCAGCCAAATATTCTCAGCAAATCACCCTCTGATATTCCTTCATCTTCAAACAATGACTTCTTTGATACAATCACCGCTCTTGAGAACATCTTCAAGAATTCTACCACAGCAGAGGCTATATCTGGAGCAGAAGAATTCTACAAAGAAGTGCAAGCATCTTTTTCAAACATATCTTTCAAGCTTCTTCAACAAGATCAGTTAAATCAGAAGTCATCAGAAAATCAGCAGAAAGAAATTCTGAAACTTCGGAAGAACAATGAAGAATCTATTGCATCTCTTTCGGAAAAGATAGAGAATTTAAATCAATCTCTGTCTCAGACCATTGAGCTCACTCAGCAGGATCTAAAGATTGAAATTGGAAACACATCCTACCTGGTCGAGCAGCTCATGGTAAATTTCCAGCAGCTCTCTCAGACTATTGATGACAAAAAGGGGGAGAAAAAGAGAAAGAGGATCAGGATGAAACGAATGAAGCTAAAGGAGAAGAGCAAGAAGAAGCAGAAAAGAAAACAGGCAAAGGAAGCCGTGAAGGCAAGAACTGAGGGGGAGCCAGACGGAGACATGAAGTCATCAGCTGAGGGGGAGCAGAACTAACAGATAAGCAGCAACAACATGTAGACCATTCAGAAGACATACAAATACAAAGGAAGGTACATCTCAAACTGAAATAGTATGATCTGGATCCAGTGGTTAGGATGTTGTGTAATCTGTATTTAAGTATTCAATCAATGACATTCATATTTTCTGCTCTAGTAATACAGCAGCTCACTGTATAGTAAGATTCATTCATCAATTGCATAAGCATCTAGTATTATTGTTTTGTCATCATCAAATAGGGGGAGATTGTTTGGAATATGCATGTGAATGACATTTCTCAATTATAAGATTTGATGATGTGTTTTAAAAGACAAATGAATTAATATGCAAATATGTCTGCATTGATGAAAGATGTAAAGTCCTTAATAGTTAATAGACATTATGTTCTAAGGACTTAGATTGACAAGATCAAATATGTTAAGTTGATCTCATATGAGTTAATAGCATTGTACAGTCCTTCAAAAGATCACTATGTACAAGGACTATATATAGAAAGATCAAACTTGTTAGGCTGATCTTAAAATGTAATAGATAGGCCTGATCGATCAAGAGGAACAGCAATCTGGCAAGAGAGTTAAAGCAAGAATCGTTGACTACACTCGATCGTAGGGTCTGCAAGTCATCAGCATAACCAGTCATACGCTCATATTTCCAAAGCAGAATCATAGAGTGTTTACTTAAAGATCATCAGTATGAAGACCCTGAATGACCGGCAAGCAAACAGAAGATCCAAGCACCAACTCCATCAGCAAGACTGATTGAGAAGTGAAGTGTCATTCAGATAGAAGTCTTATGAAATCACTCAAAGGAAGATCGTAGAGTCTCCTAGGAAGATCGTAGAGTCTGCCTGGAAAACGCAGAATAAGGCTCGAAAAATCGTAGAGTCCTCTCGGCAGATCGTAGAGTTGTCTCGGCATCGTAGAGCTGACTCTCGGGATCGTAGAGTCCATATAGACAGTCACTCTACGATTCTCCTAATCTTGTCTACGAACCAAGCAGAGTCAAAGTTCAGAATCATGACAGCAATACTCATAAAGATTATTCAGTAGGCTGTCCTTGGGCTGTTAAACAAACTGAATGAAGATCTCGTACATCTACAGCATCTAGTCTGAACTGAGATCACAGAGCAGTTCGAATCATAACTCTACGATTACACTACGACTTACACCACAAGTCAGATAAGTCGTGAAATGATAAAGCAAGTTCAGATGTACAACGTTCAAAGCAATCAAGCTGAAGATATTCAAATGCTACCTGTCATAAACAGCCTTTGATTGTACAGCAGAGAATGAAACTAAAAGGTCGTAGAGCAGTCCTCTACAATAAAGATCTGGCACCTGAAGGTTCATAGAGCAGTCTTCCATGACATATAGAACCAAGCAGTTCGAGCAAGCCTGAAGTTCATAGAGCAATCCTCTATGATAAGAAATCATCTGTTAAAGCTTAAACCAGATCACAGACTTGTGCTCTATATACATAAAGCACAATGAAGATCACGAAGCATGAGAAGCATATTGTCAGGACAGCAAGACTTGGATAAAATCGTAGAGTCAATCACTCTCTGATCTACACAGAAGCCTACGACAGACAAGATCGTTGAGCTGCATAGCAGAACCAGCAGATGACTCAACGATCAGAAGCAAGAAACTACAACTGGATTGATCGTTGAGTACTTAAGTGCCAACTAGGATTGAAGACTTCTAAGCACTTAAGACAGTAGTCTCAAAATGAGTTGCTAATTACTTCAGAAACAACCACGTCAACACTTCTAAGGCATCTGCTATAGAAGAAGTCAGAAATGTCAGAATACTGACTTATGCGTGCTGAGTGTCAGAGCAAAGACTTCTAGTATCATGCATCAGGCTCAAAAAATCAGAAGACTGTGTCTCAACGATCATATTCTTTAAAAGACCTGTCCACTCTATGAAGACTGGGAAGAACACGAGACTGACATCTCTACAGTGATAAAGAAGACAAGTCAACAAGTCAGAGCCTGCAGAGCAGCTGATTCTTAAAGTCAAGGAAAACATTTATTGATGAATCAGAAGATTAACTAGCAAAGAATATAATAATCTTTGATGAACAACTCTGAGAGAGCAACGGCTAAATTCAGAGAAAGCAGAGCTACAGGTTAATATATCTGAACATGTCAGAAAAGGGCAAAGCACTGACACAAGCGGCAAGGAAGTCAACATCAAAGATATTAAAGATCTGCTCAAAGCCAAAGGAAACTAACGGGATTTCTTTCAACGGTAAAATTTGCTCAGAGTTATAAAGGCTTACATAACAATCAGAAAAAGTGGTTGTTGAAGTTGTTGAAAGAAATACACGAGAGAAATGATGATAGACAACAACCGATCGTAGAGTGAAACAGAAAATGAATATACTGAAGGACTCTACGATCCATCAGAACAAAAACACTGAATTGAGAGAAACATAGAGATGTATAACTCTATTACAAGAGAAGTGTTCAGAGCTACTAGGCACATGAAAGAGAGAAGCTTAAACGCCAACTTGATACATACATGGTAGCAACTGAGTACTAAAAGGAAGGAGCATCACAGTCATCTCAGAAGCCCATCTCGAGAAGCAACAAACTGTCTATGATATGAAGGAACAACTGAGTATCAAAAAGTAGAAGCATCACAGTCATCTCAGGAGTTTATCTCGAGGAGCTATCAAGTACCAAAGGAGCTGAAGTACAAAAGCCTAGCAACACATTTGGTGATCTTGAGTAGTTGCTGAATATCAGAAAGAAGGAGAATATCAACGACAAACATCAGCAGCATTCAATGATGGATCATAAGCAGCTGCTAAGTACCAGAAGATAAAGAAGATCAAAGTTCATCTTAGCAGCACAACTCAACGAACATCCAACACACAAAAGAGGGTCAAAGGATCCTTGCCCGAATGGCTAAAATGAAATCAAGTCTGCTGGACTTGTTGAGTACCAAAGGGTACAAGAGATTCTAAGTCTGCTGGACTTAGTCTACAATCCAAAGCTGCTAGCTTTGATGAGGGCAAGAGTGTCCTAGTCTTAATGTGACTAAAGGAACCAAAGCTGCTAGCTTTGATGAGGGCGAGAGTGTCCTAGTCCAGAGGACTAAATCTTAGTGGATTTCTTACTGTCAAGTAGAAGAGTGGAGTAGGAGTTATTTAGTCTCCGAACCACTATAAATCTCTTGTGTCATTTACTTTATGTCTTTTATATTCTGCACAACATCTGCTTCCACCCATACTAGTTTAACACACTAAAATGAAATGGCTCATATTTCTTTAAGGGGTTTATTAAAAGTAAAATCCGCTGTGCTTGAATTGATTTTATCATTCATAACTAATATGCTTTCGTTACAAAAGTAAAAAGTTTTTTTTTGAAATCTATTCAACCCCCCCCCCCCCTTCTAGATCTCTATTGTGTCCACGGGAACTAACAGAAGGTTCTGTTTAAAAATCATAGCGTAGTTAGTTGAAACGATTACCTGGTATTTCAGTTTGATATTTAATTGGTGTTAATGGAGCCGTAAGGTGATAGGGAAGAATGGGCTAGCTCGTCAGCGCCGTTGTCTTCTCATACGACGAGGGGTTCTGTGAATGATGGGTTGGGTCCCTCCGTCTAGGAAGGAGATTCTATGGCGTCACGTTCTAATTCAATTAGGCAACGACTGTTCATTCCCCCTAATTCAATCCGTGGGAGGGGGACGAATAATTAATCTTTTACTCATATGCATCGGCATATGGAGGATGGTTCACATGATCAAAAGGAGACCATTAAAAAGTAGAGGATTTAGGCAACAGAAGGGGCTTTGCAGTCACTGCATCTAAAACAAGAAGAATAAGTTGTACTGCTTGTGAAGTAGAAAAGGACGAAGAGCCGCAAAACACGGTCAGTGGATCCAGGGAGCCAACACCATAAAATCGACCTGGTCGAGGGTGCGTGAATGACCCTCCCACATCACAACTAGAAGGACAAACCAGAGGGTGTTACGGACCGATAAGGTCGAACCAGAACCGACACGAAGATAGAAGATAGCCTTCGCCCAGGGATAGGGAGTCAACTCATTCAAATTGGCTGAGATGGTCCCGATCTCCTCAAACAGGATGTTGCAACTATGAGCACGGTGGTGAAAGACAAGCCCAGTCCATGGGTCATTATGAGGGATACTGCGACCAGGAGTACGGTGAAGGGAGGCAAGCCTGGTCCACGGGTCATGGTGAAGAACGCAACAATCATGAGCATGGCGGAGGTCGGCAAGCCCGATCCACGGATCATAACGAAGGGTGTTGCAATCAAAATCATGGTGACAGAAAGCAAGCTTGGTCCACGGGCCACAGAGAAAAGCACTACAATCAGGGAGGTGGTGACACAAGGCCAGCCCGATCCACGAGTTGTGATAGAGACCAGACGATAGCACAGGGCAATTCAGATCCTATCATGAAAAGGATGGTTGAATTGGAGCATCAGTTAGTTGAGGTGAAGTTGGGTTCGAAGCCAGTAGATACCAAGTCTCATTTCTCGACAACAATCAATTTGGAGAAGGTTGACCCGAAGATAAAGCTACCACCCTTGGAATTTTTCGATGGTACTGGAGACCCATATGATCACATCAACTCTTACGAGATCGTCATGGGATATTACAATCATTCAGATGCAGGGATGTGCAATTGAACTGCATGAAGGTACTCTGGTGATAACTGCTCAAGTCGGTCCCGTTGATATGAGAAGGATAATGATAAACAATGGGGTCCTCTGTGGATGTGGTGTACAAATATGTTTACCAACGCATGGATCTCAAGGGAGTCAGATTGGAGGTCGGACAGGAGTCGCCACTATTCAGATTTGAGAATGAAGCGATACCAGTAGTCGAGACAGTTGAATTACCAGTGGTGTTCGGGACCCCCCCCCCCCTCCCCCGAGGCAGGTTGAAGTCAGTGTCAAATTTTTCTTCATGCTAGTGAATTCGGCATACAACGCAATCCTTGGACATACTACTTTGTTGGCACTTCATGACATTACCTCAATTCCTCGCTTCAAGATAAAGATTCCTACATCCAATGGAGTTGGCAAAGTAAAAAGAGATCTCGATATCGCAAAAATGAGTTACCGACATATATTGACAGCACCAACAACTAGAGTCAGTAAGCAAAAATAGACCTTAATGGTAGATGTGAAGCCATTTACTGAAGGAGTCACAGAACCTTTGGCACTCCTTGCCAAAGAGACCGAAGACGTAGAGTTGATATCGGGCAATAAGAAAAAGTTGATAAAGATAGGTGTCAGGCTGCAAGATACTTTAAAGAAAGGATTGGTGGAATTACTCAGAACTTATGTTGATATCTTCATTTAAATACCTCGTGATATGCCGGGGATGGCAGAAGATGTAGCCGTTCACAGGCTATCAGTTGATCCCAAAAAGAAGCCAGTGTTTCAAAATAAGCGAATCTTTGTTTTGGAGTGCCAAAAGGTTATTGATGAGGACGTCGAGAAGCTCTTGAATGTAGGAATAATCGAAGAGATAAAATATCCAGAATGGCTCGCTAATGTGATCTTGTTCAAAAATAGAATGAAAAATAGAGAGTTTGCATAAATGAAAGGTTACGGTATCTCATTTTTTTATCTATAGAATTTTTATTTTTCCAGTATATATTCCCTTCATTATTATCCTTTTTTGGCATGTACTTACTCCTACACCGGAGCATCCCCCGACGGCCTAAGTCGTCGTTAACATTAGGGGTGGCTTACGGTTTCCTTGAGTGCAGGTGGTTTGTGTTTTGTGATTTTTGGCGGACGTACAAATCTTGGTGTTAACAAGTAATATTTCTTGTAAGATCCAATCATTTAAAGTAGAATGATGATGTCACTCATATTGAACCTAAGTCGATAATGTCATAACTCGAAGATTGGTCATCTCCAACTATTTTTGATTGAACTGATATGAAGAAATATTATCTGAGATAGCTACTTCAGGTAAACATATTACCTCTCTAGCCTCCAATAGAGGGTTAGAGTGGTCGTTTGAAAGTGAGATTTAGTAAGAGTTTTGGACTAGCGGATGAGACGTCAGACAAAACGGACTCTGAAAATGTAATATTTACATTTAGAAATAATATTGTAATCACAGTATATAAGTGACAGTTAGGTCATATGCATGGCACGTGGGGCATCCCAATGAAGCTTATAAATACCCCCTCTTTCTCATTTGTGGAAAGGTTAAAAACTTGAGAAATTTGAAGAACTTGAGAGTTTCTCTCTCTATTATTCACTTTTTCTCTTTAGAATCACAAGTATCAAACTACTAACACTAAAAGGCATACCTTGTTGGCTTGTTAAGTTCTATATTTAGTCTCCATAAGCCCAGAGGACTTCCCTAAGAACTTAGCCCTCACGGAGCTAAGTTCATAATCATACCCAAACCCATAAACACATACACTAGGGCCCTAACACAATGGTTCTGCCCATATTGCCTTGAGGAGTTTGGTTATGATCTCTCCCCTCATTAAAGTCTTCATTGATTTCGCAGCCTTTGTAAAATTATTGCCTCAACTCCAATCAATCAACGAACCCGACCGCAACGGGAAATGTAACAGTGTAAGAAACTATTGTACTGTGCTCAACATTTGTAATGATAAATAATTAATGAAAACATAATTTGTTAGTTAATCTTGTTCGATTTTTCATTTAATTGTGCTTTACATTTTCCAATCCAACAATAAGTTACCATCATGATTTTTCGTTTTAAAAGGTAACTAAATTTTAATAACTAATATATAAGTGAGGATTTTTTTTAGCACTAAGTTATAAATAACTAAAATTTCCTATCTGAAATAAAATTAATAACTAAATTTTAATCATTAATATAATTCGAAATATATATCATGCTTTTTAATATTAATTATTATTTCCTCATAGTATTTTTCTTATATTTTTAATAAATAGTTATTTAGGAATAAAATAGTTATAGAATAATAAGTTAACATCAAAGTTTGTAGGACCATAAAAAGATTTTTGGCTCTACCATACTAACAATTAATAATTTGTAATAATTAATAATTCACAACTTAACTTAATAATTGCATATAATTTAATTTGATTTTATTATTTTATAACTTATTATTAAATCTTATGATACCATGCCATCATTGTGTGTTGTTGGGGTTGAATGAAAATTATAGAATCAACCCAAATAGCATGTGTAAGAAAAAAAGCTCTATTAAGTTTGAGTTTTATCGGTAACTATTTGGATTGCTTTAACATAAATAAAATAAAATAAAGAGACTTTAAAAAATATTTCGATTACAATTAAATTCGAAGTATATATCAAAATTATAGATGAAAATCAAAAATCAAATTTTGTCTTATTATATATAGTTTGATTTTATTATTTTATAACTTGTTATTACATCTTATGATACTATGCTATTATCATGTTTCGTTGGAGTTAAAAGACAATTATAAGAATCGACCCAAATAGCATGTATAAGAAAAAGAGCTTTATTATGCTTGAATTTTATTGGTAATTATTTGAATTGCCTTAAAAAAAGTAAAGAGATTTTTAAAAATATTTCGATTATAATTAAATTCTAAACTTATATAAAAAATTATAGACGAAAATCAAAAATCAAATTTTGTCTTATTATATATCTTAGTTATTATACTAAAAGTATCTTAGAGCTGCGCGGTCTCTAACTATAGTTACTATACTAAAAAAGGCTTTGAGCTGCACGGTCTCCAACTACTTAACCAGCCAGCTCTAACTCTCTAAGTCACCTTCACCTGCTATAAAAGTAGGGCTGCAAACGATCCGAACCGAACTCGAACCTCATTAGTCGAACTCGAACATGTTCGAGTAGCATTATCGAACCAACACACTTGTGCGAGTTCGGTTCGTTAATGTTCGCGAACAGTTCACGAACATGTTCGAGTTCGCGAACATGTTCGAGTTCGACTATAATGCTCGAGTTCGCGAGCATGCTCAAGTTCGCCTATAATGCTCGAGTTCGTCTATTATGCTCGAGTTTGCAAAAATTAGGTCAAATATTTTTATTTTTTTTGAAAAATTTAAAATTTAATTACAAGGCTAAGGGGACTTAGATACTCAAGCTTATTTAGGAATTAGGAATAGCCAAATAAGATATAATATATCATATTATAATATATTCATATATATTAAATTAGTAGTAGTGATAAATATTATTGTTAATTACTTAATTAGTCTAAAATAAATAAATATTACTACTTTCAATTAACCAAAAAAAAAGGGCGATATTACTACTTCCTCAATTAATTAATTATTTTCAGATTTTTGTATTTTTTACTTTTAGGTAAAACAAAAGAAAAAAAATACTCCATCTATTTCATAAAAAAGAGTCTTATTTGAGATTTTTTTATAATGAAATTATAAAATTCTAAAATTTAAAATAATGTGAATTTAGTTGATTTAGATTAATTCAATATCTAATAAACTAATATTGTTAAGTTGTTAACCTTGAAATGTATTACTACTAGATACTTCTTCCGTTTTGAAATATAAGTAATAAAATCAACTGCTCAAGTATGAATTTTTAATTCAAAAGAGATGTGATAATTAACTTTTGAATAACATAAATCTTGAGAATTATTTTATAAAAAAATTATAATTTTAATAATTATATTGTTTAAAACTAAATAATTTTTTTCTAAAAAACTAAAGTAATATATTAAGTTTTACAATTTTGTAAATTAAATACAATTCTAATATTAAAGGCTCAAAGTAATTTAGAGACTTTTTGTGTTTTTGTTTTTGTTTTTTCCACCTTTTTGCTTATTTTAATTTAAATTATTAACTCATTTTAATTTCATACAAACGGTACCGTGACATTGCTTTATTGGATTATTAAACTTTTTAAACATTATTTTTTATACTAAATATGATTACTTAATTGCATAAAACAAAGTTAGTTAATTATTTTTTTTCACCGTCTCACATATACACTGTAAGTCTGTAACACTAAAAAATTCAAAATTATAAAATCTAGTTTGCACTTTTAATTATTTGGTTGATGGACAATAGATTGATGTAAACAATGATTATTACTATATTAGTGAAGTCTCGATACATTGATAACTTAATTTCTCTATTCTCTATCTTGATTTGGCAATTTCAATAACTTAAGCAAATGTAAGCAATTGTATTGTATCATTCTTTAATTAATGTCAAATTGTCATTGCATGAAGATTAATGACATTATTTATGTGATTTATGACATGGGTTATAATTTATTAAAATATCAGTGATATAAATTGTAATAATCTAACAATCATTGTTAAAAAATTTATGAAAATATTACAATTATTTTAATTAAATTGCAGGTAAAGAAGTACACATTATTATTTATTAACTATTTAATAAAAATGTGTACTTCTAATCAATTATTAAAAAAACAAAAAGATGTTTAAGTAATAAAAAAAATAATTACTAAAAAATTAACAATTATTGATAAGACAAACTTTAAAATTTAATATGAAATAACTAATTATTTGTATTTAGAATTTAAAAATATTAAACATGTAAGAAATACAATTCAAACTGAGTAGCTAACGAACCGAACCGAACCGAACTGAGCTGAACACTAGCATAGTCGAATTGAACCGTTCACGAACATAGTCGAACCGAACCACATGATTCGCAAACATGTTCGATCGAACAATCAAACTCGATACTATGTGCGAGTTCGGCTCGAAAAGATCAGTTAGTCGAACTCGAACCGAACCGAATCGAATCGGTTCACGAACAATTCGGTTCGTTTGCAGCTCTATATAAAAGTATTGACCCATTGCCTTGTTTGCTTCCATTCTTTCCCTTAATTACAAGTATGATACCTTGAGGCACGTGCAACTATTTAAAATAATAAATTTATTTACTAACAATTAAATAAGGTATATTTATATAATCAATACTAATTAATATATTAATTTTAATTGACAAATGATAAAATTAGATAATAATAAATAAATAAAGTTTTTATAACACAAAATAAAGAATTATCCTGTGATTGGCCTAATGCGTGCATGTAAATACATGTTGATTAGAAAAATAAGAATTTTTTTTGGAGAAGAATTTTGGGTAAGAGCAACTCTTCACATTTAATAGTCAATTGCAAAAATTTATTAGAAGCTCATTCCTATTGAGTTAGAGCGCTCTTTGATTTTATAATTCAAACTGGAGAGTAACTCTTCGTATCTAAAATCAATTATGACTGCACTGTAATCTTAGTCTATTTGGATATTGTGCCTCTTTTTATTCGTCAATACAAAATAAGTTCTCTACTATTTGCTTCCGTCAAGATTTGAATTCAAAACTTGCTTCCGTCAAGATTTGAATTCAAAACCACAGCCTCACAACTTTAAGCAATTGCCCAACCGAACTACATGTTATAGTTATAAATGAGACAACATAAATTTTATTTATACAAATTTTTTCATTTAAACCAAAAAAAGAAAAGATAAATAAGTGGGTAAATATTTTGACTTTTTATAAGATTAATATTGACTTTTTAAAAATTAATTTTAAATATTTTTAAACTCAAAATTAACATGAATTCATTTAGTTTATATTGATACATACAATTATGAATATCATAAATTATCTTAAAAAATACTATTAATTATAAGATTTATTATTTTTTAAATTTAAATGAATCATGTCAATTTTTAGTATAAATTGTTTCTACACGAATAATTTTTTTAAATACATTCAAAAATTTAAACACACCGAAACTCAATATTTATACACAAACTGTCATATCAAAACTCCATTTAAGATGGGGCAATGTGGTGTAGATGTTTTGTATATTTATAACATTAATAATTTAAGTAATTGAATTTGCAAGCAATACATTTTGAGAAAGACAAAAATTAAGGAAAATTAAAGAAAAAAGTAAGTTCATCTCCCTCGACATTTTTTGTCAAATGTGAAGTGCCTTGACTTGAGTCTTTGTTTGTGTGTGGTAGAGCTAGATCCCCTTGTTTCTTGTTGATGCCTTTTCAGCATCTGTACCACCTTTCCTCACCCAAAGTTTCATCCAATTACTCCTTCCATTTCAAATAATAATAATATTTACCAATATATGATTATATAAAATAATAAAATATACTTAAATTTAAATCACAATTTTATTATCATATAACTAAACAACAATTACATTCATAAGTAAATACTGAACATAAATATAATTTTAAAGTTAACAATTGTTTTACAAATATAACTGTTTTTTTAAACTGAAAATGTAATAGTATAATATTCCTCGTTACACAAAAAATTCCTGTGCATTACATTAGATTGATATTTTTAACGTAAAAAATATATCTTTTTTATATAAATATTTTAATTTATTTAAAAATTGACATGATTCATTTAAATTTTAAAAATAATAAATTTTATAATTAATAGTATTATTTAGGTAATTTATGATATTCATAATTGTATGTATCGATATAAACTAAATGAATTCATGTCAATTTTGAATTTGAAAATGTTTGAAATTAATTTTTAAAAAGTCAATATTGATCTTATAAAAAGTTAAAATGTTTACCCACTTATTTATCTTTTCTTTTTTTTGGTTTACATGGAGAAGCTTATATAAATAAAATTTATGTTGTCTAATTTATAATTATATCATGTAGTTCAGTTGGACAATTACTTAAAATTATGAGGTTGAAATTTTGAGTTCAAATCTTAACAAAAGCAAATTTGGCTTACTTACCAACAAAAAAGGATTAACTCTGTTAGTACTTGTACTGATTAGCATAAATTTTTTTGAAAAAAACAACTATGAAAATTATAAAGTGTGTGTGTGTGTGTGTATATATATATATATGTATGTATATATATAGTACTACTAATTACATTATTTACTCTCTCCATTTTAAAATAAAAAATTAATATTAATTTTTTAAAATCAATTTATGGTATTTTTAAATTCATAGTTTATATAAATTATTTCAATTATTAAAATTAGAAACTATCTATTTAGTGGTACTACCTACAAGATTTAGAGTTTTCAAAAGTTTAATGGTCATTCACTTCGATTTTGAATTATAAAATATATCAAATTGAGTTTAAAAAATAAAATTTGAACTTATATTTTGAAATGAATATAGTATTATTTTTTTAATGATGGTTTGTTGCTTTTAATATTTTTACTTAAGGGCAATGTAATAAAATAAATATTTTTAAAATCTTTACATAGGAGTCGCACCATGTCCATGTTAGTGTGCTTGCTATTGAGTATTGACTACTGATTTTGTCTTATTTTATTATCAAAATAAATTACTAAAACATCTGAGATTCCTATAATATTTAATATCTTTAGAACTAATTCTATATAAAATGTTTTGTATAAATTTATATTTGATAAATTATTTTTCCTTATTGAATATTCTTTTTCTGCTATAATAAAAATATTAATAGTATAACAAAATAGTTTTCAGTCAAAATTACAAAAAGACGCTCACACGTAGCTCGTTGGCATTACTAGTTTGTATAAATATAGATTAAATATCTAACTTAATTAATTATTTTTTTAGTTTAATCTCTACTAGTTAATTTTATTTAGGGTTTAAGTTTTAGAAAGTAAACTTTATTACTATCTTTATTTCACAAAAATAATCTTATTTTAATTTTTATTATTTTCTTACAAAATTTAAATTTGATTTAGTTGATAACAACAGTAAATGTTATCCATTCTCTAAAAATTAATACCAGTTATAAAATTTGTTAGGGTTTTCAAAATTTAAATTGACTTATTAATTTTATATTTTAAAACTTCGTAAATTAACTTTTTAAAAAGTCCAACAGAATAAATCCATTTTCATGGAGAGAGGAAGTATTATATAAAATTACTAACAAATATAAGTTTGTTTACGCAACTTTTAGAGTGTTAAAAAAAAAAAAACATATTTAAAAAATTTGTTAGTCCAAAATTAGTTTATTTAAAATATAACGTATTTAACTCATAAATGTCATATTTAAAATTTAAATAAAATACATTAAAAATAGTAAAGTATGCTTAGAAGTCTAAATATTTTATCGTAATAATTATAAATTGTATTAGTCGAACAAATATATATATAAAAATTATGATTAAATGTGTCAAAATACAACCTCCAATTTATCAAAAACCCTAATTTACTGTAGGAACGATGGATTCATAAGGATGATAATGCATTCTAACACTATATATCATATATGTACGTATATAATTTGTTTATTTTTTGCTGATTGATTTGGAATACCCAACAAAACTTAGGAAATTCATCAAATTAATTTATACGTGGATTAAAGATAAGTCATGCTGCCAAATTGAAGTTGATCGATATCTTCTTAAACATGGGAACTACTTCCTTGATCAAAGATGGGCTTATTAGTAAATTCATCGACTACCTACTAATTTCACAGGCTGCAATCTTTTATTTTTTGATCATTTTGGCTCTCATTTCCTGTGAATTAGTTGAAACTAAGCTTCATAAGTGTACTATTTTATGGGATGTGGAAACAAAGGGTAATTGTAGCGAAAAGAACTTTTTTCTATTTGATGAGGCAATAATGACTGGTTTAGAGTTTTTATATGAGGAATTAGTTGCTTGATAATGCGATTTAGAAGTATTCACTTAAGTTAATATACTGTGTTTCCATTGGTTAAAACCCCCAGCATGCATTCACAGTCAGGGGATAACCTGTCCATTTTAATTTTCTTAAGGTATTACTTTGAAATATTTAGATCATTTAATATATGCAGTCTTGTACTACTTGTATTCATTTTTTCTTATTCATGGTTTATGAATTTTTTCGACATTGACAATTTGTTTGAACACTTGAATTGTTTTTAATAGTTTGGGAAAATTCTCTCTCCCTCTCTCTCTCTCAAAATATATATATATAGGGGGGGCGGAATCCATAGCAAATACTTGCTATGGACAAAAATTGGACAAATAACATATAATCCACACATTTTTACAAGCAACGGATGAGATTAAAAATGACATTTCCGTCGTCCGCTAGTCTTTCTAGCGGTCTGATTAATCAAAAACCTGGACTAATTTGCCCATAAACGCATAACGACGTCAAAGTCGAAGTAAGGGTGATTCGCTGATGAATATACCAATCCGCTAGAATAACTAGCGGTCGGATAGCCAATATATACCAGACAGCAACACTGTCGTTTAATCCAAGTATTACCAACCACTATTCTTGGTAATCCGCTAGTAGTTCTGGCGGAGCATATTCGTGTGTGCTACCATTCATGGAAACTATTAAAACATGTGTGCTACCATTAATGGTGGACATAGTCTTGCCAATGAAAATATGCATGTAAAGCTAAATCTAAGACTATGATGTTCTTTTGCTTATATGACATGAAAACTGAATACTCCTTTATATATCATGTAGGAAAGAATACAACTCGAGACATCCCGTCTATATAAACAGGCAGGGGTCAACCCTTTGGCAGGTATATCTTCATTCAATCAGTTAGCACTGCCTTTGTTTATAGTGCAATTGGCTATTACCTCTCCTTAATCATAATGATCACATTTTATGTTTTTTTAAAACATTGTTGAAATACTAAAAGCTCAGATTTCTTCGTGGTAGAATTTCCCTTTTGCTGGCAAAATATTTGCAATCCTTTTGCTGGAAATAGATTGCAAAATAATTTATATATTTTATCTTTCTGGTAATATGCTACAATACCAATCTGGATTGGTTTATATCAAGCCCTTTCAAACGTGGATCTTTCTATACTGGATGGGAAATAATGCAACTGTTCAGGCACATTTCCAATGGTATACATGATAATGAACACCTTCAGGATGCATGCCAAGTGATACTGAATTTTTTTTCTCTTGAATCTTTTCCTTGAAGCAGAACTGGCTTATGTTAAAATTATAATTTAGTACTTATGAGGCTTAGTGTCTTTCACAAGCTTATGCTATATAGGAATTGTAATGTTATCCATGTTGCAGGATGGCCATCCACCGGACCACCACTAGGTTTGCATGACACTGCAGCGTACCTAGTTTTTCCAATCCTTCTTGTTGTTTCCCATTTGGTTTCAACGGAGCTCATGAAACCTCCCCAAGTATGTCATGTGTGAGGTGCAAACAGCGGGTTGTGACCAAGAATATTGGTTGGTAATACTTGGATTAAACGGCAGCGTTTCTGTCTGGTATATATTGGCTATTCGTCCGCTAGTTATTCTAGCGGATTAGTATATTCCCAGCAAATCACCTGTTGAGAAATCAGGCTCACAAAATAACACTAAGATAACACACGCACACAACTGTATGAGATAAAAATAATGACACAAGAATTTTACGTGGAAACCCAACTGGAAAAAATCACGGGGAGAGATCTCAGAAATCCACTATGAAAATAATATGGAGAATACAACCTTTCTTTCTGAGAAAATAAACTCACTGATTATTTTCTCTCTTTCTCTACCTAGCTCACTCTTTACTCTAACTCAACTGAGTTTTTAACTCTCTCTATCTCTCGGATGCTTTTCTGATGCGTTTTTTCTTGCCAACTGAATGCTCTATTTATACTTGAAATAGAGGGAGCAATATTCATTGATTCGTGGGACAAAGTCAATAGTCATAATCTGCAGCACACAAAAAATTAGATTTCCGCACGCATACCGCATACAATTCCATTTTCTTGTCTGCTGACTATTGACAAATGCAACCACAAGCATTAATAAGCTTTAATGAGGAGGCATGCGTCTGACAAATTATGAGCCAATTTTCAACAATCTCCACCTTGGCTCATATTCTCCAAATATTACGTATTGTGAACTTCTTCGTGTTTGTGAATGTATCCCTCTCCCTGGATACTCCACCACGAACTTAGCATTCAACGAAATGAATTAAGTCCAAGCAATGCTTGAACTTTTCTGCCGTAACTGACTTTGTGAGCATATCCGCAGCATTCTCCTTTGTGTGGACTTTGTGAACTGCAATGTCACCACTATTCAGCCACTCACGAATCTTGTGATACCGAACATCTATATGTTTGGTCCTAGCGTGGAACACCTGGTTCTTCGCTAAATGAATAGCACTTTGACTATCACACTGTATCTGGATACTGCCCTGCATGAAACATAGTTCTTCAACTAGTCCCTTTAGCCACAAAGCCTCATTGCCTGCCTCTGTCAATGCCATATACTCAGCTTCTGTTGTTGATAATGCTACCGTAGACTGTAACACTGACCTCCAACATATACATCCTCCACAAAAGGTGTATACAAACCCTGTCGTAGATCTTCTTGAATCTAGGTCTCCAGCATAATCCGAATCAACAAACCCTGTAACCTCACTTCTCGCAGTATCACGATCAAATATAAGACCATAATTGGTTGTACCTGCTAGATAACGAAAAATCCATTTAACAGTATTCCAATGCTCTTTCCCTGGATTTGCCATATACTTGCTAACCACACTAACTGCATCTGAGATATCTGGTATTGTACATACCATGGCATACATGAGACAACCTACCGCATTTGCATACGGTACTTTGGACATAGACTCCACCTCATCCTCTGTTTGTGGGCCCAATTGTGAAGATAACTTGAAATGTGCTGCCAACGGAGTGCTAACTAGTTTAGCATTGTGCATGTTAAACCTCTCCAAAACCTTCTGCACATATCCTTTTTGAGTTAACCACAGCTTTCCCACCTGACGATCTCTGTGAATTTTCATACCTAGGATCTTCTTGGCTGACCCAAGATCCTTCATTTCAAATTCACTGCTCAATAAATTCTTCAATTGAAGAATATCTGTCATCCTCTTTGCTGCTATCAACATGTCATCGACATATAACGTCAACAGTACTAGAGAACCATCATCAAACGATCTGAAATACACACATGGATCATACTCAGAACGAGAGTAACCATGAGCCACCATGAAGCTATCAAACCGCATGTACCACTGTCTCGGGGACTGCTTCAAACCATAGAGAGACTTTTTCAAGCTACAAACTAAGCCTTCTTTCCCTGGTTCAATAAACCCCTCCGGTTGCTTTATGTAGATCTTTTCTTCTAAATCACCATGGAGAAAAGTTGTTTTCACATCAAGCTGCTCCAACTCCATATCCTGTGATGCTACGATAGACAAGATCAACCGAACCGATGTGTGTTTCACAACTGGTGAGAAGATCTCATTGTAGTCGATTCCTTCTCTCTGAGAGAATCCCTTTGCCACCAATCTGGCCTTGAATCTTTCACCTTCTTTATCAGACTGAGCTTCCTTTTTCCTGAACACCCACTTGCATCCTATAGCCTTTGATCCTTTTGGAAGTTGAATTAACTCCCAAGTCTGGTTCTTCTGTAAAGACTCCATCTCTTCTGCCATCGCTATCGCCCATTTATCATTATCCTCGGACTGAATAGCATCTTGATAGCTAGTTGGATCTTCACTACCTGCAATCAAGGCAAAAGCAACCATGTCTTCAAACTCATATCTCTGCACTGGTTTGCTGACTCGCCTTTCCCGATCTCTAACAAGATTATAGGACCTCTCTTGGGGATCTGAAGGATGATCGTCTTCAATCTCTTCAGCTTCTTTGTTCTCTTCAGGAAGCTTCACCTCAACTGGGTGTTTCTGCAACTCATTTGTTGTAGATTCTTTATTCTCGGATTTGTTCAGCATGTGTTTCTCATTAAACACCACATCTCTGCTAACAACCTTCTTCTTGGATACTGGATCCTATAACCTGTATCCCTTGACTCCATCTTCATATCCAAGGAAAATGCACTCCTTTGACCTTGGATCAAGTTTGGACTGTCGCTCCTCAACCGGCAAATGAACATAAGCTGGACAACCAAAGATTTTCATTACAGAAAAATTAACTGGTTTTCCAGTCCATACCTCATCGGGAATTTTGTAATCAATTCCAGCTGAAGGGGATCGATTTATCAGATAACAGGCTGTGTTGACTGCCTCGGCCCAGAAATTCTTGGACAAACCTGCATTCAACCTCATACATCTGGCGCGTTCCAACAGAGTTCTGTTCATCCTCTCTGCAACCCCATTTTGCTCTGGAGTTCTTTTAACTGAGAAGTGTCTGGTGATACCTTCATCCTGGCAAAACTGTAGGAATGCCTTGTCCTTGTATTCCATGCCATTATCTGATCTGAAATACTTTAGTTTCTTTCCAGTCTGGTTTTCTACTTTAGCTTTCCACTGCTTAAAGATTCTGAAAACCTCGGACTTCTGCTTCATAAAATACACCCACACCTTTCTGGAGTAGTCATCTATGAAGCTGACAAAATAATGGGCTCCACCCATTGACGTATCTTTGATCGGGCCCCAAACATCTGAATATACATAATCAAGTACATTCTTACTGGTATGTGCTCCTGCCTTGAAGCTAACCCTTCGTTGTTTGCCGTACAAACAATACTTGCAAAATTCCAAACTGCACGTTTTGACACCTTTCAGCAACTGCCTTTTGTGAAGTTCTTTCATTCCACCTTCACTCAAGTGACCAAGTCGCATATGCCATAATTCTGTGCAATCACTGTTGGAATTATCCTGCACAGAAACCGCTGCTCCACCAGTAACTGTGTCCCCTATCAACTTGTAGAGGGTGCCCTTTTTCTGACCCTTCATAATTACCATTGAACCCTTGATAATTTTCATGACACCATCTCTGACTGAGATACTACAGCCTATAGAGTCAAGTACTTCAACCGATATCAAGCTCTTTTTCAATTCTGGAATATACCTTACATCACTCAATGTTCTGACGACCCCATCAAACATTTTAACTTTGATGGTGCCTATCCCGGTAACTTTGCAGATTGCATTGTTACCCAATATCACAGAACCACCATTGCAGGATGTAAAAGTATCAAACCAATCCCTGTGAGGGGACATATGAAAAGAACAACCGGAATCCATGTACCAATCTGTAAGGCTGCTACTATCTCTAACGGATAAGAGATCTCCCTGTGAAGCTTCATTTTCTGCCACTGTGTATAGCTCTCCGTCGCTGCAGACATCCGCTTTCTCAGCAACATTAGCAGAATTTTCAATCTGCTTACCTTTCTTTTTGTTCTCCTTTTTCAACAATGGACACTTATTTTTGAAGTGACCCTTCTCGTGGCAATGATAACACTCAACCTGAGATATATCCTTCTTGCCTGATCTCGACTGAGACCTTCCTCGTTCCTTGCCGAAATTCTTCTTTCGATTAGGACCCCTGCCACGTCCATTTGAAAATGCAAGAAGACTATCTCCTTGATCTCTGGAAGTAGTGCCCCTGAACTTATCCTGGTCCAGGACTGCAGACATCACATCATCAACTGCAAGCTTTTCCTTCCCTACAAGGAGAGTAGTCTGGAGAGTTGAGTATGAATCTGGTAGAGAAACAAGAAGCAATAAGGCTTTATCTTCTTCATCCAGCGTTACATCGATACTGGTCAGTTGGGTCACCAATCTATTAAACTCATTAATATGATTGGTCAAATCTGACCCTTCTTCCATCCGAAGCCGGTACAATTCCTTCTTCAAATATAACCGGTTTGACAGAGACTTCGACTTGTAAACTTTCTCAAGTTTCTCCTACAAGTCTTTCGGAGAGGTTTCTGTCAAAACCTGATATTTGATCTGTGGCGCCAAACTCAATCTGATTGTTGCCACAGCCTTTGCTTCAAGTTCTGCCCATTTTTCTTCTGTCACAGTTGCTGGTTTCTTTTCTTTCCCTTCTAGTGCCTTCGCCAATCCTTGTTGAACTAATACATCTTTGACTGTACTTTGCCAAATACTGAAATTTGACTTTCCATCAAATGGTTCAACATCGTACCTCAAACTCGTACTTGTCATCTTTATATTTGTGACCTGCGAGATTTCTCAATAAACGGATCGTTTCTAGACACCAACGGCGTGAACCAAAAGCTCTGATACCAATTGTTGAGAAATCAGGCTCACAAAATAACACTAAGATAACACACGCACACAACTGTATGAGATAAAAATAATGACACAAGAATTTTACGTGAAAACCCAACTGGGAAAAAACCACGGGGAGAGATCTCAGAAATCCACTATGAAAATAATATGGAGAATACAACCTTTCTTTCTGAGAAAATAAACTCACTGATTATTTTCTCTCTTTCTCTACCTAGCTCACTCTTTACTCTAACTCAACTGAGTTTTTAACTCTCTCTATCTCTCGGATGCTTTTCTGATGCGTTTTTTCTTGCCAACTGAATGTTCTATTTATACTTGAAATAGAGGGAGCAATATTCATTGATTCGTGGGACAAAGTCAATAGTCATAATCTGCAACACACAAAAAATTAGATTTCCGCACGCATACCGCATACAATTCCATTTTCTTGTCTGCTGACTATTGACA
Organism: Hedera helix; assembly: GCA_947179155.2. Classification (NCBI taxonomy): domain Eukaryota; kingdom Viridiplantae; phylum Streptophyta; class Magnoliopsida; order Apiales; family Araliaceae; genus Hedera; species Hedera helix. The sequence goes on from OX359270.1 coordinate 26,857,350, forward strand.
AATGCAACCACAAGCATTAATGAGCTTTAATGAGGAGGCATGCGTCTGACAAATTATGAGCCAATTTTCAACATCACCCTTGCTTCGACTTCGACGTCGTTCGTTTATGGGCAAATTAGTCCATATTTTTTTATTCATCTGTCTGCTAGAAGGACTAGCGGACGATGGAAATGCCATTTTTAATCTCATCCGTTACTTTGTAAAAATGTGTAGATTAGATGTTATTTGCCCAATTTTTGTCCATAACAAGTATTTATTATAGATCGCCCCCATATATATATATATATGCTTCATATGAAATTTGACCATTTGGTATTGATATTTTTCTCATGGTAAAGATTATAATTGCACCTATGAATTGAACTTTTCTTTAAGTGTCTCTCATGCAACCATATGTTCACAGATAAGTATGTATATTGGCCTATTTAGCCATCTTTGTCATTTAAAGTTTATGCGCTTATATATATAGATTGGTCCTATTGACTTGGTCTTGTGCTTTTCCCTGTTTGAGAATTGCTGGTCCATTTTTTTCTAGTTGACAACTTTCCCCATACCTCTAGCCTTCTAGGATATGAACTACTCCTTCCTATTTAAGATTCGTCTACAATTTCTTTGAATATACAGTAATTCCTTAATGACATTACATTATTCGATGCACAAAATAAAATGTTGATTTTTATATTAAATTATAAATTAGAGAGCAATCACAGACTGTATATTCAAATGTTTCAAAACGAGTTCTTGCTAAATCGAAGGAGTTAAAAGCAGCTTTTGGAATGTATGATCAGACAAAAATTTGTTTGGAGGTTAGTATAATTGATTTTTTTATTACGTTCTGAATGTTTCAGACTCTCAGTCATCATGTATAAGCCTTTAGATAGTTTACCCCTTTATTTTTTCTATATTAAGCACCATATTCTACTGTTAACATATTTTGGAAAAAGGAGAGCTACAAGTTGCTGGGAAGGAGAGGGAATCACAATTGTGAAATCAGTTCAGGGATATTGCAACCATTGTCATGCAAAAGACTATCAACCCTGAAACTCATCGCCCTTATACTATTAGTATGATTGAGCGTTTAATGCACGAAATTCATTTTGCAATTGGTCCACATAACAGCTCCAAGAAGCAGGTGTTTTGATTTGTTTTGATGCATATCGATGAGCAACTATCCTCTGCAATTCCATATAAGTGATTAAGCATTGACATGCATTAAGAGGAAACAAACCTTTTCTTTCATTTAATTTTTTATTGTTTATTGAAGTTGTATGTTGTGCATCCTAATACTTCCAGTTAATTAAGAAGTATTGCTCTCTTGCAAGATTGAAACTACTTATTTCAACCTTGTTTTTGCATGTCTTGGTCCGGTATCTTCTTGAATAGTTTAAACTCTACATGCATATTTTTTTGTAATCGGTCGTCTGCATCTAATTTTCATATTACTTGTTTTATCACCAGTTTTTAAGGAAATTGTCCATTTCATTGTTGCATGCTTTAAGCTAATTCTATATTCCTTCTACCGGCACTTGAAGTCATTCGTGAGCTTCAGAAACACTTTCCCATAAAACGATCTCCTATGAGAGTGCGATTGACTGTGCCTGGACAGAACTTTTCTTCGGTTTCCGAGAAGCTAATTGAGTGGCATGCTAGCATTGTTTCAAAAGAAGAATCTGGAAATCAGCCATCTGTTGTAAGTCCTCATTTTATTTCATAAAGGCCTTGTCTTTTATTTCAAGCTCGATTCGTGCAGAATTTCCTTCATTAAAACTACAAATTGGAAATGATATTGCTTGTTGCAATATAGATGTCACAGTAAACTAGATTTCCCCATTTCGTCTTATCCTTTTATGTGTTTATCAGGGGTTGATAATTCGTAATACTGGAGGTACAGGTAGAGAGCACCATGCTTACTTCTTCTTTTTTATAATAATGCCACTAGATTGTTGGTGGGTAGATGTTCCCAGTAGCTTGATAACTCATTATTTTCCTTTGGACAGGAAGAATTTCTAAGTTTGTTTATTGGAGACAAAATTATTCCACTACGCTGTGGCTAATTCTTGTGCTTCACTAATAGATTTTTTTCTCCATCCCAGTTCAGGTAACCCCCTTCATTTGGCTGTTTTCTGCATGGATTTTAAGACATGCTGAAATTTCCCACACAAAAAAAAGGAACATATATGCATTGTAGTTTAAATATAGTTCTATTTCTAAATATATTTGTGCATTATGTTTTCATATATGTTAAAAATACAGGGGGAGACTATATTTACAAGGTTTTTGAGTTAGTTCTACAAGTGGGAGCTTGCATGAAGGTGGCACTCACCTCACTCATGTGAGAGGGGAGATTGTGGGAGCAAAAGTCGACTAATGGAAATAGCATTCCCTAAAATTATAATATATATATATGTGTTTTTGGGGTTTGGGTGTGTCTCCGTCCTGGAAAAAAAAAGGGAACGAGAAATAACTAAAGAAAGGAGTCAGTTAAACTATGATTGGATAAGTATATCTTAATTGACGCTGTGGGGGTTAAATGTTCACATTCTTACGAATCATTCATGAAAGTTAGCTTAGGAACTAACAGGCCTATCTACCCTAAGGTCCTTAACAAAAATTCTTGAATCCTCCACCCAAAATAAGAGTTTTGGCCATTAGCTTGATGAAAAAAGTTTAGATCTCTAATTTCAATGTCATTGGTGTCTAACATATATAATACACAATTTCGATTCGTGGAATCTTAAAAGTTGCAACAAAGCTACTGGATGAGGGTTACCAAATTATAAGAGCATTTGCCAATTTCAATTTAGCTTACTTCATTAGTATCATCAGTTCTATATTTACATAAAGGCAATATAATCTAACAAACACTGTATTTTTTAGCTAGTTTCAAGTACTCTGTAGGAGTCTAGGAATACCTTCCTACAGGCTACAGCTGTGGAGTCCTGATTTTATTTGGATTTGATATGCTAGAGTTTACCTTTAATTTGATTGCTCTGCAGATCTGTGAAATGGACCCAGGTTTTTTCCGCGACTGTGATGCCATGGTAAGGAATCTACAGAGAAGATGTGAAATTCTTGCAGTTTCTATGCATGCAGAAGGGGACGCCAATGTGGATGATTATGATGATCATGAGAAACCTCCGTCAATCTTACCCAAGGATTCTGCAGGCTCTGGCCTCCATCTAAATGAGAAAATGCAGAAGCAGACCATCTCTGACAAGAAGGAGGATGCAGTGGGGGATGTAAAGCAGAACAAATGCAGTACATGCAATGCATTTGTTGGGGATGCAAAACAGTATAGGGAGCACTTTAAGAGTGAATGGCACATACACAATTTAAGGCGAAAGACTACGCAACTTCCTCCACTTACTGCCGAAGAATGCATGGCTGACGTGGAGATTGATGACTCAAAGGCAGATTCAAAGGAATACATTTTGAGGTTTGTGTTTGTTTCAAGTTCTGTTATTTTAAATTTTCAGAAAGGGTGTTTCTTAATTTCACTAATTGCATAATGCGCACAGAGTTTTCGCTATCCTACAAGTTAAGACGGATAATGGAATTAGATGTAATTTTAAGTATAACATGGAGTTTAATCATATTCAGAAATGTATAAGAGCTGGCCTGCAAGATAGCTGGGTAAATCATTTCAAAAGAACAAGAGAGGACACACTCTCTTTGATTTTACTCCGCTGTATGCTTTTCCACTGATAACTTGTAGGCTGTAGCACTGTATCATCCTGATGGTTTCAATTTGTTTTGTCATGTGCGTGATCCATATAATAGGAGAACATGAAGTGTAGTAGTTAATTAGTAGGATGCAAGTTGAGTAATACAAAATGGCAATTGCCCTCTATTTGACAGTTGCAAAATTTAGATTTTGACTAGTATAAACATGTTCATAGTGGAAACCATATAGCGACTTGTAATGACTTATATTTATTTATCAAAAAAATTATTTATCTATATAACCTAGCTTGTGCATGTTTTTTCAGGTTATTGGCACCGTTGTGGCAGAAGTGAAAGCTGAAGAATCGCTAGCACCACCCAACTAGGAGTAGGAGGCTTCTAATTTTCTTCTGAAGGGAAAATACAAAATAAAGTTGTGGGAATTTGTGTTGTTTTCTATATATTTTGTAATGGGAGACTATAACATTAGCATATAAGCAAATCCAATCATATGCACTAGTGAATGTATATGTTGAGAGTTTTTTGCTCAAGTGATATGACCCGCAACTATTAGGTCGGGGTTCGAATCTTGGGTGTGTGAGTGGGGTGTGTGTGTTCAAATTACTATAAATAAAAAAAAAATGGATATGTCGAATTAAAACTCTTGTTAATTGAGTCGTGACCACTGCTTTAAATATTAGTTATTATCTACCAAGGTTTAGAATTAGGACTTTGATCTTCATTTGCACGTGCACGTGTGATTAAGAGAGATTGATGGTCCAGTGGTGCCAGGAGCCATCCAGCACCAACATTCTTTGCATTTTCAGTTTCCGGTTTATGAGCTGGCTGGTATTTTTCAGCGGCTATGAAAAGCTTACTCGTGTGAACTTTAATTAAGTCTTTATTTTTATTTTCCATGTTTTTTGTTTGTGCATTTTGAAACCACGAGGTTTGAAAACTTGTAGAAAATTGACCAGTGTGGTATTTCCATTAAGTTTCAATCCTTGACTCGGGCCTCAAGCGTGTGGAGGAACGCTCCTTACCACAAGTAAACTTGAAAATGTATTGGAACTCAAAAATCTTATAATATCAAATATTTTTTGTAAAATTATTATAAAATGTATAAATAATTTCAGAGTATTTAATATATGCATGTAGAGGCTGTGTGCATTTATATTTAAATATAATATACATGTGTAGATTAGATATGCACGGAGAAAACTATCTAAAATTAATGGGTCTTGGCCCAATGGTTTCTCCCATAGCTTAAAAACTAAGAGAATGGGGTTTCAACCATCGGTAGTAATTAAGGTTGGGTGCGTATTTAAATTATGTCTCAAACTAGAATAAAAAAAAAATTAAAAAAAACTGTCTAAGAATAGTATAAAACCGAGTGTCGGGCCACACGGGTCATGAAGGGGACAAGCATTTGTGGTGATGGATGAGTCTTATATAATATCATCCACATGAATTCAGCATCTTAAGCACCCTACGATCTTGTCACAATATCCACTTTTCTCATTCACAAAAATTCACATAAAGAAAAAACATGGCATTAGAAAATAGAAATTGTGAAGGGAAGGAAATAGGAAAGCTAATTTAAGGCCGCATTCTCTTTTCTATCACACATTCAAAAACTCCATCTTGAGAATAATCATTCAATGGCCATGGAGAATTGTTTCCAAGTGAGCACAATGGTATCAAGCACTGCAAGGGCTAGTGTTTTGCACTACTCTCATTCATTTTCTTCTCCCAAGCAGGAAAAGGTAAAGTTGCCAAAATCATGTAAAACCAGGTTGATGAGGCCTAGTGCTGCTGCTGCTCTATCGTTTTCTTCCTCCGCTAATTCAATCAACCCAAGGCGCAGCCTAAGCATTGCTTGCAAAGCTTCTGTAGATCAAGGTCTCTCTCTCTCTCTCTCTCTCTCTCTCTCTCTCTCTCTCTCTCTCTCTCTCTCTCTCTCTCACACACACACACACACACACACACACACAAAAAGGCACAAAAACAATGATAAATGCACACAAAATGGGTTGAATAATATGAATCAAGCTAGTGAAGTATTAACTTGTTTAGGTTTTATGAATATATTGTTAATACTATTTTTCTTATTTATTTGTTTATTTTATTTCCGTGGAGGCATCAATAATCACTACCCTCTGGGTATACACTAGGTAAATCTTGACCCCATAACGATTTTGTAGTATTTTGACCATGACATATATCCACCAGAGTTATCAGATACTCTCATATACCTAGCGAACAGTGTATTATTACTTACATATCCAAATATAGTACTCTTATGTTTTTTTGTTTAATTGTAATTGCACAAGTATCAATAATATAACTTAGTATTGAATGCTCAGACATTACATTTATACTAAAATATTTATGAAACAATTAAGTCTTCCACAAAATTTAGATTTATTACATTTATATTCTAAGAGAATTCTTAACTATAAGAAATTATATAAAGATACCCAAAAACATAGCACGTTTCTGATAACACGGATACCTACTATAGGCTCTTTGGTTGATGAAGAAGTTTTTGGATTTTCTGTGCCAACAGATTTGAGTGAAACAATCCCTCTAATTTGATTGTTGAAATCTAATTCTTCTTCTTCAAAATATAAAATCAAATTTGACTTTCAAAATAAATTGCAATATTTTCAAATGATCAAAATTGACAAGATTCATTTTAACTTTTGAAAATAATTAAACTTGTAAGTATTAATACTGTTTAGATAGTTTATGATTTTCATATTTCTATTATTATAAAATCAATTAGTTTGTATCAATTTCGAAGTTTGTATCTAATAAAAGGTTCTGGTGTAATGCAGTTCAAGTAGTGACAGATACTACCTGGCAAACTCAGGTCGTTGGAAGTGAAATACCTGTTTTAGTCGACTTTTGGGCACCGTGGTGCGGACCATGCCGGATGATTGCACCCATTATCGACGAGCTGGCCAAAGAGTATGCCGGAAAAGTGGTCTGTTACAAGCTCAACACCGATGACTGTCCAACTATAGCGTCGCAATATGGAATAAGGAGCATCCCTACTGTGTTATTTTTCAAGGATGGAGAAAGGAAGGAAAGTGTCATTGGGGCAGTCCCCAAGTCTACCCTCTCTGCTACAATAGAAAAGTATTTGAACGCTTGAGGAAAATGTATTCATCTTAATTCACTACTCATTTTTCCCAATTTGTAAATGCAGCTTAATATTATGAAGAATGGTTATATTCTGAAGAATTATTTTGTACAAGAACAGATAATAAGCCATCATGTTTCATCCAGCTTTACAGATATGATTGTATATCTCTATTATCAGGGATAATGTGTTGTTTTAGTTATATGGGGATAAAGCACTATATCAGAATTAGAGTTGTAAGATAACTCTATTATCAGGGATAATGTGTTGTTTTAGTTATATGGGGATAAAGCACTATATCAGAATTAGAGTTGTAAGATAACTCTATTATCAGGGATAATGTGTTGTTTTAGTTATACTAGCTCTACATTAGCCCGTGCAAGACACTGGCAAGTTCGAGATACATTTGCATCTTACTATAATGATTTACATATGTATACGAAAGATTTTGAACAAAAGATTTCAAAAGTATACCAATTCCATTTACGGTATAATTCAATTAGAAAATTAAGCAATATTACCAATTACGTTCATACAATATTACCAATTACGTTCATATGCAATGCATGATTTTTTAAACATCCGTCACGTTCTTCTGAAAATATTATACATACCAATTTCACAACTGATTCATATATTTCTTGGGTCGAACTGTACCATTTGGGTTTGTACACGAAGTTTGAGGACCAAATTGAGACATTAGAAAATCTCCAAATGGATTCCCGCGCAGATAATCATTGTTTTAGCATGTGAACATCAAATTACAATTTATAAGAATCATGGACAGCCAAACAACTATCATTAAAAAACAAACAGCAAATGTCTGAGTTTGGTAAAAATGTCAACAAACCTCCTGATGCACCAATGTCAGTTTCATCACCCAACGAAGCTAACATCGAGTGGCTGTATTTTGCACAGCATCGGGAATTATGTTTGTTTCTATCACTCTCTGTTTCATTTTCTGTCCGTTTAAGATACCTTTCTCCTGGCGCAACATTTCTGAGTTCTCTACAGTGCATACGTACCTACAGAATCAACCCACCACTTGCCACAAATACAACCCAAGAAAAGAGAATGACAATTACCTACAACATGTCCAAGAAAAGAGAAAGCAAAAAACAGAAAGAACAATCACCTTCTTATACACATTATCAGTTTTATAGTATATACTAATCTATCCATTTTATGGTCATCTATAATTATTTGTAAGAGCTATACTCTTTCCCAAGTAGACTGTCATTTACATTTATGTTAACAGTTTATAAAACATAAAGCCTATATCATCATATCGTGGTCTTCTATGATAGATCTACAGTTGCTCTTATTTTTTCCGTATCATAATGCATTCTCTTTCAAGACAAATAATAAAAGATCACCAATAATGAATTAAAACTTTGTCAAAGTTTGATTATGGTTGGTACATAGTACGTATCTTGTAAAGTGACTAATCTTCATCTTGCAAAACTGTAGTTAGTATGTATATGCAATTCACAGGAAGAGTGATACTACGATATTAAATAAATTGATTTCCACAAAAACTGTCAACAACAAATATGCCAACAAATGATGGATGGAATTAAATAGAATCTCATAATATAAATAGATTGCAGTATTGGACCAATCATATCTCAAACCACCAAGCGACACATAAAACCATAAAGGACAAGTATATGTACACAAAAACTAACCACAACATTGATCCTAGCCATTAAAAATATGTGCATGGCACAGATTTCAAGGTAAGCACACACTTTTTCATGGCTAAGATCAATGTAGTAGTTGGTTGTTGTGTACTTAAAGACTTATCCAATCATAAAACCTAGCCTAGTTCGATTTCATAAATATTGAAAAAAAATATAGCACACATATATATGTATATAATGCATATTAGATATTAGTGCAGAATTTTCTATGAATTGCCTGTGTTATATTCAAAATACAAAATCTTCATCAGCCATTTCAATGCTTAAAAAAAAAAAAAAAAGGGTAATACTTGCAGGGATTAGAGTCCAGGAATTATTGCAAAAGCATATTTTTTTTACACAGCTAGCTTGCATATTTGTATAAAAATAGAAAAAAGAAGGTAGACAAACCTTGAATTCGAATGTAATTAATTGGAATTTACAACCAATTCAAATGTAATTATGTGAAATTTACAACCAAAAACTTAACTGATAATTGAATGTGCCGACCTGTTAAGATTGAAAAGTCTTTCGTGTTAAATTAATCATCAAGTCAAAATTAAACATGCTTCCAAATGCCAACGACAAAATAGTGAACAATGCAAAGTTAGGATTTATATTGACATAACTGAAATAAATAAAGTATAATAAAAAAATTAGCAAAGGATAAAGACCTGAAAATTCATGGTTATGTGACATTCAGACAATCAGAACAAACTCGATGTGGCATTATTTCAAACACTTAAAGTGCATCAAGTCAGCCAAAGTAAGTAACAATTATAACACCAAAAATTGATAAAATGTTTGCATCAAATTCAAGATAAGGAAACTATAATCCTCAAAGTAGGAAATTGATGAAGGAGAAGGAAGTGTGAAGATAATTGAATCTACAACGCCTGTATAGAATGAAGTCCTAGGTCCTCGCCATCCTTTTTTCATCATCTTTAGCCCGATTCTTATCCCTGTCACCATTGCCAAGACTTGCTATCATCGGATTCCTCAGGTCTAGAATTTTTTGGCTCATCGTTGTCGTCGTTCTTCCCCCAAGTGCAATTGAAATAGGAGAATAGAGAATATGCAAAGACAGAGAAACGGAAGAGTGGAAATGAGTAAACGAAAGAGTGAAATTGATTTGGGATTCATCGTCGTTGAAACGTGAAGTTGATTTGGGATTCTTCGTCGTCATCATGTATTGGTCGGGTTTCTCTATTTTGACGATTAACAGTAAGAAGTGAGGAGGAAGCGATTGACAATGACAAGAGAGGAAGAGTGATTGAATTTAAGTAACAAGTAAAACGAAGAGGAAGAGGAAGAGGAAGAGTCATAAATTAAATTAGGAAGAGGCGGACCAAAGTCGCCAAATTAACGTACTACGAACCAATGTTTTAGAAACCGGATCAGCAGTTCAATTAATTATTAAATAAGTCACGTCATAAATATATAAAAATATATATTATTAATAATTAATATATTTTTAAAATATTTATTTTTTTGTAAAATAAAATATAGTGATATTATATTATAATATTATTAAAATATATCTAATTTTAAAAATAAATATATTTAAAAAATATTTAGTCGACCGGTTCACTGAGTCAATTAACCAGTTTTATTGATTGAACCGGTAGTCAACCGAATTTTGACCGAATCACTACTAAACCGGTTTTTTAGGCCAACTGGATCGGAGAGCCGATCGATTCTAAGTTTTGACTAGTCAAACTGCCAATCCAATCCAAGTTTTAAAATATTGGTACGAACGAAATTGACTCAAATTGAGATCTCCTCTTGCAACTTTATATATTAGGATTGATGGGGATAAAGCGATACAAAAATGAGTTGTAAACAAAATGAGGTGTGAATAAAAAAACTCACTTCGACTCGTTTGAGATTAACTTAACTTGACTCGAGTTCGCTTATCGAATTAAAGTTCGAACAAGTGAATGTATTTATTTAATTAGATGAGCCAAATTCAAAGTATATTGTGTTAAACTTTAGTTCAGCTCGTTTATGTGACACGTCTAAGCTCAATTCATTTAATATTTAAATAAGTAAATTTTTTTTATACATTATATAAATATATTATTTATATTTGGTTTAACTTAACTAAAACTCAACTCTCGACTAGGCCTTGAACTCGAGCTCTACTCGTCTATAAACAAATCAAATTCTAACATATTATAACTGTAATGTCCTAGAATTTTCACGTCTTTATTAATTAAATTATTAATTTAATTTCCAACGAGTTAGTTTTACGAGATTATTTAAATCTTTTTATGTGATTAATTAATTATGTGATTAAATAATTATGTAATTAATTACTAAAATTAATTAAAGGGGGTCACTAATATGTTATTAAATTAGTGAACAAACCCTAAAGTTTTAATATCAAAATAATTGATAAGTTTCCTATTAATTAAATATTCAATTAAATTGAATATAATGAGTGAATTAAATATAATAAATTAATTAATATGATTATTAATTAATGTAAATAATGTGAAATATTAATAATAATATTTATTAGTCCATTTAGTAATTTAATACTTATGGGTTAGAATATTTAATTATTTATTCAATCTAATTATTTATTTAATCATAGATTGAATAATTAATGTATAAATTATTAAATTAGCCCATCATGAGTCAATTAGTAGCCCAAGTGGAGAATAATAAAATTTGACAAATTAGTAGCCCAAAAAATTTAATAGAAGCCCAATTGGTATTTTAAATTAAAACCCAATGGTTGGCCCACTTGGAAAATACTTAATTTAACTATTATTAATTTAAAAAGTGACTTGGACAATGAATTTGGGACAAGAAAAAGAAGTCAGCCGACATGCTTGAATGAGGGAGAGAAAAATTGATTTTTCTTGTTATTTTAGTTTATGTTATTTATTTATTTAATAAAAGGATTGCTTGTTTTATTTTTTGTAGTACATGAAACCATGCTTCTTTTCGCCAACTAAGTCATGGCTAGCTTTCTTGTATAAGTATCCATATAGGTGCATGATGGTCTAGATTATTAGATACATTATGTATATCTATTAATTTTTCAAGTATACTTGAAATGGGTAGATGTTATTTCATTATTTTCTCCAAGTCCAAAAATGAGAGATAGAGAGCATTTGAGAGTGTGAGAAAAATATTTTGAGAGCAAGATTATCAAGAGAAGGAGTTCTTGGTTCATGTCATCTTCTTTCACCACTTATTTTGGAAGAAAAAGAAGAATAACCATTAAATCAAGGTAATGGTTATTTTAAATGAAGTTTTGTTTTTAAATTTAATAAATCATCATGTTAGTATAAACATGTTAATATAGTTATTAATGTGTAGTTGTAATATTTATGTCATGCTTGAGTTTAATATGTTTGGTTTGTATTTTGATATATGTTATATGCAATATGTGTTTAGTAGTGTATAAACAAGTGTTGTAATTCATGACAAAAAAATATTTTTTATAAACCTTAGATTTAATGTTCTAATATTATAGAACATTAAATCATGAGAAAAACAAAATGTGAATCACTCAAAATGGAGTTATACACAAAAAGTTATGATTTATAGTAGTTTATGTGATGTAAAATTTTTTATAAAAAAATATGTTATTAAATCATGAAAAATTAATTTTTTCATGTTATAAATTAATATAAGGTGATTGGTAATTTTTATTGAGGAGTTAAAGATTTATTGAAGGTATAATTTCATTTAATGTATGAACTGTTCACAATCTGTTGAGGAAGAAAAAAAAAACATTGGTCGCGCAATACGCGCGTACCACTGTTCACCTAACGACGCGGAGCCAAACGACGTCGTTTGGAGTCGGTAGAAAATTACTCCGCGCGTTATGCGCGGAAGCCATCTTCGGCGCCGTTTTGGTCCGAAAATATTGTACCGCGCGCTATGCGCGGTAGTTATTTATCCGGCGAAATTACATTTATGCCCCTCCGTGTTTTTCTTGGCAAAATTACCATTCTGCCCTCGGATCAGTTTTCAACTTATTTACAGAAATGCCATTCGAGTTAAATTTAATTAATTTAAATATTTAAAAACTAATTTAAAATTATAACAAAAATAATATTGGAGAGGATATTTTTCATTAAGTTTAATATTTAAATATTTTAAATATTAATCTAGTTAGCTAAATCATGGTTAAATGAAATAAATTTATTATTTATTATTTAAAATGCTAATAATAAATAAAGTTAATAAATTAGCAAATTATTATTTAATTCCTATTAAATAATAATTAAAGAGAGATAAAATTTATAAATTAATTATTTATTATTTAAATATTATTAAATAATAAATAAGGATATTTAAGTAATTAATTATTATTTAATTAGCATTAAATAACGATTAATGGAAATTAAGTTATTAGATTTAATAATTTATTATTTAATTTAAATAATAAATAAGAATGAATTGATTATTATTTAACCTTAAATAATAATTTAAATTAATTAAATAATTAATTATTATTTAATTGACATTAAATAATAATTAGAGAGGATTAAGATTAGTAAACTATTATTTAATTTCCTTAAATTAAATAATAAGTAAGGTTAATTACTTAGTTAATTATTGGTTGATTAATATTAAATTAAAGAAGGTTAAAATTAAGTCAATAATTATTTATTATTTAATTATAATTAAATAATAAGTAAGTACAATTAGTTATTATTTATTTTAAATAATAACTAGAGTTAATTAATTAATTTCTATTTAATCAAGATTAAATAGTAATTAACTAGAGATTGAGTTAATAAAATAAATTGAATTTAATTATGATTTAATTAAACAAATGTAATAAGTTGTTTAAGGGTTTAATAAGTGTCCAATACTTAAGAAAAATATTTTCTAACTTATTAAATTATTAACCTAAAATGATTGAGGGTCTATAAGGTTAATAATATTGTTTTGACTAATGTAAATTATGTGTTAGTACTTATGTGTGGTAAATAAGTTCATTATTAAGCGTATAGTTATGCAAATACGCCGTACTAATTATTAGACCGACTTTATTAATGTTAGGTCTTTCAAAGCAAGTTAGTTAAAGGTAGACAATTATTGTAGCTGAGCAGACAGACAAGTTCTCTAACCCTACTCATTTATTGTTGAACAAGTTTCTATACTTGTATTTATTGTCAAAGCTTGAAGTGGTTTAATTATTTAAAATTATCACACATCCATATTGTTTATAAAATCGCACTTAGTGCACTTGAAGCTTATTAGTTCTTGATTCATGAACTGTATTAAAAATGTCAAAAGCTAATAGTTCAGCTAGACATTACGTTTATAAATTCAATACTTGAATACTTTTAAAAGCTTATCCAAACCATTGTTGGGTGCGGATTTCTTATATTAAGTCTGAGAATTGAACAACCCTAAATTAGGGGATTTTGTGTCGGGAAACCGACTTTGGGCGCCAGTGACTAAATGTAATGCATATACAGCGGGTTTTCAAGGCTGATCCCCTTGAAAACCAAACAACTCAAAGGATCAGAGGAAACTCTATTATACCCTCGTTAGTTCAGGGTCCTTAGTGACCACTCAGCATTTTAAGATTCAAATATTCTGTTTATTAAAATTTGAATCCTGTTTCATTCACAATTGTTATATCTATTGTTGAACCATTGATGACATTTCCCATTCCTTCATGATATATTAAATCTCTATGATTGTTCTAAACTTGCTGAGCAAACTAGTTGCTCATTCTTGCTATATCATGAACTATTTTTCAGATATACCCGATTGCTCAAAGAAGGTTAAGGGAAAAGGAAAAGTCAGAGCAAGAGTTAGCTTATGCATGCTAATTAGATCTTTAATTATGTATTTACGGTTGTTAAACCTTTTGTAATTCCTTATGATAGGAACTGTTTTATGTTAAGGTTGATAGACCCTGGTATTGTAACCTTTTGAAGGGAACCAATATGTATTATTCCGCGATATTTAAATGCAATGTATGTATTTAATTGTTAGTAACGTGTTGAATAGTGAGAACCAAACTCGAGGTTATGAAACCCGGATTTGGGGTTGTCACAATAACTCTCTAAAACTAAACTCAATCTCAAAATCAAATTCGAACAACGTATTCAAACTCTAAAATTAAACTCGACTCGAAATCAAATTCGAACAACATATTCAAACTCTAAAATTAAACTCAGGGTCTATTTGAATAATTTGTTGAAATTCAATTTGACTTGTAACCCTATAAAGTTACAATTAATTGATTTACAAAATCAAAACAACACAATTCTATTGTTTGGTTAACAAATTAAATTCATGTTGTATTTGTGTTAAAATTTAAAAACTATTATTTGGATAGTTATTGTTTTCAATATAAAAAAATTAACATAATTAAATATATAAATTATAAAAAGAAATAATTATTGTAAAGTTATTTTTAAATTTGTCTATTTTAAAATATTTTAGGTTCATCAATCGTGTACTAGTATAACAGCAGCAACTGCAGGCTATATAAACCTTGCCAAATTCTTCTAACCACAGCAAGCCTGGAGCCAACACTCTCCTTTCAATACATATTAATCTACACATTGCGGCCCCATCAAACCAAACATTTCTTTGCATCACAAACACAATTTACAAACTGTTTCGTCTTAAGAAACTGATTCACAATCTAGTTACAGTTCAACCCACATTCCTCTAGGACAGGACCATCTGACTTTGCCAAAAATGGATCAATCTGAACCCACAGAAGGGAAAATATGGAAGCAAGAAAAATTGACCACACAATAATGATTGTGGGAGTCCTGTTTTGCCGACCCAGTAGACCCTTTAAGAAGGGATAGAGATGGACTATCACCCAGAATGCAAAGAAGAGCTTACCAAACAGAAGACCCCATGACTCGTACCCATTATTGATTGCATTGGAGACACCCGCAACCACTCCTATGAGGTTTATTATCAAGAGTGTGGTCGGTGGATAGTCCACTTGAATGCATACAGTTCTGAAAACTCCTCATCATCCCCACCTTGATGTCATAGTGAAGTTGGTATCAACTCCAGCTAACACCTTCAACAGTCCTTGGAACACAGCAAACAGATGTGCCGAAACACCTCCAATCACCCAAAACTGCTCATTTCTCCACCACTCATCAATACCAACTCCACTTCATCTCATTTCCAAGATACTTGTTTCAAAAATACATATGAAAAGCGACAAAAACCACAAGCTTGCAGAATTACTTAGTTGCAGTTGGAAAATGAAGGAAGAAAAAAAAAAAATTAGCCATCAAACTTAACTTGACAAAATGCTGCATGATCAAAGAAAAGGAAAATTAAACTTGAGAACGATCAGCACAAGTATAAAAAAAATAAATTGATGCCTTCATGCCTGACATTGATTCGTAGTGGATCACATACCTCCGGAGTGATAAATTTCCCTGTAAGCAAGCACACCGCGAGTAAAGTACAATAGGCTAGAAGTGGAATAGACGTCCATGGATATACTGTAGCATTAATGTATGACAGACGCTCCAACCATTTCAGACCACCACCATAACCATACCAGATAGGGCAATGCCTACTCAAAAAGATTTTAATCGAACCAAGGGCCCATCGAAGGACCTGGTGGAGACGATCAGAAAGATTAATGGGTGCTAATCCCTTAAATGCAGGCCTTGCTAGTATACAATATATGGAACGCCATCCATGACAATGCATTTTAAAACCAGTCAAAATATCCTCTGTAACTGAACCATAAATCCAGCCAACCTGGAAGAATATACAAAGAAGAGGTAAACGAAATGTAGAAGATGACTCTCTCATAGGATTTAACAGTGTTCAAAACATATTTCTACCTCTTTCCCACCATTCTCTATCAATGTAGATGCAACAAATACAGGAGACTGCCCAAACTTCTTTTCCAACTTATACTAAGGATTCATAGCTAAATTTTCCTCTTTAGCCCCTGCTGCATTTAAAGCACACTCTCTTTCCAAGCAAGAGTTATAATGTAGTTCAAGAATCACTTTCGAAATTCATATTCTGAAACAATCAGCGGAAGAGGATACCAATTAAACGAACAGCATTCAGTGCAATTTTGGTTATAGTTTTTGATAATAAAACTGCATTTAGTGCACTGATTGTTGAAATCAGGTTTAATAGGAAGCTATATAGGATGGGAAATAAATTGTGGATACCATGCATAAAACAGATTGATGTGTTTAACACAACTTGACACCAACAGAAAAAATGGTTTAATTCAAATGACTCGTTTTAGAAAATTAACTTATTTATATAAAATAACAATAAGAAAAACATTAGTATATGCATGATGAACTCATTTAAAATTCTATTATTTTCCGAAAAGAAAATTCAAGAATAAAATTCACATATGAAGGTGGATTGTTCAAGTGAAATCTTATACACTTTCAACGCAATACAGTATGGAGTAATCCCTTGATCATCAATGGAAAGATCGCAGTATACAATGCAGTAAATCAGTAACAACAATGCCAAAATAAATCATAGAAACAAATGCATAAAGGATACCAGCACAAAGTAGTCGAGAATAAAGTGGTGTCTGAAAAAAGACAACAGCAAAAACCAGTACCAAAAGACCCCAACCTCATAGTCATGATGCATAACAAGAAGAGGCTTATAAGTTATAAAGAAGGGAAACTATTTGCAAAAATCCCATCATAAATGAAACCAACTTACTAGTGACTGAATGCAACAAATAACATCTTATGCTTTACAAGGGCAATCAGTCAAATCAGATACCATATCTAATTCGTAAAATAAATAAAAACTTACTAAGCAGATAAATTAATGTAAAGACTGCATGCAAGTGTTTTTAAGTTGTGTGCGCCATATACATATTCATATGATGGGAGTGATACAGGGGGAGAGGGAGAGAAAGAGAGAGAGAAAGAAAGAGTATCCAGTAGTGCTACCACCTCACTTATTTATTGATAATAGATTTTTATTCTTAAATGAGGTACCAAATATATACACACACATACTCATAAGCAGTAAGAATGAAGAAAAAAATATAACAAGGTCAACTCACAAGAACACTAGAGATTTCAATTTCCCCAATGAAGAAGGAATGGTCCCCCAAATATTGTCGTTGCACAAGTCCAAGCTTATTAGACTGTTCAATTTACCAAGCTCAATGGGGATAGTCCATTGAATGTTATTTTTGTGAAGCTCTCTGCATCAACAACAAAGTTAGGTAACTTTCCAATTTGCTTCAAGTATATGTATTAACTATTGACCACTACAACATAAAATATCATCGCAATTGATGACAAACCGTAATTTTTTATAATGGCATGTATCAATCATTGACTAATTCAATTTTTAGGGCATAGATAAAGTAAAAACTCACAAAATACTCACAGATACTGTAGATGTTCAAGCTTCCCAAGATCAGGTACTAAATGACCAGACAAATTTGAGTTGCCCAGGTCCTTGCATAATAGAATCATGATATGAAATATTAGACTCATGAGCATCACAAATCAAAAGTGAATTAATTTAATCTTTGGAGAAAAAGAAGCAGACAACAAAAAAATAAAAAACAAAATAAGACTGAAAAATACTAAACAACGGCCAGAAGTTGAATCAGCAAATTGGGGAACCAAATCTACTGTGCCAATTGCCCAAGCCTGTGTATTAAAAATTCCCATTTGACAAAATCTAACAAAATTGGATAAACTATTACCTTAATTCATCCATGACTCTACTATATTATGAGCTGCGCCGCCAATAATAGCTTTGATCTCACTTTTCTTCATTGAAGAACCTAACCAATCATTTCTTATTATGTCAATTTCATCATCACTGCACAAATAAATTTTGATTGAAGTAGTTCTCATAAATCACATACCCAATCTTTCCAACAATTCTGATTGGGAAGGATTTCTAAGAGATGAGAGAGATAAGGGAGGAAGTTGCGGATTGCAATTTGGCTATTCGGCAGCGGCAGCATCGACGGAGGTTGCGGAATCATGATGCTGGAGGAGAGGAAGCTTGAGGAGGTTTGAGAGAGATAAAGGAAGCGGATCGCGTGGAGAGAGAGTCTACGAAGGTTGAGGGAGGTTTGAGAGAGATAAAGGAAGCGGATCGCGTGGAGAGAGAGTCTATTTGTTGTGCGTGTTTCTACGGTGTTATAATATGTGAGCCGATACTTGTTGGCGTATTAATTTCACACGAAATTGACTTTTAAAATCTCATCATCTGCCATAGTTTTAGTTTAGTTTTAAAATCTCATCATCTGCCATAGTTTTAGTTTTATGGTATTGAGATATTTTGTGTTATAATTTAATATAAATTTTAAACTTAATTTGATTATTCAAGCAGTCGTTTTAGTATTAAAGACTCCAATACTAATACTAAAAGACATTAAATCGATGTATCTAAACAGACCCTCAACTCAATCTCATTTAACTGTGCTCCCGCTCGGCTCTAATCAGAATGAAAATGGGAAATTGGTGATATCCCCCCCTTTCATTTCCATGCACGTTACGGAATTCAAGTAGATTCCAGAGTAGGGTCCTTTTCACGTGAAGGAAACGAATCGCGCAAAATCACCAAAAATCAATTTGTAGCTGTTACTAATCAGAATGGTTTCAAGCATTTCACAGAATATATATACACTCACGTGTCAGAAAATGATACTCCAGTTTACAAACGATCTGGAGAATGGATATACAGGAAGTGAGAAGCTCCACTATCAAAAGTTCACTTCCTGTATTTTCAATTCCAGCGGCCTTAGCAGGGATATACAGCTATATGTTAAGTCATAGAAACCACAAGAAAACAAAGTTGAGAGCAAAAAAGAGCAACTCGGACAATTTAACATTTCAATGATAAAAACACTGCTATATGTTTTCCTTTTCTCCAGAACTAGAACTAGTACAAAGCGTCGGGTGAAGCCCTAAAAGGCTAAAACCAATCATCTATCTTCTCATGCGCTGCTATCTTCACAAGGCGAGGTGAAATTTTTTAACTTTTTGTGCAGCACAAGCAGCCACATTTTTAACAGCTTTTAATTACAAGCTGTAACACTTTATGGAGATGCTTTCCAATCAAATTGAAGATTATTGAAACCATTAACTGCTCCAAGACCACTAAGCAGACCCAAATCCTGTTGTTGATGATTAATATTCTGATCTCGTGCCATTGTCATGCCGACCCTTCCATTCATGGTCACGGAGTTATTACTACCCATAGCAGCTCGGATGCCATTACCCATGGCAGACTGGCCAAGTCCACTACCCATGCCTCCAAATCCGGTAACCCCAATACCTGAATTATTATTGGATGTTCCATTTGCCACAATGCTGTTGCCACCATTGAGACCGCTGTTATTGCTTGGTTGCAATAATCCATTAACACTTTTCACGTCATTCCCCAATGAACCAACGCCTACCATACCATTCCCACCAAGTTGGGAAGACATCATCATTTTGTGTAAAATTTTCTGGACAGAACTCTGTGAGTCATTTGGGTCGGGATCACCAGAAAGAGCAGGCTGTTGCATTGACATGTTTGGAGAATTTGCGGAATTCATGTGTGCTGAAGCTGTCAAACCACTATGAGAAGGTTGCGGAGGATTGTTAGATGAGGATGGGGTTGGTGATTGGAAAGGAGAAGGGTTGGGTTGAACCTGCGGTATTGTACTTGAGGAACCAGGAGATGGAATCTGGACCCCACTTCCTCCATAGGGACTATTTGCATTACTCATTGGGTTTTGCTGTCTAGAGTTCATAGAATTCTGATGTAGAAGCCCAGCTATGGTACTAGTGGAGGAAGTGGCAGGTGCCAAGTTCAGAGAGTGATGAACACTCTGCATACCATTGCTAGAAGAAGCAAGGTGCACTGCAGTTGCATGGACCGAGTTCTCATTGTTGGAGTTCTGAGCCACTGTTTGCTGCTGCTGCTGTTGTTGCTGTTCCTCAGGTTGTTGGGTATGTACATGAAATCCTGATGTGGTATTTGTCCTCCGGGGAAACTTGGCCAAGCTCTCTGAGGAAAAAGTAACAATGATTGACAAATGTAGCACTTAGTACAAATCAAGACTAGCATAAGCACAAATAAAGTAAAATATGCTTTGCAGCAAGGTCAAAGGATGAAATATCAACAATTTTCTACAACTTAGGGTGCAAGGGTACAGGGATTCGCCAAATCTTAAAAAATGGGAATTTGGGTGCAGCGGGGATATGACACATATTTGATTGTTAATTATATAAATAAATTGAAAAATAAGTAATTTGTTACGACTTGGATCACAGTATTTAACATATTTTTATTTCCCAATATGGTTTCACTTAAATTTGTTGAGCCCAAATGGAAGTCGGCCAACTTAATAAACTCCCTACTCTTTTCTACCTATTTGAAAAGAACCCAACCCAATTCTATTTCTTTTCCATGCAATAACTATTGATACTCGATATAAGTAACTAGAAAGAATTTGCAATTAAAAAAAAAAAGTAAAAAAGGTAGCCAGAAATAAGGGGTATTTAGTTTTCCAAACCCCACGAGCATTAAAAAAAAGGTAACCAGAAATAAGGGGTATTTAGTTTTCCAAACCCCACAAGCATAGGAACTTAAAGAGAGGTGAGAAAACAGGGGGGGGGGGGGGGGGGGGGGGGGGGGGGGGGAATTCTAAAAAATAAGGCATAGCCTATGACATGCTCTTCCCTATGTCCAAAATAGCCGATGCGAGCCCTAAATCTTCCCTCCCCTTTTTTCTCCATATCTAAAAAAATTGTCATGCTGAATCCCCATATCCACCCCCAAAAGAAAAATGTGGGATACGGCAATTGCTGTACCCCTGGCACACCCACTGCTGTACATCATCAATCTGAAATACCCTTGCTTCCCAGAACTAAACAATCATACTTTATCATAAGATTGGTCCAGGGTGCAAAGGCAAGGCACCTTGTCATCTGTCACAGTTGTAGGGTCACTATGTATAACCCATCATCACGCTAAAGCATAAATATATGCATATATCACTTAGAAGTTAGACCCTTTGTAATAATCATGCTCGGACCTATAACTAAGAAGACTGTATGACAATTCTCAGATTTTATGCAGGGTCCACAACTTTTAAGTGATATATGCAGTTCATGAGCCTCATTTCATCTCAAAATTCAAAGCTACCCATCATATATCATACCGTAGGTTAAACTAAGCTATGCAAATTTTCAGCTTTTTTCTTTCGATCTAAATTTTTTAATCAATGGATTCAGTGCCTTCAAATTTTAAAAACACATAATTCAGTGGGAATATATTGGCAATGATATTAGGCTTACCCATAGGTCCAGTCCCAATTTCTCGGCTGTAATCAATCAAATCTTTCATGCTATTAACCACTTCGGATATCTGCAATGTGACCAGAAACAAAGTAGTTTTCAGTAGCCAATTCAGCAACAAGAAAATCTAAACAATGCAACTCATCCTAAAAAATATTCATCTTTCTTTTCACAAACTGGTTTTGGTTTTGGTACTACTATCACTCACCGAAGTTGTAATAATAAGGTAGCGTTTGGATCGGGTAATATGTTTTTGATGTAATGCAATAAACTACGTAATGTAATAGTATTTGTTCATTACATTTATCTCGTTTGGTTCATATTTGGGATCCGTGTAAAACTTGTAATTACATTACATTATAGTTTTATTTTGGTTCATTAAAAAATGAACATGCAATGCAATGAAAGATTAGTTTAAGACCATTTAATCCTTTACGTTGTAGAGCCACTAAATTATGGTGTGTTCATTGTAGAGGGGTTATTTCCGGTGAAAGGTTGAAAAGAGTAATTACGACTTGATTGTGACTTGTTTTGTCTTTAGTGGGCTACTGCATTACATAAATAATAAGCTAATACATCCATTGGAGGAGGTAATGAAAAACCCTCAAATTGATGTAATAGGATTACATTCACAATAAGCTAATACATGTAATAAGTGAACCAAACAAGAAAAAATATCACATCAATGTAACTATTGCATTACATAGCTATTACATTGATGGGACATGAACCAAATGCTAAGAGTAAAAAAAAAATGAGTATTATGATTCTGACACTGAGAGATGGAAAATGTACTGCTCAAGGGCATTTTAATGAATAGCACCAACGGATGTCATTCAAAAAGAGCTTATGGTTATAGCTATTCTGATTACCAATATTCATTTTTAAAATGCAAACATTCACTTTTTTGGGTACATCCAAACAATAGTGGATGGAATGAAATATATATTCTTACTAATTGCTGTTTTTTTCTGAGAGAGCTCCACCTGTAGATTAACTTTGACTATGCAGATGGACCACATAATGATCAACATATCATGTACATGGACTAAGTATTTGATGATGTAGGACAGAGGAGGGGCGGAGCCGCGGAGGAATTAAGGGATTAAGAAGGCTCACAAACCTCAAAAAACAAAATTCTCAAATCAATTCATATTCAATAATCTAAAAATTAATGAAGGATTACAATACTTATTTAGTAAACCTAATACATGGAAATTAATCAAGTAAAAACGCTAATTTAAAAAAGGAAACAACTCCTAGTAATATTCTACTTCTATAATTAAACTTCTAGAATAATCTACCTAATATAATGACGCAGAACGGAAGCGACGAAAAGATACTAGATAACGTTCTAGTAAACAGACCTAGAATCCACTAGGTGAAATAACCCTAGAATCCACTAGGGGCCCTCGAATCCACAAGAAATTAATTTCCTCGAATCCACCAGAGAGAAGGAAACAACCCAAAAGATAATTTTCAATAATCAAAAGCTGTCCTTACAATGAAATAATTAAGACCCTTTTATGAGAAGGACTGATTACAATTTAAAAGGAAAGTCAAAAGAAAATTTAAAACATAATTCACAATCCCTAAGATCTCATGCATGAAATCTACCTAATTGACACTAAAATAAAATCCCTTATTAGAGCCTAAATCAAGCCTAATTAAAGATAAAAATCCTAACAACTAAAAATATGAAAATTACACATTACATTTATTAAATACAATAGAGCAAAGAATCTTCCTCCATCATATAATAAAAATTTAATTACTAGTTATAATATATTTATCTCTAAATAACAATATTAAATAATAAGTAATTAATTTCTTAATCTTCTTTTGCTCTGCATCACTTGAGTTACCACAATTCACTAGTTAGGGTACGAACCACATTCTGCTTCGTGACATGTTGGCAGATAGCTCATATATGTGATCCCTTCTCAATAAGCCAAAGCAAAAAACAACTCCAAAAAGACACAACTTTTGCTGCGTAACGTTTTGCACTCCATTTATTTATTTTTTAATAAATAAATATCTGACAGACTCTGACAAGTTGTTCGCAACACCGTTTCCATCATTGTTTTTAAGTGAAAAATCATCAATTGACCACAGCAGTTTGTTTCATTGTTATCGTAGAAAAATATATCAGAAATAAGTGGAAATAAGTTATGGTAAAAGAGGAAGAGATGGACTCAAATAGGAGAGTAAAGAGAGGGAGGAAAATAACAAGTTTAGTCTGTTCTGGAAAGTAAGGAGTTGCATGGTCATGAAAATACAAGAAATACAGAGGAGAATATTTAGTAAGTGATCGAGTATTACTTGTTTTGGTAACTGAATAATCATTTATAGAAATACAACTCACCGTGGTACACACAGTTGTGTGCATTTAAAATAAAATCAAAAGATTTTGTTTTTACTAAATGATTTGGGGAGATGTAGGTAGATATTTGGGTTATTTAAATTTATGATATAACTGCACATTGTGGAGTAATAATCATGAGAGAAGATGGCGACAAAATAGGGAGGGAGGGAGAGAGGATAAGAAAAGAGTGGAAGAAGATAAATGATACCCATTTTTTTTTATAACAAGCCATGACACAAAATCACCAAAAGTAACTGTTCCTAAATCCTCTCCCTTTAAAATAAGATAGATTAGCAATCAAATTAATATATTTATCGTGAATTAGCACTCTCTCAATAGTATTCTGTTGGATATTAAACTACTCACTAAAAAAACCCTAGCTGCTTGCATCTAAATTATTATATACAAAAATCTTTCGCTTCTTCCAAACGAAGCTTCACATTGCAGCCAGAGCTTGAGATGAGAGAGAATCCCCTTGGCCTTCTCTAGCTAAATTTTGGAAAGAGAACACTATAGCTTGATGTGTTCACTTCTCTAACTATTATATCTCTAATACTTGCAACTAAAATCACGAGAGAGACTTAAAATGTAAAAGAATATAGGAAACATATTTCAACTTGGGTATATTTAAATATGCAACTGATTACCAACATTGCAGCAAAGCAATTAGAATTTTAAAAGCTATTTTTTGTTCCCCCAAATATTTATAGCAATCCTTTATCACTGTGCAACCTTAAATTTAGTTGCAAAACAGTTAACCTTGTGAAAGAAGGGAACCTTGTGAAAGAAGGGAACAATTTCAAAAATGTAGAATACAACACATTACCTGAAGGCACCGCACATATCTCTTTGTATATCCTAAATCATTTACTAAAGGAACTTCCAATGCTTTTGCCAATTGACGAGCTGATGCAACAAACCTATAGCAGAAATTTATCGATTTCAGAAACATTACACATCACTAAAGTAGGTTATGTTTAGAACCCAATAGACAAATATAATACGACAATATACCAGAATGTTTTAAATACTGTGTACACATACAAAAGAAACATGAAAAGGCAAGTGCCATCACGTGCAGAATGTATAGTTCTATATGCATTGATAGCATTAATTCTGAATTTCCTCTACCACCTGACACCATCCGACCAGTTGAGACAACAGAGACTCCAACTAACTAGGAGATGGAAAAATGTGCCCATCTTCTCCAATTACCGCTTCGCGATTAGAAAAAGTCACAACTTTATAGATGGGAACTGAAGTAAGTTGTATAGGTTCAGAAACAGTAAATTCTATTGCTAGATGAGGAATAGTGCTCATTGAACATATACCATAAAATCGATCACTTACAAAAATTTCTTTTAACACGGTTGAATACTAGTGAGAGTGTGTGTGTGTGTGTGTGTGTGTGTGTGTGTGTGTGTGTGTGTGTGAGAGAGAGAGAGAGAGAGAGAGAGAGAGAGAGAGAGAGGTTAAAGTTAAGCCCTTTTATTCAAATTTTTAAATAAAACAAAAACATATGAAGGAACTTCAAACAGCCAATTTCAATCTAAGGTAAAAGAGACAGAAACTGAATATCAGGGGGAAAATGGAAAAGGGGACTTACATATTACAGTTATTTTGCAACTCTGGAACAGATAAATTAGGTGATACATTTTGAGTAGCAGCCTGATACTTTTGTGCTGCAGCCCCAAGCTGACTAACCTGCAAAATTCAATCAACAATAGCCAGATTTGTATCACAAAGCTGATACTCCCTCCATCCCAAGATAAAAGCCCTAAACGACTTTTTGCGCATATTAAGAAAGGGAACAAAATGACAAAACTGTCCATTATTAACTGTTTATATAACTTATACAAAATACACTCCTAATAGTGTACTTCATTAATTATCTTGAAATTTCTAAATTTAATTACTACTCTATTCAAATACAATTTATGGTCTAGTACACTTGCTATCCCTTCCTCTTTTACGTAAATTGGCAAGTCTCTCCCTTTCTCTTTCTCCTGCCTTTCTCTATCAACTTTCTTGTAGACATGGGCTGGCATGGTAATAAATTTGGAGGGAGTAGATATAACAGACATTAAATTGTAGGTTCAATGTAGAAAAAGTTATGAAGATTATTAAACATAAGCAGACAATTAACTTGGGACCACCCAAAAAGGTAATGCGGACACTTTAATCTTGCACTATATTACACAATTTTCCATCAAAATCTGCAACTTCACTCATTCATGAGCAAAATTTTGTACAGAGAGCATACACAACATAGTGCTAACTCATACATCCCATGACGAAAAACTAAACCCTATAGACAAAACCTATTACGAATTTACCAGCATGTATACTCACTAAACGGTAACACCAACAAAGACAACTAAATGAAAGTCATGAGATAAAAAAGTACAAGAGGTAACATTCATATAAATTTGGCAAGAAAAAATACAAAATACAGGGAGAGAGACAGAAAGAAAAAGAGAGTTTATTGGAAGAAATCAAGAAGTACAAAATCTTCATATAAGTAAAATGATGAAAATATTCATATAGGTAACATGATGAAAATCTTCTCCACAAGTAACACGGCCACACTCTTCAGGTGGACATGACAGGTACTAAAAATATGAAATAAGTCGGGGCAAAAATAGCTGGAATTGGTATATAAAAGGCCATTCCATGAACTGTGAAGATCATGAATAATGCTAAGGGTGGAAAATAGGGTACCAAATTTCATGTGTCATTATTACATTAGTCGACTGCATCATGGTGATTGATCAATGAATATTGACCAACCAACATAATATGATACATCAATTTGGCACCCTATTTGACACTCCTAGCAATACTTGAAAATCACAATTCAAAAACACAAAATCACCACACTCTT
The DNA here is from genome assembly GCA_947179155.2 of Hedera helix. Lineage (NCBI taxonomy): Eukaryota > Viridiplantae > Streptophyta > Magnoliopsida > Apiales > Araliaceae > Hedera > Hedera helix. The sequence continues at coordinate 26,884,381 of OX359270.1, forward strand.
CAGGTGGACATGACAGGTACTAAAAATATGAAATAGGTCAGGGCAAAAATAGCTGGAATTGGTATATAAAAGGCCATTCCATGAACTGTGAAGATCATGAATAATGCTAAGGGTGGAAAATAGGGTACCAAATTTCATGTGTCATTATTACATTAGTCGACCGCATCATGGTGATTGATCAATGAATATTGACCAACCAACATAATATGATACATCAATTTGGCACCCTATTTGACACTCCTAGCATTACTTGAAAATCACAATTCAAAAACGCAAAATCACTAAAATGTTCAAAAATCATCACCCAACTGCAAGATACAAACTTCAAATGGATCATACTTCCTTTAAAAAGAAGCAAGAATCAAGAAATTATTCAAGTGCAGAAATTTGTATATGGAAAATTTCACAATGAGATAATACATAAAATTAGTATACACTTAAGAGTAAGCTTTCTACAAATAATATAAAAGGGGCGCCAAAAATAACTCCAAAAATGTTATACTATCTGTCAATTGCTACCACTCGACCACAATATTGGAAAAAGAAAGATTCTAGCATTTAAACATAAACACGTGGCATAGAAAAGTTTAGTCTGTCAAATAAAAGTTATAGGCAGTACATGTGAAGCTGAGAAATAAAAAGCAGTAAAGAAGGCTTCTCATGATGAGAACAAGATATTAATCCATACCTGAGGTATCAACAATCTTCGAGGGATAAGCTCTTCATGACGTCGAGCACAAAATTCCCAAGAGCATATCTGCCAACAGAGAGATGGAGAAAAGGGACAATTTATAAATGATGATACTAAAAGTATTCAGTACAAAACAAATCCAGTTAGGTAATGTATAACCTTCAGGTCTGGAGAGAAAACTATTCGCAGCTGTCCATCACGGACAACACGAAGTTGCTCAAAAACGCTCTCTTGGATGGCTTTTGCATAGTCTAGGACAATTTGACCAGATGAATTCTGGTATTCACGAGGCATATCAACATAAAGAAGTTCTTCTAGAGTACCACTTTCATACTTTATTTTAAAAAGCCTAGGCAGAACCTCGGCAGTTGCCTCTGCAAGTATGCTTAATTTTAGATAATGGAGAAGTAGGATATGCTACAAATACGTAATATATTTTACGTAATATATTTTATGTATATATATAGGCTGAGTAACTTGTATATAGCATTAATGAGATGAGGCAATTGAAACAAGTTACAACCAGACTAAAAAACTGTAAATGAAATCAATTATAGGGCAACTTTAATATTTAGTATAAAATAGTATTTTGAAACCCACGACCAAAACTTACCAAAACCACGGCCTGGCTTGCGGTTACATATTTCACAGTGCCATACATCCTGCATAATTGCAAGTAAGGATTACATCATTTCTATGACGTGTCAAATAGGCAATGTATAAGAATTGTTGACAGAAGTTTCTTTCAGAAAGGTATGCTAATATCAATAATGTTATGGACCTTAGAACTAATACTGCTCACAATATTCATAAAGCAAAGTTTAAGATGTATCCTTGGAATGAGTAGTCATGCAAAATTCAAAAACATGATATACTCATTTCTATCTGCGTCAAATAGGCAATAGAGGAATTGTTGACAAAAATTTCATTAGGTAAGGCATGCTATCTGTCAAAATGCTATGAATACTTGCTAATATTTATGAATAAAGCAAATATTAAAAAGTATTTTTGGAACAAGTTATCATGCAAGATTAGAAAACATGTCTCACTCATTAACTATAATGGGACATCTCTATACTTGGTTTAATTTTATTGAGTTCCTCCAGAAACAAACCTGAGGGAAAACTCCAGTAGTTTGCCGGCCACTGCCATACATAGAAACACACCACTTTTTCTTGGCATTTGGAGCAAAGTACTCGGCAACAAATTTCCTCCAGAACTCAATATTGTTGTCCTGCAATAGAAATAGTTGCAATCAACATTTTAGAAAATCTCAAAAAAAAATTATTAAAAACAAAAGATTTTTGTCTATATGGAAATCGCACTTCTGGTCTATGTTGTTGTTGATACATATAATGTGTCAGCCGCCTGGCACACATTCCCGGTTCATATAATGGCTTTGCGGGAGACCTCATAGGCAGATTCTGCTGTTGGAATTGGGGTTGCAATAGGGATCTTTGTTGAGGAATAGCTTTCAAGAGTTGCTGTTGTTGCTGGTGCTGCAACTGCAAGAGTCTCTGTTGATGCAAAAGATTAATCTGGGCCGCAGCAGCAGCCTGGGGGGATTGCCTGGACATTTGAAGGAACTGTTGCTGCTGCTGTTGCTGCTGCTGCTGCTGCTGTTGCTGCTGCTGCTGCTGTTGTTGTTGTTGCTGCTGTTGCTGATGTTGTTGCTGTTGCTGATGTAGATATAATGACTGATCAGAATGTTGGGGTTCCATCTTTACAGGAGCCAAGCCTCTCATTGACTGAATTTGTTGAGGTTCCAGTTTAACTGGACCAAGATTTCGCAATGATTGCAACTGCTGCGATGGTTGGCCATGTTGATCATTTGTCATCTGTGGTTCCAACTTGACAGGTCCAACACCACCCAACCCACCTCGAATTAATTGATAGTGCTGCTGTTGCTGCTGATGATTATTGTTAGGGGCAGAAAACTGTTGCAAAGGCTGCTGATTATGCTGGAAGTTCTGAGGTTCAAGTTGTTGTCCCTGTTGTTGATCTGGCAACAACTGGTTGCCAGAAGAATTAGAAAACTGTTGTCCCTGAACTTGACCAGAGGAGTTATTAGGAGTTACCATATTTGACGAAACAAATGATGAGGAAGGGGAATTGAAACCCATTCCATTTCCAACCCCCAAAAGTGGATCAGACTCGGCCCCATTATCAATAAGTCCCCTCTGGGAATTCCCTGGACCAGAAAGACCAGAACTTGGACCCCCATTCCCAAAAGATTGATGGAGGAGGGATGAAACATTTGGCACATTACCAAGCATATTCATGCTACTGAACTGATTGCGCGGCGATACAAGAGATTGGAAACCAGACTGAGAAGGCATGGAACCCCCTTGACCACCCAAAAGACCAGAATTTGACCGCAGCAGTGAAGCCGGAACAGATTGGGCACCACCATGTTGAGTGGGAGGCCCTGGCAGTACCATCTTTCCAATAGAACAACTATAAATACTTATTTTCAATTACAAGCAATATCTAAAATAACATGAACCAAGAAGAACCCAGTTCAGCAACCATGAGATGTTTCTGGGTGTAATCAAACAGAAAGAATGAACAAGCTTTGGCTCTAACCATACCACAATTGCCTCAGCACTGCAAAACTAACAACCTTCAAGCAGCTTTCACACAATTTCTGCAGTTAAATGAGCCGGCTTTAGCACCAATTCAAACAAAAATCTAACCAAAAAGGAAACTTAATAAAAACAAAACACTAAATTAATTACAACAAACTAAAAATAGAATTAATAACAAACCTAAAACCACTAAACGATGCCCTAAATCGTGAAATGAAACAAAAACAGTGGATTCAGAGCTCACACAAGTGATGTTTAGGGTTTTTGAGCTACAAAAAAAACTATAAACTTACCGAAAGCCAATTTCAACAGTGAGGGTCTCTAAACCCTGTAGCTCAGCGATTGAAGAAGCTAGTAACTGATCAGAATTACAGCAATCTACTGTCACCCTCCTGCACTACAACTTTTTTCGTTTGCACAAGATACATATACATACATAAACACTATAGATATATATCTCGATATATAGATGTTGAGAGTGAGTAGTTAGGGTTTGTTGATTCTCATTAATCGTCACTGAAAATCTGAAATCTTCACTAGAGAAATGCTCGCCTCCTATTCTTCGCTCTCTTTTCTTTATTTTAGAGAGAGAAAGAAGAGAGATAAAGGGGTGTTCCCTGCGGACGTCAAAGCCTGCATTAGATCGGATTGAATTTTCTTCATTCCTTCTTAACCTTTCTCGCTCTTTCTTTCCCAAAAGAAGTCAAATTCTCTCTCTTCTAATCATATATATACATGCGTACATATAAACTTATGATATGCATGTATGCATGTGTTGTGGTATGTACCATCATCACCTTTTATATATATAGAGAGAGTATAGACATTTTCTCACCGCTTGAGTCTTCTAAATATGACCTTCTAGTTGTATTTTATTACAATTATACCCAAGTAAGTACAAATTAGGTAAACAAATGTTTTTTTCTTTAATTAAGAGGAGAAAAAGAGGAGACGAATATGGGGAACATTAGGTCAATAATAAAACTACTTTATATTTTATCAATTGCGGTATATTATGGATTAAATTTATAAAGTACATTTATTAGTTTTCAAAATTTACGAACTTAAATCAAAATGGATGATATCTTGTATGTATAAATTGTGTTACGATTGTCACTAAGACGATATTAATAAGTTTAGATAATTTATTCGTATAAAATTTTGGCTAATTCAAATCAATATCGATCAAATATGACATAAGATTTATGATACAAAACAGCGGCATAATAATATATTTTTAATGTCTAATTATATTATATAATTGCCAAAATTAAGAACATAAACTTGTTGCTTCTTTTCGTTTTAAAAGTTACACACATAAAAATTATTTAAAAAATTATTAACATTTAACTTTTGTATGAAGACGTGTGTCAAATTTATTTTAATTTCATATATGATGAAGAAATGCTTCTGAAATCTTGATTTTTCGTTTCGATTTAAACTATTGACTTATTAAAAGTTAATTTGATATATTTTTAATTAAATTTGACATGATTGATTTAACTTTTTAAAATAATAAATCTTATAATTAATAATATTTTTAAAATAATTTATGATCTTCATAATTATATTAAAATAAACTAAATTAATTCATCTCAATTTTAAATTTAAAAATATTTAAATTTAATTTTTTTAAATTAATATTAATTTTATAATTTAAAATAAAAAAATATCACATATGATACGCATCTAATTATCTATCGAGTCCTTTATAAGAGGAAACAGTCTTTTAGTATAATATACTTTAAAGTAGGCCTGCAAACGAACCGAACTATTCGCGAACCGGTTCGGTTCGGTTCGAGTTCGAGTTGGATGCTTTGTCGAATCGAGTTCGCACATGATGTTATGTTCGATTGCTCGATCGAACATGTTCGCGAACCATGTGGTTCGGTTCGTCTATGTTCGCGAACAGTTCGGGTTCGGTTCGGTTCGATAAGTTCGAGTTCGGTTCGAGATCGGTTCGAGTAGTTCGATTTCTTACATGTTTAAATTATTTTTAAAATTCTAAATACAAATAATTGGTTATTTCATAATTCATATTAAATTTTAAAGTTTGTCTTATCAATAATTGTTAAATTTGTAGTAATTTTCTTTATTTATTACTTAAACATCTTTTTATTTTTTTTAATAATTGATTATATGTAAACATTTTTATTAAATAATTAATAAATAGTACTATGTATTTCTTCACCTCTAATTTAATTAAAATAATTTTCATATTTTCATAAAAATTTTAAAAATGATTGTTTGATTATTACAACTTACATCACTAATAATTTAATAAATTACAACACATGTCATAAATCACATAAATAAAGTAATTAATCATCATGCAATGAAAATTCGACATTAATTAAAGAATGATACAATATTGTTGCTTACATTTACATGATTTATTAAAATTGTCAAATTGAGATAGATAATAGAGAAATCAAGTTATCAATGTATCGAGACTTCACTAATAAAGTAATAGTCATTGTACAATTACTATTGTATATTATATCAATTATCAACTATATAATTAAAAGTACAACCTTGATTTTACCAATTTTTAAAATTTTTAATTTTACAGACTTACAGTGTATATGTGAAACAATGAGAGAGTGATTGGCTAACTTTGATTTATGCAATTAAGCAATCATATTTAGTGTAAATACTAAAAAGTAATGTTTAATAATTCAATTAAACAATATGTCACAGTACTGTTTTTATGAAATTAAAATGAGTTATTAATTTAAATTAGAATAAGCAAAAAGATTTTTAAAAAAATGAAAAAAAAATTCTCTAAATAACTTTGAGCATTTGATCTTAGAATCATAGTTAATTTATTTAGTTTTAAACAATATAAGTTATATAACTATGAAAATTATAAAATTTTTATAAAGTAATTCATCTTATTACTTATGTAAATTGTTTTTAAAATTCTAAATATAAATAATTGGTTATTTCATAATTCATATTAAATTCTAAAGTTTGTCTTATCAATAATTGTTAAATTTGTAGTAATTTTCTTTATTTATTACTTAAACATCTTTTTATTTTTTTAATAATTGATTATATGGAAACATTTTTATTAAATAATTAATAAATAATAATATGTATTTCTTCACCTCTAATTTCATTAAAATAATTTAATATTTTCATAAAAATTTGAACAATGATTATTGGATTATTACAATTTACATCACTAATAATTTAATAAAGTATAACCCATGTCATAAATCATATAAATAAAGTAATTAATCATCATGTAATGACAATTTGACATTGATTAAAGAATGATACAATACAGTTGATTACATTTGCATGAGTTATTAAAATTATCAAATTGAGATAAATAATAGAGAAATCAAATTATCAATGTATCGAGATTTCACTAATAAAGTAATAGCCATTGTATAGTTACTATTGTATATATTACATGAACTATATAATTAAAAGTGCAAACTTGAATTCACCAATTTTTGAATATTTTAGTTTTACAAACTTACGGTGTATATGTGAAATAGTGAGAGCTAAGAAAGTGATTGACTAACTTTGATTTATGTAATTAAGCAATCATATTTAGTGTAAAAACTAAAAAACAGTGTTTAATAATTCAATTAAACAATGTCACAGTACCGTTTTCATGAAATTAAAATTAGTTATTAATTTAAATTAGAATAAGCAAAAAGGTTTTTTTTAAAATGAAACAAAATCTCTAAATAGCTTTGAACATTTGATCATAGAATCGTAGTTAATTTATTTAGTTTTAAACAATATAAATTGTACAACTATGAAAATTATAATTTTTTATAAAATAATTCTCAATATTTATTGTACAACTATGAACGTTCGCGAACTGTTTATGTTCGCGAACTTGCACATGTTCGATAGGTTCATGAACTGATCGCGAACTCGATTATGTTCGCGAACTATTTATGTTCGCGAACTCGATCATGTTCGACAATGTTCGCGAACTCGATTATGTTCGCGAACTCGATCATGTTCGACTATGTTCGCGAACTGTTCGCGAACTCGATCATGTTCGCGAACAGTTCGCGAACATCTAACGAACCGAACTCGCACACAGGTGTTGGTTCGATTAAGTTATTCGAACATGTTCGAGTTCGACTAGAAGTGTTCGAGTTCGGTTCGAGTTCGGCAAAGTTCGGTTCGGTTCGGATTGTTTGCAGCTCTACTTTAAAGAGATGCAATTTAGTTTTAATGTGTACCGGTTGACATGATGGTGCTTGTTTAATAGTTATTATTATTATTATTTAGGTGAAAGGTTATGGTATTAGACTAATTAGTTTAGTGATTTTTTTGGGGTCATATGTTGTGGTATTAAGATTTTTTTATCAAAATTTAACTGAGGCTGTACCATAATTATCTCTAAATACAATGTTTAAGAAAGAGATTTAAGAGTCTAAGCCTTGTAAGCAGAGCCTAGATAGCTTCCTTAGACGGTGTATTTTAATATTAATTTTATATTTATTATAAAACTAAGTCTATTATATTGTATTTATAGTAAAATTAATGTAATATTTATAAATTAAAAAAATAGAGGTTTAGGAATTAACAGTAATTTTAACAATTAAAAATAAAATATAATATTATCCCCTCCAAAATGTTAAAAGAAGAAAGATGTCAACCACACGTTACACGGTTTCTTTAGGGAAGAGGAGGAAATAAATTGTAGCGATGATGGTTAATGACGAGAATAATGATATTTCCTGGTCAATCCTAAGTCGGCAGACGCGCGCCTAACACCTACTCGCCAAGATTGGACAGCGCCTAAACTTTGATTCAGAACACTCTCTAAATTAATATAGAATTTTTTTAATGTGTGTCCTTAGGGTACACACTAAACACGAAAAATAATATATAATATTACTTGTTTATGTAGGCGAACTGAATTCAATGTATAAAAAAATAATATACTAGTGGAGCTCATGTATTGAATTCAGTGCAACTATATAAAGAAATAATTTTTAGCCGGTCTCATCTCTTGTTTTTCGCTTTTAATGTGTGCTCTTAAGGCACATAAGTATTTTTTTATTTTAAATTATAAAATTAATATTAATTTTTAAAAAAGTTAATTTTAAATATTTTTAAATTCAAAATTAAAATAAATTCTTTTAATTTATTTTAATATAATTATAAATATTATTAATAATTTAAAAAGTATTAATGATTATAAATTTTATTTTTTTAAAATTAATTATGTTAATTTTAAATTTAAATAAATATTAAATTAATAGTAATTTTATAATTTGAAAGAGAGTGAATAATTAGTTTAATAGTAGTACAAATAAAAAAAGGTGAATGACGATAAAAATTAACCAATTTTTAAGTTTTATTTATTTTTATCAATTAATTATATTTTTTCTATTTTAAACAATAAGGTGTATCGTTTTCCCCAGATGTTAATCAACCACGTCCAGACCGTTAGAAAAATCTGATGATTTTTTGATTTTCTTTTATAGAGTTTTTGGGGGAAAAAACAACATGGATATTATATGTCTAATACTGAAATTTTTTCTAACTCAACTTAAATTTATTAAAATATAACTAAAATTATTAATTTCTCATTTTTTAAATTTGTACACGTTTGATAGTCCGTGCTTCATTTATATCACTTTTTTTTACAAATATTTGATAATTTTTTATCAGCATATATTTATTATTTTTTATTAACAATATATATATATATATAATGTTAATAATTTGGGTCAGTATATTCTACCACAATTGAAAGAAATTTAATTATTACTTTTAATACTGTATGCTTGAAAATTATAAATTAATTATCAAGAAAAGACTTTTTATATTTCTATGTCCACAATTTGAAAAAAAATAATTATATTTAATTAATTAAAATTATATATAACTTTTAATATTTGAAGAATTTTTT